>OX451739.1:1221331187-1221931187 GCA_948472305.1 Vicia faba | reverse complement strand
ACATATAACTCGATTTCCTTGTGCATCAGATCATGGAATAGGGTTGTCATAGCCCTCAGGTACGTTGCACCAGCGTTCTTCAACCTGAAGGGCATCACTTTGTAACGGAATGTTCCCCAGGGTGTGATAAACATTGTTTTTTCCATGTCCTCAGGAGCCATTCTTATTTGATTATACCCGGAAAATCCATCCATGAACGAGAAAACTTTGAATTATGTTGTGCTAACCACTAACATATCAATATGTGGCAATGGAAAATCATCTTTTGGACTAGCTTTATTTAGATCTCTGTAATCTACGCACATGCGAACTTTTTCGTCTTTCTTCGGTACTGGGACAATATTGGAAATCCATTGAGGTTACACTGATGTCACAAGAAAACCGACATTAATATGCTTTAGAACTTCCTCTTTGATCTTCACTTCCATATCCGGGTGAGTTCCTTGCAACTTCTGTTTGATTGGTAGACACTCTGGCTTCAATGGTAAACGGTGCTCTACAATATCTATATCTAGACCAGGAATATCTTGGTAAGACCAAGCAAAAATGTCCACATAGTCTTTCAGCAACTCAATCAACCTGCTCTTCACATCAGGATGCAGTAACGCTCCAATCTTGACTTCCTTCGAATCTTCTTCTGAACCCAAATTGATTACTTCCAATGGCTCTTTAAATGGCTGAATGGCATTCTCCTCGTGCTCAAGCAATCGTGAGACCTCTTCCAGAATCTCATCATAGTCTTCTTCCTCGGCCCCATACACAGGATATTCAAAGTTGGGAGAGGGAGCAGGGTCATTCTATTCAACAGGTTTTTTAATTAATCTGCACATATGATTTATGATTGCTTTTAGAAACTGACACATATAACAAGTGATCATGCAAATTGAATTTCAGTTATTATTTATTTCGAAAGTTTTTTTCTGATTACCATTTTCCAAGAAAAAGCAGAAAATAAAGACACAATTTGGGAAACAAAGACAACTTTTATTATTGATTTTAAGAATCACAGCAAACAGATAAGCCCATACAATATCAATACTTTCACCTTGGGAAGAGTGAAAGCTTTTCAAAAAGATTAACAAAAGAAATTACTTTGAAACATCTATGCAAGAGGGAACATCAATGGTGATCCAGTTCTGAACCCTAACTTTGTGCTTCACATAATTCAGCATTTTCGGCTCTGCTTCATCTTCCACAATGGAATTAATCCCAGAAACAGTTGGATGAAGATAACCCCCTCTACGAAAGATGTCTTGATAATTGCCTGCAGCATACTTCGGCTTCTTGATCTTACCTTTATCATTCTTCAAAGAGAACCCCAATCCAACTCTATTCTTGTTTACTGGTGGATCCACAATCTCTCCCCATACCTTACTATGACCATTACGACAAACCTACTGCGCATCCTTAAGTGAAACCATAGAATTCTCATTTCCCCTTATATTGTCAATGGATAAAGCTTGGAACTGGGTTCCAACAGCAGCTTCATCCGCCTCCACAACGCTGAAAGAGGACAAATGAGATATCAATAATTCCTGCTCTCCATTTATAATCACCATTTTTCCCTCACGTACAAACTTCAGCTTTTGGTGTAAAGTCGAAGTGACAGCCCCTGCCTCATGTATCCACGACCGTCCCAGCAAGCAACTATAAGCGGGTACAATATCCATGACCTAGAAAGTAATCTGAAAGAAATGTGGGCCTATATGAATAGGTAAGTCCACTTCACCAATAACAAATTTCCTTGATCCATCAAACGCTTTCACAATGATTCCACTTGGGCGCATGGGCGTTCCTTGATATTTCAACTTCATAAGTGTACTCCTTGGTATAACGTTTAAAGCGGATCCATTATCAATTAGCACATTGGACAGTGAACCATTCTTGCAGTTCATAGAGATCTGGAGGGCCAAGTTATGATTCCTTCCTTCATCTGGAAATTCAACGTTGCAAAAACACAGGTTATTACATGACGTAATGTTCCCTACTACACTGCTGAATTGGTATATAGGAATGTCACTTTCAACAAAATCTTGGTCCAATACCCTAATCAAAGATTCTCTGTGAGCAGAGGAGTTCATCAATAAAGCCAAGATATATATTTTTGAAGGAGTCTACAGTAGCTGATCCACAATTTTGTAGTCGCTCATCTTGATTATCTTTAAAATATCATCCACCTCTTTCTCTAGCATAGCTCCACTAGATTCACCCACTGCCCTCTTGGGTTCAACATTTCCAATAATTTTCTTTCTAGTACTCATATATCCTCGAACAACTGGTGAAAATACACGATCGCTGTTGGTCACTCTGCTAGTCTCAACAATATTTCCAACATCAGGCATTGGCTGGATGGGAACTTCCACACCATCCTCTAAAATTATTGCATTATATTTGTAGGGTACTTCCTTATCTGACTTATAGGGGACAGGACCCGGCAAACTAATCAACAATGGAGTAATAGCTGGCTTGCTATGATGCTCAACATCAAAATGGGCAGGTGTACCAAAATAAGGCACAATAACGTTCACCCCTTCTTTAACATAATCAGTCATTATTGAGTCATCTCTGGAAAACAAATCCTCATCTGAGGAGAAATACTCATCTGCAGAGGCATATTCATCATCAGACTCTTCTTCATCCAAACAAACCTCAATCATATCAACTTCATGTTAATCATCCCTTTAACCTGTAACCTTGATGGTTCCATTATCCAACAACAACTGAACACCTTTCCTCATAATTGAACATCCTCGGGAGTGCTGACAGCAAACTCGGCAAGATCCATACTGATGTTCAACCTGACCAACCATGTGGCATAAATTAGCGTGCAATTGCACAAGGTCCTCACTCATATACTCCACATCAAAAATTCTGAACTCTCCAAGACATCCAGAAACCATGTTCACTTCCTCTTCATACTTTTCCCTAGGCCTGATTATATGGATGAGGCCCTCATCCATCATCTCCTTCAAATCATCCTTTATCTTGTCATAACCCTGTATGTCTGTATTGCAAATAGCACAACCAGCATGGTTATGCATATAGTAGCTGAATTCACATAGGTGTGCATGCATTTTCCCCAAATCTCATCTAACCAGATTAACATCAAAAATCCGGAAGTCGCCTGGACAACCGGCCACCATGTTCACAGCATTTGCTCCTCCATGCTTGGGCAGAGGATTGTATTTCACATTATGGCCAACATCCTTGAAAGATAAGATACCATAATTTACCAATTTATGTACTTCAGTCTTCAAAGGATAGTAGTTCTCAACATTATTCCCTAGTGCTCCCTGATGAAAAGCACATGTTTGGTCTGCTTTGTAATACCAAGGCAATGGCGATGGTACAACGGGAAGTGGTCGGGTCTGAACCAACTTCTTCTGAATTAGCGCCAGGAGTAATTTTGTATACCTCATAGGAATAGGGTCATAACTCTCCCTTCTCTGATTATACCCTTGATTCCCATGCTGGGGTGGTCTCTGGTAATCAACGGTGGTTGGAGCTACACCAACAACTTGATTCCAATTTCTATTCTCTCCCCGCATGTCAACATTTCAGCGAATGAACCGATAGTACTATAACTTGTGTAATATTGCCCCTGTAAAGTGCCAGTGAACATATCCACTATTTAACGTTCTATCATAGGGGGTTGAACCCTAGCATCCATCTCACGCCACCTCTGAGCGTACTCCTTAAAAGATTCACTTTGTTTCTGGCACAAATTTTGCAGTTGGGTTCTTGTGGGTGCCATATCAGTATTGTATCGGTAATGTGGGACGAAAGCTTCAGCCAACTCTCTCCATGTACGGATACAAGTGCCATCCAATTGCATATACCATTCCAATGGTCCACCAGTTAAAGTGTCTTGAAAAAAATGCATAAGTAGCTTTTAATCAGCAAAATACCCGGACATCCGCCTTTAATAGAATTTGATATGAGTCTTAGGACAAGATGTGCCTTTATATTTGACAAAATCCGACACTTTAAATTTTGGAAGAATCTTCACCCTTGGGACTAAACCCAAATCAGACATATCAAGGCCCATAGCACCCTGGTTTTTAGACACCCGCATACACTCCTCGAGCATACATAGCTTTTTGTCAGCATTTGTTGGCTCATCAGCATGAGACATCCAGTCATCATAATTGTCCTCTTCAAGCTGAGGAGCGGGAATATGCACAGGTCTTGTTTGAACAAACTATTGCCCATCGTGCTGCTGGATGAGAGTGGGTGGAGGCAGATTATTTCCAGTAACATGGACCACTGGTATGCTTTAATTACCAGTCGGATTACCAAGATTCACAGCTTGACCATTCTGAAAATTCAGACCAGCATTTGCTTTTAGATCCATATTCTAAGCGCCGCCTGGGTTTCCATTCACATTTTGACCACCATTCAAATTCTGGGAAACTTGGTTGCCGTTTAGATTTTGAGCACTATTTATATTCTGCCCACCCAGATTACAGACTGAGATATTAATAATAACTCTATGAGGATTGACAACTAAAGTTTCATTCCCATTATTCACAGTCTCAGCATGCCTTACTATCAAGGCTCTCATCTCTTCCTATTGTTGGGCCGTGTTCTGGATAATCTCCATCAGCTGGTCCACACGAGTGTCCATTTTGACACCCATAGCAACAAAATTTGCCTAAATTTGTTCCATCTGTCTTTTGGAAGTACTCTGAGTGTTGTAATAATACAAGTTTGTAGTAGCAATTTCTGAAAAAAGAAAACCCTAATTGAAGATATGATAACCTATGGGAACCATCTACCATGACATGATATGCATGAATGAATGAAAATGTTTTATAATTACCCGGGTATCCAAGAGTTTTGTCAACCCCTAAGAATATTAAACAATCATGATAAGAGGGATAAGTAGAGAACGACAAGAGATATAACAATCAAAAATAACTTCATTCATAATAAAATGATCCTCAGGATCGCAAGTAAATGTGTACAAGAATAAACCAGAATACATAAGTAAATATGAACGATCCCATCCAATAAGACTGGTTGTCATCAAATGATATCAAAGAAAAATCAATGTGGAGGATCTCTGATCTCTATGTAGTATAATGGCCCCTCTTCCGAAATACCCTTCACTCCATCTTTAGTTTCCTTGAATAATTTCTTCGTCTTTTCACGATCTCGTCCACGTGCAAAGCTATCAATCACCACATCTTTCTGAAATAGTTGTCCTTCTAAATACACACATTGCTCTAGGAAGCGATCACACTCTTCACACTCTGGCAAAGGTATAGATACGGGTGCATCTTCCATCTCTTTTATCTTGACTCGGAGTCTAGGATTTTCTTTCATTACCTCTATCATCTGATTTTCCTTTGTTTTTAGCTCTGACACGACATCTTTGAGTTGCTTCCCCATCTAGTTGACTTTTGCTTTGTTCTTATTGTTGGACATTTGGAATTTCAATGTCTCTTGATGATTATTCTCTACATCAGCAAGGGAAATCTGATACTCTTCTGTAGATATAGTAAAGTCTTCTACCCCAAGTCTTCTCTTGGTCTTCCTTCCTCTAGAACTACCTTCTCCTTCATATTCTTTTAGTTGTTGGGCTAATTATCTTTTCTTTTCTTCTAAGAAGTAGATCTCCATGTTTTTGTCTTCAAGACTCTGACGAAGATCCCTATTTTCTAACTGCACCTTGTAAAAGCATTCTTTAGGCACATCATGTTGTAGCATAGTGGGTTGTGGATATAAGGATACCTCTTTTTCAAAAGGCAACGTAAGAACTTTCACCCTTTCTTTTACCCAATCCACATAAGGATCAAAAGCTAATACCTCCTTTAATCCAAAGAAACTTTTCTCTTTCCTACCTATGTGAGCCCAGGCAACTTCCACTCTCTTCAATAATTCAAGGTTTTCTCCCTTTTTGCAATACACAGCTTCGACTTCTTTAGTTGTGGGTGGACGTCTCATTGCATAACCTTTTTGGGTTTTCGACTTGTCGGGTGTACAATCTATATATATATATATATATATATATATATATATATATATATATATATATATATATATATATATATATATATATCCCTAATTTTTTTGCCTGAACCCTTTTGATTCACCAGGATGCCCTTATTTTTGTATATGCTTTTCAACCTAGTGGGTCTCATTTACGCGTAGTATTTTTTTTACTATGTTCGCATTCACAAGGTGCAGAAGGTCTTCATCGTCCATAGTGGTAAGTATCATAGTGTCGCCAGAAAATATCTTCTTGATCACGAATGGCCCTTCGTATGTGGGAGTCCATTTTCCCCTGGGATCACCTTGTGGTAGGATAATTCGCTTTATTACAAAATCGCCATCCTGGTATACCCGATATATGACTTTCTTGTTAAAGGCCTTGATCATGCGCTTCTAATACATCTGACCATGACAAACAATCGTAAGCCTTTTCTCATCAATCAAATTTATTTGGTTTAGCCTGGTCTGAATCCACTCGTCTTCGTCTAAACCTACGTCTTTCATAATCCTCAAAGAGGGAATCTGGACTTCGACATGTAAGAGAACCTCCATACCGTAGACGAGAGAGAATGGGGTTTCCCTAGTTGATGTACGTGCTGAAGTGAAATAACCATGAAGAGAAAATGATAACATCTCATGCCAATATTTGTATGTCACTTTTCTGCAAAATCTTCTTAATATTCTTGTTGGCGCTTCCATTATGCCATTCATCTTCAGCTGATACGGAGAAGAATTATGATGTTTAATTTTAAATTGTGTACAAAGTTCCATGATCATAGTGTTATTGAGATTGGTACCATTATTAGTGATGACCCTCTCAGGTATGCCACACAAACAAATGAGGTTATGCTTAATGAATCGGTCCATGACATTCTTGGTAACAGACAGGAACGAAGCTTCTTCAACCCACTTTGTGAAATAATCAATATTGACCAGGATGAAACGGTTCCCATTGGAAGCAAGAGGCTTAATTTCTCCAATCATGTCAATTCCCCATATTGAAAATGTCCAAGGAGCAGTTAATACATTAAAATGAACCGGAGGCACATGTACTATGTTAGCATAAATCTGGCATTTGTGACAAGTTCTGCAACGGTGATGGCAATAAATTTCCATGGTTGACCAATAATAACCCGCTCTCAGAATTTTCTTAGCCATCGTATTCCCGATGGAATGAGTACCATAGACTCCTTCGTGCATATCTTCTATAATCTTCTTATCTTCCCTTTTGTTTACACAACGAAGCATAGTTGAATCGTGATTGCGCTTGTACAAAATACCATCGCTCAGAAAGAATTTGGCCGAGAACCTCTGTAGGAATCTTTTATCGTTAATAGATGCCCCTTCAGGATATTCTTGAGTCTCGAGGATATTTTCACTACTTGGTACCAAAGCTTTTCCTCTACTCCATAGGTATCAACTTCGTAGCAACATGCAGGTTCGTCTAATCCCTCAATACTGATTCAAGGAGCTTCATTGTTCCATCTGAATTTGAAAATAGTTGACATGGTAGCTAATGCGTCTACCAATTAATTCTTTTCTCGTGGAATATGTTCAAAAGTGATTTCTTCAAAGTATGGAATTAACGTAAATACATGATCTCGGTAAGGGATGAGATTCGGGTGCTTCGTATCCCATTCTCCCTTGATTTGACTTATTACCAGGGTTGAGTCCCCGTATACATTTAAGATTTTATTTCTCATATCGATATCAGCCTTGATACCCATGATGCACGCTTCGTATTCTGCCATGTTGTTGGTACAGTCGAAACATAATCTGGCAGTGAAGGGTGTATGGCAACCCTTGGGAGAGACGACCACAACACCAATTCCATTACCAAGCGTGTTAGAAGCTCCATAAAAAACCATAATCCACCGAGATCATAATCCAGGTCCTTCATGCGGTCCATGTTCTTCATAATCATAAACTAGCATAATATTCTCACACATGAACTCAATAATCATAGTCTGATATTCGTGTACAGCTTGATGAGCCAAATGGTATCTCAGTACACTTCCTTTAATTGCCTTCTGAGTATTATATTGAATGTCATTTTTTTTCAAGACCATTTTCCATCTTTTTATTCTTCCGGATTGAGAGGGCTTCTCGAATATGTATTTTATCGGATCCGTCTTAGAGATCAACAACGTGGTATGAGTCAACATATAATGTCTTAGTTGGCGAGAAACCCATGCCAAAGCTCAACATGTTTTATCGAGCAGTAAGTATCTTGTTTCATAATCTGTAAACTTTTTGATAAGGTAGTATATTGCATGTTCTTTTCTACCAGACTCATCATGATGCCCCAGTACACACCCCATTGAGTTCTCTCATACTGTTAAGTAAATGATCAGGGGTCTTCCTTCAACTAGAAGTATCATAATCGGAGGTTCTTGGAGGTACTCCTTGATTTTTTCAAAAATTTTCTGACAGTCGTTGTTCCACTTCAATACTTGATCTTTCTTTAGTAACTTGAAGATTGGCTCACAAGTAGCGGTCAAATGTGAAATAATTATAGCAATATAGTTCACTCGTCCTAGGAAACCGCTGAATTCCTTTTTCAGTACGGGGAGCTGGCATATATTGAACGACTTTAAACTTGACAGGATCAACTTCAATACCTTTACCACTGACGACGAAACCTAGGAGCTTACTGGATCTTACCCCAAAGGTGAATTTGTTTGGATTCAACCTCAGCTTGTACTTCTTTAATCTCCCAAACAGCTTGTGTAGGTGATCAAAATGTTCTTCTTCAATCTGAGACCAGGCTATCATGTCATCAACGTAAACCTCTATCTCATGATGGATCATATCATGGAACAAAGCTACCATAACATGTTGATATGTTGCACCGATGTTTTTCAAACCAAAAGGAATAACTTGTAACAGAAAGTTTCCCATTGTGTGACAAAGGTAGTTTTCTCCATGTCTTCAGGAGACATATTGATTTTATTATAACTAAAGAAACCATCCAGGAAGGAAAATACTTTATGCTGAGCGGTGTTGTCAACCAGAACATTAATATGTGGAAGCGAAAAGTCATCTTTGCGAATTGCCCTATTCAGATCCCTGTAGTCTATACACATACGCACTTTTCCATCCTTCTTAGGTATTGGCACTACATTTGCAACCCACTGAGGATAGGATGCAACAGCTAAGAAACATGCATTGAACTGTTTCACAACCTCAACATTAATATTTTCAAACATCTCGGGACACATACGACGAACCTTCTATTTTATATGAGGACAACCTTCCTTCATCAGTAGACAGTGAACCACAATATCAGTATCAAGCCTTGGCATCTCTTTGTACGACAAAGCAAAAATCTCAACATAGTCACGCAACATCTAGATTAATCTGTTTTTGACACTATTTTCTAGGTTGGCACCTCTCTTGACTTCTTTCTTGTCCTCTTCAGTACCCAAGTTCACAACCTCGACTGGCTCTTCATGCGGTTGTATGGCTATTTCTTCCTGCATTGAAATCCTAACAAGTTCTCTAGGTACTTCACAATCTTCCTCACCTCCATCCTTGGCTCAGTAGATCGGATTTTCGAAGTCATAATTGACAATAGAAGAATTGTTATCAATGGGATCCATAGTGGATATGGATCTGAAACTTATGGTGTGGGTGTGTGTAAGAACACATAGATATTTTGAAATCAATAAAGTAAAAGAAAGACAAAGAGCGTAAAATTTGAATGTGAACGTCCAATGATTTATTGAATGAATATATGCTGATGAATAATGACAATCCTAGCAAATGGACCGTTGTGCCCCGGGTAAGGCACAAGGCTTAAAGTTATTGTTTAAAATTACATAACCAAAAACTTGAAAGCAAGAAAACAAAAAATATCATTAACTCCTGACTAAAGGAGATTGGTATAACGTCTTCAGTCTTCCAATTTCTGAGTTTATTGCCGGTGTTAGGAAAAACCCAACTGTCTAGGTCATAGTCACTATCAATGTCTTCCACGGTAGAAATATCATCAATAACATTAACGCCCTTGTCATACTTAGGCATAGGTGCAATGATCACATTAGGAGTTTTAGGAGGGTCAAATTCAATCTCCTTAGAGTCAATCATATCATGAATCTTATTTTTCTGAGCCCAAAAGCTATTTG
Source organism: Vicia faba (assembly GCA_948472305.1). NCBI lineage: Eukaryota > Viridiplantae > Streptophyta > Magnoliopsida > Fabales > Fabaceae > Vicia > Vicia faba. Next base: position 1,221,921,063 of record OX451739.1, on the reverse strand, counting down.
TGTCATGTCTGGAACTATTGGAATGATATGTGTAATAAGGTGGGAGAAATGACTCGGTTGTTTTATGTTTTATCGCAATTTTTGTGGATAGCAAGAGTCGCCACCGGCTTTTCTTTTATCCAAATAGGAAAGGGTGAGGAGAACAGGAAAGACCTTTGATATTATTTCTTGAGTTTGGGGGTTAGGGTATGAAATGGGAAGGCATTAGCACCCTTTTTCATCCGTAGTTATCTACGGGCTCTTAGTAGCTTGCTAGATCACTTGTTTTGTTTCAAAATGTGCTTGTGGTGTGGGTTTTAAAATATTTTGAAACATCTTTGTAATGATTCTCGTCTCTATAAGAATGCGTACAAAGTGTTGGTTTTGAAAATAGTTCAAAGAGATATTTATTGTAGAAGATGTTTTTGAAAGTGATTTTTAAAAGTGCCTTTGTAATGATTCTCGTCTCTATAAGAACGTGTACAAAGAGCTTTGACTTTTGAAAATGTTTCAACTGAAAGTGTTGGTGTGTAAATGGTTTTTTTGTTGTGAGCAGGCAAGCAACTACGAGCGTCCTACCTATTCAAAAGGTCCAATGTTCTTTTCCTCCTCCTTTAGATGTTGCTATCTTACCATTGATTGATATAAAGCCCCATCGCTGGATGTGAAGGGACGGGTGTGGGTCATTTGTATCATAGAAGAAAACCTATGGGACGTTTTAGCAATTATCGTATAGGGACTAGATCGTTTACCAAAGGCATCATCGAGGGTCAACGAGGGACTATGATTTTTTATGGAGGGTCTTTGCTAAAACGCCCATATTCGAGGGACATGACTATTTTCCGAGGCAACAAGTGAGATTACCCTAGAGGTGCATGTGTGAGCATGGTGTGTTTGATTGCATGGATTTTGTCTTTGATTTTTAGGTTGTCTACTTATTGGTTTTATCTTGCCATACACCCTAATTACTAACATTTGTATAAAGAAATAAAAATGCATAAAATAAATATCCTAACTATTACAACCATATTGAATAGCAAGAAAATATAAAGACAAAACAAAATAAAATAAGGGAACATAAGTTCTTCGATCTAGGCAGCAGCGTCCCTTTGATTGTGCCCTTTCCTGCCTTTTTCAATTTGGGTCTGGAAGTTAGGATGAGATGCACTCTTTAATTTTGCCTTTTTTATTCCTTTGATTGCAGGAATGTTAGTGTGAGCAAGTAACCTTCGATTCACCCTTCTTGCTTCTTATTTCGATTTGGGCCTGAAATTCAGTGTGAACACCCTTCGTTTTTCCCTTCTTGCTCCTTCATTTGGACTTTGAGGCAGTAAGGGCATGAAAAGCAGCATGAGTGCTTATCCTCCATTCACTCCCTCTTTGTCTTTCGTTTGGGACTGTGAAACACTAAGGGAGCGAAGCCTGAGGCTTTGTTTTACACAAACTCCTTCTTTCGTTTGGGGGTCTATACTGGTTTGTTCTACCATACATTTGGACAAGAAAAACAAAAGAAAAGGGAAGAAACAAAAAGTAAACAAATGTCATGTACATGCTTGAAACGAAAGGGTTAAGGCAGGGGGACTTACCTTGCTTCTGAAGTTGGTGCTTCTCGACCTTGGGTGATTGGACTGGATGCTCTTGTATTCGAAGGAAAGAAATAAGTGTGGTGTTTCTTTGACTGGATTCAGGGGACAATAAGAGTGGGGTTGTGTTTGTTATTTTTGGATTCGAAGGAGAAGAACAGGTGTAGTGTTCCTTCTTCTGGATTCAAAAGAATGAACAAAGCGTGGGGTTGCTCCTGGATTCGAAAGGGAAAAGAAACAGGTGTTGTGTTTCTAGTGTTGGATTCGAAAGGAACACAAACAAAGGTATGGTCTTTTGATTCTGGGTTTGAGATGTGTTAAGTGTTTGATGATTTTCACACAATTAAAGTTTCTCCAGCTATCAAAAACCTTTGGATGTGTTGTCCATCCCCCTAAGATGTGTTGTGGGACATCTTATTTAAAGATTAAGTTGGTTGAGGTTTAGAAGGGAAAACAAAAGAATTTGAACAAATTGCATATATTGTTCTTATAGTCTTCTTCGAGGTGCAGTATTTGTATGCCAATTTGGTGCAAGTATGGGAGCAGCGTAGCAGGACTGCTGTGCAGCAGTTTCGGAGAGTTGTGCTCAGTGTAGCAGGCTTGGACTTGGCAGCACATTGGATTTTTGGCAGCAAGCCTTCAACTAGACTCATCAAGAGACCAAACATTAATTGTGTTCTTCTAATGGACCGTTTGCATATTCCTTCGCATGCAACAAATTCATGTTCTTTGGATGGGCCACCAAATATGTCCTTCGAATTAGACACCAAATATGTCCTTCGAATGGGACATCCAAGTATGTCTTGTAGGTCCTTCGAATGGGCCACCAAATATGTCCTTCGAATGGGACATCCAGGTATGTCTTGTAGGTCCTTCGATTGGGCCACAAAAGGATGTCCTTCGAATGGAACAACAATTGTGTGTCATAGTGTAGAAATTCTATGTTGAAGATTTTCTAGGGTGGAATCGAAGCAAGCTATTTCAAAGGGAGATATTATCCTTTCGAAGCTAGTGTGAAAATATCCAATGCATGAGGGAAGTTCATGTCTTATGATTGGAAACAACCAAGAAAGAAACCTTTGCTTCTTGAATCGAAACAAACACTATAAGGGGCCATTGCTTTGTGAATCAAAGAAAACATGTAAAGGGGTCATTGCTTCAATCGAAGCTTGCATGCAAGAGGCCACTTGCTTTGTGGGTGCTAGCATGAAGGGAAGCCATTGCCTTGTGCAGGCAGGCATGCAGGAGGACCCTGCTTTGTGCACCATGTAGTAGGCCAGTGCTAAAGGTAGATTCCAAGCAGACATGAAGGTTAATTCAAAGAAATCATGGAGGGAGTTATTTGTCCAATCGAAGCTTGTCCAATCAAAATAGACATGCATGCATCAAATTTCCAATCGAAACAGACATGCATGCAACCATTTGTCCAATCGAAACTTATCCAATCGAACAAACATGCAGGCGGCAAATGTCCAATCGAAGCAGACTTGCAGGCAGCCATTTGTCCAATTGAAGCAAGGGAAATCAAAGCAAACTTGTTGTTCCTTAGATAAAAATCATTTTTATCTGTCTTTCCCTTTTTTAACAGTTTCCTCTTTAACTTGATGCTGGAAAATCCAATTGTACTTGTGCAAGCTTGAATTCTTGAGAATCCTTGTGAGACATGCCTTGAGAAAAGAGAGGGAAAATTTTGGAGTACAACAGTTGGCCCTATTCAATCTTCTTAAACATTAAAAGCAAGTATGGCACGCTTCCATTTGTAGCTTAAAGGTAGAAGATGATTGAACACTAGAGTGCCTAGAAATTTGCACTCGGTGATGTGGTTGTTGATTGTGTGTGGAATGGGCTTAAAGATGCCATTCAAAGGTGATCGTTGATAGAAATTAGACTAATTTTAAGTTTGACATTATCTTGAAGAAATATCAGGATAAATCTTTGGTTGATTTAAATCTGAAGGATATGCTGGAACAGACCCGTGTTAAGACGTATCTTGGAAATGTATTAGAAGGGATCTGTGTTAGATTTCTTTATGATGAGTTTGTGTAGGGCTGCTTCAAGAGATATGTGATAAGGGGGCCTGGGTAGGGCTGCTTTAGAATGAATCCATGTGAAGCTTCATCTAGAATTTAAGAGAATGAACCTGGGTAGGGTTGCTTCATGAAGAGTTCGTGTCAAACATTATCTAGAAATGTATGATAAGGAACCTGGGTAGGGTTGCTTCATGATGAGTCCGGGTAAAATTGAATCTGAAAATGAGAAGGAACCTGGGTAGGGTTGCTTCATGATGAGTCTGGATAAAAATACATCTAGAAATGTATGAGAATAAACATGGGTAGGGTTGCTTCATGATGAGTCAGTGTGAAACTTCATCTGGAAATGTATGAGAAGGAACCTGGGTAGGGTTGCTTCATGATGAGTCAGTGTGAAACTTCATCTGGAAATGTATGAGAAGGATCCTGGGTAGGGTTGCTTCATGATGAGTTCGTGTGAAACTTCATCTGGAAATGTATGAGAAGGAACCTGGGTAAGGTTGCTTCATGATGAGTTCGGGTAAAAATTCATCTGGAAATGAGAAGGAACCTGGGTAGGGTTGCTTTAGGATGGTCGAGTACATAGTTATCCTGTCTTGTTTCAAGTATTAATCCATAATCAGCTTTTGTAGATAGCTTCCCTGGCTTGTTACAAGTATTAATCTTCAATTTGCTCATGTAGATAGCTTTCCTGGCTTGTTACAGGTATTAATCTACAATCGGTTGTCCACAGATAATTTTCCTGTCTTATTTCAGGTATTAATCTGGAATTTGTTTTTTTGTTGGTCGTTGAGATAGTCATCCTAGCTTGTTTCAGGAATTAATCTCTGACCTTTTCAAAATGGTTGTGGTGTTTGCCAAAAAGGACTTTTGTTGATTGTCTTTTCCCTACAAGGAAGAGGGTTAGTTGCATGCAGATGTATGCATGGCTTGATGATGCTCTCAAAATAAATGAGATTATACGGTATGCATTTATCATGTATGTAATATGATGCATGAAATGTGAAATGTTGTTGGAATGTATCTTTGTCTTGGAAAATAAATCCTTGACAAATGTTGGGCAGTTTTGGGATGTTAAATCCCGGACTGCCGTTGGGGATGAAGAGTATGTGTTTCTTAACCTTTGTTTAGACCATTTCTGCTGGGGATTCCTATTTTGTTGTTTGAGGAGAATATCCGCTGGGGGACGTTGATTTTGCTTGTGGGAAACTCTAGGAGAGTATTGATTCCTACTTGGGGAAAGGAGTTCAGGAGTCTTAGTTGTCCGTTGCTCCTCTAGGGAGTTTTCTTTTGATGGAAGAGAAAGGAAGTAAACAACTTGTTAGGGATAAAGAAGTTAACCGTTATCTGGTTGTCTTCCAGGTTTGCAGTAACTCACTGGGGATTGTAGGAAACTCTACTGGGGAAGAGGGTATGTGGTCCTTTGATTTTTAGTAGTCGGAAAGACAAACTCAAGCTCGGGAATCTATAGTTTGTTGGGGAAATAAATCGTGTTTCCAATCTGCTGGAGAGGTGTTTTCCTTAAGCAGAACTCCTCGAGGATTCTTGAGATAAACTTTGTTGGGGAGAAGTTTTAGGGATTGAAACTTTAGTTGGGGATTGCCTGGATCTAACTTTATGGGGATATCAATGAATTTGGTCTTGAGGGGTTTGTACCCTTATTCGTGAAGATTATTCTGTGGGGACAACGTTATAGAGAGGAATCTATGGAGACTTGACTAGGGATCACCTTATGAAAAGGACTTTGTGGAGATTTGTCACTACCCCAAGTAGTAAGTGTTGTAGTACTTCCAAAAAATGTTTGATTGACCGTATGTAACCCTTGGATGGAAATCACGTTCAATGCCCCATGTGATTCAGATATAGACCTGCCCCTAGTTATTCAGCATTTCTTGGGAGATTTCTTGGAATCTTGACTGAAGTGCCCCCAGACGAGTTGGACAGTGACATGTCATCCCATTTGAAGTGTCATCCCATTTAAGTGATTTTGTTCACTGAGAGTGTTCTTGTTCACTGGATATTCATCGTGTGAATTTCTTCGCTGTCAAACAATTATCCATATGCAAACAGCGATATTCAAATAATGAAAAGTTTATGCTTGTCTTGAAGTTTTAAGAATGCAGTTTTAGCAAGTAAAGAGTTTTGTAGGAATATGAATTCAACTCAAAATTTGCAGTAAGCCTTACAGGATTCAGGATACCTTTTGTAACAGTATGCTTTTGAACTAACCCATGCTTCAATTAGGACTTTTGAAGGGTTTTAGTGTGGCTTGGTTGATGGTTTAAGAAACAAAAGATAAGGCTCAAAGTGCATGTGTACCCAACCCGTTCTACATGACTTCCTCCAATCCTAAACTCAGTTAATTATGTGTTTTAAATCCAATTGAGTTTGAAATGACGTTTTGGTGATGGTTCAGAAACTTGGAAGTTTATTTGTGAAGACAATCACTTTTGCAACATTTTTCATGTTTGTCGAGGATCTGTAGTGACCTCTTTTTTTATTTATTATCCCTGATTTTTTCCTGACTGTTCTTGTTTTGAGATTACAGTGAGCGGGGTGCCTCAGTTTTTTTTAAGTCTCCTTCGTAGGTTTTCACTCAAGGGATTTTCTTTTGAGAAATAATGACTTCCTATTTTCGGGGAACCATCACCATTCTTTTGAATTAGAAGGATGTTTTTTATGTCACTCGTTGTATACGAAGTGAAAGCTTGCAACTGAACACGCATTTGAATTAATTGAGAAACTACCCTGCCCCAGACTTTGATTAAAGGTTTCAATTTGTGTGAAAAGAAAAATCCAACTTCTTTGGCTCAAAGGGGTTGACTAGGGATTATCTTCCTTATAACTCCACTATAAGGGAATTGAAAGAACGTCTGTACATCGTCAGCAAGGTTTGTCCAAAAGCATACTGTATGAAATTATGGTATTGTTTTCGTCATCCTCCCTCTAAAGGCTTGTAACTTTTAGTAAGAGTTGAATGTCAGAAAGAGAGTAAAAAGCATAGCTTAAATATAGTGAAAACAAATGGATGAATTCAAGACAAACATATGCAATGCATTAATGAAACAAAGTTTAACATTAATAGATAAGTGTTTGAATAACAAAAGAAATTACAATTGAAAATTCAAAATGAACTGGAACACCCAATGACTTGGCATGGGAGCAGTGATCACGTTGGGAGACTCTAGAGGATCGAACTCAATCTCCTTGGTGTCGATCATATTTTGAATCTTGTACTTCAGCGCCCAACAATCGTTAGTATCATACCCAGGACTATAAGAATGATATGCACATATTGCATCAAGATTATATTTAGGAGAATAAGTTTTGGGATTTGGATGAGGTCTTATCAATGTAATCAGATTCATCCTTAACATGTGTTGCAATGCTTGTGACAGTGGCATGTTGATGTTGGTAAACTGTCTCTTGGGCTCGTCTTGTCTTCGCTGATTTCCCCATTGTTGTCACGCTGGTGCAAGACTAGAGATCAGGACTGCCTCCACATGTTGATCGTGGTTGCTCTTATTACGACCTGTTAGGTCGTACACATCATTGGATTCTTTCTTCCCATTGAAAGGATGCTTCCCTGCACTTGAAGATGCACCCCCTTTGGATTTTACCACTCTTAATGCCAACCTCTACTTTTTCGCTTGTTAGTATTAGCTCGGTGAACCCGGTCGAGGAGCTTCCAATTAGGTGATTGAAGAAAGGTCTTGTCAAAGTTCCCATGAAGATATCAATCAGCTCCCTGTCAGTTAATGGGGGTTGCACTCTGCCTGCCAAGTATCTCGATTTTTGGGTATATTCTTTGAAGCCCTCGTTGGAACTCATGCTCATATTATGCAGTTGCACACGAGTTGGTGCAAGGTCAATAATGTATTGGTACTTCTTGTAGAAAGCATCAGCTAGATCCTCCCAGGTTTGGATGCGAGAACCTTCCAATTGATAGAACCATTCGAGTTGAGTCCCAGCTAGACTTTCTTGGAAAAAGTGAACCCATAGCTTTTTATCATTGGTGTATGGATGAATCTTGCGGATATAAGATCTCAGATGCATCATAGGACAAGAGACCCCATCATACTTGGAAAAAGCAGGGATCTTGAATTTGTAGGGATTGATCTGAAGCAGTAAGGGCCTGCAAAGCAGCATGAGGGCGTATCCTATGTTCACGCTCTCTTTGTCTTTTGTTTGGGACTGTGAAACACTAAGGGAGCGAATCCTGGGGCTTTGTTTCACACAAAACTCCTTTTTTCATTTGGGGGTCTATACTGGTTAGTTCAACCATACATTTGGGCAAGAAAAACAAACAAAAAGGGAAGAAATGAAAAGTAAACAAATGTCATGTATATGCTTGAAACGAAAGGGTTAAGGCAGGGGACTTACCTTGCTTATGAAGTTGGTGCCTCTCGGCCTTGGGTGATTTGACTGGATTCTCCTGGATTTGAAGGAAAGAAAAAAGTGTGGTGTTTCTTTGACTGGATTTGAAGTTCAAGAAGAGTGGGGTTGTGTTTGTTGTTTCTGGATTCGAAGGAGAAGAACATGTGTAGTGTTCCTTCTACTGGATTCGAAAGAAAGAAAAAAGCGTGGGGTTTCTCCTAGATTCGAAAGGGAAAAGAAACTGGTGTTGTGTTTCTAGTGTTGGATTTTAAAGGAACATAAACAAAGGTATGGTCTTTTGATTACGGGTTTGAGAATGTGTTAAGTGTTTGATGATTTTCACACAATCAAAGTTTCTCCAGCTATCAAAAACCTCTAGATGTGTTGTCCACCCCTCTAAGATGTGTTATGGGACATCTTATTTATAGATGAAGTTGGCTGAGGTTTAGGAGGGAAAACAAAAGAACTTGAATAAATTGGGTATATTGTTCTTGTAGTCTTCTTCGAGGTGTATTATTGTTATGCAGCAGTTTTGGAGTGTTGTGGCCAGTGTAGCAGACTTGGACATGGCAGCGCATTTGACTTTGGTCAACAAGCCTTCGACTAGACTCATCAAGAGACCAAACATTAATTGTGTTCTTCTAATGGACCTTTTGCATATTCTTTCGCATGCAACAAATTCATATTCTTTGGATGGGCCACCAAATATGTCCTTCGAATGAGACAGTCAGGTATGTCTTACAGATCCTTCGAGTGGGCCACAAAATATGTCCTTCGAATGGGACATCCAGGTATGTCTTAAAGGTCCTTCGAATGGGCCACCAAAGTATGTCCTTCGAATGGAACAACAGTTGTGTGTCATGGTGTAGAAATTATGTGTTGAATATTTTTAAGGGTGGATTCGAAGCAAGCTATTTCAAAGGGAGATATTGTCCATTCGAAGCTAGTATGAAAATATCTAATGCATGAGGGAAGTTCTTGTCTTCTGATTTGAAACAAACAAGAAAGAAACCTTTGCTTCTTGAATCGAAATAAAAACTGTAAGGGGCCATTTCTTTGTGAATTAGCAAACATGTAAAGGGGTCATTGCTTCAATCGTAGCTTGCATGCAGGAGGCGACTTGCTTTTTTGGTGCTAGCATAAAGGAAAGCCATTTCCTTGTGCAGGCGGGCATGCAGGAGGGCCCTGCCTTGTGCATCATGTAGGAGGCTAATGCTAAAGGTGGATTCGAAGAAGACATGAAGGTGAACTCGAAGCAAGCATGAAGGGAGTTATTTGTCCAATCAAAGTTTATCCAATTGAAACAGGCATGTGGGCATCAAATGATCAATCGAAACAAGCATGCAGGAAACCATTTGTCCAATCGAAACTTGTCCAATCGAACAAACATGTAGGCGTCAAATGTCCAATCGAGGCAGGCATGCAGGCATCCATTTGTCCAATCGAAGCAAGGGAAATTAAAGCAAACTTGTTGTTCCTTAGATAAAAATCGTTTTTATCTATTTTACTCTTTTTTAACAGTTTCCTCTTTCAATTAATGCTGGAAAATCCAATTGTACTTGTGCAAGCTTGAATTTTTTAGAATCCTTTTGAGAAATTCCTTGAGAAAAGATAGGGAAAATTTTAGGGTACAACAATAGGCACACCTTTCATTAGGATTGTTACTAGGACAGGAAGTGTTGGGATTCTGAGGAGGATCTCTCAACGTAATCAGCTCTGCCTTAAACAAGTGTTGTAATGCCTGTGACAACGGCATATTGATCTTGGTAAATCATGGCCTGGGTGTGTCTGACCTACGTTGATTTCCTTGTTGATGTTGCGTTGGTGCAGGATTAAAGATTAGTACCACCCCGACAAATTGGTTGCGACCACCTCTACCACGACCCTTCTGGACATACAAAGCATTAGCTTCTTTTTTCACATTGAATGTCTTATTCACAGTACTTGAATACATAACCACCTGAATTTTTCTGCTTCTGATTCCACCTTTAACATGTTCCCCTGTTAATATCAACTCAGTGAACCCGGTCGAAGAGCTTTCGATCAGACGATTGAAGAAAGGACATGTCAAAGTCCCCATAAAAATGTAAACCAACTCCTTATCAGACAAAGGAGGTTGAACCCCTCCTACTAGATCTTCCATTTCTGGGCATAATCTTTGAAGCCTTCGTTTGAGCCCATGGTCATACTTTATAGTTGCACACGGGTTGGTGAAGGTTCAGCATTGTATTGGTATTTTTTGTAGAAAGCAGCATCCAAATCCTCCCAAGTACGAATATTGGTCCCTTCTAGTTGATTTAACCATTCCAATTGTGTTCCCAGCAAACTTTCTTGAATGAAATGCACCCATAACTTCCTATCAGTAGTATGTGGTTGAATCTTCCGAACATATGACATCAGATGGAGCTTTGGGCAAGAATCACCGTCATACTTTGTAAAAGTAGAGACCTTGAATTTATGAGGAATAACAACTCCTGAGATTAAACCCACAGCTCTTCAAAATCCAACCCAGGCACTCTCTGGATCTCCATAACATTTAGACAGTATTCTAGTTGTTTGTACTTTTCATCAGTAGGAGGATATTGTTCATTTGAATAGTCTTCATCATCTTCATCAGAATATTGGCCAGAACCAAGGTTGCTTCCTCTCTCAGCCTTCACACTCTTACCATATTCACCCTGGTTGTCATCTTCGTTTGATGGGATATCATAGTCTTGAGCTTGCTTGGGAGGACCTCTGAACCTTCTTCCTATGTTGAGGATACCGACTGGCTTCCTAGTATTTTTTTCCTCTCTTTGGTGATGAGTGTCTTCAATTCTTCCCGCCCCTTGGTTAAGTTTACGAACATTTGTTGGAACTGAGCATTTTGGGCCTGAAGATCCTTGACTGTTTGTTCGAGAGCCATCTTTTACTGAAATAAATAGAAAAAAGACGAGAAAACATGTCTTAGAAACCTGTTATGTAATGATATGTATGGTATGTAGATGTATATGCAATGTTTTCAAGGAACACGCAGGGTAGATAAGAGTGAAATGTCAGAAATTGAGTCTGGCTGCAGCTTTGTCTGAAGAACTTTGCGCCTTTGTTTTTTAATGTCCTTCTATAAGAATCAATCTAACCATGTCAAGTGGTTCCTAGACCTTGATTCAAAAGACTGTACTTTGTTCTTTGATGGCATCTGGTTAGAGGAAAATAAATCCTCTTGTCCCTTGCTAGTAGTACGACTTATGATAACCCTGCATCAAAGTTCCCTAAGATCCTTGAAATGGTTAGTGAAAATTCCATGTCATGATGTTATGATGTTGTGATATCATGTTCAAGCAAGTAGAAAACACAAATAAATCACACAAGAGCCTTAGGTTTAAAGGCTTGCATAAGGTCCGTAAGTAAGTACCCTTCTATATTAAAGTTAAGTTGGCTCAACCTGTCCTAAAATAGTAACCGGGTTCTAGGAATCTCATATCATCGATCTTTCTCGCAGGTTTTATTTTAGCACAACAACTGACTTGCCACCAAAATATCCAAAAAGTCGAATCTCAATAGCGTAGCTTCGAGTATCAACCAACCTTGGACTGCACCAAAGTCAACTATCTCGCTACCTTCTAATGGCAAAGATGGTTAATTAAGGTTCTAAGAGTCAGTTAGTGCTTATGACACCATGCGGAAGCCCAATGTTATCCTTGACTGACTCAATGAACATCGGTACAAACCAAAGTGTCACACTAACTTATCCATCACTTCAACCATATCGGTCTATGTCGTACAACTTCCATGATATATTGCTACTTACCTAAGGCATCCCTAGATCCGGGTGTAGGATCTCTACAAGAAATTAAACCCAAACAACCCTTAAAATAAAGCAAACAATGAAAACAAATTAAAGCAATTAAAAGTGATATATACTCTAGGGTAACCCCTCTTTTTTAAGTATGTAATTTCCGAGCAGAGTCGCCAGTTCTGTAATACGGTGGGAGAACTGACTTGTTTTGCATTTTATCGCAAATGTTGCAGAGAGCAAGAGTCTCCATCGACTTTTCTTTTATCCAATAAGGAAAGGGTGAAAATAATAGGAAAGACCTTGAATATTTTGAATTTGGGAGGTAAATTATGAAAAGGGAAGGTATTAGAACCCTTTTCATCCGTAGTTATCTACGGGCTCTTAATCGCTAGCTCACTTTTTAAAAATTGCTTTGTGTGTGTGATTTGAAATATTTTTGAAAATCCAAAGTACGACCAACTTTTTAATGGTTCTTGTATCAATCCTCAAGAACGCATATAAAGTGTTTGAAAATATTTTGAAAAGTGTGATGTGAGAAAATGTTTTTTTTTAGAAAATCTTGTGAGCGAGCGATTAAAAGTTCATACCCGCTCAAGGTCATTCTTGTTATTTTCCTTCTCGTTTAGAGATAGCTCTATCCGTACCATTAGTTGGTAGGTAGCCCTATCTTTTGGATGCGAAGGGACAAGAGAAGGGTCATCGTACGGTCATTAAAGTTAACTTGGAAGGATGCTTTAGCAGTTTCATAAGTTACTAGATCATTTTTTGTAGGCAACGTTGAAGGGTCGTCGAGGGACTATGATCTTTTATTCGAGGGTCTTTTGCTAAAGTATCCTTATGTTTGAGGGACATGACCGTTATTTCGAAAGGTAACAAAGAGAGGTTACCCTAAAGGTGCAAGTGTGCAAGTGTGTTTGATTCAGTTATTTATCTTGAAATCAGGGCTTTGCTATCGGTTGATTTTATCTTGTCATACAAACCCTAATTACTAGCAATTCCATAGAAAATAAGGTAGAAATATAAAGTGCAGAATGTAAACCTACAACTATTACAAGGAGTTGGGGCAGTTACATAATAATGGAAGATATGGGGAAATAAACCCTAAAACTATTACATACTCGAAGCAGTTACATAATAAGAAAAAAATGCAAGAAAAGTAAATCTAATTAGTACATGAGGAACGCGCGACCTATACATTTATTTAAGAAAAAAAATAGAAGAGGTAAACGATTTTGAAAAAATGTTTCAATGTTTTTTTAGAAAAAAATACTTATTAATGATAAAATATAATCAATAATTCTAAAATTTCTAATTGATTTTAATATTTTTTAAAAAGGGTTTAATTAATTTTTTTAATAAAAATAAAATTTAATTGTTATAAAAAAAATTTAAACCTAATTTAATTAGTGTTAAAAAAATATTAGCTTAAAAAACATTAGGGTTAGTTGAAAGAACTAGACAATAATTGAAAAAAAAAAGAAAAGGGTTAGTAAAAATAGAAACAAAAAAATTCCAGGGGTGGGTGTTAAACCCACGCTCTATTATTTCACATGCGCTTCTTCTACAACCAAGCCACGCTGTTGTTGGTGTTAAGAAAACCAACATGTTTCATAATATATAAAACCTGCAAAAATATGAATAAAAACAAAGAGATTTTGCAAAAGGCATGGATCAAACCCACGCCCTTGTATAGTAATGCCTTAACGCACGCGCTTCTACCACTGGGGTGGCAATACATCCATTAATTTTATCAAACAAAAATATATATATATAATATAAACTGATTAGGATGTCCAGAGAAGCGTCGGGGCCCTAGCTCCGGTGGTCTTCTCTGACAGGGTGTTTTTATAAACCTGCAAAGTAAAGAGTGTTAGTGATCCAAAGGGACTCTACCCCCTTAAATCAACCCTCCTGAATCAAATGGTGGCGTTTTTCACTAATTGTTCCTGTATGATGAGATACGAAGGGGATATAAAAAACGGTTCAAACATGGAAACCTTCCATCGAGCATTATAGGAGTCATGCAATGATTTTATCTTGTACTAATACATCTCAGAAGCACGTTAGTAATGTTAGTATGCATTAAAGCAACATGAAAACAAAAATATGAATTTTAAAAAAAACAAGGAAACCAGGGATGCATGTATGCGATTTCCAGGCTCTTTAGATCATCAAGATCGATCCATTCTTACCATACAATGCCTCAGGGATCGATTGGAATAACTGGCTTGTTTCGAGAGACGCTGCAAATAGGGTTTGAATTTTGCCCTAGTTTTGACAATTTTTTAAGTTTTGGGGAGGTGATTCTCTTGCAAAGTTTCGTGTGTATCTCTTGTCTGAATGTGTGGAATATATAGAGGAAAATTAGGTCAAGAAGAATGGGATTGGACCTTTGTATGAAAACATTTTATTTTATTTAATTAATTTTGAATTTAAATAAATAGAATCAAAATAAATGGAATAAAAATCAAAGGGGTGCATGAATGGATTCAGATGTTCACTATGATGTCTAAAACACGTTTGGACCTTGAAAGATAAGCCGATTAGCCCAAAAATTCAAGTTTGATTAATTTAGGTTTCATGCATTTTCTCAAATTTTCCAAACTTGCACCAATCATAACTCTCTCAATTTTTATCATATCAAGGTGATCTTTTACTTTTTGGAAATCTTAAGATGTCCATTATAATATCTATGTTGATCATTTTTTGATTTGAAGAATTTATATTGATGTAAATTGCCTCGACAAAAGTGTCTTTTTGTTGACTTTTGAAATAACCTATAATATTTTGGCTCATATCTCTCAAGTGAAGCATTTTTTGGATTTGAGCTTAGAGATTCAAAGTTTTAGAGAATTGAATTTCCTTCAAAATTAACTTTGGCTGAGAAAAATCTGATGAAGCATGTGAAAGTTATGCTTGGTCAAAGTTCAGTTGACTTCTCCTTAAGAAAACCCTAATTTGGTAACTTTTGACTTTTGGTAAATTGGGAGTTTTCTTGATGAATCATGACCAACCATTGATCAAATGATGAATTTGTCCTTAAAATCTTGATTGTTGACAAAAAAACCTTGAAGTTTGACTATCTGGTGACCATAGTTGACTTTTTATCCAATACAGTTGATTTTCAATCATCTGAGCAATTGAATGAGAAAATTTGTGATGTAATACTTGAAACTTGGCATGAGAATTCCTTGAGACATATGAGGAACCCTGAAATCCACTTGAGGAATTGTAAGCTCAAATTTCCTTGAGAAGAGTGAAACCCTAATTGTAGGCCAACTGCTTAGGAGGAGAATTTGTCTGATCAAACCTTAAGTATCCTTGAGTAATAGAAAACGCTAGGAGCATAAGGAGATATCTTGAATAAAATGGGAGGGAAAATTTTGGTTTAAAACAACACACAAAGCAGCCAGGTCCACTATATTCTTAATCTCAGGGAAGAGAACAACCCCATAAATGACAGCAGCCATCAAATCATAATAAGCACCCCACAATCCCTTGCTTTCCATTTCTTTAACCTTTCCTACCAAGAAATCTACCGGAAGACCGCAAGTAACTTTATTATGTCTCCACATTTCTTTCACATCACTAAGGATCAAATAAAGAACCTTACCAATAAATTCATAGTCAGGCTCCACATGGACCTGGATGAATTAAATGTGATTAGTGATTTTGATGTGGAGAAGATTAAAATACTCCTCAAGAGTGGGTGCCAACTGATAATCCTAAAATGAGAAACAAAGCAGCCCTGAATCATAAAACTGTAGCAAAGTCTAGACATGCTTATCATCAACCTGGCATCTAATAAAGACAGTAGATTTCCATATCTTTCACCAAAAACCCCTCATCTGTTGGCAATTCATGATATCTCTGACCTCTTCAAGAAGAGGCCAAACACTTGGACGGATCTGGTAACTGATGTTATCCCTCTTGGTCTTTATGACGATATCAGTGTTTTTTGCCATTCTTGGGGAAAAAGGAAACTCTAGGAAGATCCTGGAAATGATAATGCATATGCAGGTTAATCATTTTTTATACGTCATTTTTTAAAAAGTAAATATGAAATGATGAAACATGATAGGACAAGAGTTTCCAGTAAACTAGACACTACTGCATTGCTGTGTAGAGTCATAAGTTTAAAGGTTTGGTACAATCACTAATAATAGTCACCAACAGAACCAACCAGAATCAATAATCAGAACTAAAGCTACCAAAGTCACTTTCATAATTAGAGTGACCAACAGGACGAAGGTCACCAATTGTATCTGTAAGAAATCATCTCTCCCACTCACGGGTGAAGACTAGGTCAGGGTAAGGCAAGGATAACTCAAAATCGATGGGTCCGCCTAAAAGCAAAATCATCACAACATAGACGTGCATGATGAAAATACCTTCACTTGAACCTCATACGAGCATGGTATATGACATGGCTGCACTAATCGGATCACGTCCTATAATCGTCATGTCCCCACTCTATTCCTAGGTTTCCTATGAGTCCATAACCCTAGCCTGGGTCCTGGGCCTTTTACCTCAATAAGTAACATCTCAACCCCATAGAACAGCACAACATCAGTATCCAAAGTATAGGTAATAATAAAATGCAATGCATGAAAACATATAACCAATGCATATAAAAAAATTGAAGCTAGAAAGTAATAAACAAATAAACACCCATTTGAAAAGAAAACAAACACAAGCTAGGACTGAATCCGGGATCGAACAACATTTGGTCAATCTATCCCCAGTGAAGTTTCCAGCTGGAATAACTAGACCAATCATTGAAGGTAAAATTTAATGAAGTCGCCATCGAACGTCTTTTATCCCACGGGAAGGGAAAAGGTAAACATCGAGAAAACCTGAATGGGTGAAATCATGGTCTTTCAACCATAGAGATTGGGTAAGGAAGTCGGTTACGCGAGGGGAAGGTATTAGCACTCCATAAGATTCACTTGTTTTGTTCTAATCTAAGGGTGTATAAAATCTAGTTCTAGAGCTTAAGAGCTAAAAAGAAAGATTAAAAAGGGAAATGCATACAAAATATAAAACACGGGGAAAAGAAGGAAATATTACAAAGGTCGCTCGGCTAAGCCCCATGACCAGATGTTTATGTATCCCTTTTAAGGAATCAGAGCATCGTAGTTTGGCTAAAAAGTATCAATTTGTTTTGTATCTTTTACTGAACAATATTAATTACGCCTTCTGGCACAACTCGACTTTGGAGACTTATGCGTCAGCACAAAAGTGAATTAACATGTTCTTTTGAAAAGTTTTAAATAAAAGCCTGAAGGCAAAAAGAGTTTGTGTTGGTTGGTTTTTTTATTGCAGATAATAGTTAGTTCATCTCAAGAGAGAGATATTAAATACTTCTCCACTTATTTATGAAAAGAGTATTTGAGACTTGAATCACACCAAAGTATAGAATGGAAGAACAATAAGATCTAGAAGAAACCCACTTATCATCTCCCGTACTTGACAAAGATAAGATTCTCATCAGTAATCTTTAAGTATTTTGAAGTATTTACAAAAAGCAATTTTTGTTTTAAATGGGATGCAAAAGAAGAAGAAAAGTCTAAGGGGGGACTATCAAAATAAACCTAAAGTTTTCATGCATTATGGACCTAAAGTTATGAATAAAAGAGGGTAATATCTACCTCATATTGACATACATGGATATAAGCCTAAGGTCTATTCAATTCACACTTTGAAAAGAGTGAATTGAAGGTCTTATAGGGAGCATGGTAAATCAAACAAAAATTGGGAAAAACCACACATAAGAAAAGACTAATCCTCAAGTATGATTAACATCTTGACAATCACAAACAATGAGTGAGACTCTTAAACACACGAAGAGAGTTGGATAAGAGATATTCAAGTTGAAAGGGAGGGAAGCCCTAAACTCAAATTAGGTTAAGCAATTAAAGAAAACTTGTAAGAATTAAAGCAATTGAATCCTAGCTTCCTAAAGACTTATAAAAGTTAAATACATAGTTTAAATCTCTTGGATTAACTTGAAGAGGTGAAAATGATTGAGAACTTTTTAATACTAGTTGATAAAAGGATCAAACTAGAAGGGTTTTTAGTAAAATATTTGTGAAAAAATGTAAAATCAAAAGTTAAAATTCAACAAATATGATTTTTGTGATTTTAAGTCATCCAAGAAATTTAAACATATTTCTTTTAATTTTTATGTGCAAAGGAAATTAGGGTTTCAAAGGTTCCTTTTTTTTTAACAAAGAATAGTTCAAAAAACTAATATTAGTTCCTAAATTTGGAGAAAAAAAATAAATTTTAAATTTAAATTTAAATTCAATTAAAAATTATAGAAAAATGGTTCAATACCTAAGGGTCAGCAAGCATGTTTTTTTGTGGAATTTTATTAATAGAGGAAAATGTCAAACAAAAATTATTCACACCATGCAGCAAAAACAAGTAATAAACATGATATAACCATTGACTGATTTTATTTACTTGTCACAAAATTTTGTAAAATTTAAACAAAAATTATTTTTATGAGATTGACTTAAATTCAAACTTAGTGGATTTTTTGTGGATTTTTTATATTGATAAAACTTGGAAAATAAAATACTAGAACTTAGAAAGTAATTAAAACCCTAATCGAATTCATTATTTTATTTATTATTCTAAATATGATAAAAAATAAAAACAAAATTCAGAATATGAAAAAAAACTAAAAAAGAGTCTAATATACTTTTTTGATAATTTTTTAATTATAGAAAATATTAAATCAAAATTAAAGAAACAAAATAAAAATGATTTAAAATTAAAAAATTGCCAAGGTCTATTACACCTGGTTTTAAGCAAACACATTGTAAAAGAATTTCAAAACATGTTCAATTAGCACATGCCACGTAATCCTCCATGTCACTAAACCATTCCCTAACATGCTTCTTCATTTTGGTATGCTAAATTCAGCTTGCAATTTCTCCTTCGTTTTTTGATGAAAACTCATGAAACTTTGATCAAATTAAAGATCTCGTGAAGGTCCATAACATAGAAAGAAGAATTTTCAAAAATGATCCATGATTGAATTAGAAAAACGCACACGAAAACCATTGATTGAAACGATTTTGTGAATGTGTAAAACATGATTCATTATGCTATTTTCAGATATACAAATCTTTCTCGTTTCTTCATCAATTCTAAAGATCCAAACAACAATGTTCATCAAGAAAATGCAAGGAACATTGTTGTACCCCAAAATTTTCCCTCCCATTTTTCTTCAAGATATTCTCCTAGGGTTCTCAAATGCTCAAGGTGGCTCAAGAATTGATCATACAAATTCTTCTCCTAAGCAAGGGGTGCACAACTAGGTTTTTATGTTTCACAATGAAATTTTGGTTTCTAAAGTATCAAGTTGTTTTCATGGTTATTTATATGTCTCAAGGAATGCTCATACCAAGTTTCAAGTCTTGCATCACAAGCTTACTCAATCAATGCCTAAGATGACTAAAAATTAACTATATTGGGTAAAAAGTGAACTATGGTCAACATACAATCAAACTTCAAAAATGTTGGTCAAAATCAACATTTTAAAGTCATATTCATCATTTGATCAAGGGTTGATCATGATTCCTCAAGGAAAACCCTCAAATCATCAAAAGTCAAAAGTTGCCAAATTAGGGTTTCCTTAGGAGAAGTCAACTGAACTTTGAACAAGCATAAGTTTCACATGCTTCATCAGCTTCTCCCCAACTAAAGTTAATTTTGAAGGGAATTAAATTCTCTAAGCTCAAGTCCAAACAATGCACCATTTGAGAGATATAATCCAATACATTACAGGTCATTTCAAATATCAACAAAAAGACACTTTTTGTTAAGGCAACTTACAGGAATATAAATTCTTCAAAAGCAAAAATAATTAACATAGAGGTTGTAGAGAACATCTTTAACTAAAGAGAACGCCTTTAACTTAAAAATATGAAAATTGAGATATTTATGACCATTGCAAGTTTGGAAATTTTGAGCAAATGCATGAAGTTCAAATTGAGAAAGCTTGATAGTTTGGGCTATTGGGCCATGGTTTAAGAGTCCAAACGTGCTTTACACTCTTCATACACCTCAAATCATGTTCTTCACCCCATGACCTATTTTATTTTATTTTTTTTTAATTATTTTATTTATTTATTCATTAAATAATGAAAAATAAATAAGATAAAATTATATATTCTTCTACAAGGTCCAAGCCCACATGACTTTGGCCTAAATTCCCCTATATAATCTCAGCACTTCTCATGCAAGAGGACACGAAAAACCTTGCCTCACAAATTTGCAAAAAATTCCAAACTTTTCTCAAGAACCCTAAATCTTGAAACTCTTGTGCCAAACCCTTTTCACTGCAAAATATCCACTCCATTCTCTTCCAGCAAGCCTATATAGTAAGTGTTGACCAAATTGGATGGTCAAGAACGCATGAAATATCCTTGCATGACATATCTGATTTCATAATGTTCATGACATTCATATCTTGATTTTTTTGTTTGCTTTAACATGTACTAACGTCCCTAATGTGTTTATGAGTTTTGATAGTGCTTGTTAGAACAGTCATGGAGGTCCCATGCATACTGAATCATAAAACCCCATGCTAGCACTGATTTCATGTGTTTTCCCCATAGCTCTTGAACCCTTGCATTTTATCTTACAAAAATACTCCCATTAGATTTGCAACATTTGTTTTAGGGGACTAGGATATTTTTGATCATTAACGCTTTGGTTTTGTAGGATTTAAAAGAAACAAGTCGCCGGAGAAGACGACCGGAGCTAAGGCTCGGCGCTTCTCCGGTCAATGTATTTGTTTATATATTATATAATAATTGATTCAATTATATAAATGGATGTATAGCTACACCAGTGGTAGAAACTTGCGCGCTAAGTCACTCCTCTCTAAGGTCACGGGATCGATCCCCGGTTTTTCTAAATTTTTCATATTTTCATTATTTTTGCAGGTTTATTATATAATGCATTGAACCTAATATATTGACACCAACCGGCGCTTGGACTAGTGGTATTATAGGCGTAGAGAATGCTTGAGGGTGTGGTTTCAAAACCCACCCTTACTCTTTTGGCTATTTTCTATGTTTCTAACTCTTTTCTTCCTTTAATCTTTTACAAAATCTTTTCTTTCAAAATTTGTTTTAATAAACCCTAACATAAAAACTTTTTTTCAATAAACTCAAATAATTTAATTTTAGGTTAATTTAATTGTAGGTTTTCTCAAATGTATTAATTTAATTTTAGGTGTTTTTAGTTTAATCAATTTAATTTAAGGTTTTATTTAATCAATCCTAATTTCATTTTTTTAGGTTTTTTCAATTAATTTAAAATCAACCTAGAATTTAGGGTTTTTCTTAACTAATCAATTCTTTTTTTAATCAGTTAAAAATCAATTAGACTTTAAGTTGATTATCAAAACTTTTTTCATCATACGATATTCACCTTTTACCGCTCCGCGCGCTTTATTACTTTCGCATTAGTTTTTTTTCCAATTATGTATCTGCTACACTATGTAATAATTAATTAGGATTTACATTTTCTCCAGTTTTATGGTTTTGTATCCCCCACTTCCAAAGCCCTGTAATAGTTTAGGTTTACTTTCTGCACCTTTACTTTCCGCAATTTACCACTTTCCTTATTACTTTATAGTAACTAGGCATATATGGAAAGATCTAAAACAAAATGCTAGATAACTCTAATCAAGATAGAATAACTGAACTAAATCACTTTTCACACACTCACCTCTAGGGTAACCTCACTTGTTTCCTTCGAATAAAAGTGGTCATGTCCCTCGAACGTGGGGATATCCTTAGCAAAGTTCCTCGGTTAAAATCATCATAAAGATCATAGTCCCATGATGTCCCTCGATGTTGCCTACAAATATATGATGATAGTCCCTTTGAATTGATAAGGTACCCCTACAAGTTGCCTTCCATGACCATAACGATGACCCTACGTATATCCCTTCACATCCAACGATAAGCTTCTTACTAAGTAATGGTAGGATAGCACTATCTAAAGGAGGAGGAAAATAACACGAAAGACATTTGAGTAGGTAGATAACTCATAATCGTTTGCTCACACTTTTCAAAACATCTTTTATCACAAATACATAATGAAATATTTCAAAAAACAAACACTTTGTACGTATTCTTAACTTATACAAGAATCATTACAAAGTTGCCGCACTTAGGCATTTTTCAAAATATTTTCAAACACATACATAAAAGCATTTTTTAAAACAGTGATCTATGTGATTAAGATCCTGTAGATAACAACGGATGAAAAGGGTGCTAACACCTTCCCTTTTCATATCTTACCCCCTGAACTCGAGAAAATATTGAAGGTCTTTCCTGTTCTTTTCACCCTTTCCTTATTGGATAAAATAAAAGTCGATGGTGACTCTTGATATCCCCAACATTTGCGATAAAACACAAAACCAAGTAAGTTCTCCCACCGTATTACAGAGCCAGCGACTCTGCTAGGGAAGAACTAAAAGTGGGGTTACCTTATAGTTAGATCACTTTTGAATGCTTTCCTTGTTTGATTTGTCTGCTTTATTTTTAAAGGGGTGTTTGGGTTTATTTCTTGCAAAGATCCTATACCAGGATCTGGGGGGATTTTTTAGGCAAGTAGCAATAGATCATGGAAACTATATGGCATATACCGATATGGTTGAAGTGATAGCTACGTTACTGCGACACATTGGTTGGTATTGCTATCCCTCAAGTCAGTCGGGGAGCATACTAGGCTTTCGTGTGTTGTCATAAGCACTAATTGACCGTAGAACCTTAATTGACCCAAATTAGCCATTAGAAGGTAGTGAGATAGCCAGTTTTGATGCAGTCTCAAGTTTGTTGATACATAATACTACACTCATTGAGATTCGACTCTCGTGTTTTGTTTGGTGGCAAGTTAGTTGCCTTGCTATACAAAGCTTGTCGGAAAAATCAATGATATTGAGATCCCTAGAACCCGGTTACTTCTTTAGGACAGGTTGAGCCAACTAAACTTCAAGAGGGTACTTTGCATGCTTTTCTTGTGTTTGATTATCTATTTGAACATTACATCATAACATCATCATATCATGACCAACCATTTCAAGGATCTATGGGATTTATCTTTGTCCTGTGTTGTAGGGTCATGGCTTCTAGTCGTAGGAATACCATCTGGATCAACTTCATAGGGATTCCTTCCAAGCTTGAGGAATTAGTCTCAAAGGTTCCCGATGATTCTCAATTCACCAAGAGATATTGTCCCCTACTCATTTTGTTTACTACTAGTTTCCAGGAAGATATGATGAGTGTTCTTTTCCAGTTCTTTGATCCGAAGCACCATTGTTTTACCTTCCCAGATTATCAGTTTGTGTCTACATTAGAATAATTCTCTAAGTTTCTCAAAGTTCCTATTCTTGATCAGACACCCTTCACCAATTTAGAGCATGTTCTGAAACTTGAAGATGTGGCAGTAGGCCTACATTTGAAACGATCGGACATTGTATCCAATTGGGAAACAAGGAATGGAGCCAAGGGTTTCTCTTCTAAATTTCTGATAGAGAAGGCTCAGTGGTTTCTAGATGTCATGAATTTTCGTGTTTTTTTAGGATATATTGGATTTACTGATTTATGGGTTGGTACTATTCCCTAATCTGGATGCCATCAAAATATTTCTACTCATAATATGGATCCTACTTTACTCGGAGATATCCTGCATTCCCTCCACACTCGTACTATGAAGAAGCGAGGAACTCTTATGTGTTTCATACCTCTAATGTCCAGGTGGTTTATTTATCACCTTCCCCGATCAGTGATAAAGAACGAAGAAGGTTTGAGGTGGTCTCAAAGGTTGATGTCACTCACTCATGCATATATCCAGTGGTGTTCTCGATCTCAGGCAGATGTCACTATTATCGAACGCTGTGGGGAATTCCCTAAGGTACCACTCCTTGGTATAACAGGGGGAATCACTTGCAACCCTTCTATGGCTCTGCGTCAGTTTGATTATGCTCGAAGGGACAGTCCTCATGATATGCTCATCTAGGGTATTGTGTTCGACTATGAGAATGATCCTCAAAATTAACATCAAGAGTTTATACGTGCTTAGGGCACAATCAACAAGATTGATAGAAAGACTTTGGGACATAAGAATTCCATTCTTCTAGAGCCTTACCTCAGATGGGTGCGGCCTCGTGCTCAGAATCTTAAAATTCCATATCCTGCTATCATACCAGTGATCGTAGAATCTGTTGTTGAAGGGGATGTTTCTCATACCGTTCTCCATCCCGATATGGCTACGGACTTCGAAGAGCTACAGAAGTCCTGGACTCAGCTTAAGGAAGAAATAGATACCTTTGAAGCTCAGTTCTATGTTAGTGAGAAGAATGTACTAGAGCTGACAAAACGACTCCACGAAGAACAAAGCCTTAATGCATATGTCAACACAAATAGAAAGCATCCATGGGAGACTTGAATTCATATTATTGCTATTTTTTAACTCTTTTTATTCAAAGCAATTATAATTTGAGCTCGTTACTAAAATTTCTCTTGTTTCCTTTTGTTTAAACAAATTTAAATCCCGCAACGATCCTTGAAAACATTGCATCTACATATCATGCATTATTACATAACAGGTTTTCCCATACATGTTTTCTCATATTCTTGCTGGTTATTTAAGTAAAAGATGGATCTTGAACAAACTGTTAAGGAACTCCAAGCTCAGAATGCCCAATTTCAGGAGACCCTCGTGAACCTAGCTCAATGACATAAAGATATGATGGCTCTAATCGCCAAAAAGAAGAAGACTCGGAAGCCAATTGTTATCCTCAATATGGGGAGAAGATTCAAAGGTCCTATTAAACCAGTGCAAACTACTGATATCTCCCATGATAAAGATGACAATCAAGAAGAAGATTGTAGAAGTGTCAGGGCTGAAGGTGGAAGCAATCAATGTGCTGCTAAAATTTCTGAGGATGAAGACTATTCTGATGAAGAGTATCCTCCCGCGGATGATAGATGCAAATAGTTGGAAGATCTCCTCAAGGCTATGGAAATCCAGAAAGTGCCTGGATTGGATTTTGAAGAGTTGTGTCTCATTCTAAGGGTAGTTATCCCTCACATGTTCAAGGTTCCGCTTTTGCTAAATATGATGGTGTGTCTTGTCCGAAACCTCATCTGAGATCCAATGTTCTGAAGATCCAAGCCCATATTGCTGATAAAAAACTAGGGGTTCACTTCTTTCAGGAAAGTTTATCTTGTACACAACTCGAGTGGTTCTATCAGCTAGAGGGAACCAACATCCGTACTTAGGAAGACTTGGCTGCTGCTTTTTACAAACAATATCAATACAATGCTAACCTTTCACCAACTCGTGTTCAATTAAAATACATGATGATGGGATCGAATAAAGGGTTCAAAGAATATGCCCAGAAGTGGGGAGATCTAGTTGGGCGAGTACAACCTCCTTTGTCTGATAGGGAGTTGGTTGATATGTTCGTGGGCACTCTGACAGGTCCATTCTTTAACCATACGATTGGAAGTTCCTCATCTGGTTTCACTGATCTGATTCTAACTGGGGAACAAGTTCAAAATGGTATTAAGAGCGGAAAAATTCAAGTGGATGTGTCTTCGAGTGCTGTTAAGAAAATGTCCAATTATAAAAAGGAAACCAATCTTGTTTATGACCAGAAGGGTCGTGGTTAAAAATGACCGCAATCAGTCTATGGTAGTGGTATTAGTTTCTAATCTTGCGTCTCTTCAACAACTACAAAAGGGCAATCAGCATAGGCCAGACATTCCAAGAAGACAGTTTACGAAGATCAGCATGTCGTTATCTCTGGAATTACAACATATGTTGAAAGCATAATTGATAACAGTGAGGAAACCCTCTCAGAATCCCAACACCTTCTCTCCTTGATACAATCCAAATGCGAAATGTGCCTATCATTCCAATAGTTCTGGGCACGATACCAACAACTGATGAACCCTAAAAAATAAACTTTGGGACATGATTGACAACAAAGAGATTGAATTTAATCCTCTAGAGACCCCAAACGTGATTACTGCACCTATGCCAAAGCATGACAAAGGCATAAGTGTAATTGACGATGTTCTTTATGTTGCTACTATAAGTGAATTGGTTACTCCCCTGTAAATCATCAAGAAGAATCTGTTGCAGGTTGGTTGATTTCCAGGCTGTATTGAAAAATGTTACTGCTGCATAGTTCAACCCAATGGTTGCATGTTGCTCAAGGAAGGCGTTCAACACCTAATGGATAATCATATAGTTCTGATCGAGAAGGTTCCTTATGCTAGGAATATGTGCCAAGACTTATCCGTAATTTCTGGCCCTCCTGTCAGGATCACCTCCAAAGGTCCTGTAAGGATTGCTTCCAATCCAAAAGCTTCTCTTCTAATCATCCCTACACCCAGACCTATCCAATATTCTTTAGATAAAGTTATTCCTTTGAACTATGTATCCTACATCTACTATCGTGGCGTCAAGCAGGAACTGCTGACTGTTAAAGATGAAATTACTAAAGTTATAGATCCCAGCATTGACAAAGTTGCTAGAACCAGTAAGGTTACTAGAAGCAGAAGGGTTTTCTCCCTGGAAATCTCTCTGAAGACTGCTGCTACACCTGTTAAAGTTATCGATACTAAATAAACTATTAAGGCTCGAGGTAAAGAACAAATGAAAGAGCCTGCCCAGACGGAGGCGCCTAAAGAAGTTGTACTTGAGGACACCTTTAGGTAAGACTTGGAAAAGGTGTTGAAGATTATCCGTAATAGAGACTACAAGATTATTGAACAACTGGGGAATACTCCATCCAAGATCTCCATGTTATCCCTGCTACTGTGTTCTAAAGCCCATGCACAGGCTTTAGAGAAATTTTGTATGACCGCTCACGTGCCACAAGAGATTTCTACCAATCGATTTGGAAGCTACGTTATTAGTTTAACGACTGACAAAAAGTTAGGTTTTTCTAATGTTGATCTGACTCTGGAAGAAAGAAACCACAATAAGGCCCTGTATATCTCCATTAAAAGCAGGGGCATTACTCTGGCTCATGTTTTAGTCGATATTGGTTCCTCGTAAAATTTTCTACTGAAGGGTGCTTAGGACAGACTTGATTGCGAATGGGTTGTGCTGAAACCCGATGATATTATAGTTTAAGCCTTTGACAGGTTAAAGTGGATGGTACACGGAGAAGTGGATATTCTAATCAAGGTAGGAACGCAGATCTTTGAGTCTACCTTCTATGTAATGGATATTTGGCCAGCTTACTCTTGCTTACTGGGACGCCCCTAGATCCATGGGGAATGCGCCATCACCTCAACCCTACATCAGAAGTTAAATATCCTGTGAACGAAAAGATTGTTTAGTCTGTGGTGAAAAAGAGTATATGGTCAGTCAATTGAACTATTTTCAATATGTAGAAATGGACGGTTAATTCATCGAGACTCCCTGTCAGACTTTAAAAGTCATCCCTCCTTTCGCCACTGAAGATGTCTCTACCATTCTAAAAGCTACTAGGGTTCCTCCCTTATTGAAAGATGTTAAAGCTACTGTAGAAGAAGGTGGTTGTACTATTTAGGGTAAGCTTCCTGACATTACGTATAAATACGACAAGTTTGGTTTGGGTTTCACTGCAGAGGGTCAGAGAGTTTTTCGTCGCGCTCTCACTGGAAGACCACCATTCCGCATCAGCAACAATGGAGTCAACACTTTAGAAAAAGCTGACAGTGATTATGACCTTGACAACTAGATCTTTCCTACCATTGGCAAAGGGCTCATCAACTGGAAGGCGGAAGACATTATCTCTATCTCCTTTTGTCAGTGTTGTACCCAAAAATTTCCCTCTCACTTTTTACAAGATCTTCTCTCACACGGGTGGTTACAAACACTTGCTTGAAGAAAAATAACAAATTTTGAAGTTAGTCAAAGTGCCTTTCGATTGGCATCTCCAAAGTGCCTTTCGATTGGCATCTGCATAGCGCCCTTAAATTGGCATGGACAAAGGTCCTTCGATTGGCCTTTTAACAAGGTCTTCCGATTGGCATTTTAGAAAAGTATTTCGATTGGAATCAGAACAAAGACGTCTTCAATTGGCATCTTAACATCGCTTCGATGGGTCTAATTTTAAGGAAATCAAAGAGAATAAAACAAAGTTTTTGAGCCGTCAACAATGCCCTTCGATTAACATTTCAATAAAACCTTTCGATTGTCCTTGTAACAAGATCCTTCAATTGGAATTTCAACAAGGTCTTGTTTCCAGTGATTTCTGGTAAACAACCGCTAGTCTTCCAAACTATCGAATAATCTTTATTAACGCTACTCAATCTCTTTGGTGACTCACAGGATCGACTAGATTGATCCTAGGACTCCTTGGATATTAAGGTTACTCTCACAATCGAACAATTATTCATGGGTGCTATTGTATAAATGTTTGGTTTGTTTCGATCCCTCTCTCTAAGAGTTTAAAATATGGTCAAAATGTATGTGAAAACTAAGTTATACGAATAATTGCTAGTTGTAATGCTGATTGAAAAGACATATAAAACTGTATGGAAAATGAAGTAACTGGTTTCGACCCATAAAACATTTAACATAAAAGGTTTCTGGAATGTGGAAGTTTAAAATGTGAAGAAAGCGTTTAATGCAAGAAATCTAGGAATGACTTTAAGTGAAAGTACATGCTTGAAGAATAATACTTGAAAGTAAAGGTATTGAGAGCGTAAAAGTTCTCTGAAATATAGAGTGCTTCGAAATATAAAGAATGCAGTAAAATGTAAAACTTTAAAGAAAAGGCTTTGAAATGAAAAGACAGTAGATAAAGAAACTTGTAAATGTTATTCGACAGAAAGAAAAAGAAGGAAAGTGCTGGAAATAGTAAAAAGGCTTTTATTAAATTAGAAATACATGGTGCTATCATACATACATCTCTCTTGCATTCGTTTCCCTTTCCATGTGGTAGTTTGAATGTTATTGAGTATTTTGTATAACAGATATGACACACTGAAATCCTAACACTAAGACTTCTATTTATACTAATTCGACCCTAACGGTCTCGCTACAAGATCATGCCACGTTTCGAACATGCAAGACAATGCTCCTTTCATCTTTCCACGTGTCCCCAAATGCTCCAACACATAACTTTCAAACTTTGAAAGTCCCGCCTTCATTTAAATTTCAAATGCTTTGGTGTTTCTTTGCTTCGAACGCTCTTCTCAGACCTAGCTTCGCTGCTGTTTCGAGACCCCTTTGGATACGCTCCCAAGATCACCGTTCGAAGCTTCGAGCTTTGACACACTCATTCGAAACACTGCTTCTGCAATTTCGAAGCGTGGTGTTTTAATTCCATTTCGATCAGAACTTCTAGCTCTTTTTGAATTCCAAATAACATTATCAAAATCTTCAGCCAACAAATTGCCCCTTTAAAATATGTATTTCGATCTCTCTGAGAAATACCTATTTTAAATATTTATACAAGATTTTGATAGGATCTTCGAATCATCATAGCATTTAATGCGTTTGACCCTAGTCACATCAATCATAGCACCCTTTGGGTACCTTAACCGCCCAGAGTCACTTCACAGCATGGTGCAGTTATAAGTAATGATTGTTTTTAAAATCACGCCTATTACCTATATCAACTTCTCGCCACCTCTTCATCACACCAATCCATGATCTCCACGTATCATACTTTCACTCGGTGGATGTTTCATCTTCTTATTATAAAACGTCAATTTAACCTTCCTTTTTCCTTCTTTACACTCTAAACCTTTCAAACTCTGGAATTTTACTCTTCTTCTCTCATAAACACTCTAAGCTCTCAAACAACAAAAATGTCTTCTTCCACATCATCCCAACTCAAGAAAGCCTCCAAGAAGAAGGGAAAAACTACAGGAGCAACTATGGAGAGTAAAATCGTCACCATTCAAGGCCAATCTGCTCTTGCTCCTCAAATGATTTCCAAAGAAAAAGAAATGCTGTACGCATCACAGGTACTCATCCCTACCCATGTTGCTGGTAAGAGGTTAGCCTTAAATGGCCCTCTTACAGTTTTTGAAATACTAAAGGACACCAGGACCATTTTTCCCGTGTGTTATAACTTCAAACCTTTATTCAACAAAATGGATGCCCCTAGGGCAGTAGAATTTCTTAATCCGAATACCACAGAAACCTCAACTGTTCATCCCAAGGACCCATTTATATTGGATTATGTAAAAAGCAATTTTAAACCATTCCGATCTTGCCCTACTGCTGATGTTGCTTATCAAAACTGGTTTACGAAAGTAGAAGCCAAAAAATCCCAGCAATGGGAAGAACTAGGCATTTATAACCTTATTAAGCTATCGAAACCTGGATTCACCTATAGTCATCCTCTGCTATTTGCGTCCCTCTACTTCTGGGATAGTACCTACAACACTTTCCATCTTCCAGGTGGAATGATCACCCCAACCTTCTTCAATATAGCAGCCATTACTGGGCTGTCGCCGGTGGGGGAAACTTATGTTCCTGACAATGAAGAGCACTCAAGCATAATTGACTTCGAAGTCAAGTTAGCCAGCTTCTCCAAATTTATCGGCCATTATCATGCTGAAGGGGATAATGTGTCTGACACAGAGCACATTGCTTTCTTAACCCTGTGGCTGTCTAGGTACGTTTTCTGCAGTAGATCCCTGCAGGTAGCTAGTAGGTTCATTCCTTTAGCTAGGGATTTACATGAAAATCGCAAAGTGTGCCTAAGCGAATTACTCTTAGTTGACCTCTATGAGAGCCTGAGGTCAGCTGTTTCGAGCCTCAAATCCCACAATTCAAAAAACATTCTTTTAGCTGGCCCATTTTGGTTACTTCAATTATGGCTCAATGCCATGTTCGAACCTTCTTTATCAACCGCCAATACCATAGATGAACAAGATTCAGAAATAAGTGATAGGATAGTCGAAGGCACTAGGCTTCGAAGACTAACCCCTAATGATGACAAGGACGACTTCAAGGTTCAATTCTCGAAGTACATCTTGATACTCTCAAAAAGACATAAGTTCGAAGAGAGCATGGCGCCCTTTGCTTCGAGGGCTCATGGACCTTCTTGGTTCACCATGGCTCTCTCAGAAGCCATCAAGAGTAAGGAAATCCAAGATGTGTGGAGAGCTTTCTTGCTTCCTAGACTTATCTCTTCAAGGATAACCCCAGCTAAGAACCAAATTCTTCTCTTTGCCTACCAACCAAACTTCGTTTCGAGGCAGTTTGGCCTATGCCAACTGATTCCTGAACCTTTGTTCCAGACTGAGAGCGCCATCACATCTGGTCGAACTTTCAAGGCAAGGGAAGCCAAGATCCAACAAGAACAATACCAGGGCTTTGCCCAATTTGAACTGATAGCCTTCGAACCTACTCATCTCGCGGCCAAAGGATTTCTGGAGTGGTGGATTAAGTTTTATCAAACTTGTATGTTCGATACACTTACTATTCGACAGAAACTAATTGATGCCTTCGATGTGCAGGTACCAGCAAAGAAAGGTATGTTTACTCATGCCAAAGAAATAAAAGCTTTTCAAAATTACTTCGAAACTACTTACGACCCCACACGCTTGGACTCCACTGTGCATCAAGCGGCTGAGACCTTGAAGGAAAAATTTAAACAAAAAGTTTCCAAGCTAAAACTTCCTTCAGGGCTGTCACCTGAGGATAGGTATAGGTTGGCATTCGAAATGCATCCACCTAAATTTCCCAGATTACCTACCTCAGAATTGGCTCTGGCTTGGTTTCCCCCATATCCATGGTGGTTTACTTGCAAAGAGATGTTCAAATATCTTCAAAGGAAACCAAAGCCATCTGAGACTGTGACATGGGCTCGACACTGGCTTCATGATTTCCCAGGACATCTTCGATATGACCTTTCTGCCATGTCAATTAAATCTGATCAAGGCACAGGTGCGAATGCTTGGGAAAAACTCCCAAATATCTTTATTTTCCAAATCTTTAACCTTTGCTTTAAATGTTTTGATTTTCAGCTATCAGGATAAAGACCACTGCCTCAAAATCGAAGGAAGGGAGTGCCTCTCAAGCCTCCATCGAAACTACCGAAAAGGCTAATCCACCCGAAACGACTACTGCTGCTGCAACTACACCAACAACAACAACGCCAGCAACAACAAGTGCCCCAATTCCAACGGTAATCACTTAGTTTTTTATGCTTCGAATTCACTCAATCCTTTTATATCTAACTTCGTTAAAATTCGTTCAGACCAACAAGCTTCCCCCCACTACTCCCAAGAAGCGGAAACCAAGCACCACTGGGGAAGATCTGACTGCTGGAGGAAACTCAAACATTGCTTCGAAGAAGAAGCTGAAGAAAGCTACACCCAAAAGTACTGCTCCTACTAGTGTCTCTGGACTCGACTCCAGGGATGCTGCTCCCTTATCACAATCCAAAAATCCACCTTCGACCTCCAACCCACAGTTGGAACGCATAGCTAGTAACCTCTCTTCTGAGGGGCCACAGGTAAATCGAACTTCTTCTCAAAATGTTTAACTTCTTATTACCTTGGTGAGTGTCATCCTTTAACACTTTGCTGCCCCTTGCAGAACATCCTGAATCCCACTTCTACTATTTCGACCTCACCGTCCAGGGCTGCTGTTCCGCTTAACTCCTCTCCTCAAGGAGACTCCAGCAATTTGGTCCAAAACAAAGGTTCTTCCAACGTGGCGGTTTTGGCTGGAACTTCTGAGCAGCCAGATGACCAAGGTACCTCCATTCCTCTGAAAGAGGTGAACGAAACCATACCTCAAACGTCTGCAGAGGATTCACAAAGGGTTCTTCAAAAGTCCCCCCTTGAAACTCTTCAAGAGGATCCAAAGGATACTCAGACTGAAGAGGAAAAAGCTGATTCTGGGCAAGGATTCGAAGAATCTGCAGACGAAGAATCTGAGGAGGAAAACGCCAATGATGGGGAAAACGACAACGTTGGTTCGACTGCCGGGATGGAGTCTAATGCACATAGCGGTGAAAAGGATGGTATCGAAGTGGTAGATTTGGACGAGGATGAAGAAGATCAAGAGTACGAAGCAAATGAAGGGGATGGTGATACAATCAACGAAAACCCAAAGGTTGAAACAAACGAGGTTCCCCTACGCGTGGAATTCCCCCAATCCTCTCCGTCTCGAATGACTGACGAGGAATTGGCACTTCTGAGGCGAAATGACCCTATTGGGTACATGAAGGCAAAGTTGGCCCAGAGGGACATTCCACTCGCTAGGGCTGGTACAAGTTCAACCAGCTATCCTCTTCCCACAGATGAAAGAGTTGTTCTTCTCAACAAAATTAGGAGAACTATTCTCAATGTGGATATCTTCGAAGTGCTTAAGCAAGATAGTACTGCTTGCTATACTATGAAGGAGCTGCTTACAAAGGTTAATCTTTCCAGCTGCTCTCTGCCAGTTAGTACTCTCTTGTTTGATCTTCAAAATCTGCTGGACAACGTAACTGGCTATCTTCTCCAAGACGAATCTGCTGCCAAGAAGGTTCACGAGAAACGCCTTGCTATGGATGCCGCCTATGAACAAGCTTCGAAGCTTTCTCAAGAAGCTGAAGATCAGGCTATGCATCTGAAGCAGGAAAAAACTGAATATGAGGCTCGAGCTGAGTCCATTCTTATTTGGGAAAGGCAGATTCTGGAACTTCAGCAGAAAGTTAAGGAGGCTAAGGAACAACAACTAGCCTTCGAAACTAATCCTGCAGGTAACCAATTCGAAGAGCTTCTCAACCGAGGGCTTGCAGAAATGGAGACTGCAGAACAACTTAAAGGAGAAGTGGCAACCTTGGAAGGTGCCAGGCGGTTTGCTCAGCAGAGACTTGAAACATTTCGAAGTACCTTTACTCGATTGAAAAATAATGTTTATTTCTAGATTTTTTGTCTATCTGACCATAACTTTGGTTCTTTCAATGTAATATTCGAACAACGCCATTTTGGCATTCTTATCTTGCCATCTTGGCTTTTTTATAATACTTTGTTTACGTTGTTACTATTCGAATTTCCCGCAGGCTTGGTTTATATTTCTTTAAATATTTCCCATTAACCTTTAGGACACGTTTATCATCCAAGAGTTCTTCGACTTCGTAGGCGTTGTTAGAGAAAACTTTTAGTACTCGAAAAGGTCCTTCCCAATGAGGTGACCATTTACCTAATGCTTTGTTCTTCTTATCCATAGGCAATATGACTCTCCAAACCAAGTCATTAATAACGAATACTTTTTTCTTCACCCTCTTATTGTATGTTCTGGCCACTCTTTCTTTTTGCCTCATCAAAATCTCCAACGCATGTAATCTAATTTCGTCCAATTCAACTAATTCATTCATCATCATTTCCCAATATAACGCGGCTGGAATTTCGTTTTGTTTCTGTATTCGAACTGATTGCAGATGAATTTCTACTGGTAACACTGCATCATGGCCGAATGTAAGTTGGAAAGGAGTAGTGTTAGTGGCTTCTTTTGGAGATGTTCTACAAGCCCATAACACTTGGTCCAGAGTTTTGTGCCAATTTCTTGGCTTCTTGCCAATATGCTTCTTGATTAATCCTATTATTACTTTGTTTGCCGCTTCGACTTGTCCGTTTGCTTGAGCATAATATGGTGTTGATGTTAGCAATCTAAACCCCATTTCTTGGGCAAATCCTTGCATCTTTCTACCAGTAAATACAGAACCTTGGTCTGTAGTTATACTTTCTGGTAATCCAAACCTATAGATAATGTGCTTTTGTATAAATTCGATAATTGCCTCTTGATCAGCAACTACCAAAGGTATAGCTTCGATCCATTTGGTAAAATAATCTACTCCTACCAAGATATATTTCTGACCTTTGGACGAAGCAGGATTTATTTCGCCTATCAGATCTAATGCCCATCCTCTGAATGGCCATGGTTTGATGATCGAATGCAGCTCACTTGCAGGGGCGTGTTGAATTCCTGCGTGTTTCTGACATTCCTCACATCCTTTCGCGAAGTCTATGCAATCTTTGAGCATGCTAGGCCAATACAAACCATATCGAAATAGCAACCATTTCATTTTATGGCCTGCTTGGTGTGCCCCACATGCCCCATTATGGACTTCAGACAATGCTAAATAT
Source organism: Vicia faba (assembly GCA_948472305.1). Lineage (NCBI taxonomy): Eukaryota > Viridiplantae > Streptophyta > Magnoliopsida > Fabales > Fabaceae > Vicia > Vicia faba. The sequence continues at coordinate 1,221,886,175 of OX451739.1, read as the reverse complement.
GCCTCACTTTCTCCTAGGCATTTCAATAAAACACCTTCTTGGGTCTTTTTGAACAATTCGTTCCCCATGAGGAGATATGACAATGCTCTATATTTTGTTTTTCTATCTACTTTTAGAGTTGGGTCTGCTAAATAACTCTTTAATGGACTTCGCCAATCTGTATCTGACAAAGTATTTATGGCTAGAATTTCGAATCTCTGTTTCTCGGCATATCCCAATCTCATACTTTCCAGATCCGATGGTGTGAATCTAGTAGCCATAACTCTTCCCCTTATTTCGACCAAATCCTTAAGATTCTTGGTAGATACTCTATAACCTGAAGCCAACTGCGCTAAGTCATTTGCTTCTTGGTTTTCTAATCTTGGTATGTGTTGAATATCCATGTATTCAAACTTTCTCAATAGCCTATTGACTATGACGAAGTATACCATTAGATTTTCCTTTATGCACTTATATTCTTTTGTAATCTGTTTGACCACCAACTCAGAATCTCCTTTAATTTCGACTCTGGTTGCCCCCAATTCCAACAAAGCTTCAAGTCCAACAATGAGCGCTTCATACTCAGCTTCGTTGTTCGAACAACGAGGACCATCCAATTTATACTTGAATTTTGTTGGAATTCCTTCAGGAGAAATTAGAAGGACTCCAACACCACTTCCATTCTTGTGGGTTGAACCATCAAAGTACAATTTCCATGGTTGCATTTCGATGTAACTCATGCTTGTCTGCTCAACCAACGAATGATCCACAATGAAATCAGAAATCACTTGACCTTTCATAGCTTTTAAGGGCATGAACGTCACTGAATATTCTGTTAAGGCCAGAGCCCACTTTCCAACTCTACTATGCATTATTGGCTTTGAAAGCATATGTTTAATGACATCGAAGTGAGACGAAACATAAACATCAACAGGTTTTATATAATACTTGAGTTTCATACAAGAGAAATACAAACAGAGACATAGCTTTTCTAAATTGCTATATCTGGTCTCTGCATCATTCAGCACTCTACTTAGATAGTATATGGCTCTTTCGACGCCATTGTTATCTTCTTGTGCTAACATACTACCTATGCTAACTTCAGAGGCAGATATGTACAATCTCATGGGCTTCCCCCAGGATGGTGGAGACAACATAGGAGGCTGAGAAAGATATTCTTTTATTTTGTCAAACGCCTCCTGGTGAGCTTCGTTCCATTCGAAGGCTTGACCTTGCTTCAGACGAAGTAACGGAGAGAAAGCTTGAGTCCTTCCACTCAGGTTCGAAATGAATCTTCTGAGGAAGTTAACTTTCCCTAGCAGAGATTGCAACTCCCTTTTTGACGCAGGTGCTTTCGTCTCCATTATGGCTTTGGTTTTGTTCTGGTTGATTTCAATTCCTTTCTTGTGGACCACAAAACCAAGAAAATCTCCAGCCTGCACAAAAAATGCACATTTAAGGGGATTCATTTTTAAGCCATGTTTTCTCATTCGCTCGAATGATTGGCTCAAATGATGCAAATGTGCTTCTGCAGATATAGATTTGATGACTATATCATCAATATACACCTGCATGAAGGTTTCGATAAAGTCATGAAAGATTGAATTCATCGCCCTTTGATAAGTTGCCCCAGCATTTTTTAAACCAAAAGGCATCACCACCCATTCGTAGGTGCCTAAGGCTCCTGGGCAACGAAATGCTGTCTTTGCAACATCTTCTTCAGCAATGAAAATCTGGTTATATCCAGAGTATCCATCTAACATGCTCAAGTATTCGAATCCTGCAGCAGAATCTACTAGCATTTCTGCCACGGGCATGGAATATTCATCCTTAGGGGTTGCAGTATTTAAATCCCTAAAATCTATGCAAATCCTTAAAGAACCATTTTTCTTGATAACAGGTACTATGTTTGCTAACCATTCGACGTACCTTGTTGTTCTGATGAACTTGCAACGCAGCAACCTTTCGATCTCAGCTTTAATTTTTGTGAGAACCGCTGGCGCGAATCTTCTGGGAGTTTGTTTGATGGGCCTCTTGCCATCTTTGATTGGCAGCCTATGTTCGACCAACTCCCTCTTTAAACCAGGCATCTCATCATAATCCCATGCGAAACAATCTTTGTTCTCCTTAAGGATTTCGATCACTTTTTCCTTGAGGCCTGGGCTAAGTTTGGCACTTACGTAAGTTACTCTTTTTGTTTTGTCATCCCCTAAGTTGACTTCTTCGAGCGGGTCCTGTGCCAACATTTTGACACCTGAGTTTATGGGATCCCTTTCGAAGCCTAAGGGTTCTTTGTCATAGATGGCATCCAATCTTTGATCCATCTTCAACTCTTCGCTGGGTGAGCATTTCGAACCCCCCCCACTAACTTCATTCGTTTTTTCAAATGATTTATTTATTTCAGCCTCTAAGGCCGCTTTTGATTCATTCTCAGCCATATAGGCCGAAATCCTTTCGAGAAAGGTAGACTCAGTCATGGTTAAGGTTGTCGAAGTCCCAGCCTGCTGGCCGTTTTGGTATAGCACCTTCAACTTCCTCTTCTTCACTAATTATTGTTCTATCCCAGTAGAGTCCATCATGACGAAGTGTCATGTAGTAGTGGGCATTTCTAGTTTCATTCATCTCATCATTTGGCACACATGGAGCAATCTTTGCCAGATTTTTATCATAATCCCTTTTGTCAACTAAATTGACAGTTGACATAAAGTAACTCTGGTCTGCTTCAATATTTTCCACGATTCCGTCATCTCTCCACAGGACTAGTCGTTGATGCATTGACGAAGGAACTGCTCCCACGCCATGGATCCACTCTCTTCCTAGCAGTAGGTTATAGTTGGCCTTGGCTTCGACAACCATAAACATGGTGGGCCTGCAACTTGAGCCTATTGTCAATTCCAACTGGACTACCCCCAGTGTTTTCCCCACTTTTCCTTCATAATTGGATAGAACCATATTATGGGGCTTGATATCCCCTTCGCGGATTTCCAACCTTTTTAGCATGAAATGGGGAATCAGATTGACTGCAGCACCCCCATCCATTAGAACTTTGTTCACACCATGGACACCCACTTTCGCCCGAATGAAAAGTGGTTTGAGATGATTTTTCATTGTAGGCTCTGGACGTTCGAAGAACGCATTTTGTTCTTCAACAGCCCCATTGTCCATCACGTAGTAGCATACGGGCCTATGTTTCATTAAATCTGTGGTGTCTTCTTCCTCATATTCATTGATTTCGGTTTCTTGCCCGAATTCGCAGGGAAGCACAGACACTACGTTACAGTTCAGGTTAAATGAGGACTCCCCCTCCGATTCGAAGTTATCTGTTATCATATCTTCGTCCTCTTCCGGGCCTGGGGTGTATTCCTTTGGTCCGTCTTGTTGATCTTCAGAGAAAAGCCAATTGTTGACTGGAGGTTTCTCTTCCGTCTGACTTTTTGGTTTGTTGGTGCTCGATTCACCTTGTATCTTTGTTGAAGTATCCCCTTTGTTTGCCACAGCTTCTCTTTCAGCCTTTCGAATCCTTTGCTGTCTGCGCCACTGGGATCTTGACATGGGGTTCCTTCCTTTGTAATTTTCTAATCTGACTTCCTCCCTTTTTTGTGTGTTGAATTGCCTCCTGTATGTCACAGCATGGCGTGCATTTCGTTCAGCATTCCTCCATTTGTCTTTGCCTTTGTCATTTCTGGCTTGCAGCCATCTATCGGTTGGCACTTCAGCAGGGAGTTTGAAAGTCACTCTTCGAGCAACTTTGGGGTGAGGGCTATCAGGTCTTCGCTGTTTGTATATGCTGTCGAAACGCGGACCCATCTGGGCAGTTTCTTGATGGCTCCAGCAAGGGGCGAAGGGGATCGTTTCGAAGGCCCTAGCCATGCTTTGGTCATATACAGCAGAACATCTTGGGCACACCAAGCACTTAGTTGCCCCCTTGTAGCAGCGAAAAACAAACTCCAATAAACTCTCTCCAGCCTTGGGGTAGCATCTAAAAAGTTGGTTATCCTGGCGCCAATTGTTGCCAGTTCGAGCCCTCTGTACCCTTTCGAAATTTGCAGCAATTCTTTGGTTGCAGAGGATGCTTCACCTAGGGCACAGTATCATGCCTGGATCTCCTTTGTGGCATGACATGAGATAGTCTTTGAGAGTATCATCTCCAGTGTGATTGTCCCCCATTCTATGCTTTTCTTTTTCTAAGTATTTTTCCACTTCCTTCATCTCAGAACGGGGTCTTTCCATGTCCACCATATTTATTTCCAAATCCCCCTCTTTTGTTTCGTCATCGCCCCACCCTGTGGGCTTTATATCTTCGATCTGGACCCTCGAACTTTCTGGGGCAGAATATTTGACCAGATAGTCATATTTTCCACTGGGTTCCCCTAGAGTGTCCCATATTTCCTTCTGAGAGGGGACTGGCTGCGTAATTTGTACTTTCTCTAATTCCAACCTCAAGCCCTCAGTGACTTGTGTAAATCCTTCGTTGTGATCCCCTTGGCCTTCAGTAGCCTGGGTTTCTCCTGCAACAGCCACAGGTCCAGCAATCGAAGTGTCTGGTGTATTCTGGATGCCTTCAGTGACTTCCTCGCTGACTTCGACCATCACCCAGTTTTCGACTTCAATGTCCTTCTCTCCAGTTAGGGTGTCGCTTCGATCAATTTCCACCATGTTGACTTCTCCAATGCATACAGGCTCGGAGTAGTTGGTGTCTGCGACGTCCAAAGGATCTTCGTCCACTTTCATCTTCATCTTATCAGCAAACTTTAATCTGCCATCTTTGATTGCGTTTTGAATCAAATCCCTGAAAAGAAAACATTGTGAGGTCTTGTGGCCTAGGAAACTATGATATTTGCAAAATCCCCTTTTCTTCCTCTGGTCCAAAGGGGGTATTTTGACATTTGATGGCACAATTAGTTGGCCATCTTTGACAAGCAAGTCAAAGATTTCGTCACATTTAGTGACATCGAAGGTGTAAACCTTCTTTGGAAACTTATCACTTTTCTCATTTTCAACAATATCTTTCCCTTTCGTAGGAACTAACATTTTGCAGGAGTAAGGCGGGGCCTGTTTTAATTCAGCGAGGTCAATTTCGACCTCTTCGAATTCGAATTCAGGATATTCTTCTGCTTCCTCAGTTCCAACATAGGAAATCCTTTCTTTCTTACTATTCTTAAAGACCCGGGCTTTTTCGGCTTTTAGTCTTTCGACCTGTCGAACCCTATCGGCTAACTGAGCCATATCCCTCAAATGCTGAGTATCTAATTTCTTTCGAATAGAGTAATCCAATCCCCCAGCGGCCATTTCGACTAACTCATGCTCAGGCACTACTGTGTAACATCTGGATTTTAACAGCCTAAATCTATTCAAATAGTCATCAATGGGTTCAGTGAACTTTCTCTTAACACTGGCCAATTCCTTCAGACTTATTTTCGATTGTCCCATGTAAAATTGTTCATGGAATAATCTTTCTAAAAGGGTCCAAGTGTCAACAGACCCAGGAGGCAGCGTGGTAAACCAAGTGAAGGCATTTTTTGTCAAGGAACTTGGGAAATATTTGATTCTAAGATCTTCATTATTGGCTATATCCCCCGCTTCGGTTAAATATCTCGCTATGTGTTCGACTGTTGACTCGTTGGTATCCCCAGCGAACTTTGTAAATTTAGGGACTTTGTATCCCCTTGGTAAATCAGTATGCATTATACAATCTAATATAGGAGACGCGTAATTTGGCCTCCTCATTCCCATATTGAGGCCGTTTTGGGTCATGATCCTCTCTATCATGGTGGTCAGATTATTTTCTGCCAAGATGTTATCGTTTCGAATCCTATGAACGACAGCATCGGCATCTTGGTTTCGACCAACCAAAACAACTCCCCTAGGTTGTTCTCCTCGGAATTCTGGGGCTTCTGGTCTTTCGATCCTTGCCCCTGGTTCCATAACTTCCCTTTGTGGGCCCGGCATTATTGGGGCTTCTAACCTTGGTGCTCTGGCCCCTAAGTTAACCTCTTCTCTGGGTGGTCTATGAATTGGGTCGTTGGCAATTTGTTCTATAACAGGCACGTTTGTTCGAAATCCCGCCTGGTTCTGCCTACGCCTTTCTGTGGGAGCAAAGAAATCTGCTATTCGACTCATATTGTCAGCGTTTTCCCTGTTCGTCACAGTCACATTCTGAACTATTGGGGCGAATATTTCCTGCATGGTTTGCGCTAACACCCCTATCATATTGTGGTTGCTTTCATCCATCAATTGCCTAAAAGCCAACTGGTTATATGTGGTTAGGATAGGCAACGTGCTATAACCCACTGACCCTTGGTTATTTGACATAAATTGGTTTGCCCCAGACCCAGATCCTAGTTGTGGGGATGAATTTGATGTGGAATTGTGTAAACCTGCCATAAAAGATGTTGGCATTCCGTAAGAAGAACTTCTAATTCTATTCCCATCGAAGCCGGGTGGTCTAGTTGATGGAGATGCGAAATGGGATTGTGTCCCAGGTGGCGGAACGAATCCCCCAGGGTAGCCCATAGTTCCAGTATTTCCTAAGATCGAACTGTTGGTTGATACGCCACTTACTCCGTTGGTGGCCATGTTACTGGTTGAAGATGCAACAGCCTGTGCATTCGAAGGGATTACATTAGATGCTCCGCTCGAAATGGACGCGTTAGTACCTGTTGCCTGTGGGCCACCTTGGTCTCCCTGTTGATTGTCTGAATTAGACATTTTGTCCAAACGTTTTCTTCTGGATAAAGGTTGGTTGCTGTTGGTTATCTTACCACTTCTCAGGTTCATAAAACAGCAAACTTCTTAGGTTCCTACGTTTCTGGGATGGCTATGTCTCGACAATCCTTAATTCTGATATCCAACTATTGGTCCCACCGGGTGTGCCAATTTGTTTCCAGTGATTTCTGGTAAACAACCTCTAGTCTTCCAAACTATCGAATAATCTTTATTAACGCTACTCAATCTCTTTGGTGACTCACAGGATCGACTAGATTGATCCTAGGACTCCTTGGATATTAAGGTTACTCTCACAATCGAACAATTATTCATGGGTGCTATTGTATAAATGTTTGGTTTGTTTCGATCCCTCTCTCTAAGAGTTTAAAATATGGTCAAAATGTATGTGAAAACTAAGTTATACGAATAATTGCTAGTTGTAATGCTGATTGAAAAGACATATAAAACTGTATGGAAAATGAAGTAACTGGTTTCGACCCATAAAACATTTAACATAAAAGGTTTCTGGAATGTGGAAGTTTAAAATGTGAAGAAAGCGTTTAATGCAAGAAATCTAGGAATGACTTTAAGTGAAAGTACATGCTTGAAGAATAATACTTGAAAGTAAAGGTATTGAGAGCGTAAAAGTTCTCTGAAATATAGAGTGCTTCGAAATATAAAGAATGCAGTAAAATGTAAAACTTTAAAGAAAAGGCTTTGAAATGAAAAGACAGTAGATAAAGAAACTTGTAAATGTTATTCGACAGAAAGAAAAAGAAGGAAAGTGCTGGAAATAGTAAAAAGGCTTTTATTAAATTAGAAATACATGGTGCTATCATACATACATCTCTCTTGCATTCATTTCCCTTTCCATGTGGTAGTTTGAATGTTATTGAGTATTTTGTATAACAGATATGACACACTGAAATCCTAACACTAAGACTTCTATTTATACTAATTCGACCCTAACGGTCTCGCTACAAGATCATGCCACGTTTCGAACATGCAAGACAATGCTCCTTTCATCTTTCCACGTGTCCCCAAATGCTCCAACACATAACTTTCAAACTTTGAAAGTCCCGCCTTCATTTAAATTTCAAATGCTTTGGTGTTTCTTTGCTTCGAACGCTCTTCTCAGACCTAGCTTCGCTGCTGTTTCGAGACCCCTTTGGATACGCTCCCAAGATCACCGTTCGAAGCTTCGAGCTTTGACACACTCATTCGAAACACTGCTTCTGCAATTTCGAAGCGTGGTGTTTTAATTCCATTTCGATCAGAACTTCTAGCTCTTTTTGAATTCCAAATAACATTATCAAAATCTTCAGCCAACAGGTCTTCGATTGGCGTGGATACAAGGACTTTCGATTGGCCTCATGGCCAAGCCCTTCGATTGGCATGGCAAAGAATCCTTTAATTTCACATCTCAAACCAGGAAGCTTCGACAGGCATGTTAACCAAGCACCCTTCGATTGGTATGGACAAATGCCATTCGATTGGCATTCCAAAACGTCCATTCGAAGAAGCCTTCAGAAGGCCCATTTGAAGCATGCATAAGAAGTCCATTCGAAGATGGCAACTCATAGGCCAATAGAAGAGAAATGCTTGAGGGTATTCGAAGGGGTTAAGTGTCCAAGTTCATCCAAGGTTTTCAAAGAGACATGAATTTTTCCAAAAAAGGAATGCTTTTAATTCATCTGTTTCTTGTCTCACGGCTTTAAAGGCCTGTTTAATTGGTTGTCTCTTGCCGTTACTGGACCATCATACTCCTATAAATACAAGGGCAAGCATACAGTGCCAGGGGGTGAACAAAAAGAGAAAACGAGAAGGAGGCGTATGAACCAGAAGCAAAACTTGAAAAATCAAGAAAAAGTGCAAACACGAATTCACACTTAGAGGCCAATTCAAGACCGTTGGACCATCCCAGTCGTTTCCTGAGGTCATCAACAAGCAAAAGCAATCAAAAGCAAGAATTTCCAGGCCCTATATCACGCTGTAAGTCATCCACGACATCCATGTATTCTTGAATTCGGTTTGCATGATTTAGACATTGTTAGCATGAATTAACCATATATTGTTGATCCATAGAACATTTGCAAGCTTACTTCATCGTTTAATTTCATTTATATGTCCTGTACAAGATTTCACCATTACTAGGGTTTCTTGCTTCGATTTGGGATTTTCGTTTACATGAAAAATTGGACCATGAAAGGGCCACCAATGAACTCAGCAGGTCAAGACGAAGCTCTCCATGGCCTTCGTTTTTATTTATCACGCATGTAATTGATTTTGAGAATGTGCAGGCCTATAGCTACGGACATATGTCCGTAGGTAAAAGTGTTCAACTTTTACCAACGGTGCCAGGAGGGAGACGAAGACGTGGCAAGTAACCACTCGCCCATTTGAATTTCAGCGCGAATATTTTATTATTTCTTTTGTTTATCATATAATAATTATTATTGATTGTATATGCAAACAAGAACAAGTGGTGCAGTGGTAGTGAGGGCGTGGAAAGAGCTTCAGGACCTGGGTTCGAATCCCAGGTCCCCCAATTTCTCCATGTTATTTTTCTTTTCAGGACCCAACGTGTTTACAAGCCAAGGGACTACCATAGACTCTCAAGATCTAGCCCTTGGATCTCCAGATGGCCAAATCTGATGGCCATCATCTGAAGGTGCATCCTGAAGCCTAGTCAACACAAAGTACATGATCATGCAAGTCAACGTGGACCTCACTCTTCTTGGGCCCAGAAATGCTATTTGCACCCCCAAAATCCCTTTCAGGCCCATTAATTCTTTCTCTATTCTTTTTCATATTTGTTTTATTTAATTTATTTATTTATTTTATTTTACTAACAAATTAATTATTTTCTTTTATCAAAAAAATCATAAAAAAATATTTTTCACCAATTAGATTTAGGTATTTTTTTTATCAATAAATTTATTAATTTAATTAGATTTAAGTTTAGGTAAAACTTTAATTATTTTGTAAATAACTTCAAATTAATTAGAGAATTAGGTTTTTAGTTCTAAACTTAATTATATTTTTCTTTTTCCTAAAATAATAAAAAAAACCAAAAAAATAGGCCATGTAATTATTTGCATTAATTAATTTAATTAACTAATTAATTTTTGTATTTTAATTAGAAAAACCTAATTCTTTTCTTAAAAAATATTAAAAACAACAACAACAATTTTTTTCTTTAAATTAGGTTAGAAGGGTCAAAACCCTAATTTTTTCCCGATCTAAATTTCATCATGCGCTTTATTATTATTTTTTGCCCAATTATTGTATCTGTTCACAAGTTGTAATAGTTAATTATGACTTTTATTTTGTTTATCGCTTTATTTTCAAAGGGTTTGTTTTTGGCTATGTAAATACCTGAAGCCTTGTAATAGCGTAGTTTAATTTCCGCATTTTAAATTCCGCAAAATATTAAACAGTTAGATGTATGATATAAGGATGCATGACAAGAATGTATGAAACTTTAAAACAGTTAGATAACCCTAAAATGTGAAAAGATAAATAATCTGAAATTGAATCACTCGCACATGCGCACTCCTAAGGTACACTCCCACTTGGTTGCCTTCGGTAAATGGTCATTGAGTATAAGATGTTTTAGTGGTCGTCCTTTTGTCCAAAGATCAAAGTTGCCTCGGAAAGGTTGCCTCGGACATTGTTGCCTCGAATAATTGATCTAAGACATTAGGGTTACTACTAAGACGTCCTAACATTGCTTTAGTGACCGTACGTCCCTTTCGAATTGACCCTTAAAACTCCAACGATGGTGCTACCTACTCACTAATAGTGGGATAGCATTGTCTAAAGGAAACGAACATAGAACGATTCTTTTCTCGAGTAGGTAGGTTAGTGATCCGCTGTCGCGCGCGGGTCAAAAATGAGTTAAATTGCAAATTGTAGTAACGACGGTAACGGTAACTCGAGTATCGTCTCTCAAGGACTCTTGGGTTTTACTAACTAAAATCGAAATTGGGGGGTTGTTTGGTTCGAGTTTAGGCAAATAAGCTAATTATAAAAAGTGATTATAAAATAAGCTGTTTGGAAATAAGTGATTATAGAATAAGTCGATCTACTGTTTTGGGTTCCTACTATCATCGATTATTATAATTCTAATACCCGAAGCGGATTGTCTATTCCTATTTGGGTACAAACTCAATGACAAGCGCGGTGAAGTTTGTGAGATGTACGATCCTATTGTCCGAATTAAGCAAACGGGATAAGTTTTCATGGATTAAGCAAACATGACTGATCAGACACAACAACGGATTAAGCAAACGTGATGAGTCTATGTTAGGATCATACAATCAACCAAATTGAATCAATATATTTTATACAATCGAATTAAGCATACAATAACACAAAATATCATTGAAAGGAATTAAACTTAAATTAACATTATAATAATCTCAAGTATTGGAACCTGAATTACAGTAGATCAACCCAAAGGAATTAGTTCTCCATAGTCATTCGTCCTAGCTTTTCCAAATCGTGAATGGAATTTTTTGAACAGTGAATTCGAATGGAATGCTACAGTACCACGGCTGCTACCCTAAGGGGAAAGAGAGCGACCCGTTTTACAACCCAACTGGGTCAAACAAACGACCCAGGCCCAAAACTAATTGACCCGAAACTTAACTAAAACTAGTGCTGCAACTTCAACAATTTTTTCAACCTTGCTACAGTCCGAATTGGCTCTCGACTTCTTCATGAAAGTTGTAGGTCTTTTTCTTAGCTTTCCAACCAATATTAGAACGCCTCAATCCGAGTCCTGTAGCTCCAGTTATGAATTTTTTATTGAAAGCTGCACATGCTGAAAAATAAAATACGAAAATTAATTAAATGCAAAAATAAGATAAATTAGCAAAACAATTTAAAACATAAAAATAAACACAATAAACTAAAGAAATGCATTAGTACAATCGTGGAAAGATGTGCATCAAAATGCACTGATCAAAATCCCCCACACTTGAACTTTTGCACTCCGAGCAAAATGCAATCAAAAGAAACGCAAAAGCATCGTCAGTTACTCATCCTAGGCTACAAATCTTCTTCGGGTAGGTTTGCATCAACAGGTACTAATCTTGCACACTAAAAACATCGTAAGAACACTAACCACAGATAAGCAGACATAAGCCTCCTAAATATACAAACCAATTTCAAATCATATTATTATACCATAGCCTAACTTACTCATCCTTATTGCTCTTTTTCATTCAGGCGCAATCACATTAAGCCCGTTATCTCCACACACTAATAGCAGGACAACCGGTTAGTGACTCTGATCCTTTTGCACGGGGTTCCGGTACTTACGTGGCATAACCCTTTACTTACTCAGATGTAGTTGCGGGGGATCGGACCGTAATCCTCCCTACCAAGTTCAGCACCAGAAACCACTGAACCAACTAACAAAGAGTTTTGAAAACTTTCTTCTCTTTTTTTTTTTTGAAGATTACACAACCGTTGGGTTAAGTGACCGGGTGAGGGTCACCAAACTTAGAAGGTGTATTCTCTTTTTCTTTTCTCTTTCTTTTTTTTTCTTTTCGGAACATTCACTTATATTCATCGGTTTTCCTGCGTAAAGTGTGTGAGAGATGGTGCTGACTGCTGAAATAAACTACTCAAGAGCTGTCAAAGATTGAGAAATTAAGGCTAAAACATAATAACAAATTCAAATAAATTTCCATATGTAGGAGACTTACGGTGTTAGAACGATACCGATTTTGTGAATCTTTCCCACGACTCCGCAAACCCGACTCAAATCAGTCTATAGCCTAAAACTTTCAAGAAGATGCATTTTTTATTGGTTGAAATTAAAATAAAATAAAAACTAACAAACAAAAACAAATAAAACACACGATTTCCTCCCCCACACTTAAACTAAGCATTGCCCTCAATGAAAGGACATTACTAATAAAGTAGAGAGAAGGAAAGAAGGACTTCCTGATCAAGTTGCAGTGTAGCTAGGTGCTTCCAAAGAAAGCTCCTCTATGCTGACATTTTCAGGCACCGAACTTTCATGGAATAACTTCAGCCGCTGCCCGTTAACCTTGAAAATTTTGTCAGTACCTGCACTTTTTATTTCTACTGCACCATGAGGGAAAACATTAGTGACAACAAAGGGGCCAATCCATTTGGATCGAAGTTTCCCAGCCATAAGCTTAAGGCGGGAGTTAAACAGTAAAACCTGTTGGCCCACAGAAAATTCCTTCCTAGAAATCATTTTATCATGGAAGTGCTTAGTTTTTTCTTTATAAATCCTAGAGCTCTCATAAGCCTCTAATCTAAGCTCTTCCAACTGTTGTAATTGGAGTTTTCTTTCTATACCTGCTTGTTGCATCTCCAAATTACAACTTTTCACCGCCCAATAAGCACGGTGTTCTAACTCAACAGGAAGATGACATGCCTTACCAAAAACAAGTCGATAAGGAGACATCCCAATGGGTGTCTTGAAAGCTGTCCTTTGAGCCCAAAGTGCGTCTTCTAGACGACGGCTCCAATCTTTCCTGTTTGGCTGCACCATTTTCTCTAAAACCTGTTTGATCTCCCTGTTTGAGATCTCAGCTTGCCCATTAGTCTGTGGGTGATATGCAGTAGAGACTCTGTGCACAACTCCATACTTCCGGAGTAAAGCTTCCATGGTGCGGTTGCAGAAATGAGTGCCTTGGTCACTTATGATAGCTCGCGGTATTCCAAACCTGCAAAAGATATTAGACCTGGCAAAATCTGCAACAACTCTAGAATCATTAGTCCTAGTGGGGATAGCTTCCACCCACTTTGAAACATAGTCAACAGCAAGTAAAATATAAAGGAAACCAAATGATACAGGAAAGGGACCCATGAAGTCAATTCCCCATACATCAAATACCTCACAGAAAAGCATCGGCTGCTGAGGCATTTCACTCTTGCGAGTGATGTTTGTACCTGCTATCTGACACTCTTTACAAGTGCGGTAAGTCTCAAAAGCATCCTTAAAAATAGTTGGCCAGTAGAAACCTGAATCAAGGACTTTTCTTGCAGTCCTTTGAGGACCGAAGTGTCCGCCGACTTGAGATGCATGAGAAAATTTCAAAATAGATTCAATCTCATTGTCGGGGACATATCTCCTGATTACCTGATCACTACCAAACTTCCATAGATACGGATCATCCCAGACATAATATTTGGCATCACTCTTGAGTTTGTGGATTTGTGATCGAGATGCACCTGTGGGAAAAACACCAGCAACAAGAAAATTAACAATGTCAGCAAACCAAGGTGTAATCCCATGCAAAAGAAACAACTGCTCATCAGGAAAGTCATCCTGAATAGGAAAAGGGTCTTCATCTCTCTCTATCCTGCTTAAGTGGTCAGCCACTAAGTTCTCAGCTCCACTTTTGTCTTTTATCTCGACATTAAACTCCTGGAGCAACAACATCCACCGAATCAATCTCAGTTTTGCATCTGGCTTCTTCAGCAAGTACTTTAAAGCTGCATGGTCAGTAAAAACAACAACCTTGGAACCTAGCAAATAAGATCTGAATTTGTCAAGAGCAAAAACAATAGCTAGCAGTTCTTTTTCAGTGGTAGTGTAATTTGACTGTGCAGAATCTAAAGTCCTAGAAGCATAGTAAATAACATGGGCAGCCTTGTCAACTCTTTGTGCAAGGACAGCCCCAACAGCATAATTCGAAGCATCACACATAAGCTCAAAAGGACGTGTCCAGTCAGGGGGCTGAATGATGGGAGCGGAGGTCAATGCTTTCTTCAAGAAGTCAAACGCTTGTTTGCATTTGTCATCAAAATCGAAAGTGACGTCATTCTTCAACAAGTTCGACAGCGGAAGAGCTATCTTGCTGAAATCCTTGATGAAACGCCTGTAAAAACCTGCATGACCAAGAAAAGAACGAATCTCGCGAATGCAAGAAGGGTAAGGCAGTGTAGAAATCACATCAATCTTAGGAGAGTCAACAGAAATTCCTTTTTCAGAAATAATGTGACCAAGGACAATTCCCTGCTCAACCATAAAATGACACTTTTCATAATTCAACACAAGGTTAGTCTCGATGCATCTTTCTAAAATCAAGCTTAAACTGTTCAAGCATGCATCAAAAGAAGAACCATAGACAGTAAAGTCATCCATAAACACTTCCATGCAATTTTCAATAAAATTAGAGAAAATACTCATCATGCATCGTTGGAAAGTGCCAGGAGCATTGCAAAGGCCAAAAGGCATCTTCCTGTAAGCAAATGTACCGAATGGGCACGTGAAAGTGGTCTTTTCTTGATCTTCAGGTGCAATATGAATCTGAAAGTAACCTGAAAAACCATCAAGAAAACAATAATGTGATTTACCAGCTAGCCGTTCAAGCATCTGGTCAATGAACGGCAAAGGAAAGTGATCCTTTCTAGTAGCCTGGTTCAGTCTCCTGTAATCAATACAAACTCTCCAGCTGTTCTGGACTCTAGTGGGAACAAGTTCATTCTTTTCATTTTTTACCACTGTGAGTCCAGATTTCTTAGGTACAACCTGCACTGGACTTACCCACTTACTGTCAGAGATAGGATAAATGATACCTGCTTGCAAGAGTTTGGTTACCTCTTTCTTTACAACATCAAGAATCAAAGGATTAAGCCTCCTTTGGGGCTGCCTTACTGTTTTCGCTCCATCCTCAAGTAAAATCCTGTGCATGCACATCGAAGGACTAATACCTGGAAGGTCGGCTAATGTCCACCCGATTGCTTTCTTGTGCCTCTTCAATACCTGCAAAAGTTTGTCTTCTTGATTGAAATCAAGGTTAGAAGAGATAATCACAGGAAGTTTTTCATTATGCTCCAAGTAAGCATATTTCAGGTTCCCAGGGAGCTCTTTTAGCTCTAAGGACGGGGGCTGCTCGATGGATGGAATGCTTGGGGCAGCTGGGATGTCAAGAGCATCGACGACAAAAACAGCCTCATCGTAACAACTTCACCTGTAGGAAATGTATCAGGCTGCAAGGAAGCATCAATCTTAGTACAAAGAACACAAACGTTAGTGTCAGTGCAATCAGGACATGAATAAGTATCATCAAAATCAGAGAGAGATGGAAAATCAAGTGCAAATAATTCAGAACAACTATCATCAACTAGTTCAGAAATCAACTCAATGTGAAAAACGGAATGCTCCTCCAAGGGATGTTTCATGGCGTCAAAAATGTTGAATTTTGCGACAATGTCACCAAATTCCATGGACATGGTTCCATCGTCAACATCAATCTTCGTTTTTGCCGTTTTCATGAACGGTCTGCCTAAAATTACGGGAGCTCTGCTTGTCTTGGTTTCGCCTTCCATGTCTAGAATGTAAAAATCTGCAGGAAAAATCAAATCGTTAACTTGAACAAGGACATCTTCGACAACCCCGGCGGGTCGAGCGTTGCTCCTGTTTGCCAATTGAATAATTAAACCTGTATGCTGCAAAGGGCCAAGACAAAGGTTATTATAAACAGAAGTAGGCATAACATTAATGCCCGCTCCCAAATCAAGCATGCAATTCTCAAATTTACTATCTCCGATGGTACAAGGAATAGCAAATGTTCCCAGATCCTTCTGCTTTTGTGGCAGCACCTGAGTAGTGAGGGCTGAAACATTTTGCTCACTTACAGCCTTGTCAGATGATTGTTTGGGCTGAATAAAGGCAGAAATATTTCGTCCTAAGTTCACTCTTTCACTTCCCTTAATCCTCCTCTTGTTAGTACACAAATCTTTCAGAAACTTTGCATACTTAGGAACCTGTTTTATAACATCAAGTAGCGGAATATTTACCGCCACCTTTCGAAACACATCCAAAATCTCTCTTTCTTTGTCTCCCTCCTCAATTCTTTTATTTTTCAGAACTCTATGTGGGAAGGGGACAGGTGGCACATACTCCTTTTCTCTAATTTTTTCAGTTTCAACCATAACAGAAGAAGGAGAAGAAAGTGCAGAAGGAGAAGGTTCAGATGGAGAAAGTTCAGAAGTTACCTCAATGACTTTTTTATTTTTTTCAGGGCCTGTTTCTGTAACCTTTCCGGATCTCAAAGAAATAGCGCTCACATTAGCATTACCATTCGGATTGACAACAGTTTGTGCTGGAAGTTGGTTCGAACCTTGAGCTTGCATATTATTTATTTGAGTAGCAAGTTATCCCATCTGTGTGGTCAAGGTCTGAATGCTAGTGTCGGTTCTTTGTTGGAACTGAAGGTTGTTCACGGCCATTTGTTTAACAAGATCTTCCAAGGACGGTCCGGAAGCAGTAGCTGGAGGGGTGTGATGTGGCTGGGGTAGTGGAACGGTGAGTTGTTGTTGTTGTGAGGGTTGCTGATTTCCATATCGAAGGTTGGGATGATTCCTCCAATTGGGGTGATATTTGTTGGTGGACAAGTCAGGGGTGTTGTTGTACCTGTTCTGGTTGTAAAGGTTGGCTGCATAAGCTTGAGGCAGCTCGGTAACAGTATCATCTTTCAGAAGAGGACAAGTATCAGTGGGATGATCATGAGCTGTACAAATGCCACATACAGTTGCTGTTTGAGGTTTCGCTACTGCAAGTTGTTTGACTAAAGCGGTCAGCTCATCAATTCTGGTTTCTAAAGCTCTGTTCGAGGAACCTTGAATTTGATGTACACCCTTGGTCTGGACAGAATTAGTTCGAGTGGTGAACTGCTGGGAATTTAAGGACATATTTTCAATGAGGGCCCTGGCAGCAGCTGGAGTTTTGTCAACAAGTGCTCCACCACTAGCAGCATCAAGAATGTTTCTATCCATAGGTAACAACCCCTCATAAAAGTACTGAATGAGAAGTTGCTCGGTAATCTGATGTTGAGGGCAGCTTGAAACTAACTTCTTGAACCTATCCCAATACTCAGCCAATGACTCGTTATCTTGTCTAATGCCACAAATCTCCTTTCGGATTGAAGCAGCTCTAGAGGCAGGAAAATATCTCTCCAAGAACACTCTTTTCAGAGCATTCCAGCTTGCGATTGAATTCGGTTCGAGATCATATATCCAATCCTTCGCTGCACCCTGCAAAGAAAAAGGAAAAGCACGAAGTTTGATATGATCTTCAGTGATCCCTTCAGGCTTCAATGGTGTAGAGCACACCACCTGGAATTCCTTCAAATGTTTATGCGGATCCTCACCTGCAAGACCATTAAACTTTGGCAACAAGTGTATTAAACCCGATTTTAATTCAAAAGGAACAGCAACAGCATCATATTCAATGCACAAGCCATTATAATTCACATCAGGGGCTGCAAGTTGTCTTAAAGTTCTATTGTCAGCCATTTCAAAAACAAATTCAGAATCAGAAGCAAACAAGTTATGCAAATAGTCGGACTCAGAATCAGACTCAACTATGGTCGGTGAAGGTGAACTATTGCTAGCCTGGCCTGCTCTACGAAGTGTGTGCAAGGTTCTTTCTACCTCAGGATCAAAAGCAACAAGTTCAGGACAAGAGGACCTAGTAGCCAGGACTAGTGCACAGCAATGCAGCAACAATCGTGAAAATGCCAACTATGTCCCTAAATAGCAAAAACAAACACAAAGAAAGAAAACGATTAAATTTTTTTCAAAAAAATAAACTGAACACGAAATTCATCTAATGGGTGAAAAATAGAATTTTGATAATTTTTTCGAATTTTTTCGACTCTATGAAATCAATAAATAAATCATTAAAAATAGAAAAATGATGAATTTGGGAAATTGAGACCAAAGTCCCGTAACTACTTCGTAGTAAGGGACAAATGATCAGTGAATTTTTTCCCCTCCACTGGTCGAAACAGATTTCAAATCGGATTCAATTTTCAAAAAAACCGAATTTTTTACTACTATGACGCAAAAAACGCGAATTGGCTTAAACCGAAGGAAATCTAGAACCTAGGCACGAAAACACTAAACCTATGACTCTAAAATTGGTTAATAAAATCAAGAATCCCCGGCAACGGCGCCAATTTGATCCGCTGTCGCGCGCGGGTCAAATTCGAGTTAAATTGCAAATTGTAGTAACGACGGTAACGGTAACTCGAGTATCGTCTCTCAAGGACTCTTGGGTTTTACTAACTAAAATCGAAATTGGGGGGTTGTTTGGTTCGAGTTTAGGCAAATAAGCTAATTATAAAAAGTGATTATAAAATAAGCTGTTTGGAAATAAGTGATTATAGAATAAGTCGATCTACTGTTTTGGGTTCCTACTATCATCGATTATTATAATTCTAATACCCGAAGCGGATTGTCTATTCCTATTTGGGTACAAACTCAATGACAAGCGCGGTGAAGTTTGTGAGATGTACGATCCTATTGTCCGAATTAAGCAAACGGGATAAGTTTTCATGGATTAAGCAAACATGACTGATCAGACACAACAACGGATTAAGCAAACGTGATGAGTCTATGTTAGGATCATACAATCAACCAAATTGAATCAATATATTTTATGCAATCGAATTAAGCATACAATAACACAAAATATCACTGAAAGGAATTAAACTTAAATTAACATTATAATAATCTCAAGTATTGGAACCTGAATTACAGTAGATCAACCCAAAGGAATTAGTTCTCCATAGTCATTCGTCCTAGCTTTTCCAAATCGTGAATGGAATTTTTTAAACAGTGAATTCGAATGGAATGCTACAGTACCACGGCTGCTACCCTAAGGGGAAAGAGAGCGACCCGTTTTACAACCCAACTGGGTCAAACAAACGACCCAGGCCCAAAACTAATTGACCCGAAACTTAACTAAAACTAGTGCTGCAACTTCAACAATTTTTTCAACCTTGCTACAGTCCGAATTGGCTCTCGACTTCTTCATGAAAGTTGTAGGTCTTTTTCTTAGCTTTCCAACCAATATTAGAACGCCTCAATCCGAGTCCTGTAGCTCCAGTTATGAATTTTTTATTGAAAGCTGCACATGCTGAAAAATAAAATACTAAAATTAATTAAATGCAAAAATAAGATAAATTAGCAAAACAATTTAAAACATAAAAATAAACACAATAAACTAAAGAAATGCATTAGTACAATCGTGGAAAGATGTGCATCAAAATGCACTGATCAGTTAGCTCTTAAGTACTTGCTCAATCCAAACAAACTTTTTCACACTTACACTCTTTTACAAACAAAAGTTTTCAAAAACACTTCATTACACTCTTGAAGACAGAAGCAAGAGTTAAATCGAAGTCAAAACAAAAGCTTTACAAATCACACAAACACAAAGAAAACAATTTTGAAAATGATGAGCAAGGACCTAAGAGCCCGTAGATAACTACGGATAGAAAGGGTGCTAATACCTTCCATTTCTATAATTTACCCCCCCCCCCCCCCCCCCCCGTACTCAGAAATATCTCGAAAAAGGAATTTTTCTGTGCTTTTTTCCTTTCCTTGTTGGCTAAAATAAAAGTCGGTGACGACTCTTGCTTACCGCGACATTTTGCAAACACAGAAGCAAAATGCAAACCAGCAAATTCCCTAAAAAAGAGGGGAAACACGTCCTGGTTTTGGCCACCGTATCACAGAACTGGCGACTCTGCTGGGGATATAATAAGTGGGGTGTACCTTAGGATTAATTCATTATATTGTTTTCAATTGTTTGATTTGATTGCTTTATATTTGTGGGCTTTGAATCGTAGTTACTATAGATCCTAACTCGGATCTGGGGATACCTTTTAGGTAAGTAGCAATAGACTGTGAGGGAACTGTACGGCGTAGACCGATACGTTTGAAACAGTAGCTACATTGGTGTGACATATTAGTTGGTATCGATATCCCTTGTGGAGCAACAAGGAAAGTATGGGGCTGCTAATGGGTCATTAAGCATCAACTGACCTTAGAACCTATAATTGACCAACTTGGCCATAGAAAGTAGCAGTATGTTACACTCATTGAGACCATACTCTCAAGATGGTTTCGGCCGCGAGAAAAGATTGCGTGACTGGAATCATGACCGATGGAGGATGGTTAGTGATATTGAGAACCTCTAGAACCCGGTTATTATTATTAGGACAGGTTGAACCAACTAAACTGAAAGAGGGTAATACCTAAACTCCATGTCAGCCTGAAATTTAAGGGCTCTTGTGTGACTTGTTTGCCTTTACCATGTTTGCTATCTGTGATACCTATTGTGTGTTCTTATCATAACATCATGCATCATGACATCGCATGCATATTTCATTAGACTAACCATTTCAAAGACCGAGGGGATTCATATTTGTTTTGTTTTACAGATCATGGCTTCTATGTGCAGAAATACCAATCGAATTAACTTCGTGCAAATCCCTGCTCAGTTCAGAGAGTTAGCCTCAAAGGTTCCTGATACTTCTTCCTTTGTTAGAAGACATGGTCATCTCCTTAGCCTGGTCACTTCAAAGTTGGATGAGCAAATGATGAGCGTCTTGTTCCAGTTCTTTGACCCGTTGCATCATTGTTTCACCTTCCCAGACTATCAGTTAGTCCCTACTTTGGAGGAGTTTTCTGACTTACTGGGCATATCTATTCTAGAGCAGACACCATTTACAGGTTTGGAGATAGCTCCTAGGCCAGAGGATATTGCTTCAGCCCTACATCTAAAAATGGCTGATGTAGTATCTAACTGGGAGACTCAGAGTGGGGTTAAAGGTTTCTTGGATAAGTTTTTGATCGATCAAGCTCAACAGTTCTGGGATAGTTTGGACTTTCAAGCATTTGAAGTCATCCTTGCTCTCCCCATCTACGGATTGGTTCTGTTCCCGAATCCAGATGCCTTCATAGATATGAACGCGGTCAAGATTTTCATGTCTCGTAACCCAGTGCCTACTCTTCTAGGTGATATTCTACATGCTCTCTATACTCGTACTGTGCGAAGAAGGGAAAATCTCTTGTGTTGCACGCCGCTACTGGCGAGGTGGTTTATTTCGCACCTCCCCAAGTCTGTATTGTAGAATGAGGAAGGTGTAGGTTGGGCTTACAGAATCATGTCCATTGCTCATACGTACATCCTTTGGAGTTCTAAAGATATGGAAAAAGTAGTTGTCATTGATCGATGTGGGGAATACCCTAATGTTCCTTTGCTTTGAATTAGAGGGGGTATCACCTATAATCCTTGTTTGGCTCTACGACAGTTTGGACGCACTCAGAGAGATGGTCCCCATGAGTTTCTGCTTACAGGAATTGTCTTTGATTACAAGGGGGATGTTGAGGGACATCGCCGCATGTTTATACGAGCTTGGGGCGCGGTGAACAGGTCTGATCCACATGAGTTAGGAATGAAGACTTCTCTCCCGATGCAACCGTACCTCCAGTGGGTTCGAGCCTGTGCTCAAAAGCTGAGAATGCCATATGAATCTATTTTGTCGATGATCATAGAGCATACTGATGAAGAAGGTGTTCCTTATACGGTCATCCATCCATACATGCCTACTGAGCTTGGGGCAATGAAGAGATCTTGGATCTAGTTAAAGGAAGAAAGGGATACCTACAGAGAGAAATATCACGAGCAGGAGAGGAAGATCTTGAAGCTTACAAGGCAGCTTGAGAATGAGAGGACAATCAACAATTATGTCAGCACGAAGGGAAAATGACCATGGGATTTCTGATGTTTTTTATTGTTTCTAGTTTAGATTTTCTTTTCAGTATTTTTTTTGTAACGCCTTAAAGGCATTTGTTAAACATTGTTACAAGTTTTTAATCTAATAAAGTGTGTTTTATTTTGGTTTACAAATTTGAATCTCCCTAAGTCTTTGAAATCATTTCATACGCATTCCATTCCCATGCACCTCATTACAGGTACCATTACAGGGTTCTTATCTTCTTCGCCGTTTATTTCAGAAATCATGTCTTCTGAAACATCTAGATCAAGCAATCAAGGCTCTGCAAGCTAAGAATGCTTAGTTCCAGGATATGTTCTTGAACTTGGCCAAGAGTGAACAAGATTTGAAGACTCTCATCTTGAAGGACAAGAAGAAGAAGAAGAAGAAGAAGAAGAAGAAGAAGAAGAAGGTGGTCCTGCTGAATATGGATCACAGATTTGGGAACAGGTTGTGAGAGGAAGTTGATTTATCTCATTCATCTGGAGAAGGATAGAATCAAGAGGAAAGGAAGGCTCCTAGTCCTGTGGTCTCCGATAATGACACTGATTTTAATGAAGACCAGTATCCTCCTGTTGAGGATAGATATAAGCAACTCGAAGACCGATTGAGTGCAATGGAGATCCAGAAGATACCTAGATTGGACTTCGGAGATTTGGGTTTGGCATCTGGGGTGGTGATCCCCCACAAGTTTAAGGCTCCTGTCTTTGCTAAGTACGATGGAGTATCTTGTCCGAAGCTACACCCCCACTCGTATGTCAGAAAGATTCAACTTTATACTGCTGATAGGAACCTTTGGGTTCATTTCTTTCAAGATAGTCTGTCAGGGGCTCAACTTGAATGGATCTATCAACTGGAAGGTGCTAATGTCCGCAACTGGGAGGACCTCGTTGCTGCTTTTTATAAGAAATACCAGTATAATGCCGACCTTGCTCCCACGCGTACCTAACTTCAGAGTATGTCTATGGGTACAGGCGAAGGCTTTAAGGATTACGCTCAGAAGTGGAGAGATCTTGCTGGAAGAGTCCAACCCCCTCTATCTGATAGTGAGTTGGTGGATATGTTTCTTGGGACTTTGTCTGGTCCATATTTCAATCATTTGATCGGTAGTTCATCGTCTGGATTCACTGAATTAATTTTCAATGGGGAGAGAGTTGAAGTCGGTATCAAAAGTGGCAAGATACAGAAAGGTGCTTCGTCAAGCACAAAGAAGAAGCCTTTCAGAAAAGAAGCTAGTGCAGTATACAGCTCGAGGATCCAAAACCGACCTGAACGCCGCCAAGCAGTTAATGCGGTAGTAATATCAAGACCAATTGTTGCCCCACAACGCAACAATAAGCAAAGAGTAGAGAGACTACAAAGACAATATACTCGACTCAGTATGACACTATCTCAAATTCTGCCGCAGTTATTGAAGACCAACTTGGTGACGCTGAGGGAAGCTCCGAAGAATCCCTGTATTACATCACCGCTGTATAATCCAAACGCCCGATGTGCTTATCACTCCGATAGCCCAAGGCACGATACAAACAAGTGTTGGGCCTTGAGGAATAAGGTACAAGATTTGATTGAAGCTAAAGAGATTGAATTTTATGCGCCAGAAAAGCCTAACGTCATAACAGCACCTATGCCCAAACATGATCAAGGAGTGAATGCAATTGGGGATGATGAAGAAGAGTCAGACATTGACATCTGGATTTACCCGACTATTGACGGAGGATTAAGCAATTGGACGGTGAAGGACTTCGTGCCCATTTCTTTTATTACACAGTAATAAGACTTTTATTTTGAGATTTGTAACAGACAATTTGAAACTTTACGGCCCGGTGCCTTGCCCAAGACACCGTGGTTTTGTTTTTGAGGGCTTAATATTTGTCATTTCCATATATCATCAATAAAGCATTGGACGTTATCTTGCATTAAAAATTTTGCGCTCCTTGTTTTTCTATCTTGAACTTTATAAAAAACAGCTATAGTCTTACCCACACTCACATATCATAATACAGGTCCACATCCACTCTGGATCCCACTGATAACGACTCTACTACTGCCAGTTATGACTTTGAAAGTCCGATCAACCAAGCCGAGGACGAAGGTGAAGATGATTGTGAAGTGCCTTGTGAACTTGCTAGACTATTACTACAGGAAGAGAGGGCCATATTGCCCCATGAAGAGCCAGTGGAATCAGTAAGTCTGGGTACAGAAGAAGACAAGAAAGAAGTCAAGATTGGTGCAAATCTGGAGTCTAGCATCAAGTAACGGTTGATACAAATGATGCGTGACTATGTTGAGATCTTTGCCTTGTCTTATGAAGATATGCCTGGGCTGGATACCGATATTGTGGTTCACCGCTTGCCAACTAAAGAAGACTATCCTACAGTGAAGCAGAAGGTTCGCCGAATGCGCCCAGAGATGTCTGAAAAAATCAAGGTTGAGGTTATGAAACAGTTTGATGTCGGTTTTCTAGAAGTTACTTCTTACCCACAGTGGGTTGCCAACGTGGTTCCGGTGCCAAAGAAGGATGGTAAGGTTCAAATGTGTGTTGACTATAGGGATCTGAACAGGGCAAGCCCCAAGGATGATTTCCCTCTGCCTCATATCGATGTTTTGGTTGACAACATTGCACAACATAAGATCTTCTCCTTTATGGATGGTTTCTCCGGTTATAATCAGATTAAAATGGCTCCCGAAGACATGGAGAAGACAACGTTCGTTACGCAATGGGGTACCTTTTGCTACAAGGTAATGCCTTTTGGATTGAATAATGTTGGGGCAACGTATCAGCGTGCCATGGTCGCTTTGTTCCACGACATGATTCATCATGAGATTGAAGTATACGTTGACGACATTATTGCAAGATCCCAAATTGAAGAGGAACATCTTGACCACCTCCAGAAGCTACTTGACAGGTTGAAGTTGTACAAGCTGAGGTTAAACCTGAACAAGTGCACCTTCAGGGTGAGGTCTGGTAAGCTGTTGGGTTTCATCGTTAGTGATAAAGGTATTTAAGTGGATCCTGCAAAGGTGAAGGCTATACAGGAAATTCAAGCTCCCCGAATAGAAAAAGAAGTCAGAGGCTTTTTGGGATGTCTGAACTATATTTCCCGATTCATCTCACACTTGACCGCTACTTGTGAGCCAATCTTCAAGCTGCTGAAGAAAGATCAAGTGTTAAGGTGGAATGATGAGTGTCAGGCCGCTTTCGAAAGGATCAAATAATATCTCCAAGAGCCACCTATTCTGATGCCTCCAGTTGAAGGGAGACCTTTAATCTTATACTTGACAGTACTCGACAATTCAATGGGGTGTGTGTTGGGGCAGCATGACGAGTCTGGCCGAAAAGAGCATGTTATTTACTACCTTAGCAAAAAATTTACTGACTTTGAGACCCGATACTCACTGCTTGAGAAAACTTGTTGCGCTTTGGCATGGGCTGCTCGCCGGCTGAGACAGTATATGCTGACTCACACTACTCTATTGATATCGAAGATGGATCTAATCAAGTATATCTTCGAAAAGCTTGCCTTATCCGGAAGAATAGCAACATGGCATATGATATTGACTGAGTATGATATCCATTATACAACCCAAAAGGTAATTAAGGGAAGTGTGTTGGCAGATCATCTAGCACATCAGGCAGTGGATGATAACCAGTCTATGAACTTTGAGTTTCCGGATGAGAACATCATGTTGGTGACTGACTATGAAACACCTGGACCGGATGAAGGACCTGAGGAAGGATCCCGATGGTCTATGTACTTTGACGGAGCTTCAAATGCATTAGGAAATGGCATTGGCGCCATGATCATATCTCCTGAAGGCTGTCATACTCTATTCACCGCCTGATTATGTTTTAACTGCACCAACAACATGGCAGAGTATGAAGCATGCATCATGGGCCTTCGAGCAACTATTAACCTAAGGATTAAATTCTTAAGTGTATTCGGAGATTCCACTCTCGTGATCAGTTAAATCAAAGGCGAGTGGGATACGAAGCACCCAAATATTATTCCTTACAAAGAATATGTATTGACGCTGCTTCCACATTTCGAGGAGATAACCTTTGAACACTTCCCCATAGAGGAGAATCAGTTAGCGAACGCGCTAGCTACGATGTCTTCTATGTTCAAGGTCAGGTGGGAAAATGAGGCTCCCCAGATTACCATTGAAAGGTTGGATGAACCCGCACATTGTTGTGACATTGATACTGAAGAGGTAACAGATCAACGCTGGTTTGACGAGGTATAGAGGTATCTTGAGGCTCAGGAATACCCCGAGGGTGCATCTGTTAATTACAAGAAGTTTCTGAGGAGGTTCGCAGCGAAGTTCTTCATCAGTAATGGTATCCTTTACAAGCGTAATCATGATTCAACCTTATTGCGTTGTGTGGATAAGAATGAGGTAGAAAGGATTATGGTAGAGCTACATGAAGGTACTTTCGGGACTCATTCCAGTGGACACACCATGGAAAAGAAGATCCTACAGGCAGGATATTATTGGTCTACCATGAAAGCCGACTGTTATCAGCATTCTCGAACCTGTCATAAGTGCCAAGTCTATGCTGATCATGTGCACATACCTCCAGTTCCTCTGAACGTCTTGACGGCTCCTTGGCCTTTCGTAATGTGGGGCATCGACATGATTAGTGAGATTAGACCTACTGCGTCCAACAGGCATCGTTTCATCCTGGTAGAAATTGATTACTTTACAAAATGGGTTGAAGCAGCTTCCTTTTCTATAGTGACCAAGAATGTCGTGGCACGGTTTATTCGGCACAATCTGATTTATCGATATGGTGTACCTGAGAGGATCATTACAGACAATGGTACAAATCTCAACAATACAATTATCACCGAGCTCTGCAAGCAGTTCAAGATACAACATCACAACTCTTCTCCCTACCGGCCGAAGATGAATTGGGTTGTTGAAGCGGCTAATAAGAACATTAAGAAGATTGTGTAGAAAATGACGGTGACCTATAAAGATTGGCACGAGATGTTACGTTTGCTCTTCATGGGTACCGTACCTCAGCGCGGACATCAACAGGGGCAATACCCTACTCTTTGGTATACGGCATGGAAGAAGTCTTACACGTTGAGGTCTAGATACCCTCTCTTCGGATTATGAAAGATGCAGGTTTGAGCGAGGACGATTGGATACAGACCCAGCTTGATCAGCTAAACTTAATCGATGAAAAGAGACTTACTGCTATTTGTCATGGTCAGACGTATCAAAAACGGATGATCAAGGCATTTAACAAGAAAGTTAGACAGCAAGAGTATCAAGTTGTGGATCTGGTGATCAAACGCATCATATTACCTCAAAGTGATCCAAGGGGCAAATGGACCCCTACGTACGAAGGGCCATTTATGGTTAAGAACATTTTCTCAGGAGGAGCTATGATTCTAACCACCATGGACGGTGACGACCTTCCTCACCCCGTCAATGCAGACATAGTGAAAAAATACTACACATAATCAAAGACCCGCTAGGTCGACTGGCCTAGGCAAAAATAAGGGCTTCCCGGTGAACCAAAAGGGTTTGGGCAAAAATAAGGGATGAAAATGAAAAAATTTGTACACCCAGCAAGTCGAAAACCTGAAAAGGCGACTTGGGCAAAAAAGGGTATCCCGGTGGACGGAAAACCCGAAAGGGCGGTATAGGAAAAAATTAGGGATCAAAGCGTAACACTATGTCTCATTGGATCACCTTGCAAACAGACTTCGGTATCGACTATCAAGCTCGAACGGTGCTAATCAATTTGATCCACCTTCAACCAAGTAGCAAAGTAATTAGATGCTCGAGGATATAAAGGAAATAGCAGAGTTGGAACCCAATGGGATTGTTCACATAGTTGTTTTTCTTTGTTTTCCATAAAAACTGTATAAACTCTATTGTTCGGCGGTGTTCTCTTACTAGGAAGTCATCGTCTTGTACAAAAAACGCCTATTTATAGGCCAACTTCAAAATCAATACGATTCGTTTTCACAAAGAAATTTCAAATTATTTTATTTTTCTGTTTTGTTTTGCAAGAACGTCCAATGTTCATTTTTGATATATGCATTTGACAATAATTGTTGCACATAAATATTTACATGCGAAACAAAAGACGATTACTCGTAATATCAAGAACAGGGGCAGATAAGAAATGTCCAAACCATACAGTTGCTCTGTCCACCAGGTATATGGATAGACCGAGCTGGAGAATACGACTCAAGGTACATTCACTCCACGCGGAGTAAGGAAAAGACAGTAACATTAGCAGTCCCGAACAGGACATCATTCTGAGGCTCGCAACCACGAATGAGTCGACAATATTCTCCCCAAGCAGAGTTTATTTATCACCAGCACTGGAAGATTATCCCCAGTGAAGTTTGGAGAATTATTCCGAGTAAAGTCGCCATTGGAAAATCATCCCCAACGGAGTTCATTCCTTTCACAAATAGAAACTCAATTCCCAACAGAGTGTATCATCACCCGCAATGATAATTCATCCCCAGCTGAGTTTATTTCTCCAAATCAACATATTCTCTATTAAAGCATCTCTTCCCTAGAGTCATTTCCTCATCAATTTATTCCCCAGTGGAGTTATTCTTTCCCACAAGATTATTTCCTCGTCGGTCTATTCTCCAGCAGGATTATTCTGACAATCACCTTCATTCACTATCCCCAGCGGAAACGAAGAATTCAACTCTTTTCTCCAGCGGCAATCCGGGATTTATTTTCCCCAGCTAGAGAGCATAAAATTTTTTTTGCATATCCATGCATCAGAACATACGCATAAACATCATACAACATAATCTCATTTATTTTGAGAACATCATTGCTTGATACATGTCATGCATTACATACAATTAACCTTTACCTTTCAGGAAAGATACAATCAAATTCTCACGAAATTCAAGCTATGAAGCCTGGACCACAACCAGATAGTAATTCATTCTCACTTTCCTCTTCAATAGAGATGATTCCTTGGTAGAAGAAAGGAAGAACGAAGTTCCTAAATTTCAACAGAGATGATTCCTCCGTAGAATAACGGACGATCGAAGTTCCTAAATTTAAACAGAGATGATTCCTCCATAGAATAACAGACGATCGAAGTTCCTAAATTTCAACAGAGATGGATCCTCAGTAGAATAACGGACGATCAAAGTTCCTAAATTTCAACAGAGATGATTCCTCCGTAGAATAACGGACGATCGAAGTTCCTAAATTTCAACAGAGATGATTCCTCCGTAGAATAACGGACGATCGAAATTCCTAAATTTCAACAGAGATGATTCCTCTGTAGAATAACGGACGATCGAAGTTCCTAAATTTTAACAGAGATGATTCCTCCGTAGAATAAAGGATGACCAAAGTTCCTAAATTTCAACAGAGATGGTTCCTCAGTAGAATAACAGACGACCGAAGTTCCTAAATTTCAACAGAGATGATTCCTCGGTAGAATAACGGATGATCGAAGTTCCTAAATTTCAACAGAGATGATTCCTCGGTAGAATAAAGGACGACCGAAGTCCTAAATTTCAACAGAGATGATTCCTAGGTAGAATGATGGACGATCGAAGTTCCTAAATTTCAACAGAGATGGTTTCCCAGTAGAATAACGGACAACTGAAGCTCCTAAATTTCTATTTCTCTAAAGACAGAGATAAACATTGCCCAGTGGAATCTTCCTCAACAACCGGTATACAAGATCTCGCTAAGGAATCTCTTATGCGACCAACGCTCCTTCGGGTGGAATCTTTAAGCCCATCCCCCGTCAGGAAACTCCAAATGGCATCTATAAGCCAATTCCCGACATCGCAAGACGGACACCACATCATGCGAGTGCAAATTTCTGGGCACTCTAGTGTTCAATCATCTTCCACCTTCAGATCACGAAAGGCACGAAAGCCAATCTATATCCTCAGGTTTAAGAAGATTGAACAGGGGCAGCTGTTGTAACCCAAAATTTCCCTCTCACTTTTTACAAGATCTTCTCTCACACGGGTGGTTACAAACACTTGCTTGAAGAAAAATAACAAATTTTGAAGTTGGTCAAAGTGCCTTTCAATTGGAATCTCCAAAGTGCCTTTCGATTGGCATCTGCAAAATGCCTTTTGATTGGCATCTACATAGCGCCCTTAGATTGGCATGGACAAAGGTCCTTCGATTGGCCTTTTAACAAGGTCTTTCGATTGGCATTTTAGAAAAGTCTTTTGATTGGAATCAGAACAAAGACGTCTTCGATTGGCATCTTAATGTCGCTTTGATGGGTCTAAACTTAAGGAAATCGAAGAGAACAATACAAAGTTTTCAAGCGGTCAACAATGCCCTTCAATTGGCATTTCAACAAAACCTTTCGATTGTCCTTGTAACAAGATCCTTCGATTGGCATTTCAACAAATTCTTCGATTGGCATGGATACAAGGCCTTTTGATTGGCCTCATGGCCAAGCCCTTCGATTGGCATGGCAAAGAATCCTTCAATTTAACATCTCAAACCAGGCAACTTCGATAGGCATGTTAACCAAGCACCCTTCGATTGGTATGGACAAAGGCCCTTCGATTGGCATTCCAAAAGGTACATTTGAAGAAGCCTTCAGAAGGCCCATTCGAAGCATGCATAAGAAGTCCATTCGAAGATGGCAACTCATAGGCCAATTGAAGAGAAATGCTGGAGGGTATTCGAAGGGGTCAAGTGTCCAAGTTCATCCAAGATTTCCAAAGAGACATGAATTTTTCAAAAAAAGGAATGCTTTTAATTCGTCTGATTCTTGTCTCATGGCTTTAAAGGCCTGTTTAATTGGTTGTCTCTTGTTGTTACTGGACCATCATACTCCTATAAATACAAGGGCAAGCATACAGTGCCAGGGGGCGAACAAAAAGATAAAACGAGAAGGAGGCGTATGAACCAGAAGCAAAACATGAAAAATCAAGAAAAAGTGCAAACACAAATTCACACTTAGAGGCCAATTCAAGACCCTTGGACCATCCTAATCTTTTCCTGAGGTCATCAGCAAGCAAAAGCATCAAAAGCAAGCATTTCCAGGCCCTATATCGCGCTGTAAGTCATCCACGACATCCATGTATTCTTGAATTCGGTTTGCATGATTTAGACATTGTTAGCATGAATTAACCATATATTGTTGATCCATAGAACATTTGCAAGCTTCCTGCATCGTTTAATTTCATTTATATGTCATGTACAAGATTTCACTATTACTAGGGTTTCTTGCTTCGATTTTGGATTTTCATTTACAGGAAAAATTGGGCCATGAAAGGGCCACCAATGAACTCAACAGGTCAAGACAAAGCTGTCCATGGCCTTCGTTTTTATTTATCACGCTTGTAATTGATTTTGAGAATGTGCAGGCCTATAGCTACGAACATATGTCCGTAGGTAAAAGTTTTCAACTTTTACCAACGGTGCCAGGAGGGAGACGAAGTCGTGGCAAGCAACCACTCGTCCATTTGAAATTCAGTGCTAATATTTTATTATTTCTTTTGTTTATCATAAAATAATTCTTATTGATTGTATATGCAAACAACAATAAGTGGTGCAGTGGTAGTGAGGGCGTGGAAAGAGCTTCAGGACCTGGGTTTCAATCCTAGGTCCCCCAATTTCTCCATGTTATTTTTCTTTTCAGGATCCAACGCGTTTACAAGCCAAGGGACTACCATAGACTCTCAAGATCTAGCCCTTGGATCTCCAGATGGCCAAATCTGATGGCCATCATCTGAAGGGTCATCGTGAAGCCTAGTCAACACAAAGTACATGATCATGCAAGTCAACGTGGACCTCACTCTTCTTGGGCCCAGAAATGCTATCTGCACCCCCAAAAATCCCTCTCAGGCCCATTAATTCTTTCTCTATTCTTTTTCATATTTATTTTATTTAATTTATTTATTTATTTTATTTTACTAACAAATTAATTATTTTCTTTTATCAAAAAAAAAAAAAATTATTTTTCACCAATTAGATTTAGGTATTTTTTTATCAATAAATTTATTAATTTAATTATATTTAATTTTAGGTAAAACTTTAATTATTTTGTAAATAACTTAAAATTAATTAGACAATTAGGTTTTTAGTTCTAAACTTAATTATATGTTTCTTTTTCCTAAAATAATCAAAAAAACCAAAAAAATAGGCCATGTAATTATTTTCATTAATTAATTTAATTAACTAATTAATTTTTGTATTTTATTTAGAAAAACCTAATTATTTTCTTAAAAATATTAAAAACAAGAAAAACAATTTTTTTCTTTAAATTAGGTTAGAAGGGTCAAAACCCTAATTTTTTCCCGATCTAAATTTCATCGCGCGCTTTTTTATTATTTTTTGCCCAATTATTGTATTTGTTCACAAGTTGTAATAGTTAATTAGGACTTTTATTTTATTTATCGCTTTATTTTCAAAGGGTTTGTTTTTGGCTATATAAATACCCGAAGCCTTGTAATAGCGTAGTTTAATTTCCGCATTTTAAATTCCGCAAAATATTAAACTGTTAGATGTATGATATTAGGATGCATGACAAGAATGTATGAAACTTTAAAACAGTTAGATAACCCTAAAATGTGCAAAGATAAATAATCTGAAATTGAATCACTCGCACATGCGCACTCCTAAGGTACACTCCCACTTGGTTGCCTTCGGTAAATGGTCATTGAGTATAGGATGTTTTAGTGGTCGTCCTTTTGTCTAAAGATCAAAGTTGCCTCGAAAAGATTGCCTCGGATATTGTTGCCTCGAATAATTGATCTAAGACATTAGGGTTACTACTAAGACGTCCTAACATTGCTTTAGTGATCGTACGTCCCTTTCGAATTGACCCTTAAAACTCCAACGATGGTGCTACCTACTCACTAATATTGGGATAGCGTTGTTTAAAGGAAACGAACATAGAACGGTTCTTTTTTCAAGTAGGTAGGTTAGCTCTTATGTACTTGCTCAATCCAAACAAACTTTTTCACACTTACACTCTTTTACAAATAAAAGTTTTCAAAAACACTTCATTACACTCTTGAAGACAGAAGCAAGAGTTAAATCAAAGTCAAAACAAAAGCTTTTCAAATCATACAAACACAAAGAAAACAATTTTGAAAATGATGAGCAAGTACCTAAGAGCCCGTAGATAACTACGGATAGAAAGGGTGATAATAACTTCCCTTTCCATAATCTACCCCCCCCCCCCCCCCGTACTCAGAAATATCTCGAAAAATGAATTTTTTTGTGCTTTTTTCCTTTCCTTATTGGATAAAAAAAAAGTCGGTGGCGACTCTTGCTTACCGCGACCTTTTGAGAACACGGACGCAAAACGCAAACCATCAAATTCCCTAAAAAAGAGGGGAAACACGTCCCGGTTCTGGCCACCGTATCACAGTCAGGAATCCACATCCACTGTGGATCTCGTTGATAACGATTCTGCTATTGCCAATTATGACTTTAAAAATCCGATATACCAAGCCGAGAACGAAAGTGAGGAAGATTATGAGATACTAGGAGAACTTGCCATAATGTTAGTGCAAGAAGAGAAAGTTATTCAACCACATGAAGAGCCCGTTAAAATGGTAAATCTGGGTACTGAGGCAGACAGGAAAGAAGTCAAGATAGGCGCCAACCTAGATGACGATGTCAAGAACAAGTTAATACAGATGTTGAATGAATATGTTGAGATATTTTCTTGGTCGTATGAAGACATGCCAAGGCTCAATACTGATATTGTGGTTCATTGTCTACTGATGAAAGAGGGTTGTGTTCTGATAAAGCAGAAGGTTCGTCGCATGCATCCCGAGATGTGAGAGAAGATCAAGGCCAAAGTTATGAAGAAATTCAACACAAGTTTCTTAACAATGACATCCTATCCTCAATGGGTTGCAAATGTGGTTCCAGTAGCAAAGAAAGACGGCAAATTACGAATATGTGTAGATTACAAGGATCTGAACAGGGAGAGCCCTAAAGATGACTTCCCACTTCAATATATTGATGTTTTGGTCGAAAACACTTCTCCGCACAAGGTATTCTCCTTCATGGATAGTTTATAAGGATATAATCAGATCAACATGACATCTGAAGACATGGAGAAGACTACTTTTGTCATACAGTGGGGCACTTTCGGTTACAAGGTTATGCCTTTTGGGTTGAAGAACATCGACGCCACATATCAACGTGCCATGGTAGCTTTGTTCCATGATATGATTCATCACGAGATAGAGGTCTACATCACCAATATGATATCCAGATCTAATACTGAAGAAGAGGATCTTGACCATCTACACAAGTTGTTTGAGAGGATAAAGAAATACAAGCTGAGATTGAATCCAAACAAGTGCACCTTTAGGGTGAGATCCAGTAAACTATTGGGTTTCGTCGTTAGTGGTAAAGGTATTGAAGTTGATCCCGCTAAAGTCAAAGTTATTTAAGAAATTCCCACTCCCCATACTGAGAATGAAGTCAGAGTTTTCTTGGGACGGTTGAACTATATTGCCAGATTTATTTCTCATTTGACTGTTACTTGTGAGTTGATCTTAAGTTGATGAAGAAAGATCAGGTAGTGAAATGGAACGATGATTGTCAGATAGCCTTTGAAAAAATCAAGGAATGCCTACAAGAACCTCTAGCTCTGATGCCTCCAGTTGAAGGAAGACCTCTAATCATGTATCTAACAGTGTTACAGAATTCAATGGGGTATGTACTGTGCCAACATGAGGAGTCTTGTCGAAAGAGCATGCAATATACTACCTTAGCAAAAAATTTACCGACTGTGAAACTAGATACTCACTGCTCGAGAAAACTTGTTGTTCTTTAGCCTGGGTTTCTCGGCGAATAAGACCGTATATGTTGACTCATACTAATTTTTTGATCTCTAAAATGGATCCCATCAAATACATATTCGAGAAGCCAGCTCTTTCCGGAAGAATAGCCCGATGGAAAATTGACTTAACAAAATACGATTTTTAGTACACCACTCAGAAAGCGATCAAATGAAGTGTACTGGCAGATCATTTAGCTCATAAAGCCATAGACGACTACCAATCTATAAACTTTGAATTCCCGGATGAGAACATTATGCGAGTTACAGATTATGAAGAACCTAGACCATATGAAGGACCTGAGCCAGGATCCCGATGGACTATGGCTTTTGATGAAGCTTTTAATGCATTTGGCAATGAAATTGGTGTTATAATTATCTCTCCTCGGGGTTTCCATACGCCCTTCACCGCTAGATTATGCTTTGTTTGTTCCAACAACATGGTTGAATATGAAGCGTGCATCATGGGTATTATTGCTGCTAATGACCTATGAATCAAGTCCTTGACCGTATATGGGGAATTGGCCCTGGTAATAATCCAGATTAAGAGAGAATGGGATACGAAGCATCTGAACCTCATTCCTTATAGAGAGTATGTGCTTACCTTAATCCCATACTTCGGGGAGATCACTTTTGAGCACATACCACGAGAAGAGAATTAGTTGACAGACGCATTGGCTACCATGTCATCTATGTTCAGGGTCAGATGGGACAACAAGGCTCCCAGAATTACCATTGAAAGGCTGGACGAATCTGCACACTGATATGGGGTAGAAGAGAAGCCTTGGTTTCACGAAGTGAAAAGATATCTTGAGGCTCAAGAATACCCTGAGGGAGCATCTATCAATGACAAGAAATTCCTACGGAGAATCTCTGCTAAGTTCTTCCTGGGTAAAGAAATTTTGTACAGGTGCAACCATGATTCGACTCTGCTTTGTTGAATGGAAAAGAAATAGGTGGAAAAGATTATGCAAGATATGCACGAAGGTATCTTCGGTACTCACTCCAGTGGACATACTATTGCTAAGATAATTATGAGAGCATGTTACTATTAGTCGACTATGGAAACAGACTACCATCACCACTCAAGAACGTTTCATAGGTGTCGGATCTATGTTGACAAGGTACATGTGCCTCCAGTACCTCTGAATGTCTTGAGTGCTCCTCGGTCGTTTGTAATGTGGGGCATTGATATGATTGGAGATATCAAACCTACTACTTCTAACGGACATCGCTTCATCCTCGTCGTCATTTATTACTTCACAAAGTGGGTTGAATCAGCCTTGTTTGCCTCTATTACTAAGAATGTTGTGGCCCGGTTCATTAAACATAACCTTATCTGTCAGTATGGCATCCCCGAGAGGATTATCATAGATAATGGTACCGATATCAATAACATTATGATCACGGAACTCTGCTTGCAGTTCAAGATCAAGAACCATAATTATTCTCTGTATCGACTACAGAGGAATGGCGCAGTGGAAGCCGCCAATAAGAACATTAAGAATATTATACAAAAGATGAAAGTGACGTATTAAGATTGGCACGAGATGTTACCATTTTCTCTCCATGTCTATCGCATTTCAGCTTAGACATCAACTGGAGAAACCTCATTTTCTCGAGTTTACAGTATGGTAGTTGTCCTACCTGTTGAACTGTGAGAATTATGAAAAATACAGATCTAGACAAAGACGAATGGGTTCAAACTAGGTTAGATCAGTTGAATTTGATTGATGAGAAGAGGTTGGAGGCTGTTTGTCATGGTCATATGTATCAGAAGCGTATGATCAAACCCTTCAATAAGAAAATCAAGCATCGAGTATATCAGGTTGGTGACTTGGTAATAAAGTGC
The DNA here is from genome assembly GCA_948472305.1 of Vicia faba. Taxonomy (NCBI): domain Eukaryota; kingdom Viridiplantae; phylum Streptophyta; class Magnoliopsida; order Fabales; family Fabaceae; genus Vicia; species Vicia faba. The sequence goes on along the minus strand of OX451739.1, from coordinate 1,221,849,277 downwards.
ATCATCCTACCGCAAGGTGATCCCAGGGGAAAATGCACTCCCACCTACGAAGGGCCATTTGTAATCAATAAGATATTTTCGTGCGATGCTATGATACTTACCACCATGGACGGTGAAGATCTTCCACACCCTGTGAACACGGACATAGTCAAAAGATACTACGCATGAAAACGACCCGCTAGGATTGACTGACCTAGGCAAACATAAGGGCATCCCAATGAACTAAAAGGATTCGGGCTAAAATTAGGGATATATATATATATATATATATATATATATATATATATATATATATATATATATATATATATATATATATATATATATATACACCCAGCAAGTCGAAAACCAGAAAAGGCGGTTTGGGCAAAAAAGGGTATCCTGGTGGACTGATAACCCGAAAGGGCGGTCAAGAAAAAAGTTAGGGATTAAAGTGTACGACTATGTCCCATTGGATCACTTACAATGAGCTTTATTACCAACGTCAAATTCAAATAGTACAGATCAATTTAATCAACTTCTTCCGACAACAAGGGATGAGATGCTTGAAGACATTGGGGAAATAGTAGAGTTGAAACCCGATGAGATCAATTACACATAGATATATATTTTGTTTTCATTTCATACTCTCTTCATTTTTCATGAAGATTTCCTCTTACTAGGATTTCTGTTTCTTTGTACAAAAATCGCTTGTTTTAAGGAAAACTATCAATATAAAAACAATTTCAAAATTCAAAATTTGTTTTAATGATTTCTATTTTGTTTACAAAAATGTCAAATGACTAAATTAAATGAACATATGCATATGAATATGATTACTCTTTACAAATATATGCATAAAAACAAGAATAAGTATTTACTTAAGACTCCAGGAGATGGGATAACATTCAAGTCATCTATAATCCCCACAGAGCAGCTCCCACAAGATTATCCCCCACGGAGTCATCTTCACAAACTCGACACATTCCCCGCAAGTCTAAAATATCCTAATCATACTCACCAACAGATTCCCCTAGCAGACAAAGGAGTATGATCTTTCCCCTGGAAATTTCGCCAACCTACAGAGTCCCAACCCTCTTCAGAGTGTATGTCATCAGTACGGTTCACAAAAATTCTCTTCCCCAGGTGAGCTAATTTCTCCAATATAGTAAAATTCCTTAGCAGAGCATATTCCTCATTAGAGCATATTCCTCAATAGAGTGTTTCTCTAGTAGGGTTTATTTCTCCAACAAGATTTATTTTCCCAACAAGATACAAACTTCTGAGCAAAGGTTAGTCCAGATTGCCATCCCCATAGAGTTACTACGAAATCCAAAACTAGACCATATATCAGTTAATCTTATCATCCCCAGACGATTTGACATTCATATCGAAAACTCGATCAGACAGCACCACAGAAGGATATCCATATCTTTTATCCCCAATCGAGGTATATGAGAATTAAATTCTCCAGTAGAGTAATGAGTGACCAATGTTCTTGAGATTTTCTCCGTAATCATAAATAAAATTCCCCAACGGAGTTTTCTCAAACAGAAGACAGCAATTCCCAACGGAAACATCCTAAACAGGATTGAAGATTACACATATTCTTCATCCCCAACAATATTCATGGACTTATTTTCCTCAGTCAGAAACATTACACGGAGCTGCCGAGACATTTCCACGACATCCTACATTCATACATCATTTACATGTCATAGTTTTTGAATACGAAATGCATATACAACATTCTCATTTACTTTGACAACATCATTGCACAATGCATTTCATACATCATGACATTGCATACAACTAACTTTTTATATTTTCAGGTAAAGTCTACAAACAGACGAATATCATCAACAATTCTCAAATAGGTCCAAGATTAATTCTCTAAATAAGACGAGGCAACTATCTATGTGACTAGGTCAGAGATTAATTCCCAAAACAAGACGGGGAAACTATCTCTACGGCCAACAAAAAGCAGGTCCCAAATTAATTCCTGAAACAAGACAGGGAAACTATCTGGATGATCAGACACAGATTATTTCCTAAAACAAGACAGGGTAACTATCTGTGAAAGAAAATTATAGATCAATTTCTAAAACATGACGGGGCGACTATCTACATGAAAATGTTAAATATTAACTTCCAAAACAAGACGGTGAAACAATATTTCTATCTTTATGACCAGGTGAAGATAAATTCCTGAAACAGGACGGGTTTACCAACAAGAACAAATTGTAGATCAATTCCAGAAATAGGACGGAGCGACTATCTACATGACAAACACTTCTCTTCTGATCTTCATTCTGAAAAGAACTTCCATCAGATCAAGTCGAGCGTAGACTCATTTTGGTACTTCTATCAACAATTACTTTGGATGGCATTTGCAAGCCCATCCCTGGTAACATTCTATCATCTTCCCGAATGGCATCTTCAAGCCCATTCAAGCAATATTATTAACCAAAAGTGTTACCTCCTACACATGTGAGTGAAAAATTTTGGGCACTTAAGTGTTCAATTCTCTTCCACCTTCAAGTCACGAATAGAGCACGTGACAATCTAACTTATCATGTTTAAGAAGATTGAACAGGGGAAGTTGTTGTACCCTAAAACTTTTCTTCCCATTTTTCTTCAAGACATTCTCCTAGGGTTCTCAAATGCTCAAGGTGGCTCAAGAATTGATCATACAAATTCTCCTCCTAAGCAAGGGGTCCACAACTAGGGTTTTGTCTTTCAAAAGAAAATTTGGGTTTCTAAAGTCTCAAGTAGTTTTCATGCTTCTTTATATGTCTCAAGGGATGCTCATACCAAGTTTCAAGCCTTGCATCAGAAGTTTACTCAGTCAATGGCTCAGATGACTTAAAATTAACTATATTGGGTAAAAAGTTAACTATGGTCAACATACAATCAAACTTCAAGATTTTTGGTCAACATCAACATTTTGAAGTCATATTCATCATTTTAAGTAGGGTTGATCATGATTCCTGAAGGAAAGCCCTCAAATCATCAAAAGTCAAAAGTTGCCAAATTAGGGCTTCCTTATGAGAAGTCAACTGAACTTTGACCAAGCATAACGTTCACATGCTTCATCATATTTTCCCCAATCAAATCTCATTTTGAAAGGAATTCAATTCTCTACAACTTTGTCTCCCTAAGATCAAGTCCAAAAAATGCAGCATTTGAGAGATATAAGCCAATACATTACAAGTCATTTCAAAAGTCAAAAAAAGACACTTTTTGTCAAGGAAACTTACATCTAGATAAATTCTTCAAAAGCAAAAATAATCAACATAGAGGTTGTTGATGACATCTTGAGCTTTCCAAAAAGTCAAAGATCACTTTCAAAATATTAAAATTAAAAGAGTTATGACCATTGTAAGTTGGGAAATTTTAAGCAAATGTATGAAGTTCAAATTGAGCAAGCTTGATATTTTGGGCTATTGGGTCATAGTTTAAGAGTCCAAATGTGCTTTACACTTTTCGTACACCTCAAATATTGTTCTTCCACCCCATGACAAATTTTATTTTAATTATTTAAATTTTTATTTTTATTTATTCATTAAATAATGAAGAATAAATAAGATAAAATTATATCCTCTTCTACAAGGTCCAAGCCCACATGAATTTGACCTAATTTCCCCTATCAACACTTCTCATGCAAGAGAACACGGAAAACCTTGCCTCAAAAATTTGCAAAAAAATTCCAAACATTTCTCAAGAACCCTAAATCTTGAAACTCTTGTGCCAAACCCTTTTCACTGCAAAATATCCACTCCATTCTCTTCCAACAAGCCTATAGAGTAAGTGTGGTCCAAATTGGATGGTCAAGAACACATGAAATATCCTTGCATGAAATTTCCGATTTCATAATGTTAATGACATTCATATCTTTATTTTTTGTTTTCTTTAACATGCACTAACGTCCCTAATGTGTTTATGAGTTTTGACAGTGCAGGTTAGAACAGTCATGGAGGTCCCACGCATATTAAATCCCAAACCACCATGCTAGCACCAATTTCATGTGTTTTCACCATATCTCTTGTACCCTTGCGTTTTAGCTTACAAAAATACTCCCATTAGATTCACATCCTTTGTTTTAGGGGAGTAGGACATTTTTGGATAATTAACGCTTTGGTTTTGCAGGATTTAAAAGAAACAAGTCGCCGGAGAAGACGACAAGAGCTAGGGCTCCGACGCTTCTCTGGTCAATATATTTATTTATATATTATGTATTAATTGATTCAATTATTTAAATGGATGTATAGCCACCCCAGTGGTAGAAACGTGCGCGCTAAGTTACTCCTCTCCCGGGTCACGGGTTCGATCCCCAGTTTTGCCAAATTTTTCAAATTTTCATTATTTTTGCGGGTTTATTATATAATGCATTGAACCTAATATATTGACACCAACCAACACTTAGCTTGGTGGTATGCTAAGCGTTAAGAATGCTTGAGGGTGTGGGTTCAACACCCACCCCTACTCTTTTGGTTATTATCTATGTTTCTCACTCTTTTCTTCCTTTAATCTTTTACAAAACCTTTACTTTTAAAAACATTTTTTAATAAACCCTAGCTTAAAATTTTTTTTCAATAAACTCAAAAAATTTTATTGTAGGTTTTCTCAAGTTTAATTAATTTAATTTTAGCTTTTTTAGTTTAATCACTTTAATTTTAGGTTTTATTTAATCAACCCTAATTGGATTTTATTTAGATTTTCTTAATTAATTTAAAATCGACCTAGAATTTAGGGTTTTGCTTAATTAATTAATTCTTTTTTTAGTCAGTTAAAAACTAATTAGACTTTAGGTTGATTATCAAAACTTTTTCATCATACAATTTTCTCCTTTTACCGCTCCGCACACTTTACTACTTTCGCATTAGTTTCTTTTTCTAATTATGTATCTGCTACAGTATGTAATAGTTAATTAGGGTTTACATTTCCCCAATTTTAAGATTTTGTATCCCCACTCGCGAAGCCCTGTAATAGTTTAGGTTTACTTTCTGCACCTTTACTTTCTGCAATTTACCGCTTTCCTTATTACTGTATAGTAACTAGTCATGTATGTTAAGATCTAAAACAAAACTCTAGATAACTCTAATCAAGATAAAATAATTGAATTGAATCACTTTTTACACACTCACCTCCAGGGTAACCTCAGCTAAGACCCTCGGTTAAAATCTTCATAAAGATCATAGTCCCATGATGTCCCTCGAGTTGCCTACGAAAAATGATCTTGTCCCTCGATGTTGCCTACGAATATATGATGGCAGTCCCTTCGAATTGTTAAGGTACCCCTACAAGTTTCCTTCCATGACCATAAAGATGACCATACGCTTGTCCCCTCATATCCAACGATAGGAATTCCTACTAACTAATGGTAGGATAAAAGTATATTAAGGAGGAGGAAAATAACACGAAAATAATACGAAAGACTCTACTCATACTTTTCAAAACATATTTTTTCACAAACACTCTTCTGAAATATTTCAAAATACAAACACTTTGTACACATTCTTAACTTATACAAGAATCATTACAAAGTTTCCGCACTTAGGCATTTTTCAATGTATTTTCAAACACATACACAAAAGCATTTTTTAAAACAAAGTGAGCTAAGCGATTAAGAGCCCGTAGATAACTACAGATGAAAAGGATGCTAACACATTCCCTTTTCATAACCTACGCCCCGAAGTCAAGAAAATCTCGAAGGTATTTCCTGTTCTTTTTACCATTTCTTTATTGGATAAAAGAAAAGTCGGTGGCGACTCTTGCTATCTGTAACATTTGCAATAAAACACAAAACCAATTCAATTCTCAAACTGTATTACAAACACGATTATACTATTAGATTTTTCAAAAGTTGCTAGAGTAAAATGAAATTTGGACATGAAGTCACTATGAAAAACAGCATAAACACAAGTTGCAGAGCACAATTTAAACTTTAAATTGCATGTATACACCCATCAGATCTATGATCTGGCCAACTATGCTATTATTAAAGATCTACATCTTATTCATATATGAAATTTCATATCGAAGCTTAAGAATTTACTTACCTTAATTGAGTGAAAAATAAATTCACTTTATGCCTCTGAAATTGAAAGAAATCCAAGCAACCTCTCCCTTTCACTTCAATATTGTGTAACTATGCCTGAATCGAAGCTTTGAGAAAATATTCTTGAGAGAAAATTTGAAGAATGAAATTCTGTTTTGAGAGAGAAATTGTACTTCAAGGAAAAATTTCAGAGGTTTTGTATGAATATTGATCAATCCTCCCCTGAAATAAGAATGAACATGAGTTATATAGAGCAAGGAAGTGTGCTGAAGAAGCTTTGCTAGGGGGTAGGACAATCTTTAAAATTTGTAGCTGTTGGAAATAACTTGCTTGTTGCGTTTTGTGTTGTTTCTAAATGAGCTAATGGTCGTTTTGGAAAGAGGTGAGGGAAGCATGTTTAATGACCTTGCATAAGCAGCACATGGGAAAGCAGACTGGTTGCATGCCAAACAATACTGACTAACTCACTTCCTTCTTCAATTGCTCTTAATTTGCTCGTGCAATTTCTTTGTTTAGAAGGCCTTTGGAAAGCTCTTTTAATGTAGATCATCATAGAGTTTGAATTACTAAAACTTATGCCTAGAAGTGAGATATATTTCAATGAGAAGTTTGGAAAAAGAAGCCTGGCAGGTCATGGAGCGCTCACGTGCATGGGCATGCATGGCTTGCAGAAACACAACCTTGAAGTCTTCACATTGATTGACTATATCTTCCTAAATAATGGTTCACTTGGTATAATTCAAAAAGCTAAATAAAACTCACATATCAATCTTCAACATGTTTTTTTTCAATTTTTCAATTGATGCTTGAATCAAAAGAAATTCAATCATGAAAGTGATGCACCAACTGTTTGTAGAAATGCCTAGCTTAATATGTGCGTGACTTGTTAATTTTGACAACTTTGTGCCTTCACCTTCTAAGCTCCATATCTCCCAAATGCTTCACTTTTGGGACTTGAACACACAGTGACAATCTTGTAGGTTTTTTGTCAAGCTTTCCAAGCATGCAGGGTTTGCCTCCATTGGATAAAAAATGAGAAAGTTACAAATGTCCATAATTCAGTACTATAGGGACTTAAGGACATAGGAAATTTTATGTCTAAATAACTTCTTGAACAAGTTATCTCTAATTTGACCTTTTCTCTTGATTTTAGGACATAAATGATCATGAAATATGAAAATAGGGTATTTTAATTGATGGTTGACCAAAAGTCCACTTGGTCATTTTTGACTTTGGTTGACTTTTAGTTAAAATGACTATTTTGCCCCTTCTTATCAATTGAACATCTTCCAATCAAAATTAGCACTCAAAAATTCAATCATAGGTGTTTATCAACATATAGAGAGGCATGGAATCAAGTATTTCCCAAGAAATTAGAGATTTATTTTATTAAAATCAAAATCCTAAATTTAAACCTTTATGCTAGAAGATAGTAACGAATCTTTAAAACTCTCATTTCTCTGGGAAAATTGAGATAACCTTTGAACAAAGATGCTTCATATGATGATGAGAAGGTGATTCTTCACAGATTTTACTCTTGCTTAGCCTCAAATTCCTCAATTAGTGAAAACCCTAATTTTAAGAGGTGAATAGTAGAAATGTAATTTCTCCTCAAAACTTTACAAATTCCCCTCTTCTAATGGTCACATGAGATGTCTCGAAATTTAAGAAAACCTTATGGTTTAAGAGAGTCAAAATTTGCGGATATGGAAACCCCTTTTGTATCTCATAAAAATGCATATAAACATACAAAGAAATCATTACGGTGCCATGTCATATTTAATTGCCGGAAATAAAAAAAGTTTGATTTCAAATAGGAACATATCGTTTAAGCCATGGAATCAATCCCAACAAAGAAATCATTACGGTGCCATGTCATATCTTGCCGTAACCATTAGACAATTGAATACAACCATTTGTATAAAATTATAATCAGATGTAATGATTTAATCCGAACCAAGAGTTCTTATGCCACTATAAGAATTTAAGAGAGATTTTTAAAATTTATCCTTTTAATGAAATAATTTCAGCTATTAAGTGTGCTTTAATTTTAATTACAATATTACAAAGGTGAAAAATATTATTGTCTCTAAGTTTACGTTAGTACAAAGAAAAATGGCTATTTTTTCTTAAAAAAAAAAAAATTGACAATTAATATTGATAGGATAAATAGCTCCTTTATTTATAGAGAGCTTTTAAAATCTTAATTTTTTTATTTTTAAATTTTTCTAAAATAAATTCAATTTTATTTAACTAAACCATTTTAATTAAATAAAATATTATTATATTTAACTAAACTTTTTTAATTAAATAAAATAATATTAATTAAACTAAATCATATTTAATTTAATTAAATTGTCAATTCTTATTTATTTAATTAAATCATATCTAATCAAATAAATTATATTTGTGTTAATTTATTAAATAATACAATTAACATCTAATTAAATTAAGGGTTAAATATGTGTTTGGTCTCTACTACATGCGTGTGACTCTCTAGGTTCTTGTTACATTGATAATAATATTAAATTACTTATTTAATATTATAAACAATTAACAGTAACTAGCAACACATCATTGCTAACCAAGTGACATATTGTGTGATCTGACATAATCTTTCTATAATAATGATCATGTGTACAATTACCATTTTCCCCTTATATCTATATTGAACTCAAGACATAAAATGTATCTCCCTTGTATAGTCTAATATTTTATTCCTTGATTCCCGGGTATACTTGATAACAACAAATAAACTCAATATCAGATATCGACTTATTTTAGCACGACCATGCATTTTACAGTCATACTCTATCAAGGAGTCCATAAATATTTCTCTCGTATATGTAGGAGGGACAAATCTCATTTAGGTCACTCATATCCTTCAACATAATTTGTAAAGTACCCATCAACCATCTTTATGGTCATCCAGTTACGAACAACATTTGATTGGCAATAAAGTATCTGACTCCACCTCTAAGGTGTATAGTGATTTTAGATCGAAGGGTGGTATACACCACTATCATTATGCAAATAACTTATAACAATTACATAAGAAACTATATAGTATTCTGTTGGTGAGTGAATCTAGGATAAATATTACTCCTAATATTTATATCTATGACGCGTGAGATACGGTCAGCAGTTTACTGACATGATAGTCTTTATGTATTAATGTTGTTCTATTTGACAGTAAATCTTAACTACAAATACTTTAAGAATAATATCCTTACGTTTAATAAAGTCTTACGATTAAGTCACACTTAATATATCATCACACTGACTAATTATTTTAAGGACTTTTTTTGTTATATACAATAAACATAATAAACACAATGCCATATATATATATATATATATATATATATATATATATATATATATATATATATATATATATATATATATATATATATATATATATATATATATATATATATATATATATATATATATATATATATATATATATATATATATATATAATATATATCAAGGTCATAATACAAAAGCATATTAAGTCAATATTGATTGAATATTAGGCCTTACTCCAACACGTATTGGGTTCAACATGATGTTATAGGTAGAAAAGAGCATGTCATCTACTATGTAAGAAAGAAGTTCATTGACTGTGTGACCCGGGTACTCACTGCTCGAGAAGACCTGTTGTGCACTTGCATGAAACGATAAACGTTTAAGACAATACATGTTAACTCACACCACATGATTAATATGAAGAATGAATCCCATGAAGTACATCTTTGAGAAACTGACTCTCATTGGAAGGATCGCCTGATGGCAGATGTTGTTATCCGTATGAAATCTAGTACACTACATAAAAATCCAACAAGGATAGTGTGATGGAAGATCACCTTGCTCACCAACCGATGAAATATTATCAGGTGATGAAGTTTGACTCCCCAGACCAAGACGTCATGGTCATTAGAAATTATGAGATCCCAGGTGAAGAAGTGAAAAACACAAGATGGGGGGGTTGAATTGAAACTTAAAAATCAATGGAGTAAGAAACACATTTATTTTTATCCTGGTTCGTTTGATCTTAAACTACTCCAGTCCACCCGCCAAGGTGATTTCGCCTCTCCCCAACAAGGACTTAATTCACTAATCAAACTGATTACAATTCTACTTTAACCACTGTTAAAGTCTTCTTGAGTCCAAAACCACAACCCGGTTTTCTCAAGGAATTTCACTAAACAGTTAATTGAATAAAAATGTACAATGATGTTTCTAAATAAACAGTATCAAAAACTTGTGATGTATTACACAATTTAATATTAAATCATTGAAGATGAAGAATGAAAGTTACGTTGTTTACTTTTTCACGTGTGTTTTTCTTTATGAGCGCAGTTGTTCATCATCTTGAAATATTCTTCTAGTTTGCTTTATATAGACCCTGCAATAGAGACATATGAATATACTTTTGGTAAGTCCATAACATGAGTTAATGAGCTTTCCGCATCAGGAGATCCTTGTCTGTTTGTAGTCGTTACTTATGATCTTGCATTGATGGAATTGTAACGCTTCAGAGCTTCTCACATCAGAGGATGAATATTACCGTTGAGAGTTCTTTACAGCTTGATCAGAATTTTGCACATCAGAGTATCAGAGATTCTGTTTCGCAGCGCTGGTGCATTCAGAAGTTCAATCAGAACTTTTTCATATAAGTGTGTCATGCATATTTGATGCGTCTGAATCTTTCGTTGTTCTCTCAACTTCTGTGCTCGCATAATCAAAACTTCTGGTGATGTTCTGGAAGAACTTATAGTTGCATCAGAACATCTTTTTAACATCAGAACATCCTACATGTAAAGATACTTTTTAATAGTGAGCATATTTATTCTTTATATCATGTGTTTGTTATCATCAAAACTCTTGCTGGGATGTAGAACCAAATTATGTTCTAACAATATCCCCCTTTTTGATGATGACAAAAACTAGTATATTTTGATGGAATATAAAGAACAAAAATTAAAAAGGAAGGCTCCCCCTGAGTAGAGTACTCAGCTAACGAGAAAATAAAGTACTTTCCTGAAGATCTTCTGATTATGAGTCAAAATATTCTTCATTCTCCCCCTTTTTGTCAAGAATCAAAAAGTGGTAAAGACTCTGATTGCCTTGCTCTGATAGAAGTTGCTTGAAAAGGTGTGACATCCTCTTCTGGATACGTCTGAGATTCTTTAGAGAGCTTCTGATGTTGTATTTCCATTCCTGTTTCCAATAGTTTCAGAGCCAATGATCTTCTATTTTTGATTTCCTCTGAAACCTGTCAATCTTTTAAATTCCAGGCATTGGAACATATGCTTTCTTTCCTTCATGAGTAGAGAGCATCCAGAGTCCAGGTGTTAATACTGGTGTTTCAACCTTTCTTTTAAAAATATATGCAACATAGATGATTTTGTCTTTTGGTACCCATATCTTCTTGGGTCCATGACTGTCAGAGTTTCCAAAATTCTGTTTGAATTTTGGTTTAGTATAAAACGCCTTACCAGCATGTTTTATATCATGTGCTTTCTCAGTGGTGAAGTGAGAATAGAGAGGAGTGAGTTTGATAACTAGCTCCTTAAATTTTTTAGGTTGGGATACTTTTCCTTTGTATCTTATACCTATTATGTCGTTCCTACTAACTTCATAGATAATTTAAGCCATTTTGCTTCTATCTATGTTTTTATCCAGAAACTTCTGAAAGCTTTGATCATATTCCTTTATGATCTTATCAGCATTACTGGGATCCTCCAAGATTATTTCCTTCTGAGAGTTTTGTAAATCATTTTCTAGTTATGAAATATTTTCTTTTAACTCAGAGTTTTCTAATCTCAGAATCTCAGTTTCTTCAGAGTCAGAAGCAAGATCCTTTTTCAAGTTCCTGAATTTGACTCGAAGCCGCTGATATCTTTCAATAATTTCACCCAGACTTTCTCCTAGTTCGGCTTTAGTAAAATTGACAGTAAAGTCAGGAAATACCTCTTCAGCGTCTGATTCTGATTCTAACCCTGAATCCTATTCAGAGGATTCGGAGACATCTAATAAGTTATCTGTTTGATCTATATTGGCTTGTTCATCTTCTGATTTTGTTCCGTCTTCAAAAGATTCAGAGTCATCCTATGTTGCCATAAGACTCTTCTTCTTCTCCTTAACGAACTTCCTTTTATGTTTCTCCTTCTGAAGCCTTGGACAATCACTTTTGTAGTGACCTTGTTTATTGCATTCATATCAGGTAATGATTATGTTACTTGATTTTCTGTATCCTATCCAGAGGATTGTTCAGAGTCATTTCCTGTTCTTCTGGAGTTTCTGAAATTCTTCTGCCTGTGCTTCCACAACTGATTAATTCTTCTGGGTAGAAAGAACAATTTGTCTTCTTCTGATGAGGATTCTCTAGAGTTTTCTATTTCTTCTTTTGCCTGAAAATTTTGGTTTCATATTTGTTAGATTTCTAAGCGAGAGACTTACATTGCTTCTGAGGCTCATCATCTTCTAACTCTATCTCATGGCTTCTGAGGGAGCTGACAAATTCTTCTAGAGATATTATATTCAGATCTTTTTCTAGTTTTAGAGTCGTGACCATTGGTCTCCATTGTTTTGGTAAACTTCTAATGATCTTCTTTACATGATCAGCAGCTGAGTACCCTTTATCCAGCACCTCTAGCCCTGCCACCAGAGTTTGGAATCTAGAGAACATTGTTTCAATGGTTTCTTCTTCTTTCATTCTGAAGGCTTCATACTTCTGAATGAGCGCAAGGGCTTTTGTTTCGTTTACTTGCATGTTTCCTTCATGCGTCATTCTTATAGAATCAAACATGTTCTTAACTATTTCTTTTTTTTTGATCTTCTCATACTCTGAATATGAGATGGCACTCAAGAGAATCGTTCTGGCCTTGTGATGATTTCTGAAGTCTTGCTTTTGATGATCTATCATCCTTTTTCTGTCAATCTTCTAACTGCTTTCATCAACAGGATGTATGTATCCATCAGTTACCACATCCCAGAGGTCAGCGTCATAGGCTAGGAAGAAACTTCTGATCATATCCTTCCAGTAGTCAAAATTTTCACCGTCAAATATTGGAGGGCTGCGGCTGATGTTCTGACTTGTTCCCATCATAGTGTTTTCCCCCCTGGATCTTTATATGACACAGTTAAGTGTTTACACCCAGATCCAGGTGCTCTGATACCAATTGAAGAAGTAAAAAACACAAGAAAGGGGGTTGAATTAAAACTTAAAAATCAATGGAGTAAGGAACACGTTTATTTTTATCCTGGTTCGTTTGATCTCAAACTACTCCAGTCCACCTGCCAAGGTGATTTTACCTCTCTCCAACGAGGACTTAATTCACTAATAAAACTGATTACAATTCTACTTTAACAACTGTTATAATCTTCTTGAGTTCAAAGCCACAACCTGGTTTTCTCAAGGAATTTCACTAAATAGTTAATTGAATAAAAGTGTACAATGAGTTTTTAAATAAACAGTATCACAAACTTGTGATGTATTACACAGTTTAATATTTAATCGTTGAAGATGAAGAATGAAAGCTGCGTTGTTTACTTTTTCACGTGAGTTTTTCTTTATGAGAACAGTTGTTCATCATCTTGAAATCTTCTTCTAGTCTTATTTATATATACCATGCAATAGAGACATAAGAAGATACTTTTGGCAAGTCCATAACACGAGTTAATGAGCTTTCCAAATCAGGAGATTCTTGTCTGTTTGTAGTCGTTACTTATGATCTTACATTGATGGAATTGTAACGCTTCAGAGCTTCTCACATCAGAGGATGAATATTACCATTGAGAGTTATTTACAACATGATCAGAATTTTGCACATCAGAGTATCAGAGATTCTGTTTTGCAGTGCTGGTGCATTCAGAAGTTCAATCAGAACTTCTTCATATAAGCATGTCATGCATATTTGATGCGTATGAATTTTTCATTGTTTTCTCAACTTCTGTTCCCGCATAATCAGAACTTCTGGTGATGTTCTGGAAGATACTTTTTAATAGCGAGCATTTTTGTTCTTTATATCATGTGTTTGTTATCATCAAAACTCTTGCTGGGATGTAAAACCAAATTAGGTTCTAACATCAGGTCCCGATTAAGGACCCAAACTAGGGGCGCGATGGACCATTATGTTCAATTGTGCTTTGAATTCTCTAGGACATGGAATTGGGGAAGTTCTGACATCTCTGAAGAAATTTCATCTTTCTTTTACCGCAAGGTTGTGTTTCGAATGTACCAAAAATATTTCCAAATACGAAGTTTTCATCCTGGGTTTAGAAGCCGCTATTGACTTAAGGATTAAGATCCTTGAAGTATAATCTCTGGTTATACACCAAGTCAATGGTGATCGGGACACCCAACATCCTAAACTGGTTCCATATTGGGATCATGTATTGAAATCAACTTCTCAATTCAAAGAGATAATCTATATTTAAAGTAACATGGCCTAACCATGAGCCGAGCATAAGAATCACATGTTGAACTTAATACTTCACACACAGGAGAGGGTGAATAGTGTGGTTTGGAAAAATGTGATTTTGAAAACTTTTGGCAAGTTAAATCAGACTTTGAAAACATTTATAATTGTAAGCAGCAGAAAGTAAATACTTAAATCACAAAAATTAAAAAGTTAAAGGATGAAAGAAAATGCCAAGAGTTATAGAGGTTCAGTGAAAAATAAAAAGGACCTACCCCTCCCTCTCATGACTTGGTCTTTAGAGTTTCCAATAATACTTGAGAACTTTTGTTGGAAAAAAATATTCCATACTCCTCAGATTTTGATGATAACAAAGTATTTAAAAAACAATTCAGTATACTAGCATTTGTTTAAGTGTGCAGGATTATAAGGTCGAAATTAACTTGGTTCTGACCTTGTTAAATTGCATATAAAGAGAAGCAAATGACTCAAATTAGGAAGGATCAGAATCTGATGTCTAAACACTTAGAATCTTAGCTTCTGATGACAACTCAGATTCTGATGACTTGGAAAACAAAGTAACATGCCTTTGGTCCATACTATGTGAAAAGAAATTCTATTTTCTCAAAGGCCATGTTATGGAGAAAGTCAACTAGGACTTACTAGTGCAAGGGTCAAGGTTGTTTGACATGACCTCTTTAGTATGGCCAACATCTGTGTGGTCGCCATGATTGAGAAAGACAATGTTGATAAAGCTTTTACTCCGAAGATGAAGATCTTCACAGTACTAATTTACAACGTCTATCTTATGGAAACCGTTTCTCAGCAAAGACACGTGTGCAAGTCATCTTCCAACATCTCTTTTATTGCCTCTATATAAGGAGCAGAAGATTTGAAGGAAAAACACAACAAGACATTACAACAAGAAAAAGAATTGAACTCTGCACTAAGCTCTCTCATATATATATATATATATATATATATATATATATATATATATATATATATATATATATATATATATATATATATATATATATATATATATATATATATATATATATATATATATATATATACATATATATACATATATATATATATATACATATATATATATATATATATATATATATATACATATATATATATATATATATATATATATATATATATATATATATATATCTATATATATATATATATATATATATATGTATATATATATATATATATTGTATTTCAAATAGCCTTGAGATTTCTTATCTTTGTATATCTTAGAAATTTCAAGTGACAAAATATTTGTTTGTGTTGTATTCTTTGGACAATACTGATTATTTATCAAGTGTATCTTGTTGTCTATTCATGTAAACGGTTTGTTTAGAAGTTTAGTGGAAGTCTCTGTTAGAACAAGATTTGGATCTGTGTTTAAATCTTTGTGTTGTGATGATAACAATGTATTCGTTTTATGAAGAACAATTTAGTTTTAATGGTTTCATTGAGCATGAAGATAAGAAATTCTAATTGATTCAGGACTATTTTTGAAAATAGGAAATACGCCAAGCATATCAGAAAGACTGTTCACATCCACTTCTGAAGAAACATTAGCAGTTTGGAAGAATCTTGAATGTTTGCCACAGAGAGGATCACATGTGTAATTCTCAACAAGTTGCTACTTTGGAAGTCACAAGTCAAGACTCTAAACACATGAAGAGAAAGCTCCACCTTTTCGTTAGAAGAGTTGTTGATTACATTTTTGAAGACAAAGTCAAGTTTCAGAAGACTCAAAAGTTCATGGAATACGTACTTCAACTCAATAACAGAAGTATTTCATCATGAGAAAGGATGAACGAAAGAAAGATCTTCTGGACTCAAATCTAATCAACATCACAAACTCCATTATAAGTAAAGATCAAAGGATGATATCTTTTCAAGACAATCCAATCAGAAGAAGTAATATCTGTCAGAAGACAAATATCTCCAAAAACACCATTACACTCAACAGAAGAACTATTGTGACTGTTTCTAAAGAAACATCAACCGTTCTAAGGAATGATGAATGTTCATCAAAAAGGGAATCAAGTATGTTCTCAAGAAATCACCAATCTCATATATATAGAGAAAAGAATTTAGGATAAAAAATCAAGATATAGCTGACATAAGTTGTTGCTTTTAACTCAATCCAAAGATCAGAATTCAAGAGATCAGAAAGAAGGAATTTAATGTCAAAATCAAGTGTACTAATATAAGCTTCTTCTTCAGAAATCATACATCAGATATGCAGCTTAGGAAAGATAATTAAAAAGAATCAAGGATCAATTCAAGAAGTCTAGATCAGAAAAGCTTTCACTCAAAGAAGACATTGTTCATCAGATAAGTTGTTGCTTATATATCTGAAGACAATATTCAACTATCTGAAATACTCTGACTCAACAATAATGAAGCATCTTATGTATTATTTTCATCATATCAGAATCAATCCAGCAAGAAGAAAAGAAGACAAAGACAAGATCAAGAAATTTCTTCCAAGCTTACTACTTCAAGCCAGATGTAAATCATCAAAAGATAAAGTCTTAAGAAACTTAACCACGGAGAATATAGTACAATTAATACGTTTAAAATTACACTACATGCTTATGTATTATACTATGTTTCCTCCCATGATGAAATGCTTCCATTACTGTAGCTGGCAAGTGAAAGCGCCGTCTTCGTATTATCAATGGTATTATTTTTAAGTCTATATAAAGAGACCTCATCAGCATTTGAATATTGACGAACTATTCAACACAATCAAGCTTGAATCAAATTGCTTAAATACATAACATCAAGAGAAAAGAAGAATCCATATTCATATACATTCATAAATATTCTTCTAGAAAAATATTAAGAACACAAGAGTTGTTGCTTATTATTGTGTGAAGACATTAGGGATTAAACACAAAGAGTTGTTGCTCATTATTTATGTGTTAATCTTAGAGTTCTCAATACAAAGAGTTATTGCTAATTATTTGTATTAGAGACTTTGTTCTCTAATACAAACCCTCCATTTCTTGTGTTTTTCTCACCCTTGAATTGGCATCAAAGCTCCGACTCTTCATTAATTTGCAAATCAAACACTTAACCGTGTAGAGAGATCCAGTTGAGAAAAACCCTCTATGGTTGCGCCTGCAAACAACAACAAAAGAGATAACTACTTTACTAAGCCTCCTATTTTTGATGGTGAAATATTTGAGTACTGTAGAGATAGACTAGAAAGTTTCATTCTAGGTTATGATGCAGATTTTGGGATCTGATTATAGATGGTTATGGGAACCTTTATCTGAAGAAGGTATTCCAATTCCCAAGATTCAAATGAGTGAAGATCAGAAATGACGAAGCAAGAATCATTATAAATCCATAACCATTCTTTTTAGTGCTATCTCATATAATGAATATGAGAAAATCACCAACAGAGAAACAACTAAGGAGATTTTTGATTCTTTAAATATGACTCGTGAAGGAAACGATCAAGTAAAGGAAAGTAAAGCATTAACTTTAATTCAGAAATATGAAGCATTCAAGATGGAAGAAGATGAAACTATTGAGACCATGTTCTCAAGGTTTCATACCTTAGTAGCAAGACTCAAAGATATGGACAAATGAAATACAACAATAGATCATATTAAGAATATCGTCAGAAGTATTCCAAAGAAGTGGAGACATATGGTAGCAACATTGAAACTGTCTAAGGACCTGAACAAAATCATCCTTGAAGAGTTGATCAACTCTCTAAGAAGTCACGAAATAGAGTTAGAGGAATATGAACCTCTGAAAAAGGTTAAGTCTATTTCTCTAAGGTCAAAATCAGAAAAAGAGATCAAGTCAGGAAGACTCAAAGCTCTAAAATCTAAAAAGGAAGAATACTCTGATGATGATGAATTGTCATTACCTTCCAGAAGAGTGAAACAACTATGGAAAAGACAAAACAATTCTACAAGATTCATAAGAGATAATTAATAATCTTTCTTAAAGAGAAATAGAGACGTCACATGCTACGAATGCAATGATTTAGGACATTCTAAATATGATTTTACAATGCTAGAGAAATAAGTCTCCATAAATGAAGGTTCCAAGAATAACAACTTCAAAGGCAAGAAGAAAGACCTCACGGAAACATGGGATGATTCAGAAGCATTGGGATAACATTTTGATGAAGAGCATGCCAACGTAGCACTCACAACTATCATTTCAGAAGAAAGTTCATCAGAGACAGAGTCAGATTCTGAAGAGGTATTTTCTTAAATCCATCGTGCTGATTTAGAAGTAGCTCTATCTGACATTCTAAGTACGTACCAAGAACTTAAACAGAAATTCAAGAACTTGTCAAAAGTTCATGAACATGCTGTTAAAGAATATGGTAGGTTTGAAAAAGAAGTTTTTGAACAAAAATAAAATAATTGTGTTTTAGGAAAAGAAAACACTTTTCTAGATAAAAACTGTTTGAAACTTGAAGAAACTCTTTTTAAAGCTCCACCAACTTCAGAAACTTTCTTGTTTAAATATGACTAGGAGTTTCAAAAGTTCTTGAACAAAAGTCTGGATAGAAGCAAGATGGCTTCCATGATCTATGATGTTAGTCATAAGGGAAGAAGAGAAGTATGTAATGATTCTGATAATGATCATGAAGGTAACAAACCTAATTCTCCAATTTCCTATCACTACACATCAGCACAGACACAAAAACTTATTCCTTCATGAAAACCGAAATTTATCAAGAATTCTGGTAAAACTAACCCAAAAGGACCCAAAAGAATATTGGTACCAAAAGTTAAAATAGTATGTATTGAAGATCTATTAAATAGAACTTTGAAGACACCAGTCATTGTACCTGGACTTTGGATGTTGACAACTCATAATGGAAAGGAAGTTATTGTTCCAATGTCTGGAATTTGAAGAAATCGAATTTGTGGGTCTCATAGAAGGTCATCAGAAGAAATGAAGATCAAATAAACAACACATATATCCATAAGCATTCATTATCCTTCATAAAACTAAAAAGGGTAAATTTGTCAGAAGCTTTATATCTACTTAATAAAAAGGTTCTTGTCTCCTTCTCCTAGATAATTCTTCCTTATCTGATAAATTTCTCTCATTTTTTATTTTTGATGCATCTACTACTTAGAAGCTATCTATATAAGAAATATTCTAAAGACAAATCTTTAAATATTCTGGTCTTAAAAATCATTAATTGTTGTCACATTTAAAGATATGATATGACTCGTTGAAATACACATGTCATGTTATAATGATTGAGTGTCTCCTTAAGCAGTGGAATAGTTGAGAATAAATTATTAGAGTCATCATTGTTATCCCTGTTGCGTCTGGGATTTTTGTCGATGCACGAAAGGAGGTGAAAGGACATAAGAGCCTCCATCAATGTTATTTATCCCAAGAGAGGGAAAAGAAATATTGAGTAAACCTGAGGGAAGGAAAGAACACGGTCTCACGAGTAAGAGAAAGGGTAAGGGAGTTGGTTACATGAGGGTAAGGTATTAGCACCCCTCACGTCTGTGGTACTCCACAAGATCCACTTGAGTTTGTTCTAATCTAAGTGTGTGTAAAATATCTAGGTCTACAGCTTAATTCTAAAAGGGAATGCATGCAAATTATATTATGAACAAAAAGAATTTTTTTTATTAGTTGTGCCTGCCGCGGTTGCGAACCTTTGTACCTACATATATCCGACTATGAAATGGGGATCAAGGAACTCTTAGTTCATCTCAAAAGTTTTGTTGAGTTGTGTCATCCAACAATTTGTGACCTAAGATCCCACCTTCATTTGCATTCTCATATATATCATCAAAGTCACGAGATACAATTGGTTTTTAATCAGCTCTCCTTCGAGCATTGTTTATGAAGAGATTATCAAGTGTTGTGAACATTTTCTTTTATGCATCACTAACTTCGAATCCCGTACAAAGATATGTTTGTGTTTCTTTGTTTTCATATGCAGGGACGAGTCTGAATCAAAAGAATCAAGCATTGCGCCTCAGTTAGGGTTTCTGATCCCTTAAATGTTCAAGTATGATGGATCACCGATTCTCAAAAAGCACAGTCAAGACTTCATCGTCACTATTTCACATATGTATCTATATTCCATGGAATGGGAGGAAAGATCAAATTTGCAAGTTGATTCAAAGCACTTCGACCAAAAGTCAACTTTTGCAATATCAAGTTCAAACAATCATAACTTCTTCATTCTTCAATATTTTTGAATGTTTCTTTTTGCATATAAATCTCCTTGATGTCATCTCCAACTCCTTTTTACCAGTCAAGATCTGATTATGTGCGGAGGATCATCGAATATTCGAATATCTTAGAAGTCATTTTGTGGAGTTGACCTAATCTCAAGTAACTTTGCCCAACTTTCAAAGTATCGTAACTCTTTCAATTTTCAGGATTTTTGGACAATTATTTTTGCATACTGTCATAGATGATTTCATCCACATGTTCTCTTCAAATGTCGAGATCAAGTTATGCTTGGAAGGTCGTGAAATTTAGTGAAACATTATGGGTCATTTTTTTTACCTAAAAGTTTCTTCACTCCTAATCTCAAATCATGGCGCCATTTTCTTAGTAACTTTTTTGCTTCGAAGCTTTATTCTATTGATCAATAAGGTTTATGTTTTGAATCGTGATGCAGATAAGTTGATTTAAGGTTTGTGAGCAATTGGTACAAGGCTTTCCTTTTGAGTATTCAAAGTGAATTCACAAAGAAAAAACCCGTGATTGAAAATTCATAGAGATTTGAAAAAGAAAAATGTTCAAGGGAATAACTTTCTAGTGGTGCAAGTTTGTGAAAATTGAAAAGATCCATCTATGTGATTTGTTTAGAATTCAAGATACAAGTTCGAATATTGATTCACCGTGGTTTATCGAGATTAATTCAATAGAATTCATATGTATGGTTCATGTTACACAATATTCAAAGAGTTTCGTCCAAGATTCAAAGTTTCCAAGCAAAAACGCTTATGATTTTCGTTCCAATTCATTTTTCCAATATTTATTCAAGATTGCAACCACACATCAAAAATGGTGAATTTCAAAAAATAATTCAAGTTCCATCTGTTGCCATTTGAGACCATTCAAGACATAATACACCAAGATACCAAGACATTGATTTATGAAAAGTGAAATGAAACAAATTTCTTTGTTCTATTTTGCAAAGATATCCAAATTTACACCACCAATACAATAAGTAAACCACAAAAGAATTACAAAAGATTTTTTACCCTTAAGACTAATCCCTAAAAAGGCTTCATTTGCTCAATCTTCCACAAATCATACCATGACAAAATCCTACTTCACTACAAAAAAACTTGTGGTTGTCCAAACCTTGTAAAAACCAGTACAAACCTTTCAAGGCAGCATCAAAAACTTATCCAAGTTTGCACTAAGGACCAGCTACAACAGTCCAAATCCTACAACCTAGTCCTAGTTCACAACTTCCCACAAAATAGCCCTGCCGTTGCCCCTAAACATGCTGCCACACCAGTCCAAACTCGCTGCCCATAACTTGCAAAGTCATCCCTGCACCAAGCTGCTACAACATGCCAAAAATATGGCCACAAGACCAGCCTATGCTACTGTTACGTTGTTGTCAAAACAGTATGTTATGCTAACAAAAAATCTGCTCTTAACTTACACTAAAAATACTAAAAACAGATTTGCACCAAGAAAGCAAAAATGGTCCAAATCTAATGTCCATGCTACCAAATCTTGTTTCCATTAGTTGCTACTATCCCCCATAAAAATGTTTAAGCAGCCTGCCCTGTATCAAATAAGACCTGCAACAACAAAACAAACAAATGTCCAAAAAAGTTTATTGCTGCCCTGCTACAAACCAAGCACATCATTCGAGAAATTTCACTAAAATTGCATACACTAAAAGCTGCATCAAAAAGCATTAAGTCAGCACACCAAACATGTCCAAATATCATTCATATTTCCCCCCAAAAAAACCTCATATGCTCATCTATAAAAGTGAAAGTTTGTTCAACACAAGAGGAGGAGGAATCACAACAAAAATATTAAGGGAAAGAAAGAAAGAGAAGAAGAAGCAACAAAGGAGTGTCAACTTACTGTCTTTTGAAGCTCCACTAGAGAGTCTCTGATAGGTAATGTTTCTTCCACCCTTTAGCATTAAAACTCACATCTATGTATGTATTCATTGACGTAACTTGATAGTTGTTGCATATTGTTTGTTATTCCTCTCTGCATTTGTTCATAATCATAATTATGCCTTTTACTACGATAGAAGTAGAGAAGGTTAAACTAAGTCAAATTTTTTGTTACTCACGTAAACAAACCAAAAATATGAAGAATAACACAGAAAAATACCTTAAAAACTTATGTTAAGAATACACATAAAATTCTAAATACAGAAATCCCCACTCTCCATATTCTTTTCACCTTGCTTAAGACACACTCTCCCTCCGTGCTTCAATCTTGAATCTCAGAAACCCTAGAAAAAATACCTTTCAAGTGGTTCATTGAGATTGGGAGGGTTGCTTTGATTAACTACAGAAGACTATGGTAGACTCGTCGTCATCATTGATGTCATCGGCCAAACTAGAGTTCTTGTTGATGCTCCTTATATGGAAAGGTCCCTTATAAATTTCAAGATGCTTTCACTTATTGATTCCAATATTGATATTAAGAGGGTTCCCAAGAAGAAGGATATCGTTAAATCTTTGGAGGTTGCTGATGTTCAGAACAAGTGGGAAAAGAGCTCATGGGGTAGAAAACTGATCACGAAGAAGACTAGAGCAGCACTCAATGATTTTGATAGGTTCAAGATAATGTTGGAAAAGATCAAGAAAGCAGAGAGAGGGATGAAACTAAAAATAGGACGTGAGATTTGAGAGAGAGTTTTGTTGGTTTTGTTGAGAATTTTTTGGAATGTTAAGCGAGAAAGGAAATTGCAACAAGAGGTTAACATGAATCGTGAGATTTGAGAGAAAAGTGGATAACAATTTTTTGTTTTAATTAAGTTAATTGGGAATTAAAAAAAATTAATTTTTGACCTTTCCCTTCGCAACAAAAGCCAGTGGCGCCACTTTGTTCAAATTAGGGTTTTCAAAACCCTTCCTTTCCCTTTCCCAAACCAGGTCGGTTTGGGCCATTTTTAGCCCAACTCTGTTTTATTATTTTCCGCTTATGTCATTTGAAGAAATAAGTATAACGAATGAACAACTTGGTGAAGTGGTTGAGGTGTTAATTCTGCATGCCCGAGGTTCTGGGTTCGATACCCATTGGGAACATTTTACCAATATTCTGCATTTTATCCCCTTAACCCAAACTCTGTTATTAAATTTTAATTAAAGTGTATATACAACAGAAATATAAACATGGTTAAGTGGTAAGGCAGCTTGGTTATAACCCATAGAATCTGAGTTCAAGTCCTAGATGTTGCACTTTATCTTTTTATTTCTAATATTTAAGTCTTTTGCCTTATTTCATTTTAAAATCCATAAAAAAAGTACACAAAAAATATTAGATTAGGTTTAGAATTATTTCTTTCTTGTCCTCTTTAAAAAATACCAAAAAATATATATTATTATAATTTTGTCTTTCTTTATTTTATTTAATTTTTATTGTTAATTATTTAGTTATTTAATTTACTATTTATTTAATTTCCTTTTGTCGATCATTTAGTCTTTATATTTTGTTTGTCTAACTCCAAAGGAAAAAATTGAATTCATTGACTTCATGTCATCGAATATATTTAATACAATTGTGCGAAAAACCCTTTTTGTACATTTTTTGTTTTTATTAATATAAAGACAAATATCTTCTAAATCCTAATATTAAAAACTCACACCTCTTTTAAGCCAAAAACTTCTGCATTTTCAAAATCTCATCCCCACACTCATTTAACAAGCTAATCAATTTTAACCAAAAATCAGATATTTCAAAAGGTTCCTATAGGATATTATAGATACATAGGGTGCTAGTATCTTCCCTTTGTATAAAAAACCCCCAAACCTTCGATCTCTTTCAAATACATTATATTTTTCTTTACTTTTAGTATTGCACTTACTTTGCATATTTATGGGTTTTATTTCACACTTTTCCCTTTTCCCTTGGAAATAATAAAGCGCAGTGGCGACTCTTGTTTATTTGCGAGTCAAGTTAATCAATAGCTTGATCTCCGATTTTCGCTGCTACAGAATTGGTGACTCTGCTGGGGATACAAAATCTCTAAGTGGGCTAAACCTAATTTTTTATATCTTTTTTTGCTATTACTTCTTGTTTGCTTATATGTGTTATTTTGTGGTTTCTTTGGGTGTTGATTACAAAGGGAAAGTCCTATACCCGGACTAAGGTACACTTAAGATTAGGACGGGAGGTATAGTCATGTTAACTTTGAGGGAGTCATCCTGAAGAAGGATAAATGAAATTCCCCACTTAGTGAAGGTCCCCTCGAATGTAGAATTGTTTACCGAGTAATCGGGAAGACCGTGCTGCTTTCGACCTAGGAGCCAGAGAAGTTGAGAACCATAGAACTTTTAAACCATCTTGGCATTTTAAATGTAGTGTGGAGACTATGACAGAGTAATCCGGAAGTAGTTTTCACGCGATGCGGCACCCAGACGAGTTTTTCCTGCGAATATTATTAGTTACAAAGTAATTAGGACGTTGGTAATATCCAAAGGAAGAATGTAGACTCTAGGAACCTTTTAGAACCTTGTTCGGAAGGTGATAAACCTTTAGTACATAACTTATGTGTTGATTCTTCCCCTTTGACCCCACGCTCATGACGTCAAACCCTTGAACCCCATGTTTGTGATCTTGTGTCTAATTGTTGCATTATCATACATTCATGCACCCATGAGCATTCTTTGAACAGTTTTTAAAGGAACTTAAGGATAATCTTTTCAAATATATAAGGTACTATTTTGGCCATGGATCTTGGAAAGAGGAACACTCGAATTTACAATTTCAAGGATCCTAAGATTGAAGAGTTGAAGAATTTGATTCCCGAGATTAAGAGCTCTACGTATTCTCGGAAGAAGTATGGAGTTGTTGTCCCTCTTATGAAGCATAAGATGAAGGAGGGTATTATTACCATGTTTGTCTAGTTCTATGATCCGTTATATCATTCTTTACTTTCTGTGAGTTGATGCCTACACTAAAAGAATAATCTTATATACTAGGTTTACCTATTACTAATTGTATTCCTTTCTCTGGTTTGGAAGGAGAACCCAAGTCTCACGAGATTTCAGTAATTACCCACCTAAGGAAGTCTGAGATAGAGAAAAACATGACTACCAAAGGAGGAATCAGAGGACTACCCGCTCATTTTTTGTTGGAGAAAGCTCGTTACTTTGCTGAGATGAAAAGTACATTCACCTTTGAGGTTATTTTTGATCTGCTTACCTATGGCTTGTTCTTGTTTCATAACATCGATGAATTTGTAGACGTTAATGCCATTAGAATATTCATGATTGGAAATCCGGTCCCTACACTTCTAGGAGATACTTATCATTCCATCCATCTTTGGAAGTTCTATCAAGGTGGGATGATTATCTGTTGTACGCTGTTGTTATACCAGTGGTTTGTTTCTCATTTACCACGGTCCAAAACTTTTTGGGATCTCAAGAAGGAACCACATTGGGCACCAAAGATTATGTCTCTTACTCATCCTGACATTGATTGGTATCATCAAGCTTATTACTATGTAAAGATTATTGATAGTTGCAGTGTTTTTCCCAATTTTCCTCTTCTTGGTACAAAGGGAGGAATTAACTACAATCCTGTTCTTGCACGCCGCCAGTTTGGATATCCAATGAGAGAAAAGCCAAATAACATTCATCTAAGTGGTATCTTTCTCCAAGAAGTAAAAGATCTCGAAGCAGCTAAGGAGGAGATTGAAAAAGCTTGGCGCCACGTCCATAGAAAGGGAAGAGTGACATTAGGACCAATGGGTGTTGTTTCTTTGGAACCTTATCTTCAATGGGTTAGTGCTAGGGCTTGTGCCCTCAAGATGCATTATTCTCTTGAAAAGCCCTTATTCCCTATTACTACACCATCGTCTTTTATCATCCCTGTTGAGAATATGGAGGAGTATAAGGAAACTCTGGCTAGTATGGAGTCTGAAAGGGATGTCTAGAAGGAAAAACACAGTGTCTCAGAGTACGAAAATAAGGTTTTGAAAAGACAACTGAAAGAAAAGGAGGATATGATATTTATTCAACATGGTAATTTATTATTAATGATGAGAAGCTTCGTCAGAAAGATGCATTTCTCAAGAAATATGCTAAGTAAAAGAAGAGAAAGAAGGAAGATTTGATATACGTTACTCCTGCTCCTATTCCATGCAAGAAAGTTGTTGATCAGCAGATAGCCGAGAAGAAAGAGATGGAATACTTTTATGAAAAGAAGATTAGGAAGCTCAAGTTACATATAGAATTTAGTCCTTCATTCGATGATGATTCTGAATGATCATAGTCCCTAGCTTTTATTACTTATGCCATTTTGTAAAACTCTTTAAAGGGCTTTTGTGTTCCAAAGTTATAATTTTTTTCCTTTTATTGATGAAATAAGTTTTTTTTGTCCCAAAGTTCTTTACCATTGATGTTTTCAAGTTATCAAAGTTTTAAAGTTCCTTGAAAAAACTATAATCATTTGCATCGCATATCATGCATCATTCAACATTCAATCTTACACGTTTCTAGAGTCTTATTCTTGCTTCTTTTCTACCCTAATAGATCATCAAGCTGTTTCACTAGTATAATACTCGAGCCAATCATTGAAAGAGAATGGAAGATCTAGAGCAATAAAACCATGAGCTTCACGAGGAGGTTACCACTCTTTGTACTGGAATGTAAAAATTGACTACTTTGGTGGAAAGCTTGATGGCTACTCAGAATCTTCCATCGTCTCCGGTCACTGAAGTTCAAGCTCAAACTATTGTGGTCTCTGAGATCGTCACTGCTCCAGCCTCTATGGCTCAAGTCAGCCCTCCGCAACATCAAATTCCATACGGGTTTCCATGGGGTATGCCTTATAATTTCACGCCAGAGGGGTACTATCCTACTATGCAAGTCGTGGTTCAACCTATTGTATCTTTACCTCAACCTATGATGACTATTGCTGCTCCTGTGGTTCACACTATTCCATATACAAATGAACCCATTTATCATGCTAAACCTGCTGAAAGTTTGGGCATTTTCGATAGGATGGATGAGTTCCGAGATCAATTTCTAAAAATGCAGAGGGAAATTAGAGCCCTTAGAGGGAGAGAATTGTTCGGGAAAAATGCGCACAAATTGTGTTTGGTCCCAAACATGACAATCCCAACTAAGTTCAAAGTGCCGGACTTTGAAAAATACAAAGGTGACTCATGTCCACAAATTCACATGCCATGTATGCGAGGAACATGTCCACCTACTCAGATGATCATAAGTTGTTAATTCACTACTTCCAGGATAGCTTAACTGGTGCCACCCTGAAATGGTACATGGGTTTGGATAACACCCAAATCCACAACTTCAATGACCTTAACGAGGCTTTCATTAGTCAATACAAGTACAATATTGATATGGCTCAAGACCGAGATCAACTCCGAGCTATGTCCCAGAAAGACATAGAGTCTTTTAAAGTGTATGCCTAAAGGTGGCGTGAGGTTACTGCCCAAATTTGTCCTCCCCTTGAGGAAAAAGAGATGACAAAGATTTTCCTGAAGACTTTAAGCTCCTACTATGAAATAATGATCGCAAGTGCACCAAACGACTTTACTAAAATGGTGAACATGAGCATGCGAATTGAGGAGGGAATTTGTGAAGGGAGTTTAGCAAAGGAAGGAGCTTCTTCTAACAATATTAAGAAATCTGGAAATGGTTCCCAAGAAAGAAAGAATAGGATGTCAATGCAATTTTACCCAGAAGTTTGAGAATAAGGTATCAACAACCGCATGTCGCAGTCATCACTCCCCTTATCAATCCAACAATGGTAGCTCCAACCTACAAACCTCAATAACATGTTCAACAAAAGCCATAACCTCGACAACAGGCTCCACAATACAACAATCATAATTGCATCCAAAGAAGACCACAAATTGATGTCATTCCTATGACTTATGCCGAGTTATTCCCGACCTTGATCCATAAGAATCTTATCACAATAGAGCCTCCTCCTGTCGCACCAAATCAGACTGCCTCTTGGTATAAGCCTGACTATAATATGGTGGCAGAACCGACTGTTATAGTGGTTTTGCATTTGTATTCGCAAATGTTGCGGTAAGCAAGATTCGCCACCGACTTTTCTTTTATCCAACAAAGGAAAGGATGAAAAGAACAGAAACAGACCTTTCGAGATTATTTATGAGTAAGGGGGGTAGATTATGGAATGGGAAGCTGTTAGCACCCTTTCCATCCGTAGTTAACTACGGGCTATTAGATGCTAGCTCATTTTGAAAAATACCTTGTGCTTGTGTGTTTGAAAATATTTTGAAAAGACGCCTTAGTGTGGCGAACTTCGTAATGTTTCTTGTATTTTTGAGATTGTATACGAAGAGTTTTGAAAATGTTTTTGGAAAGAGTTTTGTGTATGTGAAAAAAAAATTTTGAGCAAGCATCTAAGAACTATCTATTGTACTCGAAAGGGTTTATTCTTTTCCTCTTTTCCTTTAGACAGTGCTATCCCACTATTAGTGAGTAGGTAGCCCTATCGTTGGATGTTAGAGGGACAATCGAAAAGTCATCATTACAGTCACAAAGGCAACTGGACAAGATACTTTAGTAACCACCCTAGGGTTTTAAGATCATATCGAGGAAACATCAAGAGGGTCATTTTTGTAATCTTTAAAACGGAGGGTAGCCACTAAAATCTCTCACGTTTTGAGAGTTATGACTGTTTTATTCCGAAGGCAACCAAGTGGGAATACCCTAGAGGTGTACATGTGCGATTGCGTTGTGTTTCAGTTATTTATCTTTATGTTAAGTTTGCTAACATTTTGTTTTTAATTTTCATGTCATGCAATTCTATTACCATAGATCTAAATAGTTAATATATATACAGGAATTTAAAGTGCGGAATTTAAAACCTAACTATTACATGGCTTCAGGAGGGAGATTTTACAAGCCCAAAATTTGGGAAAGTAAAAAGTAGTAAATGTCCTAGTTATTCTATTACAATCCGTAAGCAGATACATTAATAAGAAAATGATAATGCGAGAATACTAAACGCGCGCGAATTGGAAAGGACCTCTAAAACTCAAAAAAAGTCTAAGTAATTAGGATAATATTTTTGATGTTTTTGTTTATTTGGGGAAAATATTAAATTAAATTAAAAATTAATTAATTAAAATAAAAAGAAAAGAAAATTTTAAATTAATTCTAAAACAAAACTAATATTTTTGGTATTTTTGTTTACAGAATGTTAAAAATTTAAACTAATTCTAAATTGGTTTTAATTTATGAAATGAAGTCAAAATAATTAACTAAATTAATTTATAAAAATTAAAAAAATAAAATAAAACCTAAATCTAAGTTTTTATGTTATTTTTGATTTTTGATTAAATAAAAAAAAAGGTTTTGAAAATAAGACAATTAAATAAACAAAATAAAGTAAAGAAAGGAAATTGATTGTGCTTGTATGTGAAGCTAAGAGAGTGGAGGGGGTGCACTAAAAATCCATTAAGCCCAAATAAGACTAGCCTAAGATGTTGCACCTGATCCGATGTTGCTGGCCCTTGAGGGCCCACCATGAGTATTCAGATTTGGAGTGTTGGATCTAATGCTGCATAGATCCAATGGCGTTGACGATAGGGTGCATGATGTACACGCTTAGCTTTAAAGTACAGGATCTGCAAATGAACTTTGAAAAATAATATGGCAAGAGGAAGGGATCGAACCCCTGCCCTTTCCCGTCGTAAAGCCTTAACACCCTTCATTCTCACCATTGGACTAAACTATCAATTGTGAATATAACAAAATGGTAATAATATAAAATGAAATCAGTCAAACTCCTAAATTCAACGTGCGCACTAGCAAGGATTCAAATGGACCAATAGGGAGGCGACAATTGGGTACCGGATTCAGCCCACCGAAGTAAATTCTCCGGTGGGATCGAATCGGAACCTGCAAAAATAACACGCCTCAAGATTTACAACCTAACCTACCCCCTTAAAATCTTCCCCTGATTCCAAATCTGAGGTTATCTTCGCGTGAAACATCCTAAATCATGAGATTTGAGGGAAGCAATTCTGGATGCCCTAACGATGGCATGCCTATATCCTGATGTTAGGGCTTGCATGCGAGGGTTCCAACCTGTCTAAAAATTCATTACTAGCATGAAGAAACACATGAAATCCATTAAATATGCTTAGATACAAAATTGAAATTCAAGAATACACTTACGACTTGTATGCTTGGATCTGTGGTTTTGGATGTGGAACTGCTTGGCCAAGGCACTGGAGGTGTTCTTGGGAACCTCAGGAGTAATGTATAGCCACTGGTTTAGACTATGGGTGCCTACAAAGTGTGTTTCAAATTTTGACAACTTTTGAAAAATTTGTGAAATTTGGTATGGCTTGCTTAGGCTATTTGTTCGTGTCCTTGGCTTGTAATATTGCAATAGATTTATAGAGAAAGGAGAGGGCCAGCAAATATGGGAAGGAATCAAACCATAATGGCCATGATGAAAACAAAATAAACAATTTTGAAAACTTTCCATAATTGAAATATTTCATGCCATTTTGGCTTGTGCACAAAAATGGCAAGTTTGACAGGCTTGGATATGCTGTATGGGCCTTAGAGAAATTCTTCCATGTGCTGGCCCAATGGTTTTCATATTTTTTTCAATTTATTTTGCATTTATTTGGATAAAAACAAAATAAAATGTGAATAAAATAATGAGAAAATAAAGTCAAGGTTAGGGTGAGTTTATAGGTGCTTCATATGGTCATGAAGATGTTTGAAGCCCAAAAAGTTAGGCCATTGACCTAAAACTTCAAATATGCATGCTTTGCATTTCATGAATTTGACCAAAATTTCCAAATTTGTGAAACCCATAAATTTCTCAATTTTAATCTTTTGGAAATGATCTTGGACTTTTTGAAAAGCACAAGATGTCCTCTACAATCTCTATGTTGACCATTTTAAAATTTGGAGGATTTATCTTAATATAAATTGCCTTGACAAAAAGTGTCTTTTTGTTGACTTTTAAAAAAGACCTGTAATGTATTGGCTCATATCTTTCCAATGATGCATTTTTTGAACTTGAGGGAAAAACAAAAGTTGTAGGGAATTTTCTTCACAATGAGCTTTGGTTGTGGTAAAATGGATGAAGCATGTGAAAGTTATGCCTAGTCATAGTTCAGTTGACTTTCTCTAGAAAACCCTAGTTTTGCACTTTTGAATTCTTGATGATTTGAGAGAATTCCTTGGAGAATCATAATCAACCATTGATAAAATGATGTATATCACTTCAAAATGTTGATTTTGACCAAAAATATTGAAGTTTGACTGTATATTGGTCACAATTGACTTTTGACCTATTAAAGTTGATTTCCAATCATTTGAGTAATTGACTGAGCAAGCTTTTAGTGAAAGGCATGAAAATTGGCATGGATATTCTTGAGGACATATTAGGGACCATGTAAATCACTTGAAGTATTTGCAACCCAAAATTATTTGTGAGAAGTGAAACCCTAGTTGGAAGTTTATTGCTTATGAGGAGAATTTGTCTAGCAAATTCTTGATCAACCTTGAGCAATTGAGGATCTCTAGGAGTATGTTTTGAATAAAATGAAAGGGAAAATTTTGGGGTACAACACTGAACAATTATATGTGTGTCATCAAGGAGAACCTAAGCAAAATATAGAAAACTGCTTTGCTTTGAAATCTGAAGTTCAACCCTTGGATCATTTTATTATGAAAGGATGGTCGCTAGTGCGCCGAGTGATTTCATCGAAATAGTGAGCATGGGTGTTTGTTTGGAAGAGGCTGTTAGAGAAGGGCACTTGAAAAAACATGAAGGGACAAAGAAGTCATCTTACGGATTCTCTCGAAAGAAAGTGAAACAAATGGTGTTATTGGAGAAAGGAAGATTGGACCAACTAGAAGGCATCAACGGTACCAACAACAGGTTGCTTCTGTGACTCCAGTTATCAATATAGCTCCAACCACTGTTTCCTATCAGAGACCATCTCCTCAGGGGAATCAAGGGCAAATTCAGAAGAGAGAGGCTTTTGAATCTATTCCAATTAGCTATGTGGAGTTACTTCTGGCTTTGATTCAGAAGAAGTTGGTTCAGACAAGACCACCCCTGCTATACCATCACCTTTACCTTGGTATTATAAGGCAGACCAGACGTGTGTTTTTCATCAGGGAGCACCATGGCACAATATTGAGAACTGTTATCCTTTGAAATCTGATGTACAAAAGATGGTGAGATATGGCCTTTTATCCTTTAAAGATGTTGGCCCTAACGTGAAAGATAATCCTTTACCTAAGCATGAAGGAGAAAATGCTGTAAACATGGTTGTTGGTTATCTAGGGGACTTCCACATTTATTTCAGATTACATTCCAAGTTATGAATATCATGCCCGCTTACATCTGTTTACTGGGAAGACCATGGATCCACGAGGCATGGGCTGTTACTTCAACTTTTCATAAGAAGTTGTAGTTTTTCGTGAAGGAAAAGTGGTCATCATAAATGGAGAGCAGGCATTGTTAAAATCTTATTTGTCCTCTTTCAGTGTTGTGGAAGCGGATGAAGTTGTTGTTAGAACTCAGTTCCAAGCTTTATCCATTGATAATGTAAGGAAAAATGATAATGCTATAGCTTCATTTAAGGATGCTCAACAGGTAGTGCATAATGGCCCTAGTAAAGTTCGGGGGCAGATTCTTGATCCGCTTGTGAAAAATAATAGAGTTGGTTTGGGATTCTCTGTGATGAATGGAAAGGTGAGAATATCAAGTCGAGGGTTGCTTTGGGCAAATATCAAGACATCTTTCACAGTAGAGCTTACCTTCATTCAACTGTTTTGAGGATCAATGCTATTGTGGAAGGTGAAGCAAAGCAAGAGATATTGAACTATGTGACGCATGGAGTTAGAGTCCAAAATTGGATCACTATTGATGTTCCCTCTTTGATTCATATTTCAAAGTAATTTGTTTTTTGGTTTTTTGATCTTTTTAAAAATATATCACTCTACCCAAGGTGAAAGTATTGATATTGTATGGGCATGTCTAGTGCTTCGATCTTTAAAATCATTAATAAAAGTTGTCTTTGATTCCCAAATTATGTCTTTATTTTCTGTTTTTTCTTAGAAAATGGTAATCAGAAAAAAAAACCTTTCAAAATAAACAATAATTTTAATTGAATCTGCATAAACACTTGTTATATGTGCAGATTAATTAAAAAACATGTCGAATACAATGACCCTGCACCCTCTCTCAACTTTGAATATCCTGCGTATGTGGCCGAAGAAGAAGAATATGATGAAATCCTAGAAGAGGTTTCACGGTTGCTTGAGCGTGATAAAAGCGCCATTCGACCATATAAAGAGCCGTTAGAGATGATTAATTTGGGTTCAGAGGAAGATTAAAAAGAATTCAAGATTGGATCATTGCTTCATCCCGGTGTGAAGAGTAGGTTGATTGAATTGCTAAAAGTGTATGTGGACATATTTGCTAGGTCATACCAAGACATGCCGGGATTGGATACTAATATTTTGGAACATCATTTGCCGCTAAAGCCAGAATTCCCGTCAATCAAGTAGAAATTGCAAAGAACTCACCCTAATATGGCAGTGAAAATTAAAGAAGAAGTTTTAAACCAGATTAATGTCGGTTTTCTTGTGACATCAGTGTACCCTCAGTGGATTCCCAATATTGTCCCAATACCAAAGAAAGACCGAAAAGTTCGCATGTGCGTTGATTATAGAGATTTAAACAAACTAGTCTAAAATATGACTTTCCATTGCCACATATTGATATGTTAGTTGACAGTACAACAAAATTTAAAGTATTCTCATTCATGGACGAATTTTCCGGATATAATCAAATCAGAATGGCTCTTGAAGACATGGAAAAAACAACATTTATCACACCCTGGGGAATATTCTTCTACAAAGTGATGCCCTTCAGATTGAAGAACGCTGGTGAAATGTACCAGAGGGCTATAACAACCCTATTCCATGATCTGATGCACAAGGAAATTGAGGTATATGTTGATGACATGATTTCTAAATCCTAGACTGAAGAAGGGCATGTAGAAGATTTGTTAAAATTGTTTTTGCATTTGAGGATGTATTATTTCCGCCCGAATCCAAATAAATGTACCTTTGGTGTCTGATCAGAGAAATTGTTAGATTTCAATGCCAGCCAAAAAGGAATTGAAGTTGAACATGATAAATTTAAGGCAATTCAAGAAATGTCAGCGTCAAGAGCTGAAAAGAAAGTTAGAAGCTTCCTTGGGGGTTTAAACTACATTTCCATGTTTATTTCCCATATGAATGCAACATGTGAGCCAATCTTTAAGTTATTAAAAAAGGATCAGGGTTGTGTCTGGAAAAATGATTTCCAAAAGGAATTTGAAAGTATTAAAGAGTATCTGCTTGAACCTCCGATCTTGCTCCCTCCCGTTGAAGGAAGACCGTTGATTATGTATCTGACAAAGTTAGATAATTCTATGAGCTGTATTTTGGGACAACAAGATGAAACAGGGAGGAAGGAATATGCCATTTATTTTCTCAGCAAGAACTTTACTGACTGTGAGTTACGGTATTCTATGCTGGAAAAGACATGTTGTGCTTTGGCTTAGACAATAAAGCGGTTGCGGCAATATATGTTGAATCATACTACTTGGTTGATTTCCAAAATTGGTCCAGTTAAGTATATTTTTGTCTGAATATGATATTGAATAACATAATCAGAAGGCTATAAGAAAAATTCTGTTGGCAGATTATCTTGCTCACCAACCATTTGATGATTATTAGTCTGTTAAATATGATTTCCCTGATGAGGATGTAATGTTTTTGAACATAAAAGATTGTGATGAACCTCTTCCCGGGGAAGGTCCGGACCCTGAATCTCGTTGGGGCATGGTGTTTGATGGAGTTATGAATGCTTATGGGAAAGGAATTGGTGCTATGATTATCACTCCCCATAGTTCACATATCCCATTTACTAAAAGGTTGGAATTTGATTGCACCAATAACATGGCAGAGTATGAAGCTTATATCATGGGGCTCGAGGAGGCTATTGATCTCAGAATCAGAATTCTAGATGTATAAGGTGATTCAACTTTGGTAATAAATCATATTAAATGAGAATGGGATACACGTCACCCTGGGTTGATTCTCTATAAATACTATGATATAAGATTATTAGCTTTCTTTAATAAATTTGAATTCCATCATATTCCTAGAGATAAGAATTAGATGGCAGATGCTTTAGCCTCTCTGGCTTCTATGTATCAAGTAAACACTTGGAACAATGTGCCTCGTATCACAGTGCGACGTTTGGATAGACCAGCTCATGTGTTTTTAATAGAGGGAACGTCAGACAAAAAACCTTGGTATTATGATATCAAGAATTTTCTCTAGACTCAGGAATACCCGACTGGTGCATCAAACAAAGCTTGAAAGACACTGAGAAGGTTGGCATGTAGCTTTTTCTTCAATGAAGATGTGATATACAAAAGAAATCATGACATGGTCTTGCTCAGATGCATGGATAGACACAAAGCAGACATGTTGACACATGAAATCCATGAAGGTTCTATTGATACTCATGCCAATAGACATTCAATAGAAAAGAAGATTCATAGGGCAGGTTACTATTGGCTGACAATGGAATCTTACTGTTAAAAATTTGAAAAGAAGTTCCATAAGTGCCAGATTTATGCTGAAACAATTCATGTGCCTCTGACACTTCTCAATATTATTTCTTCCCTGTGGCCTTTCTCTATGTGGGGTATTGACATGATTGGAATGATTGAACCTAAGGCGTCAAATGGACATCATTTTATCTTGGTGGAAATAGACTACTTCACCAAATGGGTGGAAGGAACTTCATATGCTAACGTAACCAAGAAGGTGGTAGCACGCTTTATCAAGAACAATTTTATATGTCGATATAGTGTGCCAAGCAAGATTATCATTGAAAACGGCTCGAATTTGAATAACAAGATGATGACGGAACTTTGTGAATAATTCAAGATTTTCCATCATAATTCATCTCCTTACAGGCCAAAGATGAATGGGGCTGTTGAAGTTATTAACAAAAACATTAAGAAGATCATCCAAAAAATGGTTCTTACCTATAAAGATTGGCATGAGATGCTCACTTTTGCTTTGCATAGATATCGTACATATGTTCGCACTTCAATAGGGGCAACCGTGTTCTCTCTTGTGTATCGAATGGAAGCAGTGCTCCTCGTTGAGATTGAGATTTCCTCTTAACGTGTGATAATGGAAATCAAGTTGTCAGAGGCTGAATGGGTCCAAAACAGGTTTGACCAATTGAATTGAATAGAAGAGAAAAGAATGATGGCCTTGTGTCATGTTTAGTTGTACTAGAAGAGAATGAAGAAACCTTTTGATAAGAAGGTCAAGCCTCATGAATTCAGAGAAGGCGACCTCGTGCTCAGAAAGATCATGTATTTTAACGCTGATTATAGGGGCAAGTGGACTCCTAATTTTGATGGCCCATATGTTATCAAGAAAGCATTCTCTAGTGGTGCATTGATTCTTGAAACTATGGGTGGAGAGGAGTTCCCACATCCTATGGATGCTGATGCAGTCAAGAAATACTTCGCCTAAAGAAATAAAAGAATATCTCACTAATTGGACAAGTTCTTGATTTCTTGATAACAAGTGCATAACACTCTCAATTCTTAACATTTGGAAGTGTTTTTTGGTGCTACTGTTTCTTATTATCATCCTCAACAACTTATATTCACATGGAAAAAGTTATTATGCAAGAAAGTTTGTCAAAATTGAAAGGGGTTTCCAAATAATTTCGGTGCTCTAGGAGCTAGGGTTTTAAACTTATAAGGGCTATATCTTGCTCATCTTTTGAGATTTTTGAGCGATTCCAAATACAATTTTCTATTTAAAGAGTTAAGAACTAATCATTTCAAGAGTTTCAAGAAAATTTTATGTGGAAGATGCCTAATAATGAAGAAAGATTACAAGTCCTCTAGATAGGCCATCAAATTCCCTTATATGACTTCAAAAGATCAGAACTTGGACAATTTTTATCTTCTTGATCCCATTATTTTTCAACAATGATCTTAAGGATGTGAAATTTAACTATTCTTTTATGTTCAAAGCTTGAAAATTTGTGGAAGATGCCCTAAGAACCCAAAAGATTATAGGTCACCTCATGATTTTTCACAAATTTTACCAGGCCATAAATTTTTCAATACTTGGTATTTTTGAGTGATTCAAGTTGCACAATGCTCTTTAGGATGTCCCCTTCAAGCTAGAATCAATTATCAAATCTCAACTTTGGAGGAAGGCCTTCTTTGAACTCAAAACATTATAGGTCACTTTTGAAGAAAAACTTAGAATTTTTCTAAGTACAAAAAGTCAACATCTTTTTCTCAACATTGACTCATCACAAATTTTAGCTCAAGCATCCATTTGATCTTAATCTTTTCACATTGTAAAGCTTGTGACCTTATCTTTGAATTACTTCAAGAATCATCCCCTGAGACCCCTTGAGTTGTGAACACCATGGATTCAAAGAAGGTACCTTGAAACTGAAGTTTCCTTCCAAGTCAGAATTTGAAATTCATAATTTGGCTTCTAATCACCAAATTTCCACGCGTTTTCAACTTAAACATGATTAGCACATATGTTTGAATCATTTAGAGCATAAAAACACATCATTTGGATAAGTTTTTATGCACATGTGAACACACTTTGCTCGTGTACACAGGTGTGCACGAATTAATTTGAATTTGCATCATTCACCCCTCCTCTTAATCCCATTCACTTATCCTATAAATATAGGTTCTATTCCACTCATTTTTCGCATGCTTGAACAACCAAAATCACCCTGCATAACTCACTTTTTTTAGTTTTGGAATTCCTATTTTCTCCACTTTTCAATCCAATTTCTTTATTTATCCTTCACCCTTGAACTTCCCTGAAGCTAATAGAATAAGAATCAAGCCTTGAGGTGTCCTAAATCGTGCTAACCAAGTCCAGTTTCAGCATAATTTTCAGCTACTTCATTCAGGTAGAATTCTCAATCTAATTGGACCAGATAAAGCCCTATTCTACTCTACTCATCCTATTGATTCTCACACTTCTTACGGTTTGCATTTTCATTGATAATTGAGAGAGATACTTGGGATTTTCGTGCTCGCTATTTTTTTCTGGTTTTCTTCAAATTCAGCCTTGCACAGTTTATATAAATTTGGCGCGAGGGTACCATTGGAATTGTCTTGAAGAGATGAATCTAATGGTACCGTTCTGGTTCTCTAATTTTATAGTTTGTGGAACCTCAATTTAGGGAGTTTGGAAGTTGAAGACGACCTACATGTCGTGCTTCAGCCAATGATAGTGTGACATGTGATTTTTTAAACTCTACCTAATGAATCTATTTTACCATGCGCGCGTCATAGGAACCCTTGGATCTAATTACTTTCATTTGTCAGGCTTCATCCAACGCGCCAGATTTTTAGTCACTTATAATTATTAAAAATTGATTTAGTATGATTTCCAAAAAGGACAATGATATGCACAACGCTCCAAATCCATTGGATCTGTTTCCTAATGTGTTTTGACTCTCATCCAATGGTCTATACTTTTCTGACTTTGTTTTTATTTTCTGATATTTTATATTTAATTGTTTTTTACTTCAAAAATTCATTTCTGACCCACAAATTCTAAAAAAATTCACTAAAATATTTTTAAATATTCCCTTTCTGATTTTTATTTTTTCATAATTTTATTTTCAGATTTGATATTTTATATAATTTTTCCTTTATTTTGACTTGTTTCTAATTATATAAAAATACTTTTTGATGTTTCTAAATTCTGAAATTTTTTATATAAATCAGTTTACTCATTTCTAACTTTCTGAAATTTTTCTAGAATTTTATCTTGACTTCTACTATTTTTGATCTTTTTTTCACTTATTTGATTGTTTTTAATTAGTTTAAAAATGCTTTTCTGTTTTAAAAAATTACTAAAAATTTTATAAAAATATTTGAGATTATTTCTGATTTTTCCATGGTCTGTTTCAATTTTTCTTTGATACTTTGAATATAGTTTTCTATTTTCCATTTTATCTTCATTTTAAAAACAATTTAAAAATATTTTTTATTTTTTATTTTATTCTATAAATGCAATTTGTTTTTTAATATATTCTGACTATGTGATTTTTTATCATAAACTTCATTAACATCATTGGATCTTGAGTGTTGAGTTTAACTCCACCAAAATGAATGAATGATTTTAATGATAGTTTGATCAAATTTTTTGATTCAAATATTCCCCTTCCCTCTTCATCTTATCCTCTTCTTTTTTGTGCTACATGTTATTAGAGGATGATCTACATATCATCACTCCAAACATATGGCACATAGATTTATATTGACCGGCTTCAAAATAGGTGCGACTTCTATATAAGTCCACTTACGATTGCTTAACATAGCGCTAAAT
The DNA here is from genome assembly GCA_948472305.1 of Vicia faba. Lineage (NCBI taxonomy): Eukaryota > Viridiplantae > Streptophyta > Magnoliopsida > Fabales > Fabaceae > Vicia > Vicia faba. The sequence continues at coordinate 1,221,809,132 of OX451739.1, read as the reverse complement.
TTTGTCCTGATTCAAGAAAAGATCATTCGTGGCCCAAACTTATGTTTGCAAGCCCAATTATGTTTAATTTGAAACTTTTGAACCAATAACCTTGAGGTTCATTGTTAGAAGGCTTTGGTCTTATCTGTCCTCTAATGAATCTTCATAAATTTTGGATTAAGTGAATCATTTAAACATCGTTGATCATTTATTGTTGCCTTGAGATTTTAAAATGAATGATATACTTGACAAAAAGAAAATGAAAATTGTTGTTGAGAGGCTTTGATTATCAATCTTATAATGAGTTTTCAAATGCAAGTTTCAAGTTTGTCTTTCAACTAACCTCTAATTTCTAACCCATTAACAATTGACTTTTATTTCTATGCTTTTACTTTATGCTTTTACTTTAAGCACCATTTATCTTAGCATTTTCATTTCATGTTATTTTCATCTTTGCTCACTTGAGTATTTATCTTTATATCATTTTGTTTTGCTCACTTGAGATTTTCATTTTATTTTTGAAGATACCTAATAACCAACTTGAACAATAAAAAACTTTAAGGTTACTTGGACTATTTGGTTACTATCCATGGCATGATGGAGATATGGACTTTTTGGACTTAGGATTAGAGACATTGACTACCTTGAGACCTTGGTAACTACTATTGTTATTTTGACTGGAGTTTTTGGGGTTTACCCCGAGACATTGGGTTATTTGTTTTCTTTGCGTGCAGGTTATTCTGATTATACGCTTTGTTTGTAATCGGGAATTCATCTGTATACAGCCGTTACTCTGCCCCATTTTTTAGAAGACTTAATGCATTTTAAGTTTGCTATCCTTAAGAGGTTCATTATCTTTTCTTGTTTGATTTCAATCCAAAGGATGAGAATTCTACATTGATTCATTATGTCAAGTGTTGGCTTCTTGTTAGTTAGACGGTTCTTTTCCCTAGCTTTTACCTTATGCTTTAGGATAGTCCCTTCATCTCCTCCCATTTTCTTTAATTTAAAAAATCTTCTCCCTTCTTTTTCAAAACTATTCTTGTTTTCTAACTTGAACCGCTTTTATAATAAACTTGGACTTAAGTCCATGCATTTTAAAAATATTTTCTTAATCAAATTTTAAACAACATAACAATACTTTGACATTTTTGTGAGAAGACTAAAAGTCAATCAATCTCATTCAAACCATTTTGCCATTTTAGCTTTTTACTTAAACTTTTCTCAAAAGATTAGACTCTTGTCAATCGTTGTAATGATGCGAACTACTATACTTCTATGATATATAGTGAAGTGAGATATTTTCCACTTGCGTGTTGAGCGATGCTTTGTTGATTTTAAAATCCAGGCCATATTCTCCACTTTGAGATGACAGAAGTTATCCTTTCTCATAATCGTGGGTAGTAAGTTTTTTTCCACTCGGATACAATGATAATGTCTTGTCTCTTAAAATTAATCAACACATTTGTGTTTTGATATTTTAAAGGTGAACTACGAGTACCCTGATCCCCTATTTCAAGGAAAGTGGTACGTAGCCACTAAAGGTTCACAACCGCGACGGGTGCAAAAATTATAAAAAAAATACTTCTTTTTCCCATCTCTGCAATCTATTTTTATACAACATTTATAGCCAAAATACACAAATTTAAAAAGAGGTTCCTGCAGAGTACCATAGATGTTTAGGGTGCTAATAACTTCCCTTTGCATAACGAACCCCCGAACATAGATTCTCTTCCCCTCTTTTTGGGTTATTCGCTCTTTTCCCATTCCTTTGGAAATAATAAAGCACGGTGGGGATTTTTATTTGATCTTTGCAAGTCAAGTCAATCCAATAGCTTAGTCTCAACATTTCTACTATTACACCAGCTACAACAGTCAGAATCCTACAGCCTTGTCCTAGTCCACAACTTGCCACAAAAAGCTATGCTGCTGCCGTTAAACATGCTACCACACCAGTCCAAACTTGCTGCCCATAACCTGCAAAGTCACCCCTACACCAAGCTGCTACAACATTCCAAAAATCTGGCTACAAGACCAGCCTATGCTACTGCTATGCTGTTGTCAAAATAGTCTGATATGCTAACAAAAAACCTGCTCCTAACTGTTGTACCCCAATTTTTGCCCCTAAGATCCAATACCATGTTGATTCATTCACAATAAGATCACACTAGGATTCTTGGTTCCCCTCCCTACATTTAGTTTTTCCCTTTTGAGGGATTACCAAGCACCTTGACTTATGTTCCTTTTGTGATCATGTATATTGTTTTGATTTCTTCACTTAACTAATAAAATGCATTGTTGGTTTGTCTTGCTTGTTATCCATATAGGTAAAGGCAATGAGATTTAACAAGTTACCCCATGGGTTCATGAGTTTATGTCCATGCCCTAATGAATAAAGCTGGAGAAGTTCAAACCTCACCATTGGATGGGTTTTGGAAGAATTGGCATGACAATGTTGTTTTGGTTCATCACATTTCAAGGTTATTAGATTTGACTCAAAAGTATAAAGGGTTGATTGAAGAAGTTGTCATGTTGGACAAGGCCTTGTTCCTATTGATCACAAGAGCATATTTCTCTCAAATTTCAAGATATGGAAGTGGTTTTGGTGGCTAAGATTTCTCACTATCATCCTCAGCAACTTCTGTTCACAAAGCAAGAATGTTTGTACAAGAAGTTTGTTCAAGCTTGTCAAAGTTCCTCAAAGCATTTTCTTCATCTAGGAGCTAGAGTATTGAACTTCAAAGGGGTATATCTTGCTCACCTTTTGGTATTTTTGAGTGATCCCAAAGACATCATTCTCTTTAAAGGGTTATTAGCAAATCACTTCAAAAGTTACAAGGAGTTTTCATGAGGAAAGGACTTGAGGAGGAAGCAAGATTACAAGTCCTCCAAATGAATCCCCAAATCTCCATGTGTGACTTCAAATGGCCATAACATGGTCAATTTCCATCACCTTGAGTCCATTATTTTTCCATAATGATCTTGAAGATGTGAACTTTATGCCTTCTTTTATGTGAAAAATGGGAAAATGGATGGAAGTTTCCTTAAAGATGCAAAAGATTATAGGTCATTTCATGTTTTTTTGTTAACTTTCACAACTAATAACTTACTCAAATTTTGGATATTTTGAATGATTCAAGTTTCCAAATTTCATTCAATAGATCTACCTTATGCCATCTTTTTTTGTCAAGAGCAAATTCCAAGTGGAAGGCCATGTTTGGATGCAAGACATCATAGGTCATTTTTGAAGAAGAATTTGAAATATTTTTAAGTATGGAAAGTCAACCCTTTTTCTCCAACGTTGACTCAATGAAAATTTCAGTTCAAGCATCCATTTAACTCCATTCTTTTTCCATTGCAAAGCTTGTAACCTCATCTTTCTAAAGCATCAAGAATCATGCCTTAAGACCCATTGGGTTGAGAATGCCATTGTTTCAAAAGTGGTAACTTAGAATTGAAGTTTCCTTGCAAGTCAGAATTTGAATTTCATGTTACAACGTCTAAACCTCAAATTAACACGTGTTTTGGGTCTAAACATGATTAGCCAACTTTCCAGAGTGGATTAGTGCATCAAAACGCAAGAATTGGATGAGTTTTGGTGAAGTTTGGATCACACTTCACTCGTGCATCAGGTTTGCACGAATTCCTTCGAAAACACATCATTCACTCTTCCTTTTGATCCCATTTGATTATCCTATAAATACATGTACTATCCCATTCATTTTCCCAAGCTTGGATAGCCAGAATCACCCTGCCAAACTTGTTTCATAACTCAGAATTCAGTAACTTCAAAATCCATTCTCGAGCCTTTTTCAATCCAATTTTTCCATCAATTCACCGTCCTTGATCTTACCTAAATCTAACCACATAATTACATTAAAGAATCGTGCCCTATACTGCTCCATAGAAGTCTAGTTTCAGAGCTCTGCAACTCAACTTCAATAGGTAGATTCCTTCATTAATTCTTCAAAACTCTGATATCATTGTGTTGCTCTCATTACCTTGGTTCTAGTCGCAACACTTACCTTTTACTGGAAACACGTTTTGACCATGAAATTTCAAATCCCTTTTCAAAACATTCCTTCCAAATTGCTTGAGCTACAATTTAAATAAATTTGGCGCGAGGGTGTGATTGTCTTCGTCTTGAAGAGACGAAGCGAATGGCATAGGCCTGAACTTATGATTTTACAGTTTGAGAGACCTGAAATTCATGATGGCTGGAGGTTGAAGATGACCAACGTGTCATCTTCCAACCAATGAAGGTGCGCCATCTGTTTTTTTCTTCAAATTTTGATTTAATTAATGATTTTGTACATTATTCACTAATGACCATGATATGCACAATGCGCCAGATCCCTTGGATTTGATTACTACCATGTTTTCACTCTCATTCAATGGTCCACATATTTTACTTTTATTTTCTTTTTCTGATTTTTATATTTTTATTGTTTTAAATTTCAAAAAATTATAGAAAATTCATTTTTAGTCCAAAATATCTGAAAAAATTATGAAAAATATTTTTGATTATTCTCTTTCTGATTTTTATATTTTCACAATTTAGTTTTGTGTTTTGGTATTTTTTTTATAAGTTTTACACTTTATTTGATTTGTTTTAAATGTTAAAAATACTTTTATACATTTTTAAATTCTGAAAAAATTATAGAATGATCCAATGATATTGTGACAAATATTGGTGACCTTAGTTTATTTTTGTTTATGACTTTACTATTTTTTATCATTTTTTGTTTATTTTACCAATTTATTTTAATTTTAAAAATAGTTTCTGACTTTAAAGAATTTCCAAAAAATTTGCAAAATTATTTGAGCCTTTTTCTGATTTTTCTATGGTCCTACTTTTCATTTCTTGATTAATTTGAACATAGTTGATATTTTTCTCTTTATTTTCTATTTTTAAACATTATTTTTAAACCCTTTTGTGTATATTAAAATGTGATATTATTTTGTGACTATTTTCTGGCTGATCTTGGTTAGGTTTTGGATCATGGACTTTATTAACATCATTGGATCCATGGTGTTGAGTTTAACTCCATAAAAATGGATGAATGATTTTAATAATAGTTTGATTAAAATTTAATTCAAATGTGGTTTGTATATTTTTTCCCCATCCCTCTTTACCTCATCCCTTTCTTATTGCACTAGAAGTTGTTGGAGCATGATCTCTGTATCACGTCTCAAAACAAATGGTGCATAAATTGCTATTGACCGACCTCAAAATAGGTGCGACTTCTATATAAGTCCACTTGAGATTGCTTAACATAGCCCTAAATTTTGTTCCGATTCGAATAAATGATCATTCGTGGCCCAAACTTATGATTGCAAGCCCAACTATGTTAATTTGATCTCTTTGATCCAATAACCTTGAGATTCATTGTGTGGAGGCTTTGGTTCTACCAATCCTCTAATGGATCTACAACACCTTTGGTCAACGCGGGTCTCTTAAACATCGTTGATTATTAAATGGTACTTGTGAGAATTCCAAATGGATGATATACTTGACAAAAAGAAAATGCAACTTGTTGTGTGGAGGCTTTGGTTCTACCAATCCTCTAATGAGTTCCAAATACAAGCTTCAAGATGGTCATCCAGCTAACCACTAATTATTGAATTGTCTTACCTTATGCTTTTATTTTTTTTATGCTTTATGTACAATTTACTTTTAGCATTTACATTTCATGCCATTTTCATCTTTGCTCATTTGAGCTTTTCTTTTCCTTTCTTAAGATACTTAATAATCAATATAAACCCTAAAAAATCTTTAACGGTACTTGGTCTATTTGGTTACTATCATTGGTATTATGGAGAATGGGACTTTTCTTGGACTTAGGATTAGAAACCTTGGCCTATCTTGGAGACCTTATAATCTTATCTGATTATTCTTTCTAGAGTTCTTGAGGTTTACCTCAAGACATTGGGTTGCTTGTTTGTTTTTGTGTGCAGGTTTTTGTGATTACACCCTTGTTTGTAATATGGAATTCACCCGTATACAACCGCTACTATGCCAATTTTTGTAAAGACTTAATACACTTGAAGTTTGGTTCTCTCAAGAGGTCTAGTATTTTTTGCTTGATTGGTTCCAATCCAAGGAATGGGAATTCTATATTGGCTTATAATGTCAAGTATTGGCTTCTTGTTGGTTAGATGGTTCTTATCCCTAGCTTTTACCTTATGCTTTAGGATAATCCCTTCTTCTCCTCCCATCTTATTTAATTTCAAAAATCATCTTCCCCCTTTTTGAAAACTCTTCTTGTTTTTGAACTTGAACCACTTTCATGATAAACTTGGACTTATGTCCATGTATTTTCAAAACAGTTCTCATAAATAAACTCCAATAAACTTAATAATACCTTAACATTTTTTGTGAGAAGACTAAAAGTCAATCAATCTCACTTAAAACCATTTTGCCACTTTGGGTTTTATCTTTAAACTATTCTCAAAAAGGTTGAACTCTTGTCAATCCTTGTAGTGATGCAAACAACTATACTTCTACAATATGTAGTGAAGAGAGATATTTTCCACTTGGGTGTTGAGTGAGGCATTGTTGATTTTAAAATCCAAGCCATATCCTCCACTTTGAGATGATGCAAATTTTCCTTTCTCATGATTATGGGTAGTAGGCATGTTTTCCACACGGACAATGACGATGATATTTTATCTCATAAAATTAACCAACACATTTGTGTTTTAAATTTTTGAAAGAGGAACTATGTGTACCCTGATCCCCTATTGCATGAAAAGGTTGTACGTAGGGACTAAAGGTTCATAACCGCTAAGGGTGCAAAAATTATAAAAATAAATATATTTCTTTCCTCACCTCCACCACTCATTTTTTATATACAACATTTTATTTATATATAGCCAAAATATACAGATTTTACAAAGAGGCTCCTGCGGAGTACCGTATATGTTTAGGGTGCTAATACCTTCCATTTGCATAACCAACCCCCTTACCTTGAATATTTCCCCTTCTTTTTTGGTTATTCGCTCTTTTCCCATTCCTTTGAAAACAATAAAGCGCGGTGGCGATTTTTATTTTGATTTGTATAAAGTCTAGTCAATCCAATGGCTTAGTCTTAAACATTTCTACCGCTACAGAAAAATGGCGACTTCATTGGGGAAAGATTGACCTCTTGCTGGTACATCTCTAAGTGGGTTAAGCCTATCTTTGTTTATATCTGTTGTTGTACCCCAAAATTTGCCCTCCCATATTTCTCAAGACAGTCAAGTCATCTCCTAAGGAAGTCAATCTCAAATTAGGGTTTTGTGTTGCATCAAGTTCCTTACATCCAAATTACCTCAAGTGCTCCCCAATGTCCTAATATGTTCTCAAGTCCATCCATGTCAAATTTTAAGCCTTGCAGAGGAAGTTTGGTCAGTCAATTGCTCAAGAGGTCCAAAAATCGATTGTGCTAGGGCAAAAGTCAACTGTGACCCAAATACAGTAAAACCTCAATATTTTTTGTAAACATTCTCATTTTGAAGGATATTTCATCATTTGATCAAGGGTTGATCATGATTCATCAAGGATTGCTCAAAATTCATCAAGATTCAAAAGTTGCTAAATTAGGGTTTTGTAGGAAAAGTCGACTCAACTTTGACCAAGCATAACTTTCTCATACTTTATGATAAATGACCCATCCAAAGCGCATTTTGAAGAGGATGCAATTTCCTACAATCCATATTCACACACCAAGATCAATAAATGCACTCACAAGAAGTTACAAATTTGGACATTATAGGCCATTTTTGAAAGTCAACAAAAATACCTTTTTTACTAAAGCTTATAACTTGAGCATGGAATATCAAAATGATATGAGATCAAAAGGGTTGGTTATAGGACATCTCAAGGTTTCTAAAAAGTCAAAGAACACCTCCAAAAGTTTAAAATTGAAGAAGTTATGCATTGTTGAAGTTGGGAATTTTTCCAAAATTGCCAAAAGTCAACTATCCCCAAAACTTCAAATTTTGTCAAATGGGCCCACTTTTTTCCAGTTGATTTGATCTTGTCACACTACACACGTGTCCTATATTTAGTCTCATGTCCATTCATTGGTTTTTCTACTTTATTTTATTTTTATTGAATTAATTCATTTTAAATCAATTTAAATCCAAATAAAATCTAAATGTTGATAGCTTGGTATCTTTTTGATTGATACATGCCTTAATTGTCATCATGGACAAGATCAAAATCGTATCAAGCCATATCATACACAAAATATTGGATTTGGAATCAAATTGGAAGCTTTTTAATGGAGGATCATATCATATCTCCAAGCATTGATACACCAAGATTCAGTCTACAAAACTTGACCTAATGCATTGCCTTATATATATACAAGCTAAAGAGGCACGAAAAAGAACCTAGAGGATGCACAATCAGAAGAAAAAAACTTGGAAAATTGCCAAAAGAGCTTGAAACTGAAATCAGTCTTGGAGGCTAATTCAACATAAAATCTCAACGTAGACCTCTTGCTGGACATCCACTGAGTCTATAGCAATCAAAAGCAAGGCCATTCACCTCTTAGAACATGCTGTAAGTGACATACGACCTCCTTCTGAACTTGCTTTCGTGTTTCAAGATTTACGCATCATTACAAGAAACTAATGGCATATTTGCAATCACCAAACAATTTCCATGCTTTTCATATTACCTGATTGCATTTATCTGCGCTATAATCATGAACGCCATTGTAGGCTTTTCTAGGGTTGTTTTTAGGGGTTTTTGATGCAGGTGAAATTACGATTATTCATGGATAAGGTTGAGACCAGGATGAAGAGACGAGTTCATCCATGGCATCATCTTTCATTTATATGGCCTGTTGAGGATTATTGAATCAACCTGCGCCTTTTGCTGCGTATTTAAATCCACAGGTAATCCCTGTATAATTCTGAGGACAGTGACGACAACGTGTCCCCATCCTATTGAGCCATTCAAATATTCGCGCTTCTTTTTATTTTTTCTGGCATATTGTTGTTGTTTCACATATGATATTCATTACCTATTCCACTAACAATTAAGTGCAGTGGTTGAGTTGGTAAGGGCGCAAGTACAAAGTCCAATGGGACCTGGGTTCGAATCCCAGGTCCCCCCATATGCATATTATTATTTTTCTCCAGGTACTCCAGCGCATCTCAGCAATTGTAGTCTACCATGGACCTCAAATCTCAAAACGCCAGATGGCCCCAGGCCAGATCTAGTGGCCAAGATTGAAAGTCCACCATGGTGCCTAGTCAGAACGCATACGTGGAATCCAGAAAAGTCAATTAGGCTTGCTTGAATTGGGCCACAAACTTGCCAATCTTACCCCCTGATCTAGGCCCAAACCCCTTGGTTATTTCTATTCTTTTTATATATTTCTTTTATTTTTATTGTTTTGTATTATTATTTTTATTATTTAAACTAACCAATTAAATTTTTTCTCATAAAATCAAAAACACAAAAAATATTTTATTTATTAAAATTAAATTCATCACTTTTATTTTTGTAAATAAATACTAATTTAATTAACTTAGTTTTAATTAGGTATAATTCCAATATTTTTGCAATAATTAAAATTAATGTAGAAAATTAGGTTTTTACTAACTTTAAATCAAATTTATTTTATTTCCTTAAATATCAAAAACCAAAAAAATATATTTTTCTTAATTAATTAGTTTATTTATTTAATTAACTTAGATCTAATATCTTTTAATTCAAAAAATAACAAAAAATCATTTTCTTTCAAAAAGGGTCAAAATCCTAAGACATGCGCTCGATTTAATTTCTCGCACGCGATCCGTTTTTATCATATTGTTATACTTGCTTCCGGAATGTAATAGATTTAAGGGTTGTTTTTGGCGATGTAAATACTTGACGCCTTGTAATAGTTTAGATTTAATTTCCGCAAATTTAATTTTCGTAACTCATAAACTGTTAGATGTTTGATAATAGGGAATGCATGACAAGATCGAATGTATGAACTTAAAATCAACATAGCTCACCCATGACATGTACAAAGATAAAATTAACCGAAATAACACACTCGCACTCTTAGGGTACCCCTCACTTGGTTGCCTTCGAACGTGGTCATTGAGTATAGGAAGTTTTAGAGGTCGCCCTCTTGTCCAAAGATCATAATTTCCTCGAAACAGTTGCCTCGAAAAAATAATCTAAGACATTAGGGTTACCGCTAAGGCATCCTAACATTGCTTTAGTGACCGCACGTCCCTTAATCGAATTGACCCTTAAAACTCCAACGAAGATGCTACCTGCTCCTCAATAGTGGGATAGCATTGTCTAAAGGACATTTGCACAGATTAATTCCTTTTTCGAGTAGGTAGGTGGTTCTTAAGTACTTGCTCTCTCAAAACAAAACAAAACTTTTCGCACTTACACATTTCAAACAAAAACTCCTTTCAAACCCACAAACACAAAGAAAAGCAAATTTTGAAAACACTTTGAGCAAGTACCTAAGAGCCCATTGATAACCACAGATAGAAAGGGTGCTAACACCTTCCCTTTCTATAATCTACCCCCCGGACCCGAGAAACATCTCGAAAAAGGAATTTTTCTGTGTTTTTTCCTTTCCTTGTTGGATAAAATAAAAGACGGTGGCGACTCTTCCTTACCACTACATTTTGCAAAAACAAACGCAAAACGTGAACCAGAATTCCAAAAACAGTCAGTTCTCTTCCCACCACATCACAGAACTGGCGACTCTGCTGGGGATACTCTATAAGTGGGGTGTACCTTAGGATTAGATCATTGTGTTTTCAATTGTATGCTTTGTATGATCTATATTTGTGGGCTTGTATCGGAGTTACTATAGATCCTAACTCGGATCTGGGGATACCCTTTAGGTAAGTAGCAATAAACTGTGAGGGAATTGTACGGCGTAGACCGATACGGTTGAAGCAGTAGCTACGTTGGTGTGGCACTTTAGATTGTACCGATATCCCTTGTGTTGGAACGAGGAGAATATGGGTCATCTAAGGGGTCATTAAGCACCAACTGACCTTAGAACCTTTAAATTAACCAACTTGGCCATAGAACAGTAGCGGTATGCTACACTCATTGAGACTAAACTCTCGCGATGATTCCGGCCGCAAGAAAAGGTTGCTAAACTGGAATTATGACCGATTGAGGGTAGTCAGTGATATTGAGATCCTTTAGAACCCAGTTATTATTTTTAGGACATGTATAAACCAACTGAACTGAAAGAGGGTAGTACCTAAGCTCCTCGCCAGCCTATAATCTAAGGGCTCTCTGTGTGACTTGTGTGCCTTTATCATGTTTGCTGTTTGTGGATACTTGTGGTGTGGCTTTTATAATGACATCATGACATTATAACATTGCATACATCTTGCATAAGACTAACCTATTTCAAAGACAGGAGGGATTCATCTTTGTTCTGTTTTGTAGGTCATCATGATGCCCATGCTTAGGAATACCATCCGGATTAACTTTGTCCAGGTTCCCACCTTGCTCAAAGAGTTGATTGCAAAGATGCCTGATACTACTTCCTTCCTCAGAAGACATGGTTATCTTCTCAGTTTGGTCACCTCCAAATTGGACGAGAAGATGATGAGTGTTTTGGTCCAATTCTATGATCCACTGTACCATTGCTTTACCTTCCAAGACTACCAGTTGGTCCCCACCCTAGAAGAATTATCTGAGTTGCTCGGTATCTCTATTCTGGAGCAGACCCCATCTAATGGTTGGGAGAAGATTCTTAGGCCCGAAGAGATTGCTGCAGCCCTTCATTTGACCAAAGAGGAGGTAATGGCTAATTGGGAGACTAGAAGTGGAGCAAAGGGCTTTCTGACTAAGTTTTTGGCTGGTAAGGCTATCTATTTCTGGGATAGCCTAGACTTCAAGGCATTCAAGGATATTTTGGCTCTCCTGATATACGGCTTGGTATTGTTTCCGAACTCTGACTCCTTTGTTGATGTGAATGCGATAAAGATCTTCATCTCTCGGAATCCGATACCCACTCTCTTGGGTGACATCCTTCATCAACTTTATGCTCGTACTACCCGAAAGCGGGGAACCTTGATGTGTTGTGCTCCCCTATTGGCGAGGTGGTTTATTTCACACCTTCCCAAATCAGTGCTGAAGAACAAAAATGGCATGGGCTGGGCTTATAGGGTTATGTCTCTCTCGCATAATGACATCATCTGGACTCTCAAGGGTATGGATGAAGAGGCTATCATTGATCGCTGTGGGGAGTATCCCAATGTTCCACTGTTAGGAACCCATGGAGGAATTTCTTACAATCCGTGCTTGGCCTTACGTCAGTTTGGGAGAGCCAGAAGAGAAGGACCTCATGAGATGCTAATGCCTAATATCATCTTTGATTTTCAAGGGGATAGCGATGAGAAACGTCGCAGATTCATAAGGGCTTGCGATAGAGTTCATAGATCTGATCCACACGAGCTGGGTCCAAAGTCTTCTCTGCCAATGGAGCCATATCTCAGATGGGTCCGTATCCGTGCCCAAAAGCTGGGAATGCCATATGAAGCTGTCCGGCCTATCATTGTTGAAATTGCTAATGAAGAAGGGGTTCTTCCAACCATCCTCCATCCTCATATGCCCACTGACATTGGGGAATTAAAAAGGTCTTGGATGAAGCTAAGGTAAGAGTGGGATACTTACCGAGAAAAGTATCACGAGCAAGAGCGAAAGATCCTGAAGTTGACAAGGCAGTTGGAGAATGAGTAGATCCTCAACGACTATGTCAGCACCAAAGGCAAACGACCATGGGAGTGCTGATGTATTTTGATTATTTCTAGTTTTGATTTATTTTTCAGTATTTCCATTTTTGTAACGTCTTAAAGGCATCTGTTGAACAATTGAATTCAAAGTTTTATCTAATAAAAGTGTGTTTCATTTTTTGGTTTATGAATTTGAATCTCTCGACGTCTTTGAAATCATATCATATGCATATCATTCCCATGCACCTCATAACAGGTACCCTTACAGGTTTTCTCATCTTCTTCGCTGTTTATTTCAGCATCATGTCTTCTGAACCATCAACTGAACAAGCAATTAAAGCTCTACAGGCTCAAAACGCCTAGTTCCAGGAATTGTCCGTGAGTATGGCTAAGGGTCAGCAAGATCTGAAGGCCCTTATCTTGAAAGAGAAGAAGAAGAAGACGGTCATATTTAATATGGGTCGCAGATTCAGAAACCATTTGTGAGAAGAGGTTGATTTGACCCACTCATCTGGAGGGGGAGATAATCAAGAAGAAAGGAGGGCTCCTAGCCCTGTGGTTTCCGACAATGAGACTGACTTCGATGAAGACCAGTATCCTCCGGCTGAGGATAGATACAAGCAACTGGAAGACAGGTTGAGCGCGATGGAACTTCAGAAGGTGCCTGGTCTGGACTTTGGTGATCTGGGTCTGTCATCTGGGGTGGTAATTCCCCACAAGTTAAAAGCACCAGCCTTTGCTAAATACGACGAGATTTCTTTCCCAAAGCTGCATCTCCGCTCGTATGTTAGGAAAATTCAGCCATACACTGCTGACAAGAATCTCTGGATCCACTTCTTTCAAGACAGTCTCTCAGGGACTTAGCTTGAATGGTTTTACCAGCTAGAAGGAACTAGCATCCGTAATTGGGAAGACTTGGCTACTACTTTCTACAAGCAGTACCAATACAATTCCGACCTCGCTCCCACGCGTACCTAACTCCAGGGTATGTCAATGGGTGCGGGCGAAGGTTTCAAAGATTATGCTCAGAAGTGGAGGGACCTTGCTGGAAGGGTTCAACCTCCCTTGGCTGATAGGGATCTAGTGGATATGTTTATTGGGACCTTGTCTGGTCCGTATTTCAACCATCTGATTGGAAGTTCTTCTTTCGGGTTTACAGAGCTGATTATGACCGGGGAAAGAATTGAGGTTGGTATCAAATCTGGTAAAATACAGAAGGGTGCTTCATCGAGCACCAAGAAGAAGCATTTTAAGAAGGAGTCGAGTGATGTTTACAGTTTAAAAAGCCAGAATAAACCTGAACACCGCCAAGCTGTTAATGCGGTTGTTATTTCAAGACCTGCTGTTGCTCCTCAGCGCAACAATCAGCCAAGGGCCGAGAGAACATGAAGACAATTCACTTAGCTCAACATGACTTTATCCCAGATTCTTCCGCAGTTATTAAAGACCAGTCTAGTGATTCCAAGGGAGGCCCCGGATAATCCAAATATAACATCACCGAAGTACAACCCTAATGCCCGCTGTGCTTTTCACTCTGATAGCCCGGAGCATAATACAGATGATTGTTGGGTTTTGAAGAACAAGGTACAAGACTTGATTGATGCGAAAGAGATCGAGTTCGAAGCACCAGAGAAGCCTAAACAAGATGCAAGGGTGAATGCTATCAGGGATGACGATGATGAAGAGTTTGATATCGATAGTTGGATCTACCCGACTGCGAATGGTGGATTAAGCAACTGGATAGTGAAGGATTCTATGCCCGTTTCCGTTATCACCCAGTAATGAAACTTTTTGTTTTAAATTTGTAACATACAATGTTTTAAACTTTACGGCCCAGTGTCTTACCCGGGACACTGTGGCTTTATTTGTGAGGGCTTTATGTGTGTCATTTTCATATATCATTAATAAAAGCATTGGACGTTCTTGCATTTCAAACTTTGTGCTCCTTGTTTTTCTTTATTAAATATTGCAAAACAGCGATTCACACACACACTCACGTATACAGGTCCACATCCACTCTGGATCTCACTCGTAACGACTCTGGTACTGCCAGTTATGACTTCGAAAATCCGATCAACTTAGCCGAAGACGAAGGTGAAGATGATTGCGAAGTTCCTGGTGAACTTGCAAGACTGTTACTTCAGGAAGAGAGGGTTATTCAGCCACACGAAGAGCCGGTGGAATCAGTGAATCTGGGTATTGAGACAGATAAGAAGGAAGTTAAGATTGGTGCAAATCTGGAGCTTAATGTGAAACGAAGCTTGATTCAGATGCTGCATGACTACGTTGAAATCTTCGCTTGGTCTTACGAAGATATGCCTGGTTTGGATACTGATGTTTTGGTTCATCGCGTGCCTACCAAGGAAGATTGCCCTTCAATGAAACAGAAGGTCCGCCGAATGCGCCCAGAGATGTTTGAGAAGATCAAGGCTGAGGTTATGAAACAGTTTGATGCCGGTTTTCTAGCAGTTACTTCTTACCCTCAGTGGGTGGCCAATGTGGTTCCTGTACCGAAGAAAGATGGTAAGGTTCGAATGTGTGTTGACTATAGGGATCTGAACAAGGCAAGCCCCAAGAATGACTTCCCTCTGCCTCATATCGACGTTCTGGTTGACAACACTGCTCAGCACAAGGTATTCTCCTTCATGGATGGTTTCTCCGGTTATAATAAGATTAAGATGGCTCCCGAAGACATGGAGAAGACAACCTTTGTTACTCAGTGGGGTACTTTTTGCTACAAGGTCATGCCTTTTGGATTGAAGAATGCTGGGGCAACGTATCAGCGTGCCATGGTTGCTTTGTTTCATGACATGATCCATCATGAGATTGAGGTATACGTCGACGACATGATTGCAAGGTCCCAAACTAAGGAGGAACACCTTGACCATCTGCAGAAGCTGTTTGACAGGTTGAAGTTGTACAAGCTGAGGTTAAACCCGAACAAGTGCACCTTCAGAGTGAGATCTGGTAAGCTACTGGGTTTCGTCGTAAGCGACAAAGGTATTCAAGTGGATCCGGCGAAAGTGAAGGCTATACAGGAGATGCCAGCTCCCAGAATAGAGAAAGAAGTCAGAGGCTTCTTGGGACGACTGAACTACATTGCCCGATTCATCTCACACCTGACCGCTACTTGTGAACCAATCTTCAAGTTACTGAAGAAAGATCAAGTAGTACGTTGGAACGACGAATGCCAGGCCGCTTTCGAAAGGATCAAAGAGTATCTCCAAGAGATGCCTATTCTGATGCCACCAGTTGAAGGGAGACCTTTGATCTTATACTTGACAGTACTCGACAATCCAATGGGGTGTGTGCTGGGTCAGCATGACGAGTCTGGCCAAAAAGAGCATGCTATTTATTACCTTAGAAAAAAGTTTACCGACTATGAGACCTGATACTCACTGCTCAAGAAAACTTGCTGTGCTTTGGCATGGGCTGCTCGCTGGCTGTGACAATATATGCTGACTCACACTACTCTATTGATATCAAAGATGGATCCAATCAAGTATATCTTCGAAAAGCCTGCCTTGTCCGAGAGAATAGCAAGATGGCAGATGATCTTGACTGAGTATGACATCCAGTATACGACCCAAAAAGAAATTAAGGGAAGTGTGTTGGCAGACCATTTGGCACATCAGGCAGTGGATGTTACCAGTCTATGAACTTTGAATTCTCGGACGAGAATATCATGTTGGTAACTGATTGTGAGACACCTGGACCGGATGAAGGACCTGAGGAGGGATCCCGATGGTCTATGTACTTTGATGGATCTTCAAACACTTTGGGTAACGGCATTGGCGCTGTGATCATATCTCTTAAAGGCTCTCATACTCCGTTCACCTCCCGACTATGTTTCAACTGCACCAACAACATGGCGGAGTATGAAGCGTGCATCATGGGTCTTCGAGCAGCAATTGACCTAAGGATTAAGTTTCTAAGTGTCTTCGGAGATTCCGCTCTCGTGATCAGTCAGATCAAAGGCGAGTGGGATACGAAACACCCAAATCTTATTCCTTACAAGGAGTATGTATTGACATTGCTTCCCCATTTCGAGGAGATAACCTTTGAACATTTCCCTAGAGAGGAGAATCAGTTGGAGGACGTGTTGGCTACGATGTCTTCTATGTTCAAAGTCAATTGGGACAACGAAGCTCCCCGGATCATCATTGAAAGATTGGATGAACCTGCACATTGTTGTGATATTGAGACTGAAGAGGTAACAGAAAAACCATGGTATCATGAGGTGAATAGGTATGTTGAAGCTCAAGAGTACCCCGAGGATGCATCTGTTAATGACAAGAAGTTTCTGAGGAGATTCACGACAAAGTGCTTCATCAACAATGGCATCCTATACAAGCGTAACCATGATTCAACCTTGCTGCGTTGTGTAGATAAGAGTGAATCAGACAAAATCATGACAGAGTTACATGAAGGTGCTTTCGGAACTCACTCCAGTGGACATACCATGGCAAAGAAAATCCTTCGGGCAGGATATTACTGGTCCACTATGGAAGTCGACTATTATCAGCATTCTCGGACCTGTCACAAGTGCCAAGTCTATGCTGATAAGGTGCACATCCCTCCAGTTCCTCTGAACGTATTGACAGCTCCTTGGACTTTTGCAATGTGGGGCATTGATATGATCAGCGAGATCAGACCTACAGCGTCCAATGGACATCGCTTCATCCTAGTAGCTATTGATTACTTCACAAAGTGGGTTGAAGTAGCTTCCTTTGCAACAGTAACCAAGAATGTCGTGGCACGGTTCATTCGGCATAATCTGATCTATCGACACGGTGTACCAGAGAGGATCATTACGGACAATGGTACTAATCTCAACAACAAGATGATCACTGAGCTTTGCGAGTAATTCAAGATACAGCATCACAACTCTTCTCCATACCGACCGAAGATGAATGGGGTTGTAGAAGCGGCTAATAAGAACATTAAGAAGATTGTGCAGAAGATGACGGTGACATACAAAGACTGACAAGAGATGTTACCATTTGCTCTTCATGGGTACCGTACCTCAGCGCGGACGTCAACAGGGGCAACACCCTATTCCTTGGTATATGGCATGGAGGCAGTCTTGCCCATTGAAGTTCAGATACCCTCTCTTCGAATCATGAAGGATGCAAGTTTGAACGAAGATGACTGGATTCAGACCCGGCTTGATCAGTTGAACCTAATTGACAAAAAGAGACTTACTGCTATTTGTCATGGTCAGACGTACCAAAAACGGATGATCAAGGCATTTAACAAGAAAGTTAGACGACAAGAGTATCAAGTTGGGGATCTGGTAATCAAGCGTATTATCTTACCTCAAGGTGATCCCAGGGGCAAATGGACCCCTACTTACGAAGGGCCATTTGTGGTTAAGAACATTTTCTCAAGAGGAGCTATGATTCTAACCACCATGGATGGTGACGACCTTCCTCACCCTGTCAATGTAGACATAGTGAAAAAATACTACGCATAATCAAAGACCCGCTAGGTTGACTGGCCTAGGCAAAAATAAGGGCTTCCCGGCGAACCAAAAGGGTTCGGGCAAAAATAAGGGATGAACATGAAAAAAATCTGTACGCCCTCAAGTCGAAAACCTGAAAAGGCGGCTTGGGAAAAAATGGGTATCCCGGTGGACTGAAAACCCGAAAGGGCGGTCCAGGAAAAAGTTAGGGATCAAAGCGTAATACTATGTCTCATTGGATCACCTTGCATCCAGACTTCAGTATCGACTATCAAGCTCGGACGACACTAATCGATCTGATTCATCTTCAACCAATAGCAAAGTGATGAGATGCTCGAGTACATAAAGGCAATAGCAGAGTTGGAACCCAGTGGGATTATTCACATAGCTGTTTTGTTTTCTTTTCACAAATTGTATAAATTCTATTTGCTCGACGGTATTCTCTTACTAGGACGTCAGCCTCTTGTACAAAAACGCCTATTTACAGGCCAAACTTCAAAATCAATACAAATTCATTTTCAGACAAATTTCAAATTGTTTTCCCTTTATCTGTTTTGGTTTGCAAAGAACGTCCAATGTTCATTTTTGATATATGCATTTGACATTAATTGTTGCTCATAAATATCTACATGCGAAACGAAAAATGAATTACTGGTAATATCAGAAACAGGAGCAATAAGAATTGTCCAAGTTGTATAATTGCTCTGTCCACCAGGTACAAAGTTAGATTTAGTTGAAGAAATGGATAAGGTACTTTCACTCCCCGCAGAATAAGGCAGTAATGGTAGCTCTCCCAGCTGAGACTTGCAGCTATGAACGAATCGGTAATATTCTCCCCAGGCAGAGTTTATCTACCATCAACACTAAAAGGGTCTTAATATTCCCCAGCGGAGTATAAGAATATTCCCCAACAAGTATAATAGTATCCACGACAGTCTTAATATTCCTCAATGGAGTATAAGAATATTCCCAGGCAGAATACAAGATACCCCCAGTGGAGTCAATATTTCCTCAGCACGGTCTGAAAAAGCTTCCCCAACGGAGGTGAATCATCATGCCCAGTAGACTCTGGAAGTTTATCCCCAGCAGAGTACAAAAATAAATCTCCCCAGCCAATTTCAAAGGATCATTCCCAGCATAATTCAGAAGGATTATCCCCACAAGAGTCTTACAGTGTTATCCCTAACAAGTTGCAACTGAAAGATCGTCCCCAGCGAAGTTCTTTCTTCTCACCAAGCAGGAATTCAATCCTCAACAGACTCAATATTACCACCAACGGTAATTCATCCCCAGCGGAATTTATCAGTGGAATCCTTAGCAGAGCATCTCTTCCCCACAGAGTAATCTCCTCAGGAGTGTATTTCCCAACAGAGTTATCTTTTCCTACAGGTTTATTCTCGCAGTCACCTTCGTTCACCATCCCCAGCGGAAACAAAGAATTCAACTCTATTCTCCAACAACTATCCGGGATTTATTTTCTCCATCTAAAACATCACATTTCCATACATCATGATACATGCATATACGCATCATACCATACAATCTCATTTATGTTGAAAACATTATTGCTTGATCCATATCATGCATTGCATATGACTGACCTTTGCCTTTCAGGAAAGATGCAGTTAAATTCTCAACTATGTGGGAGGCCAGTTAAATCGATTCCTAAAGATTTTTCTGATGCCAATCCAGTCAAAGAAGACAAGACCAGTTAAATCGATTCCTAAAGATTTTTTTGATACCAATCCAGTCAAAGAAGACAAGACTTGTTAAATCAATTCCTAAAGATTTTTCTGATACCAATCCAGTCAAAGAAGACAAGGCCAATTAAATCGATTCCTAAAGATTTTTCTGATACCAATCCAGTCAAAAGAGACAAGACCAGTTAAATCGATTCCTAAAGATTTTTCTGATGCCAACCCAGTCAAAGGAGACAAGGCCAGTTAAATCGATTCCTAAATATTTTTCTGATACCAATCCAGTCAAAGGAGACAAGGCCAGTTAAATCAATTCCTAAAGATTTTTCTGATGCCAATTCAGTCAAAGAAGAAAAAACCTCCTTTGGTCCAGTTAAATCGATTCCTAAAGATTTTTCTGATGCCAATCCAGTCAAAGAAGACAAAACCTCCTCTGCTCCAGTTAAATTGATTCCTAAAGATTTTTCTGATGCCAATCCAGTCAAAGAAGACAAAACCTCCTCTGGTTCAGTCAGATCGCTGATAAGATCTCCCTGATTCGTATTCTAGTTGAAGTTTAGACCACCTACCAACAGTCTCCAAATGGCATCTGTAAGCCCATTCCCGATATCACCAGGCTGATACCACTTCATGCGAGTGCAAATTTCTGGGCACTTTAGTGTGCAATCATCTTCCAACTTCGGATCACGAAAGGCCCGAAAGCCAATCTATATCCTTAGATTTAAGAAAATTGAACATGGGCAGCTGTTGTACCCCAAAATTTGCCCTCCCATATTTCTCAAGACAGTCAAGTCATCTCCTAAGACAGTCAATCTCAAATTAGGGTTTTGTGTTGCATCAAGGTCCTTACATAAAAATGACTTCAAGTTCTCCCCAATGTCTTAATATTTTCTCAAGTTCATCCATTTCAAATTTTAAACCTTGCAGAGGAAGTTTGGTCAGTCAATTGTTCAAGAGGTCCAAAAATCGACTATGCTAGGGCAAAAGTCAACTGTGACCCAAATACAGTCAAACCTCAAGATTTTTTGTCAACATTATCATTTTGAAGGATATTTCATCATTTGATCAAGGGTTGATCATGATTCATCAAGGATTGCTTAAAATTCATCAAGATTCAAAAGTTGCTAAATTAGGGTTTTGTAGGAAAAGTCAACTCAAGTTTGACCAAGCATAACTTTCTCATACTTTATGATAAATGACCCATAAAAATATCATTTTTAAGAGGATGCAATTTACTACAATCCATTTTCACACCCCAAGATCAAGAAATGCACTCACAAGAAGTTACAAATTCGGACATTATAGGCCATTTTTGAAAGTCAACAAAAACACCTTTTTTGCCAAAGCTTATAACTTAAGCATGGAATATCAAAATGCGATGATATCAAAAGGGTTGGTTATAGGACATCTCAAGCATTCTAAAAAGTCAAAGAACACCTCCAAAAGTTAAAAATTGAAGAAGTTGTCCATTGTTGAAGTTGGGCATTTTTCCAAAATTGCCAAAAGTCAACTATCCCCAAAACTTCAAATTTTGTCAAATGGGCCCACTTTTTTCCACTTGATTTGATCTTGTCTCACTACACATGGTGCCCTATCTTCAATCTTATATCCATTCATTGATTTTTCTATTTTATTTGATTTTTATTGAATTAATTCATTTTAAATCAATTTAAATCCAAATAAAATCTAAATATTGATAACTTGGTATCTTTTTGATTGATACAGGCCTTAATTGTCATCATGGACAAGATCAAACTCGTATCAAGCCATATCATGCACAAAATATTGGATTTGGACTCAAATTGGAAGCTTTTTAATGGAGGATGATATCATATCTCCAAGCATTGATACACCAAGATTCAGTCCAGAAAACTTGACCTAATGCATTGCCTTATACATATACAAGCTAAAGAGGCACGAAAAAGAACCTAGAGGCTGCATAATCAGAAGAACAAAACTTGGAAAATTTCCAAAAAAGCTTGAAACTGAAATCAGTCTTGGAGGCCAATTCAACACAAAATCTCAATGTAGACCTCTTGCTGGACATCCACTGAGTCTATAGCAATCAAAAGCAAGGCCATTCACCTCTTAAAACGCACTGTAAGTGACATACGACCTCCCTCTGAACTTGCTTTCGTGTTTCAAGATTTACGCATCATTACAAGAAACTAATGGCATATTTGCAATCACCAAACAATTTCCATGCTTTTCATATTACTTGATTGCATTTATCTATGCTATAATCATGAACGCCATTGTAGGGTTTTCTAGGTTTTTTTTAGGGGTTTTTGATGCAGGTGAAATTAGGCTTATTCATGGATATGGTTGAGACCGGGATGAAGAGACGAGTTCAACCATGGCACCATCTTTCATTTATATGGCCTGTGGAGGATTATTGAATCAACATGCGCCTTTTGCTGCGGATTTAAATCCGCAGGTAATCCCTGTATAATTCTGAGGATAGGGACGACAACGTGTCCCCATCCCATTGATCCATTCAAATATTTGCGCTTCTTTTTATTTTTTCTGGCATATTGTTGTTGTTTCACATATAATATTCATTACCTATTCCACTAACAATTAAGTGCAATGGTTGAGTTGGTAACGGTGCAAGTACAAAGTCCAATGGGACCTGGGTTCGAATCCCAGGTTCCCCCCATATGCATATTATTATTTTTCTCCAGGTACTCCAGCGCATCTCAGCAATTGTAGTCTACCATGGACCTCAAATCTCAAAACGCCAGATGGCCCCAGGCCAGATCTGGTGGCCAGGATTGAAAGTCCACCATGGTGCCTAGTCAGAACGCATACGTGGAATCCAAAAAAGTCAATTAGGCTTGCTTGAATTGGGCCACAAACTTTCCAATCTTACCCCCTGATCTGGGCCCAATCCCCTTGGTTATTTCTATTCTTTTTATATATTTCTTTTATTTTTATTGTTTTGTATTATTATTTTTATTATTTAACCTAACCAATTAAATTTTTTCTCAGAAAATCAAAAAAACAAAAAAAAATTTATTTATTAAAATTAAATTCATCACTTTTATTTTTGTAAATAAATACTAATTTAATTAACTTAGTTTTAATTAGGTATAATTCCAATATTTTTGCAATAATTAAAATTAATGTAGAAAATTAGGTTTTTACTAACTTTAAATCAAATTTATTTTATTTCCTTAAATATCAAAAACCAAAAAAATATCTTTTTCCTAATTAATTAATTAGTTTATTTATTTAATTAACTTAGATCTAATTCCTTTTAATTCAAAAAATAACAAAAAATCATTTTCTTTCAAAAAGGGTCAAAACCCTAAGACATGCGCTCGATTTAATTTCCCGCACGTGATCCGTTTTTATCATATTGTTGTACTTGCTTCTGGAATGTAATAGCTTTAAATAGGACCTTTAATATTTTTTATCGCTTTATTTAATTTCCGCATTTTAATTTTAAGGATTGTTTTTAGCGATGTAAATACCCGACGCCTTGTAATAGTTTAGATTTAATTTCCTCAAATTTAATTTCCGTAACTCATAAACTGTTATATGTTTGATAATAGGGAATGCATGACAAGATCGAATGTATGAACTTAAAATCAACATAGCTCACCCATGACATGTACAAAGATAAAATTAACCGAAATAACACACTCGCACATGCGCACTCTTAGGGTACACCTCACTTGGTTGCCTTCAAACGTGGTCATTGAGTATATGAAGTTTTAGAGGTCTCCCTCTTGTCCAAAGATCATAGTTGCCTCAAAACGGTTTCCTCGAAAAAATAATCTAAGACATTAGGGTTACCGCTAAGGCGTCCTACCATTGCTTTAGTGAGCGCACGTCCCTTAATCGAATTGACCCTTAAAACTCCAACGAAGATGCTACCTACTCCTCAATAGTGGGATAGCGTTGTCTAAAGGACATTTGCACAGATTAATTCCTTTTTCGAGTAGGTAGGTGGTTCTTAAGTACTTGCTCTCTCAAAACAAAACAAAACTTTTTGCACTTACACCTTTCAAACAGAAACTCCTTTCAAACCCACAAACACAAAGAAAAGCAAATTTTGAAAACACTTTGAGCAAGTACCTAAGAGCCCGTGGATAACCATCAATAGAAAGGGTGCTAACACCTTCCCTTTCTATAATCTACCCCCTGGACCCGAGAAACATCTCGAAAAAGAAATTTTTCTGTGTTTTTTTCCTTTCCTTGTTGGATAAAATAAATGACGGTGGCGACTCTTGCTTACCGCGACATTTTGCAAAAACAAACGCAAAATGCGAACCAGCATTCCAAAAACAGTCAGTTCTCTTCCCATCGCATCACATCTGTATATGTGATATTACTGTTTTTTTTGTGTTATATGTTGTATATATGTTTGTCTGGATTTTCCTGGTTTTAAGGGTGCTTGGTGATTACTCATAAGTCCTTTACCCGGACTTGGGAAAACTTTAAGATAGGATGGGCGTTATAGTCATGTTAACTTTGAGGGAGTAATCCCAAAAAAGGAGGCATGAGATCGCCTACTCAGTGGAGGCCCCTTTGATTGTAGTGTCATTTACCTAGTAATCCGGAAGACGTACTGCTTTCAACCTGGGAGCCTGCTGAAACTGAGGACCGTAGAATACCAAACCCATCTTGGCCTTTTTGGTCTAGTGAGAAAGCTATGACGGAGTAATCCGGAAATAGTTGTCACGCGATACTACGCTCAGACGAGTCTTTCTTGAGAATATTACTAATTACCGAGTTAATCGAGAAGTTGGTAATATTCAAAGGAAGGATTTAGACTCTAGGAACCTCTAGAACCTTGTTCGGCAGGTGATAACTTTTAGACCAATACCTTATGGGTAGTAATTTCGAACTCATGCTCGTGACGTTGGACCTATGAACCCTATATGCGTGATCTTGTGTGTGATTGTTGCATCATGCATCCATGCACTCATAAGCATCTTTTGAAGAAACCATATTTCAAGGGATTTAAAGGTTAACTATTTGTGAATCTCTCAGGTACTTTTTAACCATGGATTCTGGAAAGAGAAATATTGGGAAATACAGTTTCAAGGATCCCAAGATAGATGAGTTGATCAGACTAATTCCCGAGATCGAGTGTTCTGCGGACTTTCGGAAGAAGTATGGATCCATTATTCCTCTCATGAAGCTGAAGATGAAGGAGGGTATTCTCTCGACCTTGGTACAGTTCTATGATCTGATATATCATTACTTTACTTTTCCCGACTATCAGTTGATGCCTACACTGGAGGAGTATTCTTATCTATTGGATTTACCTGTTACCGATCGTGTTCCTTTTACTGGTTTGGAGGGTGAGCCAAAACCACATGAGATTGTTGCTTTGATTCACCTGGGGAAGTGTGAGGTGGAAGCCCATATGACTACCAAAGGAGGGATTATAGGATTACCAGCTAAGTTCTTATTGGAGAAAGCTCGTTACTTTTCCAGAATGAAGAGTACAGTTGCAATTTGAGGCCATCTTTGCTCTGCTTACTTACGGGTTGTTCTTATTTCCTAATGTGGACAAGTTTGTTGACATTAATGCTATCAGGATTTTCATGATCAAAAACCCAGTTCCTACATTGTTCGGTGATGCTTATTACTCTATTCATCTTTGGAATTCTTATCATGGGGGGATGATTATCTGTTGCGCGCCTCTGTTGTACTGGTGATTCATCTCTCATATGCCTCAGTCCGATGCTTTTTGGGATGTCAAGAAGGAACCCCGTTGGGCTCCTAAGATCATGGCACATACTCACTCGGACATTGATTGGTATCATTGAGCTTACCAGGATATAGAGATTATTGACAGTTGTGGTAGTTTCCCCAGTGTACCTCTTCTTGGTACAAAGGGAGGAATTAACTATAACCCTGTTCTTGCACGGCGATAACTTGGTTATCCTATGAGGGATATATCGAATAGTATTCATTTAAGTAGTTTCTTTATGAAGGAAGGAGAAGACCATAGGGAAGCTAGGAAGCAGATTACGAAGGCATGGTGTTGTACCCCAAAATTTTCCCTCTCATTTATGAAGACTTC
The DNA here is from genome assembly GCA_948472305.1 of Vicia faba. Lineage (NCBI taxonomy): Eukaryota > Viridiplantae > Streptophyta > Magnoliopsida > Fabales > Fabaceae > Vicia > Vicia faba. Next base: position 1,221,783,238 of record OX451739.1, on the reverse strand, counting down.
TCTCATAAGATCTCTTTGACTCAAGACTAGATTATGGTTTGGTCAGCTCAAGACATCTCATCTTGCACTGATAACCGAAATTTAGGGTTTGAGTTTGCACAAGGCTTTTTGGACTATAATTGCTTCATATGACTTTCAAACATCATTATGGATCCCTAAGATCACTCATGACAAGTTTCAAGCCTTGAACCATATTTTTGATCAATCAATTCGACAATTGACCTAAAAATCAGCTCTATTGAGGAAAAAGTCAACCATGGATAATTTACAGTCAAGCTTCATAATTTTTAATCCACATCAACATTTTAAACTTACGTGTGTCAGTTGGTCAAGTTTGGATCATAATTCCTCAAGAAATTTGGTCAAATCACAAAAAGGGCAAAATGGTCAAAATTAGGGTTTTGATTGAGGAAGGGCAATTTCTGATATTTAACCTAGAAAATGACCAATTGAGTTCAAGCATGATTTCAAGGATTCAATGGCATCAGCTTGACTTAATTACATGGCTCAAAACATCTCAAATTCATTGGATTGACAGATGAAATTTGCAGTCAACTGATCAAAAGTCAACTGTACACTGAAAAGTCAAACTTTGACTTTTTGGTCAAAATCAAGTGCCAAGAATCATAATTCATCAAAACATGTCAAAATGTGAAACTTTTTGATCAAGAAAACCAAATTTGAAAATTAGGGTTTGAATTTGAAAATTTTCCTAACTTAGAAATTTTTCTAAGTATAGAAAATTTTCTTATTTTTTCTCAACTTTACACCACTTTTTCACTATTATGCATAATGATTCAAGGAAAGTTCCCAACATGAAAGTTGTAGACCTCCATGAAATCTACAACTTTTCTTCACACACTTTCCCCTAAATATGCTTATATCTCAAGATATAAATTTGTGAATACATGGTCATGAACTTGTTAGCTTAGTGAAATTTTGCCCTAATTTAGGTAGGTTTTGGACCCAACTTCATGGCAATTTTTCACCTAGTTCCAAGAGGTATCTAAAATTTCATTTCAAATATGGGTTATAGATAACATTTCAATCTTTCCAAAATGTCCAAGAACTCCTCAAGATCATTTTTGAGTAGGGAGAATCGAAGAGATGAAGTTGGCAATTTCTCACTTTTTTGTCCAAGCCATTTCATGAAGAACAAAGTTGAAAATCAATCCTATGCTGGCTAATTCATGCTGTACAGGTCCTAAACTTGTTCCACACTCCTTAATTAAATGCTTACTCAGTTGACAAAGCTTTGATCCATGCTTTTGAACCTTTATCGAACTTGTAATTCCATTTATGGCAAAAAGGTTCCATTGCCATTTTGAAAAAGAGAAACTTTTGCAAACATTACAATTTTGAGATTTGGACCTGTCCCCTTGGTGCATACATGTCTCACAGGTCTCAAGTAAGTTGTACAAACTAATACCAACCCTAAGGGAGCAATTACAAGCATTGCAAGTATAGTCACTTCACTTTACTTCAAATGTAAGGAAAGTTGTAAAAAGGCTAGAGCTTGTAGATCTGATGAGGAGCTGACCTAAAACCATTGCAATACTAATATACAAACCATATACAACACAATACACGTTTAGTAAGGACCTGGAACACTCTCAACCAGCAAAAACACCAAAAAAACTGTCCAAAACTACAGACTTGGCATAAGCACAGCCATCTTCCATTTGGCTCGTGCGTTTTGAGTTTAGATCATTCAAACACCTTACATACTTGATACCTAGTAAATCCAGGCCATCATCCTTGTTTAGTAATCACTCCTCCACCATCTGCGATTGTTGACTTCAGAACTTGCAGCTTGACTTGGCCAAGGAGTTCTAGCTACTTTCAGAGCAAGGAAAGGGTTGGGACACATCATGGGAAGTTCAAGGAAGCTCAAGCAAGCATCATGACTCCCTCAAACTCACCCTAGTTCAATTCACGATTCCAACTGAAGGAGGTAAAATTTCAAACTCTATCTCCTTGTACAAGCAACCTTAGGCCACGATTTGTGAATAAAAAATGTAGTCCTCATCATAACGAAGATGTACATACCATTATCTTGCATTGATTTTACTTGTGCTGAGAGAATTTAGAACTTGAAATTTCCGGAAATATTAGGTCAAGATTTAGGGCTGTTAAAATTCTCTTTGTTCTTTGATTAATAGTTCACATAATTTATATGGTTGGAATCGTGAGTTCAAGCACTACAATTTTCATATTATAAACTTTTATTTTTATGGAAGTATGAGATAGTTACAGGGTGTCTGGCCAAGCGTGAGGAAGGAGATGAAGTACAGGGCCTAGGGCGCGTTTTGTGTTATATTGGTTTTGCTTTCCTGAAGACAATGGAAGTATAGCCACCCAGTGACAAAGTAGCACGCTGGTGAGACCCATGTCCTGGGTTCGAACCTGCGCGCTACTTTTGTATTTTTTCACTCTTTTTCTTTTCCATTTTCTACATTTTTTCATGTTGGGCTTGTCTTTTGGGCCAAAGATTTTTTTGCTAATATCATCACAACTGATCTGCTATATCACCCCCCTTTGCCAACTTTATTTTTTTAATTTTATTTTGTTTTGTTTTCACATTTAATATATTAAATATTTCCTCTAATATATAAAAATCCCAAAAAATATAAATTAATAATATTAGACTTTTATTTTATTTTATTTTATTATTTCTCACATAAAATATATTTTATTTTAATAAGATATCATTTATTTTCTTAATAAACTTGTAAATATATTTAAACATATTTAATTCAATTTATTTTTTATTTCATACTTATAAATACTTATTTTTGCATATATTTAATTTTTATATTTATATACAATATCATTTATTATTTTTATACAAGAAAATATATAAAATAATACATATAAAAACTTTATTTTCTTTTAAATATAATTAGGGTTAAACCCCTTTTAAAAATTATTTTCTTTCCCTTATATTTTTAGGTTTAGATGAAATTTTCTTTTACATAAAAAACAAGACACAAAAACCTTTTTACATGTACATTGCATTGCATTTTCTTTTAATATTATATTGTATTTATTCTAATTCGTATAAGTTCGATTTGGTTGTAATAATTTATTTAGTTTTATATTTTGGCAAATCCCCATTCAAATTTGTATTCCCCCCTCCCATAAATTGTTGTAATAGCTTAGAAATATTTACATTACGCAATTTATCGCTTTATATGCCATGATTAGTAATTAGGGTTTGTATGGCAAGAACAAAACAATGCAAAATAGAAATCCCTAAATACAAGACAAAATCAAAGCATGAAAATAAAACACTTGTACACAAGCACCCTTAGGGTTTCCCCACTTGGTTGCCTAAAACAAAAATGGCCATGTTACGCATGTGAAGTATCTTGGCAAAACGAACAAATATAAGATCATAGTCCCTCGATGACGCTATTCAAAAGTTGCCTTACAAAATGATCTTGGTCCCTCAAAAAATGCTAAGATACTTTGCAAACATTGCTAATCATGGCTATACGATGACCCACGCCCGTCCTGTTTACATCCAAAGATAGGGTTGCTTACCAAATCAATGGTAAGACAACAATGTCAAAGGAATAGAAAATACATAAGAAAGACATTTGAGTATGTAGATAGCTTCTAGTTACTTGCTCCATTTAAAACAACAATCCTTGCTATTTTTAAAACACACACACATTTCAAAACATCTTACAAACATTGAAAACATTTTCAAAAGACAAACATCTTTGTATACATTTTTACGAACGAGAATCATTACAAAGATCGCCTAAACGAATGGCCTCTTTTACAAAATACTTTCAAAACCACACCAAGCACAATTTCAAACAACAAAAGCAAGTGATCTAAGCAAATAACTAAGAGCCAATGGAAAACCATGGATGAAGAGGGTGCTAATACCTTCCCTTTTCATAATCTACCCCCCGAACTCAAGAAACAATCTCAAAGGTCTTTCCTGTGCTTTTTCACCTTTCCTTTTGTATAAAAGAAAAGTCGGTGGCGACTCTTGCTAACCGCAACATTTGTGATAAAACGCAAAAACCTCAAGTCAGTTCTCCCACCACATCACAGAACTGGCGACTCTGCTGGGGAAAATTATAAAAGTGGGGTTACCTTAGGGTTTAGATCACATTTATTTTCTTACATTGTTTGACTTGTTTGCTTTACATTATGGTTCTTTGTTTGGGTTTCGATCCTCTACCCGGATTTGGGAAACATTATAGGTAAATAACAATACATTATGGAAATTGTGCGGGGTATACCGACATGGTCTAAGAAATAGCTATGTTAGTGTGACATATTTGTGGGTACCTGTAGCCTTTGAGTTAATAAAAGAGAATACGGGGCCGCTGAGTGATGTCATGAAGCACTAATGAACTTCTAGAAACCTTTACTTGACCAACTTGGCCTTTAGGATGTAGTGAGATGACCGGCTTTGGTGCAGTCCGAAGTTGGTAGATACTCGATACTACACTCATTGAGGGTTGCTTTCTTGGGATATTTCGGTCTCCATTAAAGAGGCTTGAGCTGAAACAATGACCAAGGAAACAATCCAGTGATATTGAGCTCCTTAGAACCCGGTTACTATTATTAGGACAGGTTAAGCCAACTAAACTTCAAGAGGGTAATTACCTATAAAACCCCATGCAAGCCTAAACTAAGAACTTGTTTGATTTTCTTGTATATGCATACTTGTACATAACATCATGGACATCATGAACATCATATACATTCACTAACCATTTCAAGGATTTTGGAGATTGATCTTTGTTCTTGTTTTGTAGGATATGGATTCACTTCGCAGGAAAACTATCCAAATCAACCTTGTAAAAATTCCTCCACAACTCAAGGATCCCTGAGAACTCTCCATTCACCGAGAGGCATGGTCTTCTACTCAACTTGGTCACCTCCAACACAGAGGAGATATGATGAAGGTTATTTTCCAGTTCTTTGACCCTTTGCATCATTGCTTCACATTTCCTGACTATCAGCTTGTGCCTACTTTGGAAGAATTCTCTCAACTCTTGAGGATTCCTATTCTCAAACAACTACCTTTTCAACGGTACAAAAAGAGATCCAAAGCCAGAAGAGATTGCTCAAGCCTTGCACTTGCACTCATCTGATGTCACAACCCATTGGAAAACTAGAAGTGGTGTCAAAGGCCTCATAGAAAATTTTCTATTTGAGAAGGCCCAAAGCTGTTGGAATTCCATAGACTTGCAAGCTTTTGAGGAGATTGTGGCTCTTCTTATCTATGGGAAGGTCTTGTTCCCTAATCCTGACCAACTCATAGATGTGAGCACCGTCAAAATCTTCATGTCACGCAATCTGGGGCCTACATTACTAGGGGATATCCTACACTCTTTTCACACTCGTACAATGAAGAAAAGAAGTATCCTTATGTGTTTCAGTCCCCTCCTGGCAAGATGGTTTATTTCTCATCTTCCCCAATCAGTCTTAAAGAATGAGCAAGGATTAAGGTGGTCACAAATGTTAATGACGCTCAAACATTCAGATATTCATTGGTGCTCTCGATCTAAAGAGAATGTTATCATTGTTGACCGTTGTGGGGAATTTCCTAATGTCCCTCTACTTGGAATTAGGGGAGAAATCACCTATAACCCATGCTTAGCTCTAAGACAATTTGGTTATGCATGAAGGGATGACCCACATGATATGCTGATTCAAGGCTTGGTATTCGACTACGACAACGACAATCAAGGACTTTGCAAGAGATTCATCCGAGCTTGGAGGATGCTAAACAAGGTGGATAACAAGACTTTGGGAGACAAGAATTCCATCCCTCTTGAGCCTTACCTCAAGTGGGTATGAACCCGCGCTCAAAGTCTTATGATGCCTTATCCATCCATTCTCCCAGTGTTTATTGAGCCTGTTAAGGAAGGAGAAGTTCCATACACTATCCTACATCCTGACATGCCCACGTCACTCGAAGATCTACAAAGGGATTGGATACAACTCAAAGGAGAGCGATATACTTTCGAAGCCCAATTCTACGCAAGCGAGAAGAAGGTTTTGGAACTCACTAGGCTACTTCATGGGGAGCAGACTCTAAATACCTACATAGCACCGAAGAGGATGCGCAATACTTTTTATCTTAGAATTTTGTATTATTTTGCCTAAGGGGCATTGATGTACTCAAATTCTATCTTATTAATATAACGTGTGTTTCTTTTTGTTTAAAACAAATTTTAACTTTTAAATCCTTGAAAGCATTGCATGTATACATATCATTCATCATGACATAAACAGGTCTTTTGCAACCAATTTCCTCATCTCTCTACTGTTTATTTCAGTAAGATGGATCTCAAACAGACAGTCAAAGATCTTCAAGCTCAAAACACACAGTTTCAACAGTTACTCATGACCCTAGCCAAGGGGCAGGATGAGTTGAAGACTCTGTTAGCTGAAGAGAGAAAGAAGAAACCAAAGAAAGCCACTGGGGTTTTGAATATGGGGCGAAGATTTCAGGGACAGACTAGAAGGACCTTGAATTTTGAAACCACTTCCGGGGAAGGAGAAGGGAAAGGAAAAGAAACAGCGGTTCCGTCAGAATCTGAAGAAGAGGAAGAAGAGGAAGACTACTCTGAAGAGCAATATCCTCCGGCTGATGATAAGTACAAACATCTTGAAGAGCGTTTAAGCGCTATGGAAATACAGAGGGTACCAGGTCTAGACTTTGAAGAGTTGGGGCTAGTGTCTGGAATTGTAATCCCTCCAAAGTTCAAAGTGCTGTTGTTTGCAAAATATGACGGGGTGTCATGTTCTAAAATGCACCTCTGATCATACGTGAGAAAGATTCAACCTCACTATACCGATAAAGACCTGTGGGTGCATTTTTTCCGAGATAGTTCATCCGGAACACAACTCGATTGGTTTTACCAATTAGAAAGGGACGACATCCACAACTGGGAAGACCTTGCCGCAACTTTCTATAAACAATACCAGTATAATGCAGATTTGGCGCCTACCCGTACTCAACTTCAGAGTATGGATATGGCTTCAAATGAGGGTTTCAAAGATTACGCGCAAAAATGGAGAGATCTAGCTGGGAGAGTGAAACCCCCTCTGTCTGAAAGGGAGTTGGTGGACATGTTCCTAGGAACTCTATCGGGCCCTTTCTTCAACCATATGATTGGGAGGTAATCTGATGGATTTACTGAGTTAATATTAACCGGAGAAAGGGTGGAAGTTGGCATAAAAAGTGGGAAGATTCAGAAGGACTCATCTGCCTCTACAACTGTGAGAAAGCCTTTCACCGGAAAGAAGGAGGTATCTGCTGTTTATCCACATCGGAACCAAGGGAGAGCTGAACGCCGACCAATTATAGTGGCCGTTATGATCCCAAAATCTACATCTGATCAACCAAGAAATAACCAACCAAGGGTGGAAAGGCCAGTCCGGAAATTCACCAGAATTAATATGACTCTAGCCCAGGTTTTACCATATTTTTTGAAATCTAATTTGGCAACCTTGAAGGAGGCTCCAAAGAATCCCAACATGGCGTCCCCTCATTATCATCCGAATGCTAGGTGCGCATACCATTCCGAAAGCCCAGGGCACGACACCAATAACTGTTGGGCTTTTAAAAACAAGATTCAAGACCTCATAGATGCGAAAGAGATTGAGTTCGAGGCGCCCGAAAAACCAAACGTCAGTTTTTCTCCTATGCGTTAACATGGTCACAACACCAACGCTATCGAAGAGGATTTGTTTGTTGCTACAGTAGATGAACTCTTGACTCCGCTCCCGATCATTAAGATGAACTTGCTGAGAGTTGGTATATTCCCAGGTTGTGATAAAGAATGTCATCTTTGTTTATCCTTACAAACTGATTGTCTTCTGTTGAAGACATGTATCTAACGCCTGATTGACAACTAAGAAGTACTGTTTGAAAATGCTCCTGTTTCATCCATTCCAGTTAAAGACGTTTCAATCATAACCATCTCCTCCAATCCTTCCAGGGCCCGTAAAAGACCCGTTAGGATTACATCAGTTCCGAAGACTACTCCTCTCATAATTACAATGCCCGGGCCGGTCCCATACGAATCAGACAAGATAGTACCATGGAATTACGGTGGAGAAATCTACTACCATGGTATTAAACAAGATGGGTTGACCACCGAAGAAGTGAGCTCCGAAGAAGAAAATTCTGACATTAGAAATATTACCAGAACTAGTAAGATTAACCTTAGCGGTAGAATCTTCTCTCCAGAGATTGCCCCTCCAAAGGCAGTTTTTGGACTCGTGGTTGTTCCAAAGATTACCTCTGTACCAATAACCATACCTGCAAGTGCACCTACCAACAAAGACGAGGCAAACCCTGTTGTTATCCCTACCAATACTTCACCTATTGAAAATCAAGGAAAAAGCATTCAAGAAGTGCCTGTCCGGACGAATGCACAATCACTAGCTATCCTCGAAACATCCAAGAAGGAAATGGAAGAGATCCTGAGGATAATAAAGAAGAGTGATTATAACATGGTTGAACAGTTGGGGCAAACTCCCTCTAAGATCTCCATGCTAGCATTGCTGCTATGTTCTGAGGCACATGCGAAAACTCTGGTAAAATTTTTGAAGACAGCCCATGTGCCACAAGAGACGTCTGTTGACCAGTTCCAAGACTGTGTGTCCAGTTTAACAGCTGATAACGGCCCACGCTTCTCTGATGCTGGTTTGACACCCAGAGGGAGAAAGCACAACGAGGCATTACATGTCTCTGTGGAGTGTAGAGGAACGACTCTGGACCATGTCTTGGTAGACACGGGTTCATCTTTGAACGTCTTACCGAAGAAAGCCCTTGACAGATTGGATTACGAAGGGATGACTTTAATACCCAGTAACATAGTTGTGAGAATATTTGATGGTTCGAAGAGGATGGTCCACGGGGAGGTGGACATCCCGATAAAGGTGGGAACTCATATTTTCAATTCAACCTTCTATGTGATGGACATCCATCCCTCTTACTCCTGTCTGTTAGGACGGCCAGGGATCCATAATGCATGTGCTGTCACCTCCACACTACACCAAGTGATGAAGTACCCGGTCCAAGGAAAGATCATAACTGTCCATGGAGAGGAGGAGTACATTATTAGTCATCTGAATTCGTTCCGATATGTGGAGTTGGATGGCGAGTACATTGAAACCCCTTTTCAACATTTCGAAGAGGTCTCTCTAGAAGTAGCGGTAACCAAGGCAGTATCCCTGATTCCCAAGTTCACAAGACCTCCGCTTCGGATGTCATCTCTAAAGTACGCCAAGGAAGTAATAGAGGAGGGTGGATACACCATCTGGGGGCAGCTTCCGGACATCCCGTATAAATCAGACAAGTTTGGCTTGGGGTTTACTTCAACTTCTCAGAAAGCTGTGCGTCGTGCCTGTACAGGAGGGCCACCTTTGATGATTAGTAACAAGGAGGTCAACACAGTGGAAGATGTTGAAGAAGATGGCAGCTTGGAAGATTGGATATTTCCTACTGTCAACGGAGGACTTCGCAACTAGGAAGCCAGAGACTTTGTCCCTATAACTTTGATCTCTCAGTAATTTATCTTTTACATTTCTGTTAGACTTGTAATATTCACAAATAATTCTCACTTTAAAAACATTGTGTCTTACCTGAGGCACAGTGGTCCATTTGTAAGGGTTTTTATTTCATCTTCATATGACATTCAATGAATCATGGACATTTTTCCACATACAAACCTTTTGTGCTTATTGTCTTTCTTTTACACTTTTATTGTTTAAAGATGGCTATACCCTTACACACACCCACACTCACAAATGCAGGTGCCCCTCCATTCCAGATCCCATGGGTAACGATACTGCTATGGCCTTTAGTGAATCTGAAGATCCAATCTATCAAACTGAATACGAAGGTGAGGAATATTGTGAAATTCCAGGGGAATTGGCATGACTACTACAATAAGAGGAAAAAGCTATTCAGCTTCATGAGGAACCGTTGGATACAATCAGTTTGGGTACCGAGGAAGATAAAAAGGAAATGAAAGTGGGTGCCAACCTAGAGCCGAGTGTCAAGGAGCGTCTAATTCAACTATTGTATGATTATGTTGAGATCTTTGCCTGGTCATACAAAGACATGCCAGGACTTGATACATAAATCGTGGTACATCGTCTGCCCACAAGAGAAGACTGTCCACCAGTGAAGAAAAAATTCCGCCGCATGAGACCTGACATGTCAGAGAAGATCAAAGTGGAAGTCATGAAGCAGTTTAATGTTGGATTCTTAGCCGTCACTTCTTAACCTCAATGGGTAGCTAACATTGTTCCCGTGCCTAAAAAGGACGGCAAAGTCCGAATGTGCGTGGATTATAGGGATTTAAACAGGGCTAGCCCTAAAGATGATTTTCCACTTTCCCACATCGATATCCTGGTTGAAAATACGGCCCAGCACAAAGTGTTTTCCTTCATGGACGGGTTCTCAGGCTATAATCAAATCAAAATGGCGCCAGAGGACATGGAGAAAACTACATTTGTCACACAGTGGGGCATGTTCTGCTACAAAGTGATGCCATTCAGACTGAAGAATGTTGGGGTAACCTATCAACGCACCATGGTAGCTTTGTTTCATGATATGATACATCATGAGATAGAGGTCTGCATAGATGACATGATAGCCCGATCACAAACTGAAGAGGAGCACCTTGATCACTTGCAAAATTTGTTTGTAAGATTGAAGGAGTACAAGTTAAGGTTGAACCCAAACAAGTGTACATTCGGAGTCCAGTCCGGTAAACTCTTAGGTTTCGTTGTCAGCAACAAAGGCATCGAGGTTGATCCTACCAAGGTTAAAGCGATACAAGAAATGTCTTCTCCTCGTACTGAGAAGGAAGTCAGATGATTCTTGGGACGCCTGAACTATATTGTGAGATTCATTTCTCACCTAACAGCTACTTGTGAGCCAATCTTCAAACTATTGAAGAAAGATGAAGTAGTCAGATGGAACGATGAATTCCAGGTTGCTTTTGACAAGATCAAGGAATACTTACAAGAGCCTCCTGTTTTTATGCCACCGGTCGAGGGAAGACCACTAATCATCTATCTGATTGTTTTAGAGAAATTAATGGGGTGTGTATTGAGGCAGCATGACGAGTCTGGCCGAAAAGAGCACGCTATTTACTACCTGAGCAAAATGTTTACCGATTATGAAACCAGGTATTCACAGCTCGATAAGTCTTGTTGCACTCTGGAATGGGCTGCTCTCCGGCTAAGACAATATATGTTGACTCATACCACTTTGTTGATATCTAAGATGGATCCGATAAAGTACATCTTCGAAAAGCCTGCTCTATCTGGAAGAATAGCTAGATGGTAGATGATCTTAACAGAATATGACATACAGTACACTACCCAGAAGGCTATAAAGGGCAGTGCGCTAGCTGATCATCTTGCTTATCAAGCTGTAGAAGATCATCAGTCCATGAAGTTTGAATTCCCGGATGAAGACATCATGACATTAGACAACTGTGAAGAAATCAGACCATATGACAGACCTGAACAAGGATCCCGATGGACCCTGTTCTTTGATGGGGCATCCAATACACTTGGTAATGTTATTGGCGTTGTACTCATATCTCCAGAAGGGTGTCACACTCCCTTTACTGTCAGACTTTGCTTCAACTGTACAAACAACATGGCGGAATATGAAGCATGCATCTTTGGTCTCAAAGCTGCCATGGACTTGGGAATCAAATCTTTAGATGTGTTTAGAGATTCAGCTTTGGTCATCAGTCAGATCAAAGGAGAGTGAGACACTAAGCATCCAAATCTTATCCCTTACAAAGAACATGTTTTGACATTGCTACCACATTTTGAGTAGATTACCTTCGATCATTTCCCGCGAGAAGAAAATCAGCTAGCAGATGCTCTAGCCACAACGTCATCTATGTTTAAACTTTATTGGGATAACGAGGCTCCCCAGATCACCATTGAACGAATGGACGAACCAGCACACTGTCACGAGATTAATACTGAAGAAGTAGTGGACGAGCCTTGGTTTCATGAAGTCAAAAGGTATCTCGAGGCTCAAGAATATCTAGAAGGAGCTTCAATCAATGATAAAAAGTTCTTAAGGAGATTCTCTGCTTAGTTTTTCCTGAGTAATGGTATCCTGTACAAAAGCAATCATGACTCCATTCTGCTCCGATGTATGGATAAGATTAAGGCTGAAAAGATCATGGTTGAGCTGCATGAGGGCACTTTTGGCACCCACTCCAGTGGGCATACGATGGCGAAGAAAATCCTACGGGCGGGCTATTATTGGTATACCATGGAAGCAAACTGCTATCAACACTCTCGGACCTGTCATAAGTGTCAAATTTATGCTGACAAGGTGCACGTACCTCCCGTTCCTTTAAATGTCTTGACAACTCCTTGGCCCTTTGCTATGTGGGAAATTGATATGATTGGAGAGATCAAACGTACAGCCTCCAATGGACACCGCTTCATTCTAGTGGCCATTGACTATTTTACAAAATGGGTCGAAGAAGCTTCCTTCACATCCGTTACTAAGAATGTTGTTTCCCGCTTCATCAAGCAAAATCTCATTTGCCGGTACGGTATCCCGGAAAGGATCATCACTGATAATGGTACAAACCTTAACAATAATATGATCACCGTCTTGTGCGAGCAGTTCAAGATTCAGCATTACAATTCATCCCCCTATCGGCCAAAGATGAATGGTGCCGTTGAAGCTGCAAATAAAAACATTAAAAATAGCATACAAAAAATGATAGTCACCTACAAGGACTGGCATGAAATGCTACCATTTTCTCTCCACGGGTACCGTACCACGGCTCGCACATCAACTGGGGCAACACCCTATTCTTTGGTTTATGGCATGGAGGCTGTCTTGCCTATTGAGGTTCAGATCCCCTCTTTGAGAATCATTAAGGATGCAGGTTTGAATGAAGACGATTGGATCCAGACTCGACTTGATCAAGTGAACTTAATTCATGAAAAGAGACTCACTGTTGTTTGCTATGGTCAGATGTATCAAAAACAGATGATCAAGGCTTTCAACAAGAAAGTCAGACGCCAAGTATATCAAGTTGGAGATCTAGTGATCAAACGCATTATCTTGCCATAAAGTAATCCCAGGGGCAAATGGACTCCTACCTATGAAGGACCATTTGTAATCAAGAACATCTTCTCCGGTGGGGCAATGATCTTAACCACCGTGGACGACGATGACTTGCCACATCCTGCGAACGCGGACATAGTCAAAAGATATTACGCATAAGAGACCCGCTAGGTTGACACACCTATGCAAAAAAGGGCATCCCGGCGAACCAAAAGGTTCGGGAAATAATTAGGGATAAAAATAAAAAAATCTATACACCCGGCAAGTTGAAAACCCGAAAGGGTGACTTGGGAAAAAATGGTTTCCCGGTGGACTAAAAACCCGAAAGGGTGGTCCAGGCAAAAGTTAGGGAATTAAAGCATATGACAATGTCCCGTCGGATCACTTTGAGGACAACCTTTCGACTTCCAATGACAAACTCGAAGTTCCTGATCAATTCAATCATCTTCGGATGAAGCGACAAATAGACAAGATATTCAGAGATACAAAGGCTATAGCAGAATGGGAACCCCATGGGATTATCACACATAGCTGTCTTTCTTTGTATAATTTTTTTCTTACTTTTACGGCACCATCCTCTTACTAGGATGTCTGTCTCCTTTGTACAAAATACTTATTCAAAGTAAATACAAAGATATCTCTTTCAAGTACATAAAACTATTTGCCTTATCTTTATACTTGTGTTTTATTTGCAAAAACGTCCAATGATTCATTAATGAACATATGCATTTGAACATAATTAATGTTTACAAAAAGAAAACAAATTGAAAAATTACTGACAGGTTAAAAAAAATAGGAAAATGTCTTTAGGCTATTCCATGAGCAATACCTACAGTACGTCATTTAAACCCCCAGTGGAAACCATCCAGTTCCTCCAAAATTCCCCAGCAAGTTGTTTGAAGCATGAAATCCATTCAGATAACAGCTGACTTCTAATACTCCTCAACGGAACAAAGACTCCCATTATTAATCCCCAATAGAAGTCATAAAAATTCCCTGGATTCCCCAAGAAGATTCCTCAAGCAGTATACGACACTACTATAACAACAAATTTTTTGTCAATACTCCAAACTTTAAGACATGAAGGATCGCCATATTCTCAGCAGCAGTCAAGGATTTATTTTCCTCAGCAATACCGCAAATCATCTTACATGCGCATACATTACATCCACATAACATAAACATTGATAAAACACACATATTACATCATACATTTCATGCGACATAATTTTGTGTTCCAGCTAACATTTTACCCTTTTCAGGATAAGATTAATAAGCTACCATTAACAATATGCAATCAGATACAGTTCAGATACGCTCCAGGAACGGATGTCATTCTGATAACTCATTTAAATTCAACCTTTTGATACAGTTCAGATACGCTCCAGGCACAAATGCCATTCTGAGAACTCATTCAGGTTCAACCTTTTGATACAGTTCAGATACGCTCCAGGCACGGATGCCATTCTGATAACTCATTCGGATTGAACCTTTTGATACAGTTCAAGTACGCTCCAGATACGGATGCCATTCTCATACTCATTCAGATTTCAACTTTCAGATACAGTTCAGATACGCTCCAGATACGGATGCCATCCTGATACTCATTCAGATTTCAACTTTTGGATACAATACAAATATTCTCCAGATACGGATGCCATCCTGATACTCATTCAGATTCAACCTTTTGATACAGTTCAGATACGCTCCAGATACGGATGCCATCTTGATACTCATGCAAATTTAAACTTTCAGATACAGTTCAGATACGCTCCAGATATGGATGCCATTCTGATACTCATTCAGATTCAGCTTCTAGATACAGTTCAGATACACTCTAGATACAGATTCCTTTCTAATACTTATTCAGATTTCAAGTTCAGATACAATATAGATACGTTCCAGACACAGATACCATTCTGATGCTCATTCTTTCAGCTTACAACTCACACTTCCACAAACATTCTTGGATGGCATCTACAAGCCCATCTCCAACAAGATTCTATCTCTTCTCCAAATGGAATCTTTAAGCCCATTCCCTCAGCTACACATTGACGAGTGCAAATTTATGGGCACTCTAGTGTCCAATCATCTTTCACCTTCGAGTCACGAATGGCAAGACTCGCCAATCTAACTCCTCAGGTTTAAGAAGATTGAACAGGGGCAGCTGTTGTACCCCAAAATTTTCCCTCTCATTTATCAAGACTTCTCTCACAAGATCTCTTTGACTCAAGACTGGATTAGGGTTTGGTCAGCTCAGGACATCTCATTTTGCACTGATAACCCAAAATTAGGGTTTGAGTTTGCACAAGTATTTTTGGAATATAATTGCTTCATATGACTTTCAAACATCATTATGGATCCCTAAGATCACTCATGACAAGTTTCAAGCCTTGAACCACATTTTTGGTCAGTCAATTGGACAATTGACCTAAAAATCAGTTGTGTTATGGAAAAAGTCAACCATGGCCAATTTACAGTCAAGCTTCATAACTATTGATCCACATAAACATTTTAAACTTACATGTGTCAGTTGTTCAAGTTTGGATCACAATTCCTCAAGAAATTTGGTCAAATCACAAAAAGGGCAAAATGGTCAAAATTAGGGTTTTGACTGAGGAAGGGCAATTTCTAATTTTTAACCTAGAAAATGACCAATTGAGATCAAGCATGATTTCAAGGATTCAATGGCATAATCTTGACTTAATTACATGGCTCAAAATATCTCAAATTCATTGGATTGACAGATGAAATTTGCAGTCAACTGATCAAAAGTCAAATGTACACTGAAAGGTCAAACATTGACTTTTTGGTAAAACTCAAGTACCAAGAATCATAATTCATCAAAACATGTCAAAATGTGAAACTTGTTCATCAAGAAAACCAAATTTGAAAATTAGGGTTTGAATTTGAAAATTTTCCTAACTTAGAAATTTTTCTAAGTATATAAATTTTTCTTATTTTTTCTCAACTTTACACCATTTTTTCACCATGATGCATAATGATTCAAGGAAAGTTCCCAACATGAAAGTTGTAGACCTCCATGAAATATACAACTTTTCTTCACACACTCTTCCCTAAAGATGCTTGGATCTCAAGATATAAATTTTTGAATACATGGTCATGAACTTGTTAACTTAGTGAAATTTTGCCCTAATTTAGGCAGGTTTTGGACCCAACTTCATGGCAATTTTTCACCTAGTTCCAAGAGGTTTCTCAAAATGCATTTCAAAGATGAGTTATAGATCACATTGCAAGATTTCCAAAATTTCCAAGAAATCCTCAAGATCATTTTTGAGTATGGAGAATCAAAGAGATGAAGTTGGCAATTTCTCACTTTTTTGTCCAAGCCATTTCATGAAGAAAAAAGTTGCAAATAAATCCTATGCTGGCTAATTCAATGCTTACTCAGTTGGCAAAGCTTTGATCCATGCTTTTGAACCTTTATCCAACTTGTAATTCCATTTATGGCAAAAAGGTTCCATTGCTATTTTGAAAAAGAGCAACTTTTGAAAACTTTACAATTTTGAGCTTTGGACCTATCCCCTTGGTGCATACAAGTCTCACAGGTATCAAGTAAGTTATACAAAGTAATACCAACCCTAAGGGAGAAAGTACAAGCATTGCAAGTATAGTCACTTCACTTTAATTCAAATGCAAGGAAAGTTGCAAAAAGGCTAGAGCTTGTAGATCTGTTGAGGAGCTGACCTAAAACCATTGCAATACTAATATACAAACCATATACAACACAATACACGTTTAGCAAGGACCTGAAACACTCTCAACCAGCAAAAACACCAAAAATTTGTCCAAAATTACAGACATGGAATAAGCACATCCATCCTCCATTTGGCTCGTGCGTTTTGAGTTTAGTTCATTCAAACACCTTACATACTTGATACCAAGTCAGTCCAGGCCATCATACCTATTCTGTAATCACTCCTCCACCATCTTCCATTGTTGACTTCAGAGCTTGCAGTTTGACTTGTCCAAGGAGTTCTAGCTACTTTCAGAGCAAGGAAAGGGTTGGGACACATCCAGGGAAGTTCAAGGAAGCTCAAGCAAGCATCAGGCCTTCCTCAAACTCACCCCAGTTCGATTCACGATTCCAACTGAAGGAGGTAAAATTTCAAACTCTATCTCCTTGTACAGGCAACCTTAGGCCACGATTTGTGAATAAAAAATGTAGTCCTCATCATAACGAAGCTGTACATACCATTATCTTGCATTGATTTTACTTGTGCTGAGAGAATTTAGAATTTGAAATTTCTGGAAATATTGGGTCAAGATATAGGGCTATTAAAATTCTATTTTTTCTTTGATTAATAGTTCACATAATTTATATGGTTGGAATATTGAGTTCAAGCACTACAATTTTCATGTTATGAACTTTTATTTTTATGGAAGTATGAGAAACTTACAGAGTGTCTGGCCGAGCGTGAGGAAGGAGATGAAGTACAGGGAATAGGGCGCGCTTTGTGTTATATTGTTCTTTCTTTCCTAAATACAATGGAAGTATAGCCACCCCAGTGGCAAAGCAGCGCGATGGTGAGACCCATGTCCTGGGTTCGAACCTGCGCGCTACTTTTGTATTTTTTCACTATTTTTCTTTT
This sequence comes from Vicia faba, assembly GCA_948472305.1. Classification (NCBI taxonomy): domain Eukaryota; kingdom Viridiplantae; phylum Streptophyta; class Magnoliopsida; order Fabales; family Fabaceae; genus Vicia; species Vicia faba. The sequence goes on along the minus strand of OX451739.1, from coordinate 1,221,765,508 downwards.
CCATTTTCTACATTTTTGCAGGTTGGGCTTGTCTTTTGGGCCAGAGCTTTTTTTGCTAATATCATCACCACTGATCTGCTATATCACCCCCCTTTGCCAACTTTTTTTTAATTTTATTTTGTTTTGTTTTCACATTTAATATATTAAATATTTTCTCTAATATATAAAAATCCCAAAAAATATAAATTAATAATATTACACTTTTTTTAAATATTATTTCTCACATAAAATATATTTTATTATAATAAGATACCATTTATTTTCTTAATAAACTTGTAAATATATTTAAACATATTTAATTCAATTTATTTTTTATTTCATACTTATAAATACTTATTTTTGCATATATTTAATTTTTATATTTATATACAATATCATTTATTATTTTTATACAAGAAAATATATAAAATAATACATATAAAAACTTTATTCTGTTTTAAATATAATTAGGGTTAAACCCCTTTTAAAAATTATTTTCTTTACCTTATATTTTTAGGTTTAGATGAAATTTTCTTTTACATAAAAAACAAGACACAAAAACCTTTTTACACGTACATTGCATTGCATTTTCTTTTAATATTGTATTGTATTTATTATAATTTGTATAAGTTCGATTTGGTTGTAATAATTTATTAGTTTTATATTTTGGCAAATCCCCATTCAAATTTGTATTCTCCCCTCCCATAAATTGTTGTAATAGCTTAGAAATATTTACATTACGCAACTTATCGCTTTATATGCCATGACTAGTAATTAGGGTTTGTATGGCAAGAACAAATCAAAGCAAAATAGAAAACCTTAAATACGAGACAAAATCAAAGCCTGAAAATGATACACTTGTACACAAGCACCCTTAGGGGTTTCCCACTTGGTTGCCTAAAACAAAAATGGCCATGTTACGCATGCGAAGTATCTTGGCAAAACAAACAAATATAAGATCATAGTCCCTCAATGACGCTATTCAAAAGTTGCCTTACAAAATGATCTTGGTCCCTCAAAAAATGCTAAGATACTTTGCAAATATTGTTAATCATGGCTATACGATGACCCACGCCCGTCCCGTTTACATCCAAAGATAGGGTTGCTTACCAAATCAATGGTAAGACAACAATGTCAAAGGAATAGAAAATACATAAGAAATACATTTGAGTAGGTAGATAGCTTCTACTTACTTACTCCATTTCAAACAACAATCCTTGCTATTTTTAAAACACACACACATTTCAAAAACATCTTACAAACCTTGAAAACATTTTCAAAAGACAAACATCTTTGTATACATTCTTACGAACGAGAATCATTACAAAGATCGCCTAAATGAATGGCCTGTTTTACAAAATACTTTCAAAACCACACCAAGCACAATTTCAAACAACAAAAGCAAGTGATCTAAGCAAGTAACTAAGAGCCCATGGAAAACCATGGATGAAGAGGGTGATAATACCTTCCCTTTTCATAATCTACCCCTCGAACTCAAGAAAAAATCTCAAAGGTCTTTCCTGTGCTTTTTCACCTTTCCTTTTGGATAAAAGAGAAGTCGGTGGCGAATCTTGCTAACCGAAACATTTGCGATAAAACGCAAAAACCTCAAGTCAGTTCTGGAACCGCATCACACCTGGCATCACATTCATAAGAAGAGTAGGAAGGATTTGGGACCTAGGGGTGCTATTTCTTTGGAGCCATATCTTCAATGGATCCGATCGAGAGCCTTTCAGTTAAAGATGCCATATACCCGGGAGACACCCATGTCTGATCTATTTGTGATGACCACTCCTCCCTTATTAGATGATCTAGAAGAGCTGCAACTTGCTTTGGTTAGGATGCAACAAGAAAGGGATTCTTGGAAGAACAAGTTCCAAACTTTAGAGAGTTCCTATAGAGCAGACTTGAAGGAGAAAGATGAATTGATTGAGATCCTTGAGAGTCGAGCGGTAGAGTCTATGGAGAGGCAAGGGGATTTATTTTCTCCTAAGCCTCAATCAGGTGATGATCACTCACTTCCTGATTCAGATGATTGGAAGGAGGTTGCCACCAGATATGCGAAAGAAAACCAGAGGTTGAAGGCTCAAATTGCTAGGCTCACGGGGAAGTGCCAGCGTACAGAGTGATCTCCATCAGTTCTATTTCTCAGGGTTTTAGATTTTATTTTCATCTTCTACTTGGGATCACTGAAACTTGTAATCCATTTTGGAGTTATTATAATAATTTTTTTCCAGTATTTCGATAGCGTTATTACTTTGATGTTTGCAATATGTCTATAAATCTTTAAATCTCTTGAGATATTAAACAACAAAGTAAAAATAATCATGTGCATTAAATATCATGCATCATATTGCGCATATTTCGTGCATTTGTTATGCATATCCAGGTTTTTGTGATTACACCCCTTGTTTGTAATATGGAATTCACCCGTATACATCTGTTACTCTGCCTAATTTTTGTGAAGACTTAATACACTTGAAGTTTGGTTCTATCAATAAGTCTAGTATTTTTTGCTTGATTGGTTCTAATCCAAGGAATGGGAATTCTATCTTGGCTCATGATGTCAAGTATTGGCTTCTTGTTGGTTAGATGGTTCTTATCCCTAGCTTTTACCTTATGCTTTAGGATAGTCCCTTATTCTCCTCCCATATTCTTTAATTTCAAAAATATTCTCCCCCTTGTTGTAAACTCTTCTTGTTTTTGAACTTGAACCACTTTCATAATAAACTTGGACTTATGTCCATGTATTTTCAAAACAGTTCTCATAAATAAACTCCAATAAACTTAATAATACCTTGACATTCTTTATGAGAAGACTAAAAGTCAATAAATCTCATTTAAAACCATTTTTCCACTTTGGCTTTTATCTTCAAACTTTTCTCAAAAAGGTTGAACTCTTGTCAATCCTTGTAGTGATGCAAACAACTATACTTCTATAATATGTAGTGAAGAGAGATATTTTCCACTTGGTTGTTGAGTGAGGCATTGTTGATTTTAAAATCCAATCCATATCCTCCACTTTGAGATGATGCAAATTCTCCTTTCTCATGATTGTGGGTAGTAGGCATGTTTTCCACACGGACAATGACGATGATGTTTTATCTCATAAAATTAACCAACACATTTGTGTTTTAAATTTTTGAAAGAGGAACTATGTGTACCACGGAGGGTACAAAATTATAAAAATAAATATATTTATTTCCTCACCTCCACCATCCATTTTTTATATACAACATTTTTTTTATATATAGCCAAAATATACATATTTTGCAAAGAGGCTCCTGCGGAGTACCGTAGATGTTTATGGTGCTAATACCTTCCCTTTGCATAACCAACCCCCTTACCTTGAATCTTTCCCATTCTTTTTGGGTTATTCGCTCTTTTCCCATTCCTTTGGAAACAATAAAGCGCGGTGGCGATTTTTATTTTGATTTGTATAAAGTCTAGTCAATCCAATGGCTTAGTCTTAAACATTTCTACCGCTACACTAACTTACACTAAAAATACTAAAAACAAATCTCCACCAAGAAAGCAAAAATAGTCCAAATCTATTTTCCATGATGCCAAAGCCTGTTTCCATGAGTTGTTGCTATCCTTCATAAAAATGTTTAAGCAGTATGCCATGTATCAAACAAGACCTGCAACAACAAAACAAACAAATGTCCAAAAAACTCTAATGCTGCCCTGTTGCAAACCAAGCACATCAGTCCATAAATTACACTAAAATTGCATAGACTAAAAGTTTCATAAAAAAGCATTAAGTCAGCACACCAAACATGTCCAAATATCATTCATATTTCCCTAAAAAAAACCTCATCTACTCTATATAAGGGAAAGTTTATTCAACACAAGAGGAGGAGGAATCACAACAGAAATATTAAGGGAAAGATAGAAAGAGAAGCAGAAGCAACAAGGGAGTGTGAACTTACTGTCTTTTGAAGCTCCATCGGAGAGTCTGCGATAGGTTATGTATCTTCTGCCCTTTGGCATGAAAACTCACATCTATGTATGTATTAATTGATGTAACTTGATGGTTGTTGCATATTGTTTCTTATTCCTCTCTGCATTTGTCCGTAATCATAATTTTGCCTTTTACTGCGATAGAAGTAGAGAAGATTAAATTAAGTGCAAAATTTTGTTACTCACGTATACAAACCAAAAACATGAAGAGTAACACAAAAATATCTTAAAAACTTATGTTAAGAATACACAGAAAATTATAAATACAGAAATCCCCACTCTCCATATTCTTTTCACCTTGCTTAAGACACACTCTCCCTCCGTGCTTCAAGCTTGAACCTCAGAAACCCTAGAAAAAAATACCTTTCAAGAGGTTCGTTGAGATTCAGAGGGTTTCTTTGATTAACTACGGAAGACTATGATAGACTTGTTGTATCGTTGATGTCATCGACCAAACTAGAGATCTTTTTGATGCTCCTGATATGGAGAGGTACCCTATAAATTTCAAGAGGTTTTCACTCACTGATCGCAAGATTGATATTAATAGGGTTCCCAAGAAGAAGGATCTCGTCAAAGCTTTGGAGGCTGTTGATGTTCAGAACAAGTTGGCAAAACGCTCATGGGGTAGAAAACGGATTGCAAAGAAGACTAGAGCAACACTCAATGATTTTGATAGGTTCAAGATAATGTTAGAAAATATAAAGAAGTCAGAGAGAGGTATGAAACCATAAATAGAACGTGAGATTTGAGAGAGAGTTTTGTTGGTTTTGTTGAGAATTATTTGGAATGTTAAGTGATAAAGGAAATTGCAATAAGAGGTTAACTTAAATCGTGAGATTTGAGAGAAAAGTGGATAACATTTTTTTGTTTAAATTAAGTTAATTGGGAATTAAAAAAATAAAATTGTGACCTTTCCCTTCCCAACACAAAGCCAGCAGCGACACATTTGTCCAATTAGGGTTTTCAAAACCCTTCCTTTCCCTTACCCAAACCGAGTCAGTTTTGGACCATTTTTAGCCCAACTTTGTTTTATTATTTTCTGCTTATGTCATTTGAAGAAATAAGTATAACGAATGAATAACTTGGTGAAGTTGTTGAGGTGTTAATTCTGCATGCGTGAGGTCGTTGCATTTTCAAAGTCTCATCCCCACACTCATTTAGCGCGCAAATAAATTTTAACCAAAAAACAGATATTTCAAAAGGTTCATGTAGGATACTATAAATACATAGGGTGCTAGTATCTTCCATTTGTATAACCAACCACCAAACCTTCAATCTCTTTCAAATGCATTGTATTTTTCTTTACTTTTAGTATTTCACTTACTTTGCATATTTATGGGTTTTATTTCACACTTTTCCCTTTTCCCTTGGAAATAATAAAGCACGGTGGCGACTCTTGCTTATTTGAGAGTCAAGTTAATCAATAGATTAATCTCTAATTTTCACCGCTAAAAGTTGTATGTTTTTTATTAACAATGCTGGCTAAGCATGTTCTTTTTGAAAAGGTTTTTAAAAGAAAAAGTCTGAAGACAAAAATGTTTGCATTGGTTGGTATTTTTTTAATTTGAAAAAGGATTTAAGATTTGAACTACACCAAAGACTAAGAATGAAAGAGCTATAAGATCGAGAAAAAACCTTCTTATCATTTCCCATACTTAGTAGAAGTGTGATTCTGATCAATTATTATTAAGTGTTTTTAGAGTTAAAAGAAAAAGAGGTTTAGTCTTAATGAGATGCAAAAGGGGAAAGAAAAATTATAAGGGAGACTAGTAAAATATTCCTAAAATTATCATGCAATGTTGATCATGTAGTTGGGATAGGAGGGAAGCATCTGCCTAATATTGTCATGCATTGATAGAAAACCTAAGATCTATTAAGTTTAAACTTAGAGAAGAATGAACAAAAGATCGTATGGGGAACATGGAAACCTCATAAAAGAGAAGAATAATAAGAAGAAGAAGAGGCAATCAGACTTATATAAGAGAGAAAGCAAACATCACATAAGCACACATGAAATTAGGATATATACCTAAGCACATAAGAATAGATGACAAGACATCAAGATGAGGGAGTAATGATAAAACAATGAAGCAAACATGCATCAAATATGAGATGATAAAACATCAAGTTTAGATGGAAAAATATCAAGTGAAGATGATAAAACAATAAATAAGGAAGATGATAAAACATCAAGCATAGATGGCAAATAATCAAGTGAAGATGATAAAACATCAAGAAGGAAGATGATAAAACACAAAGCATAGATGGTAAAACATCAAGTGAAGATGATAAAACATCAACCGTATATGGAAAAAAATCACACAAGTAAAATGATAACACATCAACAAGCACACAAGCCATGGTGATAACACACAAAAGAGATGGAGATCTCAAACAATCTTTGGAGAAGAAGAGAAGGAAATCCTGAAAGAAAAGACAAACAATCAATAGGAATGGATTAAAATCATATCAAGATATCATATATATCTAACACTATCAAGTTAAACACCTTATACTATCCTAAGCATGGAAACAAAGGTTAAGGAGAAGAAGAAATTACCTAACTGGGCAAGTAGAAGTGAAAATGTGCAATTAGAAGGCAAAACTTCACATCATGATAAAACATGAAAGAAAGTATGATACAAGAGGTATATACCTAAGTCTAAACATGGTTTAAGATATCACAAACTATCATTAAGGAATTACACATTAACAAACATCACCTAATCAAGACAAGTTCACAAGATGAAAAGAGATAAAACTCAAACAAGTAACAAGATAAGACTTGTGCAACAAGTAAGCGATAGATCATGGATAGGAAATAATATGGCATCAAGAAGGCATGAGAGATTTAGATACATTCTTAAGGGTCATTCACAAGAGTAAAATATCTAAAGATCATAAGAAAAGTCAAAAAGGCAAGCACACTAGCATAAGAGCATTCCTGTGTAAAGTGTCTAACCAAGCATGGTATAAGAAGATGAAATAAAGTGAGATATATGAAGAAGTATACAAGTAAGAAGTTAACACATAAATAAATCATCATCATCATCACATAAAGAAGTTTGAGAAAGATTCACAATCAAATCATACAAGGAAAGTTGGTTTAAGAACCCTAAGTGGACTTGTGTCCTCATGCATTGCTAACAAGCAATCATGTAAGATTAAAAAGGTATTGTGAAGAAGAGAAATAAAAAATTGACATGTTATACACTCAACATATACCAAGTAATCAAGATAAAACTCAAATAGTCATTGGAAAAATGGATCAAACACTAATGCACACAAACTAGGTCAAAACAAAGTTGTGAAGTGGAGTGAAAGCAAGTGTCTGATCAAGTGAAAATGGCAAGACATGTCAAGTAAAAGTGAAGTCAGAAGCATATACTCAAGGATAACACACATCAAATATCTCTAACGACCCTAACAGATCATTACCTAAGCATGTCAAAAGTTAAGGCAAAACTAGGTAAAAAACAAACCCCAACATGTCCCTAAAGGTGAGTGAAGCACAAGAAAAGGATAGATGAAGAGGGAACATATTTAGAGAGTGGCACAACATACAATTCATAATAAAATGATATCTGAGATGACATATTCTAACATCACAAACATGAAGAAAGGAATGCATACATATCACACAAAGGAAGTTCCAAAAAGAGGCAAGTGTTGTACCCTAAAATTTTCCCTCTCACTTATGAAATATTTTCTCACAAAGATCTCTCTTGGTCCAAGACTGCACTAGGGCTGATCAACTCAAGACACTTCCTTAAGCACTAATGACCGAAATTAAGGTTTGGGATTGCACAATGTTAATTGAACTTTCAATGCTTCATGTGACTTTCATGGATCATTATAGACCCCTAAGATTACTCATGTCAAGTTTCAAGTCTTGGATCACACATTTGCTCAGTCAATTGAGCAGTTGACCTAAAAATCAATTGTATTGGGAAAAAGTCAACTTTGGCCAATTTACAGTCAAACTTTATAATTTTTGATCCACATCAACATTATAAACTCATATGTATCATTTGATCAAGTTTGGACCATAATTCCTCAAGAAATCTGATCAAATCATCAAAAGGGCAAAATGGTCAAAATTAGGGTTTTGATTGAGGAAAGGCAATTTCTGATTCTTAACCTAGCAAATAGTTAATTGTTTGAAGCATGATCTCAAGATTTAAATTGTATCATTTAGAAATAATTGCATGACCCAAAATACCGCTTAAGATCAATTGGATTGATAGTGAATTTTTAGTCAACTGATCAAAAGTCAATTGTACACTGAAAAGTCACACTTTGACTTTTTGGTAAAAATCCAATTTCAAAGATCACAATTCATCAAAATATGTCAAAATATGAAAATTATTCATCAAGAAATCAAAAAGTCAAGATTTCATTTTGAAAAGTCAAAGTTTTCTAACTTAAAATTTTTTCTAAGTGTTTAAAACTTCATGTTTTTTCACAACTTTGAGCAAAATTTTCACCATGATGCGAGATGATTTAGAAGAAACTTTCAACATGAAAGTTGTAGATATACATGATATCTACAACATTTATTTACACAAATTCTTATAATAGTGCTTAGATCTCAAGTTATTAATTCATAAAGTCATGGTCTTGAAATTAAACACTTAGTGAAATTTTGCCCTAGTTTTGGTCAGGATTTTGACCTAACTTTTGACCCAAGTTTTACCTAGTTCCAAGGGGAATTTTCAAAAGTGATTCAAATAAGGGTTGTAGAATACATTACAAGCTTTCCAAAATGTCCAAGAACTACTTGAGATCATTTGTGAGCAAGGAGAATCAAAGGTCAGAAATTGGGGTTTCAAGTTGTTTGGCAAGGCAAAATTTGTGATGCACAATGAACCAAACCATAGCCATGCTGCATAATCTTCACTCTACAGGCCTCAAACTTGCAATTAACTCCTTAAATAAATTTTTACACAACATATGGAGCCATTGTCCAAGCATTTGAATCATTATCCAAGTTGCATTTCCATTTTTGGAAGAAAGGCACCATTGTTATTCTTGAAAAGTGACTTTAATCACAAAGTAAACTTGTATGGAGCTTTTCACTTGTTCTTTCTGCACAAGCATACTCTATAAACTCAGAACAAAAATGTTTATAGTGGCTAGAGACCCTACAAGACATGTACCTTGCATTGAAACCATGTTTGTCAAGATAATTTCAAAAACAAGTCAAGAACTCATAACATGTGATTCTTGGTTTCTGATCATTTCAAACCTCAAAACCTTTCCTCTATATATATAGATATTATTTGTAAGAGAACCCACGATTACACAAGCTCCAAAACTTCCCCTAACTCAGAACTACATCACAAACCACCATTGTTGCATATTCTGACCAAGAACTTCAAACTTCCATTTCATTCGTGCGTTTTTGGCCTTTTTCTTCCAAAAGCTTCCAAACATCATACATAAGCTATCCCTATCCTTATTACAATAATGTAACACCATATTCATCCATTTCCAAGTTCAAAAATAGAGCATCACAGTTTGACTTCTCCAGACCATTCCAGCCACCCTCAGCTCAAGCCAGCCATTGCATTAGCTTCCTAGAGGTCCAAGGAAGCTAACCTAATCATCACCACTGCCTGAAACAAGCTCAAATCCATGTCACGATTTCCAGTTTTGAGGTATTTTTCTTGAACTTCTATCTTCATATTTAGGCATTGTTAGGTTTGGATTTGTGAAGATAAAATGTAGACATCATTGCCCTGAAACTATACATGTCCATAGATTTCATTTATTTTGATTGAGCTAGGAGAATTTGGAATTTGAACTTTCTGAAATATTTAGGTCTGAATTTGGTACTTTTAGAAATTCTCATTCATCTTTGATTTATAGCTTATGATATATATATGGTTGGATTTGTATGAGAAAATGGAGCAATTTTCATGTTTACATTTTTTAAAATAGTTGACAAATGAGCAAGTTACAGATCCTTTGGCTGGAGGTTGAAGATGAAGTGTAATCAGGGCGCGTTTTGTGTTATGTATTTATCATTTCATACAAGTTAACGGATGTATCACCACCCCAGTGGTTAAAGCGCACACATGTCACCCTTAGGTCCTGGGTTCAAGCCCCAGCGTGACCTTTAGCATTTTTTCACTATTTTTGACATTTTTTCACTATTTTTACATTTTTTTGTTTTTTTTTGTTTCATTATACTTTATTTTCTTTAATATTTTTATTATTTATTATTATTAATATTATTTTTATTTTTATTAAGAAAAATCCAAAAAATGTTTTTATTTATTATTTACACTTATATATTTTATTTTCTCTATAAAACAAAAAAGACTAAAAACATCTTCTTAAACAAATTAATTTCTTTTTCTTGAATAATTAATATTTAGAATTAGGCTTAATTATTATTTTATTTTCTTTTTATTTAAAATTAATTTAGAGCTTAGGTTTTTCTTTTTAATTAATTTTCATATTTTCATTAACAATTTAAGACCTTTTCACAAAAAACCCTAAAATACATTTTTTAATTTAATTTCCTTCTTAGTTAAATTAGGTTTTAAATTTTGTTTATTTTTCATTAATCATCTCTCTCAATTAGGTTAAAACCCCTTTCATATATACAACAAAAAATCATTTCTTTTTCCTTTTATATTCTTTCATTTTTATTTTCAATTTTGTACAATATTTAATATGGTTGTAATGGATAATTAGGTTTAAATTTCTTGCAATCCCCACTGGTAAATTTATACACCCCTCCCATAATTATTGTAATAGCGCAGTAATTTTAAATTTTGCAATTTATCGCTTTATATAAATACTAGTAATTAGGGTTTGTATGGGAAGACTAAAAAAATAAAAATAGCAAACCCTAATCAAGACGAAAACAAAGCATGAAAATCAACACACTTTCACACAAGCACCCCTAGGGTAAATCCACTTGGCTGCCTTACAAAAATGACCATATTACGCATGTGAGGTATCTTAGCAAAGACAAGCAAAATACAAGATCATAGTCCCTCAATGATGCTATCAAAAGTTGCCTTTCAAAATGATCTTAGTCCCTAAAGAAAAATGATAAGAATACCTTACAAAATTTCTAATCATGGTTATATTATGACCCACGTCCGTCCCTTTTACATCCAAAGATAGAGTTACTTACCAAATCAATGGTAAGATAAAAATGTCAAAGGAGAAAGAAAATGAACATGAAAGACTTTTGAGTAGGTAGAATGTTCCTAGTTACTTGCTCAAATTCAAAACAAAAACATCCTTGCTATTTTTAAAAACAAATACCAACACTTTCAAAACACCCTTTCAAAAAATGAAAACATTTTCAAAAGATCAAACACTTTGTATACATTCTTACGAACGAGAATCATTACCAAGTTTTCCTAAACAATGGCCTCTTTTCAAAAATACTTTCAAAACCACACAAAGCACAATTTTAAACAAAAGCAAGTGATCTAGAAAGTAACTAAGAGCCCATGGAAAACCATGGATGAAAAGGGTGCTAATACCTTCCCTTTTCATAATCTACCCCCCAAACTCAAGAAATAATCTTGAAGGTCTTTCCTGTGCTTTTTCACCTTTCCTTTTGGATAAAAGAAAAGTCGGTGGCGACTTTTGATAACCGCAACATTTGCGATCAAACGCAAAACATTCAAGTCAGTTCTCCCACCGTATCACAGCAAGAAAGAAATTTTCAATTTAAGAATCAAATATAAAAAGAAGATAGAGCATAATTGAATAATCACGAAATGTGTGAGTTGCATATCAAGTTAACTCAAGATGAGACTCTATAGTAACTATGTAAGGAGACGAAATTTCTTACACAAGAAAAGTCACCTAGTTGATGAAGAAAATCATCTAATGATGGATATTAATTGTCTTAAATAAAATGAGATTTATAAAGATCAAGAAAGAGTGTAATGACATCTGTTATATCATGTGGTGATGATAAATCCCTCAAAATATATCAATCATGAACTTAAAGACTCAAGAAATGTCAACAAGATGACATACTTAAGTGTCATGATATATGGCAAAGTATAGTCCCCTTTATACATGAAATCAAAATGATCTAAATAAATAAATTTCAATGTTCTTAGATGTTAGGGGAAGTATCCAACATCAATATATATTCATGGGACAAGGCATAAAATCTCATGAGGCAATCATTAGACAATGATGCTCAAAAGCACAAGTAGGAAAGAAGATATAGCTTCTTACTTATCACCATTTTTATTAGTAAGTGAGTACATAACAAATGATAAAAGAAGCATGATAAATTAGTTGATAATAGAGATCAAGATCAAAACTTAAACATAGAAATATTGACTTAAAGTCCTTAAGAAGATTCAAACATAAACTAGGTCAAAACTATGCATGTGGCTCCTAACTTGTCATCATGATGAATTGACAATGAAATGTCAATCAAAGAATTAAAGGATCATGGATTTATAGGTAATTAGACATAAATTCATAAGTATAAACAAATGGATTTCAACCTTCTTGGATCAATGATGCTCAATTGGAAATGTACAAACACATTCTCCAAAACCATGATCACAAATGATAAGTACATGACCTCTAAACAAATGTGAGATGTTAGAGAACTTGAATGCTTCATATAAATGAACTCAATACTCTAAACATGCTAATTAGAATAAGAGAACAAAGATGGAACTTGGTTCCTTATAGGTTGCACAAGTGCATACCTTGTATCTCAAGCAACAAATAAATAAGTTCAAAATAGTAAAGCAGACGTTCAACATGAAAAGTATGGATTGAGATTGATCTAATGAGGTGGAGTGATTCTCAAAACCCAAAGGGGTTATCCTTGAAAAAATCATTTCCAAAACATGGATCAATTTACAAAGTAATTCAACAATGTGATTCTAAATATCAACAAAAGCACCAATGATCTCATACAATGTTTAAATCAAAGGAAAATAGGAAAATGATCAATATATTTCAAACAAAAATATTTCAAGCATCTTAAGATCATAATAAGTCATAATAAAGTTTCACCGGACATTCAAAGTTGAAAGAAAATTGAAAATGAGATTGAAAGATGGAAACTAGCTCCACTAGGCATCCAAATGAACACACTTAACAAATAATTTTTGAATGAAAGAAATTTGATGAAGATAAATGGGTAAAAAGTTATCAAAGCACGACAAGACATCCCTAAACATCAACATATTTTTTGCATATTTTTTATGTCAAGGAAAAGTTGAAAACAAAATTCAAATAACAACACTAGTTGTAAACTAAGACAAACTAGACACATTGCACCATAAAATGGATGAAAACTATCAAAACAAAAAATAAATAAAAAATATCATGCACTCAAAATAGAGAAGTATGCAAAACATATTTTTTCACATTTTATATATCACTGTAATATTCAAAATTAAATCTAACTTCTAGTTTAAGCAAAATGAATTTAACAAAATAATACTCAAAATTGTCAATTTTAGAATTAAATGCAAAAAAATATTAAAAAATGAGAAAATAATATCTAAATCAACCTATCAACATATGGAAGTTAGAAAATAATTTTGGTTATTTTTTTAGATCAATGAAAAATAGAAAATAAAATCACAAATGCCAAAAAGTGATTAAAACACCTAATTAAACTCCATGATTTTTTTTAATTATTCACAAATGATAAAAAGATGAAATAAAATTCAAAATCATAAAGTAGACTAAAAATAAGGTCTGACATTTTTTTTTTGAATTTTTCAGATAGGTAAAAATATTTAAAATAAATTGACAAAACAATTAAATTGGATTAAAAATCAAAATATGAACAGATCAACAACACCTATTATGATAAAAAAAAGCGCTACGAAAAGCTCTTAAACACGCACAATCAAAATGCACCACCTCAACATCCCTGTTAATGTAAACCCTAAACTCTCTATCAAACAGTTTTACAAGCTACTTTTAGAACACGATCTCTCTTTTGATTCTCAAATCCATATTCCTCCTTACATACTCAACCAATTAGCAAGATCCAAACATCAAAGCTGTTCACAAAATTACAAGGATCATTATACAATTGTTAGATTCCTAAAAAAAACCAAGATCAAAGATAAATTTGGACATGAAAGTCACCAAACAAACATATTTGCACGATTTTCAGAAATGCTGAGATAAAAAATTCACACACAATGGAACAATTAAACGACATAAAACCTATTTTTTGACCAGCTATATGCTCATGAATAATATCTACAACAAGAACTCATGCTGAAATGAGAGATTCGAAGCTCATGGAAACATACCTCAAAGTGAAAAACAAATTCACCAATTCCTCTGGTTTTGAAGTAATAAATCCAACTAATCTTCTTTCTTCAACTTCAAATTAGTAGTATTAAGCAAGAATTGAGATCTGAGAAACTAGATTAGGAGAGTTTTGAAGAAGAAATTTGAAGAATGAAGAGAGAATCCGGACTTGAGAGAGAGATAGAGAGAGAGAGTAGAGCTCGAGTTTTTCTTTTTTGAAATGGAATGAGAGTGCTTAAATAGAAACTCCAAAGTGAGGGAAATAGTGACATTTGATCAATAAATCCGTTGGAGGGCTCTATGGTAAAAATAGAAAAATAAGGGAGTGTGCATTAAGCCTTGCATTTTACGTACCTTCTCTTATCTTTGTCTTGCGTTTTGATGAGCTATAGAGAGTGAGAAAGGAATGAGATAAGTGTGAATATGTGAGCTGGTAGGTGAGCACATGGGATGAGAAAAAGTGGGGGGAAAGTTTCTTACATTGGCAAGGAAAATGAAATACGCGAGCATGCACATTATAGGGGTTGTTTGGCCTTTTAGGGAAGGAAAATGATGTGATCATGATATCAAGCGTGTGCATTGAGTACACAGTAAAAAATATGCCTTGCATGGCTTATGAAGTCAACCATAGCCAAAAATACATATCTCAATTTTTACTCGTGCATTTTCTACCTTCTTGAGGCCTTTGGAAAGATGAGAAGATGGGCATCAAAATTGATGTTAATGAATACTTAAAATGATGCTTGCATGATGTTGTAAAATTGGCACGACAAAACGTGAACTGGACTGGCCACGAAAAGTGCACGTGCGGGCCTTGCCATGCTAGCCAGACTTTTGGCAGCTTGAGCCCTTAAATTCAAAGCACAATATCTCTCTCCCTATTGAACTAAATGGAAAACAAATTGAATCAAAGATGAAGAGGGAATCCCAAATTCCAACTTTTACATTGAACACTTGTCCAATTAATGGGAAATTCAAATAGAAAATCAATCAAGACTATGTGCCTGGAAGGTGTTTGATGAATGTCCTTGCCTTACGCGCGCATTGCTATGAATTTTTTCATCTAAAGGCTTCAAATCATGAGCGCCATATCTCTCTCTCTATAGTGCACCAAATGAGATGATCCTTGAATCATAGTTGAAGAGGAAGCTTTGATATTTAATTCTCATGTTGACAACTTCTTGAATTGCATTCAAATGGATCCTCAAAGTAGGAAATGAAGAAATCATACTTGATGCTCATAATTTGGAAATTCACCAAGTGTCAAGAATGTTCCAAGCCAAATAACTTTCTCTTCTTTCATTTTTTGGACTTGAGCTCACAAGGAAAAAGTTGAAGAAATTTTCTTCTTCTTTCTAATATTGTAATTGTTGTACCCCAAAATTTTCTCTTCCATATTTCTTCAAGACATTCACATAAGGTCCTCAGACGCTCAAGGTTGCCTAAGAATTGATCAGACAAATTCTCCTCATAAGCAATGGGTCCATAACTAGGGTTTTGTGTTTCTCAAGGAAGATTGGGTTTCAAAGGTCTCAAGTGATTTTCATAGTTCTGCATAGGTCTTCAACAATGTTTATATCAAGTTCCAAGCCTTGTATCAGAAGTTTGCTCAGCCAATGGCTCAGATGATTGAAAATCAACTATATTGGGTAAAAAGTCAAATGTGTTCAACATACAGTCAAACCTTAATATTTTTGGTCAACATCAACATTTTGAAGTCATATTCATCATTTAATCAAGGGTTGATCATGATTCCTCAAGAAAAGCCCTCAAATCATCTAAAGTCAAAAGTTGCCAAATTAGGGTTTCCTTAGGAGAAGTCAACTGAACATTGACCAAGCATAACTTTCACATTCTTCATTAACTTTTACCCAACCAAAGCCCATCTTGAAGGAAATTAAATTTTCTACAAATTTGAATCTCTAAGCTCAAGTTCAAAAATTCTTCATTTGACGGATATGGGTCAATACATTACATGTCATTTCAATAGTCAACAAAAATACACTTTTCGTCAAGGCAACTTACATCAAGATAAATTCTTCAAATGCAAAAATGATCAAAATAGGGGTTGTAGAGGACATCTTAAGATTTCTAAAAATTCCAAGATCACCTTCAAAAGATGAAAATTGAGTGAGTTATGACTAATGCAAGTTGGGAAATTTTGAGAAAATGCATGAAGTGCAAAGTGAGCAAATCGTGTGAAGCTATGTTAAGAAAGAGATCTTCACAAATTTGGAAATATTTCAAATTATTTTAGAAACAAATAAAATCATTGATCAACTTTATTTCTTACCATTTTTTTACCCTAATCATGCCTCCTATATATATATATATATATATATATATATATATATATATATATATATATATATATATATATATATATATATATATATATATATATATATATATATATATATATATATATATATATATATATATATATATATATATATATATATATATATATATATATATATATATATATATATATATATATATATATATATATTCAAACATACCAGATGTAAAGAAGACAAATGCCGCCTCAAACACACCTCAAAAATTCACAAATTCTCAAGAAAAGTGAAAATTTGTATCACGCGATCCAACCACTCTCAGGTTAAACCAAGTGTCCTATTATCTTCCCGAAGTCCTCAGGAACACGTCCAACCCAAGAACTAGAAGATTTCGTGCCTGGAACTCGTGCTTTAAACACCACCGATTTGCGTTTTTTCTTTGAATTCAATCTTAAATTCCATTCATTACTAACGTGTTTATGAGCCCAAATATGTTTAGGATATTATTTAGGATGAGTTTAACGTATCTCATGCAAGCTTTGATGCATGAACCACTATATTGCTTCAGATATCTCTTTACATGCACATTCAAGAGAAAAGAAACCTACCATCAGATTTGTAGCCCTTGAATTAGGGAGGAAGGTCCCATTAACTTTTCAATATTTTGATTTTTTGTAGGTTTTAAAAAAGTGGTGGTTGGAGAACACGACCAGAGCTAGGGCTCTGGCACTTCTCTGGTGAGTCAATATTTTATGGTTTTGTTGACTCTGGCGTGGCATGATAGAATGTCCCAATTGGTTGATTCAAAACAGTAGGGCCCACTTGCACTGAAACTTGTTAAAATTAAAATAAAAAGGTTGTTTTATTATATAATTATTTGTTTGTAATCCATGACCGGATTGTAACAGCCACCCCAGTGGAAAGAGCGTGCGTTTTCAAGGCTTTGCGTGTTTAAGAGTGTGGGTTCGAACCAGCCTTTTGTCAATTTTCTTTATTTTCCAAGATAACGCGTAGGGAAGAAATATAATGATTTCCAGTCATTCACCAAAAACAATAAGCACCATGTCCTGGTGGATGAGGCGCGCACTTGTAACCTAGGGGGTGTGGGTTCAACTCTCATCTCAGGCTTTCTTTTTAACTCTTTTTTCCAACTTTTCAATTTTCTTGTTTATATTATTTTTTCTTTTTCTTAATTAATTTAATTAATTTTTTTAAATTAAAATCAAAAGAAAATAAAAAATTAGAAAAAATCATTAAAAATTAGATTTAGGTTTTAATTAATTAATTTAATTTTTGTCTAACAAAAATTGTTTTAATTAATTTAGATTTAGGGTTAATTATTAATTCACACTTTAAGATTATTTTCCAAACAATAAAACATCAAAAATATTTTTCCTACAATTAGAATCTTAAGTTTATTAAAACATCTTTCTAACATTTATTTTTCTTCATCATTTAAAATTCTACAAATAAATGTATAGGCACGGGTTTTTTTGTAATATCTTAGTTTATTTTCCCGCATTTTTCCTTATTATGTAACTGTTCATGGGATGTAATAGCCTAGGTTTATTTTCCCGTACCTTACTTTCCGCACCTATACTATGTATGCTTGTATGTATATATAAATATATATTAACTAGGCATGTATGGAAAGATATAAAACGAACCGCTAGATAACCCTAAATAAACAAGATAAATAAATTGAACTGAATCATTTACACACATACACCTCTAAGGTAACCTCCCTTGTTGCCTTCCAAAAATAATGGTCATGTCCCTCGAATATAAGGATACCATTAGCAAAGTCCCTCAGTTAAAGTCATCATAAATATCATAGTCTTGTGATGTCCCTCGAAGTTGCCTACGAGAAATGATCTAGTCCGTCGATGTTGCCTATGAATATATGACGACAGTCCCTTTGAATTGCTAAGGTATCCCTATATTTTGCCTTGAATGACCATAATGACGGCCCTACGTCTATCCCTTCACATCCAATGGATGGGGCTACCCACCAACTAATAATATGGATAGCACTATCCCTAACGAAGAAGAAAAAAGAATAATGAAAGACCTTCAAGTGGGTAAGGAAACCCTTAATTTCTTGCTCATAAATTAAAATAATATTCACACCTCACACTTTCAAAACAACTACTTGCAAAATATTTATAAACACCTTTGATGACTGATACAAGGGTTATTATAAATCATACTTCATTACATTGGCATTTTCAAGTCCTTTTCAAAGCACACATAAAACAAATTAAAGTGAGCTAAGCAATTAAGACTCCGTAGATAACTACAGATGAAAAGGGTGCTAACACCTTCTCTTTTCATAACTTACCCCCTGAATTCAAAATCATAAAAGGTCTTTTCTGTTCTTTTCACCTTTCATTATTGGATAAAAGAAAAGTCAGTGGGGACTCTCGCTATCCGTAAAATTTGTGATAAAATGCAAAACCAAGTCAGTTCTCCCACCGTATGAAAGAACTGACGACTCTTATGGGGAAATTATCACCTATTAAAGAGGGGTTGTCTTAGAGATAAATTACTTTTACTTGGTTTGTTTGTTTTTTTCTTTATATTTGGGGCTTTGCTCGAGTTTAATTTCTTGCAAAGATGTTATACCCGAATCTGGAGTCATTTTAGGTAAGTAGAAATAAATCATGGAAACGATACGGTGTAGACCGATATGGTTGAAGTGATGGCTATGTTAGTGTGACACATTGGTTTGTACTCCTTGAGTTAGTCGGGGATAACACTAGGCTACTGCATGCTGTCGTAAGCACTACCTGACCTTTAGAACCTTAACTGACCCAAGTTAGCCATTGGAAATTAGTGAGATGGCCGACTTTGGTACAATTTGAAGTTGGTTGGTACTCGATGCTTTGCTCATTGAGATTCGACTCTCAGGATACTTCGGTGGCAAGTCAGTTGCTTTGCTGAAATAATGCCTGAGAGAAAGATTGATGATATGAGACTCCTAGAACCCAGTTACTATTCTTAGAACAAGTTGAGCCAACTAAAATTCAAGAGGGTACTTACCTATGATCCTCATGCAAGCCTTTAAACATAAGGCCTTGTGTGATTTCCTTGTGCTTGCTACCTTGTTGCTATCTTGTTTAAACATAAGAACATAACATCATAACATCATAAACATAGAATTTTCACTGACCATTTCAAGGACCAAGAGATTTATCTTTGTTCTGTTTTATAGGCTATGGCCTCCGCTCACAGAAATACCATCCGGATCAACTTCATATGAATACCTTCCAAACTCAAAGAATTGGTCTCAAAGTTTTCTGAAAGCTCCCAGTTCAACAAAAAACATGGTCATTTACTCAGCTTGGTTATCTTCGGTTTTAAAGAAGGAATGATGAGTGTTTTATTCCAGTTCTTTGATCCTAAACACCATTGCTTTACCTTCCCCGATTATCAGTTGGTGCCCAAAATGGAAGAGTTCACTAAGTTACTTGGGGTGCCTATACTGGGTCAGATACGCTTTACTGGTTTAGAGAAAGATCCAATACCTAAAGATATTTCCCCAACCTTGCACCATAAACCGTCTGACATTGCATCTAATTGGGAAACCAGGAGTAGGGTTAAAGGTCTCCTTGCAAAATTTTTAATGGAGAAAGCTCAGTTGTTTCTAGAGGCCATGAGTTTTCATGCTTTCGAAGATGTTTTGGCTTTACTAATATATGGTTTGGTACTATTCCCCAATCCGGACCAACTTATAGATATAAGCACCATCAAGATATTCCTCACTCATAATCTTGTGCCTACTTTTGCATTCTCTTCACACTCTTACTGTGAGGATGAGAGGAACTCTCATGTGTTATATACCTTTCCTATCCAAGTGGTTTATTTCACACCTTCCCCGCTCGATAATATATAATGAACAAGGTTTGAGGTGGTCTCAAAGGATAATGTCGCTCTCTCATTCATACATTTTTTGGTGTTCCAAATCCCAGGAAGACATCATTATTATTGACAGTTGTGGATAGTTCCCTAATGTGCCACTCCTTGGGATAAAGGTGGGTATTACTTACAACCCTTCACTAGCTTTACGTCAGTTTGGTTATGCTCAAAGAGACGGCCCTCATGATATGCTTATCCAGGGTATTGTGTTCGACAATGACAACGATCTTTAAGGCTACCGACAAAGATTTATCCTTTGAAGCCCTATCTAAAATGGGTACTACCTCGTGCTCAAAACCTTATGATGCCATATCCTATTGTCCTACCAGTAATCATGGAGCCTGTTGTCAAAGGAGACGTTTCTCACACCATCATTCAACCAGACATGCCTACTGACCTTGAAAAAATTGCAGAAGTCCTGGATTCAACTCAAGGAAGAACATGACACCTTTGAGACTTAATTCTATGTAAGTGAGAAGAAAGTGCTGGATCTGAAGAAGGAACTTCGTGAGGAGTAGAGTCTTAACACATATGTCAACACAAAGAGGAGGAATCCATAAGAAACATAAAAGCTTTAGGTGTTTTTAATTTATTCCTTTATAACCTTTTGAATTCAAATGAACTTACTAATAAAATTTTTGTTTCTGTTTCCTTTTAGTTAACGAATTTATATCTAAAAAGGTTCTTGAAAACATTCCATTTACATATAATGCATGTCATACATAAAAAGTTTTCCTCACAGACAGGTTTTCTATTCTTCTTACTGTTTATTTCAGTAAAAGATGGCCCTCGAACAAACAGTGAAAGAACTTCAAGCTCAGAACGCTTAATTTCAGCAAGTGTTCCAGAATCGAGCCAAGGGGCAGGAAAAGCTGAAGGCCCTCATTACTAATGAGAAGGAGGAGAAAATCAAGAAACCAGTTGGCATCCTCAACATGGGTATGAGGCTCAAAGGTACGGTCAAGCAAGCTTTGGAGTTTGAAGAAGAAAATGATGACCTAGAGGAAGATGATAAAATTATGAAGGCTGAGAAGAATAAAAACCAGGGTTCTGATAAAGAAGAAGCGGACTACGAAGATGAAAAATATCCTCCTGCTTACGACAAATACAAACAGTTGGAAGATCGTCTCAATGCCATAGAGATCCAGAGAGTTCCTAGATTGGATTTTGAAGATTTGGATCTTATCTCGGGGGTTGTTATCACTCACAAGTTCAAGGTCCCCATCTTCACCAAATATGATGGTTTGTCTTGTCCTAAGCTTCATCTGCGGTCTTATGTCCAAAAACTCCAACCTCATACTACTGATAGAAAATTATGGGTGCATTTATTTTAAGAAATCTTGGCGGGGACGCGATTAGAATTGTTCTATCAACTGGAATGAACCAATATACGTACTTAGGAAGACCTGGCTGGTGCCTTCTACAAAAAATACCAATACAATGATGACTTTGCACCAACTCGTGTGCAATTACAAAGTATGACTATGGGCTCGAACGAAGGCTTTAAGGAGTATGCCCAGAAGTGGAGAGACTTGGCTGGAAGAGTGAAACCTTCTTTGTCTGATAGGGAGCTGGTTGATATGTTCACGGGGACTCTGGCAGGGCCTTTCTTTAATCACCTGACCAGAAGTTCTTCATCTGGATTCACCAAGATGATATTAATTGGAGAACATGTTGAAAGTGGAATCAGAAGTGGGAAAATTCAGATAGTTGCATCTTCAAATGCTGTGAAGAAGCCTTTCAACAAGAAGAGAGAGGCTAATGTTGTGTACGATCAGAAGGGTCATGGTAAAGGAGATCATCATCATGTTGTATCAACAGTAATGATTTCCAACCCTGCACCAATGCAACAACAAAAGAATTAGCACAGGAAGGACACACCCATGAGATAATTTACTAAGATTAATATGCCTTTGTCTCAAGAATTGAAGCATCTGTTGAAGGCGAAACTGATTACACTAAGGGACCATCCTCAGATTCCCAACAATTCCTCTCCCAAGTACAATCCCAATGCTAGATCGACTTATCATTCCAACAGTCCCGGGCATGACACGAACAATTGTTGGACCCTGAAGAACAAAATCCAGGATATGATTGACGCGAAAGAGATTGAATTTGATCATCCTGAGACTCCTAATGTAATCACTACACCTATGCCCAATCATAGTAAAGGTGTTAATTCTATTGACGATGTTTCTTATGTCTCCACCATAAATGACTTGACCACTCCCCATCTAATCATTAAGAAGAATCTGTTGCAAGGCAGTTTATTTCCAGGTTGCCCTGAAAATTGTTACAAGTGTGAATCCCAATCTAATGGATGTATGTGGTTGAACAAGGGTATTCAGCATTTGATTGATAGCTGTTAAATTCTATTTGTGAAGACTTTGTCCATGAAGAGTTTGCATGAAAGTATGTCTCAAGAGCTGATACTTGAAGATGTGTCTATAATCACAATTTACAATACTCTTGTAAGGATCACCTTTAAAGGTCTTGTAAAGATTACTGTCGAGCCTAGGGTGGCTCCCCTGATCATTACTCCACCGGGGTCAGTCCCATATTCCTCTGACAAGGCTATTCCCTGGAATTATGGAGCTGAAGTTTATTACCATGGTGTTAAGCAAGAACCATGGATTTCCGAAGATAAAGACTTTGAAGTTACTAACTTCAATGTTGAAAATATTGTTTGGACTAGTAAAGTTACCAGAACAGGAAGAGTCTTCTCTCCAAAGATCTCTCCTCCAAAGACTATCACTACACCAATTTGTATCCCTGCTACTGAGTCTACTGCTAACACTCGAGGAAAATAATAGATGACTGAGCCTGCCCAGACGGAGGCACCATTAAAAGATTTTACCGTTGAAGATTCCTCCAAACAAGAGATGGAGGAAATACTGAAAATCATCTACAAAAGTGACTATAATATTGTTGAACAGTTGGGGAAAATTCCTTTCAAGATATCCATGTTATCTATATTATTGTGCTCTGAAGCCCATGCTCGAGCTTTGGTAAAATTTCTAAAGACTGCTCTTGTACCACAAGAGACCTCTGCTGATCAGATTGAGAATTGTGTTGCAAGCTTAAAAACTCATAATGTATTAGGCTTTTCTGATGTTGACTTACCTCCTATGAGAAATAATCATAACAAGGCGCTGCATGTCTCTATTGAGTGTAGGGGTACTACCTTGGCGCATGTGTTGCTTGATAGAGGTTCCTCATTAAATGTATTACCAAAAGGTGCTCTAGATAGATTGGACTATGAAGGGGTCATGCTGAAACCCAGCGATAGTATGGTAATAGCCTTTGATGGGTCATGGAGAATGGTACACGAAGAGGTTTATCTTCCGATAAAAGTGGGATCTCAGGTCTTCAACTCCACCGTCTATGTGATGGATATTCGTCCAGCCTATTCATGTTTGCTTGAACACCCTTGGATTCATGGGGCAGACACTGTTACCTCTACCTTGCATCAAAAGTTAAAGTATCTCGTGAAAAGAAATATTGTTACGGTTTGTGGAGAAAAAGAATATATGGTGATCCATTTGAATTAATTCAAATATGTTGAGATGGATGGTGAATTCATTGAGACTTCCTTCCATACCTTCCAAATAATTCCTCCAACAATTTTTGTTATTAAGCTACTCTCGCTACCCCTAAGATTGTCAAGGATCCACCTAGAATGGCTTCTCTGAAGGATGCAAAGGTAGTGGTAGAAGAAGGTGATTGCACTATTTACGGTCAGATTCTTGACATTCCTTACAAGTACAACAAATTTGGTTTGGATTTCACCTCAGAGGCTCAGAAGGTGGTTCTTTGTGCTCGTGATGGGAGACCACCTTTTCTGCATCAACAATAATGAAGTCAATTCTATAGAAGACACTGATAGTGATTGTGATTTAGACAACTGAATCTTCCCTAGTGTAGAGGTATAAATGTTGAGACTAAGCCATTGTATTGACTTGACTCGCACAAATCAAATAAAAATCGCCACCGCTCTTTATTGTTTCCAAAAGAATGGGAAAAGAGTGAATAACCCAAAAAAGAGGGGGAGAGAATCTAAGTTCAGAGGTTGGTTATGCAAAGGGAAGGTATTAGCACCCTAAACATCTACGGTACTCCGTATAAACCTCTTTGAAAATATGTGTATTTTGGCTATAAAAGTTGTATACAAAAACTAGACTGTGGGGATGAGAAAAGAAGTATTTTTTACAATTTTTGCACTTGCCACAATTGTGGACCATTAGTTCTTATGTACCACCTTCTGTGCAATAGGGGATTAGGTTACTTGTATTTCACCTTTAAAAAAATTTAAAACATAAGTGTGTTGGTAATTTTAAGAGATGAGACATCATCGTCTTATCCGAGTGGAAAAACATACTTACTACACACAATTATGAGAAAGGATAATATGCATCATCTCAAAGTGGAGAATATGGATTGGATTTTAAAATCAACAAATCCTCACTCAACACCCAAGTGGAAAATATCTCACTTCACTACATATCATAATAGTATAGTAGCTCGCATCATTACAAGGATTTGACAAGAGTCTAATATTTTGAGAAAAGGTTTTAAGGTAAAAAGCCAAATTGGAAAAGATGGTTTGAATGAGATTGATTGACTTTTAGTCTTCTCACAAAAATGTCAAAGTATTATTAAGTTGTTTAAAGTTTGATTAAGAAAATACTTTTGAAAATGTATGGACCTAAGTCAAAGTTTATTATGAAAGCGGTTCAAGTTTGGAAAACAAGAATAGTTTTCAAAAGGAGGGAAAATATTTTTGAAATTAAAGAAGGTGGGAGGAGATGAAGGGACTATCCTAAAGCATAAGGTAAAAGCTAGGGAAAAGAATCGTCTAACCAACAAGAAGCCAACAGTTGACACAATGAGTCAATGTAGAATTCTCATCCTTTGGATTTGAAACCAAACAATAAAAGATGATAAAACCTCTTAAGAAAACCAAACATAAAATGCATGAAGTCTTCACAAAAATTGGGCAGAGTAACGGCTGTATACAGATGAATTCCCAATCACAGACAATGTCTTGGGGTAAACCCCAAGAACTCCAGATAAAATTGCAATAGAAGTCACAAGGTCTCAAGGTAGGTCAAGGTCTCTAATTCTAAGTCCAAGAAGTCCATAACTCCAAAATGCCAAGGATATTAACCAAATAGTCCAAGTAGCATTAAGTTTTTGTTTATGGTTCAAGTTGATTATTAGATATCTTCAAAAATAAATGACAAGCTTAAGTGAGAAAAATAAAATTGACATAAAGATAAATGCTCAAGTGAGAAAAGATGAAAATATCATGAAATGAAAATGCTAAAATAAATGTGCTTAAAGTAAAAAGCATAAAGTAAAAGAATAAAATAAAGTCAATTGTTAGAAATTAGAGGTTACTTGAATGACCATCTTGAAACTTGCATTTGAAAAATCATTAGATGATTGATAATATCAAAACCTCTCAACAACAAGTTTCATTTTCATTTTCTCGAATATATCATTCATTTCAAAATCTCGAGGCAACAATGAATGATCAACGATGTTTGAATGATTCACTGGGTTCCAAAATTTATGAATATTCATTAGAAGATTGATAAGACCAAGGCCACCTAACAATGAACCTTAAGGTTATTGGATCAATGGTTTCAAATTAAACATACTTGGGCTTGCAAACATAGGTTTGGACCACGAATGCTCATTTTTCAAATCGCGACAAAATTTAGTGCTATGTTAAATAATCGTAAGTGAACTTATATAGAAGTCGCACCAATTTTGAGGCCGTTCAATAGCAATCTATGTACCATATGTTTGGAGTGATGATATGTAGATCATCCTATAAAAACATGTAGCACAAAGAAGAAGAGGATGAGATGAAGAGGGAGGGGATATATTTGAATCAAAAATTTAATCAAACTATCATTAAAATCATCCATCCATTTTAGTAGAGTTAAACTCAACACTGAAGATCCAATGATGTTAATGAAGTTTATGATCAACAATCACATAGCCAGAATTTATTAAAATAAATAAATTGCATTTAATGAATAAAGTAAAAAGGAAAAATGATTTTTAAATCGCTTTTAAAATGAAAATAAAAGGTAAAATAGTAAACTACGTTCAATGTATCAAAGAAAAATTTAAAAAGACCATGGAAAAATCAGAGTTGACTTAATATTTTTATAATTTTTATCGAAATTTTTTAAAACAGGATTGTATTTTTAAACTAATTAAAATCACTCAAATAAGTGAAAAAAAGATCAAAAATAGTAGAAGTCAAAATGATATTCTAGAAAAATTTCAGAAAGTCAGAAATGAGTAAAATGATTTTTGTAAAATTTTTCAGAATTTAAAAACATCAAAATGTACTTTTAAATGATTAAAAACAAGTTAAAATATAGGAGAAATTATAAAAAATAATAAATATGAAAATAAAATCATGAAGAAATAATAAGAATCAAGAAGAGAATATTTGGAAATATTTTTGTGAATTTTTTAAAAAATTTTGAGTAAAAAATGAATTTTCTATGATATTTTGAAGTTTACATCAATTAAAATAAAAAAAATCAGAAAATAAAATAACAAACCAAGAAATGTGGACCATTGGATGAGAGTTAAAACACGCTTGTAATAAGATCCAAAGGATCAAGCACACTGTGCATATCATGGTCAACTTTGAAAGTTGCACCAGATCACCATTTAATAATTTAAAACAACTAAGATTCCGGCGCGTATGATAAAGCAAACACACTGGATGGAATTCAAAAAAATTACATGTCACACCTTCATTGGTTGAAGCACGACACGTAGGTTGTCTTCAACCTCCGGACGCCCTAGATTGGGGTTCCTTAAACTGTAAAATTAGAGGACAAGACTGGTACCATTAGATTAGTCTCTTCAAGACGATTCTAATGGTACCCTCACACCAAATTTATATAAACTGGGCAAGGCTTAAATTGAGAAAATGCATAAATAATAGCGAGCACGAAATTCTGGAATATCTCACTCAATTTCAATGAAATTGAAAATTATAAAAAGCACGAGAATCAGAAGGACGAAGAGAGTAGATTGGTCTTTTATTTGGATCGATTTGACCAAGGGATCTACCTGAATGAAGTAGCACAAGGTGACTCTAAAACTAGACTTATGTAAATCAGTATAGGTCACAATTTTTGAAGGTAAGAGTGTGGTTAGCTTCAGAGAAGTTCAATGAAGCTAACTGAATGGACCTTTTGGTGTTTTGGAGTGAGAAAGAAAGAAATCAGAAATTCAAATTCAGAGTTCATGTGGTATCTGAACAGGGGTCAATTGGCTATCAAAAGCATGTGTAAGTGATTGATATATAACTCTTTATTTATAGGGAAGAAAATGGGATGCTCAAGCGTGTGGAATGATGAAGTTTGGAGGGAATTCATGTGAAGTTGCAAGCATGAAAAGTGTGACTCGTATTTTGCTCAAAACAAAACCAAAACTTGCATTTCAAGGTGCTAATCACTTCTGGAAGATTGTTAAACATGATTATAAGTAAAAACGCGTAAAAATTTAGTGATTAGAAGCTGAATTGTGCATTTCAAATTCTGACTTGGAGGAAAAAGTCAGTTTCAAGGTACCATCTTTGAATTAATGGTATTCACAACTCAAGGAGTCTTAGGGCATGATTCTTGAAGCAATTGAAAGATAAGGTCACAAGTCTTACAATGTGAAAAGAATGGGATCAAATGGATACTTGATCTATGTTTTTCTCAAAAATGTCCTATAACGTTTTGACTCCAAACAAGGACTTCCTCCAAAATTGAGCTTTGATCAATGATACTAACTTGAAGTATACTTTGCAAAGAGCATTGTGAAACTTAAATCACTCAAAACTACCAAGTATTGAAAAAGTTATGGTCTTGCAAAATTGGTGAAAATTCATGAGATGACCTATAATCTCTTGCATTCTTAGGGCATCTTCCATCCATTTTCAAGCTTTACACATAAAAGAAGAGTTGAAGTTCACATCCTTAAGATCATTGTAGAAAAATAATGGGCTCAAGGAGATAAAAATTGACCAAGTTATGATCTTTTTGAAGTCACATAAGAGAATTTGATGGCATAACTAGAGGGCATGTAATCTTTACCCATCATTAGGAATCTTCCACATAAAATTCTCGTGAAATTTTTGAAGTGATTGGTTAATAACTCTTTAAATAGAAACATGTCTTTGAAATAACTCAAAAATACCAAAATATGAGCAAGGTATAGCCCTTATAAGTTCAAAACCCTAGCTCCTAGAGCACCAAAATGACTTGGAAAATCCTTTCAATTTTTACAATCTTCCTTGAATAATAACTATTGCCATGTGAATAGAAGTTGTTGTGGATGTTAATAAGAATCCATATCAACAAAAACCAACTCCAAATATTAAGAATTGAGAGAGTTATGTACTTGTGATCAAGAAATCAAGAATTTTTCCAAATAGGTCAAACTTCTTCAATCAACTCTTGCATCTTTTGATTTTCTTTGACAAATTTGAGGAATGATAAATCATAGTAGACCTTGAAATGGTACTAATTAAAATTATCTTCAATGATGAAGCTTGAATATCAATGAAACTTTGTTGAAGAAGGCATGGAAATAAACTTATGAACCTATAAATCAAACTGATGAAATGTGTTGTGCCCTTACCTATAATATCATCAATTAGAGCAAACATTCATTGTATTTATTATTTAAAAATTAATCAATACAAAACATAGATGATCACAATATATAAATTAAGGTTCTTGGTGATTCCTCATGAGCAAGCCTAAAGATAGGGACAAGAACCAAACCCTAGTGTGATCTTGATATAATTGAGTTGATATGAGATGACATGGGAATCTTAGGGAAACAATTAGGGTACAATAGCTTACCTTATTTAAGTGTCTTCTATCCGGAGATATGAAGGTTAAAATATTCGTGTCGACGCGATTGAAGATACTTAAATATAAGACAAGCCCTATTTTTGGCCCTAAAATGCCATGCAATACATATGAATGTGCATGAAAACAAACGTGTCCAAAGGTGACACGGGACACCACTGAGGAAACATAAAATAAAATAAAGGATCAAAAGAAAAATTTGACAAGGAAAATAAATCACTGGTGAACAGAACACTCGACTCTATTGGCGTGAAACCCAAGGAGGAGATAAAGCAACATCAACTCAAATATTGAAGATCAATGTAAAGTATAACAGTGATCGACAGATAACTGTAAACTATCTACTCACTGAGAAGATAGCAAAAAAAGTATCGTCGACCCACGGGGAATATAAATGGAAAGATAATACCAGTAAACAACGATATTAGGGTAGGTAAAAAATGATTAACATCGGTACTTATGACTTGAAACAAATGAACTTCTTTAGAAAAAGTGAATATCTGCGATGAGCTATCTCCCATAATGATGAGACTACCATTCATCGGAGTTACAAATCTCAATAATAAACTATCTCCCATAATGACGAGACTACCATTTATCAGAGTAAAAAATCTCAACAACGAACTATCTCCCATAATGACGAGACTACCATCCATTGGAGTAACAAATCTCCACAATGAACTATCTCCCATAATGACGAGACTACCATTCATCGGAGTAACAAATATCAACAATGAACTATCTCCCATGAAGAAAAGACTACCATCCATTGGAGTACAAATCTCAACAATGAACTATCTCCCATAATGACGAGACTACCATTCACCAGAGTAACAAATATCAAAAATGAACTATCTCCCATAATGACAAGACTACCATCCATTGGAGTACAAATCTCAACAACAAACCATCTTGCATAATGACGAGACTACCATTCATTAGAGTAACAAATCTCAATAAAGAACTATCTCCCAGAATGACGAGACTACCATCCATTGGAGTAACAAATCTCAACAACAAACTATCTCCCATAATGACAAAACTACCATCCATTGGAGTAACAAATCTCAACAATGAACTATCTCGCATAATGATGAGACTACCATCCATTGGAGTAACAAATCACGAATCTTCTCTGGGAACTGACAGACTTATTGGGGAAGTACAAGTTGCTCAAATAAAGAGACATGTCACTTGTTGTTATGAGAGAGAGTTGTAATTATAACTTCCTAGGGAAATACCAATATATTCTTGATAAGGAGATAAAATATTCACCTGCAAAGAAAATTCACATTCTCAAACCAAGGCTCAAAGCCTGCATAAATCAAAATAATAATGTTACCAGGATCCACAGATTCAAACCATAAATTAACCGGAATAAAACCTTTAACCAAGATAGCATATGATGAGAAATAAACTCAAGAGGGGACCATGTTCCATCTAGATAACGAGCTGAATAGGAAGGCTAAAACAAAATTCTTCCACGAGGGATAACTCAGTGGGGAAATTGAAAGTATATACACTTTCTACTTAAGGTTGACAATCTATTGGAAAGAGGGTAACATAACTCTGCAAATAGGGTAATATGCCAACAAAAATTATAATAAATGCAAATGAGCAATTAATTTTAATTCAACTATGCATGATGTATGTATGAATATTATTATGTATATGCTGATAAAACATATATACAAAACTAGGAATAACTAGATAAAACCACTTTGGGTAAACCCAACACTTAGCTAAATCACATCCAGGAGGAAACATTTACAAGAAAGTAAGCACCAACTGAGGAAACAAATTCCTATTCCACGACTTAACTTCAATGGGAAGAAACACAATCCTAAAGTAATTAAATCAAAACAATAAATCAGTACAAATACATGGATATAACATCCTCCTCCAAGCTTCACCGAGGAACATCACACAGTCTTCAATGGAGAAAAGAAATGGCTTAACGTCTAGATTTCAATTGGAGATTATAATATTGACTTCAATAAGGCAGATGAAAACCATTCCGTCGCGATATCAACTTTGGATCTCATGCTGACTTTAATGGGGAATCCAATTCCACATCATCGAGGGGAGCCCAAAATACATTCTTCAATACCAAGAGTGATGATTACAAAAACTTCCCTAGGGAGAAAATATGAAACCACACGGGGATAACATCTTTCAGAGAGAGACATTATCTCAGCTTTACTTGGGGATTTAAGAAGTCAAACAATACAGTAAGGAATCAAAATTATGGGGATTTTAAATCAAACCCAACACTTAGTGGGAGAAAACCCAAAAATTTGGCAACTGCGTCAACACTTCTTAGAAAATATACTGCCCTTGTCTAGTCGTCCGAGAAACAAACAACAACAATAATGCCAACACTGCAAAAGGGCGACATTTGGCAAATGATTCCACTTCAGCACGCAAAGGGAGAGGGGACATTCATCATATGAGCGAAGACCTTACTGGGGAATATGGGATAGAGGCTTCAGACCATGCAAACTCGAAATCAAAATGAACCAAGACTTGACTGGGAAAAATGGGATCACAAACCCAACACCGCACCATACATCAATTGATATCATCTCCAACTATTTGAGAAACACAATAAGATCATAGGCATACCAGCAAAAGTGACATTGGAAAACCTTCCTGGGGAAAACATTCTTCCAAAATTTCGGCGTTCGTCCATCCTTGGAATCACCATTTTTGTTTTTCTTGAGTCACAAAATCTATAGTAAAAAGTAATTTGTAAATTCTTTTCAATTTTTTTATTTATTTTATCTTTTTGTTTTGAAAATTACAATTAATAATAAATGGAGTCTTTGTAAGCAGAATAAAATAAGAACTGTAAAGAATTGGATAAAAGCTCAAACTTTATTAATAGAATGGTAGTCTGTAAATGGCGAGACTTCGTAGATGATTACAAAGTTTGTAAAATGGTAATATATTGGAAAAGATACATTGAAATACAATGACCACTATTATCCCTAACAACTTTGAATTCCTGAGCAGTGACTTCTGTTGAGATATGGTGATAATCCGAGAAGATTGTTGCTTCAATGATCAAGTCTTGTCTGACGCAGTTACTTGCCAAGAAATCCCTAAATTTTTCCTAGGTTTCCCTTGCGTGTTTTCAACCTAGAAGGAAGAATTTATTCTGTTTATGTCTCTTACTTTTTCCTAGACTACCCTTTCGGGTTTTCAGCCTACTAAGACGCTCTTTTTTTCCTAAGCTTCCCTTTCAGGTTTTCAACTTTGCGAGTTGTTCTTTTATTTCTTTAGGAGAAGTACTTCTTGACTGCATCAGCACTCATAGGACGTGGGAAATCCTCGCCATCCATAGTTTCAAGAATCAATGCACCGTCAGAGAAGGCTTTCTTGATAACACATGGGCCTTCAAAATTGGGAGTCCACTTTCCCCTGGAATCAACATTAAAAGACATGATCTTCCTAAGCATGAGGTCGCCTTCTCTAAATTCGCGAGGCTTGACCTTCTTATCAAAATATTTCTTCATTCTCTTCTGATATAAATGACCATGACACAAGTCCGTCATTCTTTGATCTTCAATCAAATTCAACTGGTCAAACTTGTTATGGACCCATTCAACCTCTAACAACTTGTTTTCTATTATCACGCGTAAAAAGGGAATCTCAACCTCAACGGGAAGCATTGCTTCCATGCCCTAGATAAGAGAGAATGGGGTTTCCCCTGTTGAAGTGTAGACAGATGTTCTATACCCGTGAAAAGTAAAAGGGAGCATCTCATGCCAGACTTTATAAGTAACAACCATCTTATGGATGATCTTCTTAATATTTTTATTAACATATTCAACAGCCCCATTCATATTTGTCCTGTAAGTAGGTGAATTGTGATGGAAAATCTTGAATTCTTCATAAATTTCTATCACCATCATCTTGTTATTTATATTCGAGTCGTTGTTGGTGATAATACTGCTGAGCACACCATACCGACATATAAGATTGTTCTTGATAAAATGTGCTACCACCTGCTTAGTAACATTGGCATGTGAAGCTGCTTCCACCCATTTGGTAAAGTAGTTTATCGCTACCAAGATAAAATGATGTCCATTTGACGCCTTAGGTTCAATCATTCCAATCATTTCAATACCCCACATAGAGAAAGGCCATGGGGAATAAATAACATTGAGAAGAGTCAGAGGAACGTGAATTTTGTCAGCATAAATCTGGTATTTATGGAACTTCTTTGCAAATTTGTAACAGTCAAATTCCATTGTTAACCAATAGTAACCCTACATAAGCATCTTCTTTGCCATCGAATGTCCATTAGCATGAGTGCCAAAGGAACCTTCATGGATCTCATTCATCAACATGTATGCTTTATGTCTATCCATGTATCTAAGCAATACCCTATCATAATTTATTTTGTATATCACATTTTATTAAGAAAGAAGTTGCCTACCAACCTTCTTAATGTCTTTCTATATTTGTTTGACGCACCAGCCAGGTATTTCTGAGTCTGGACAAAATGCACGATATCATGATACCAAGGTTTTTCATCTGGAATTTCCTCTACTGTAA
This sequence comes from Vicia faba, assembly GCA_948472305.1. Taxonomy (NCBI): domain Eukaryota; kingdom Viridiplantae; phylum Streptophyta; class Magnoliopsida; order Fabales; family Fabaceae; genus Vicia; species Vicia faba. The sequence continues at coordinate 1,221,731,595 of OX451739.1, read as the reverse complement.
ACACATGAGCTAGTCTACCCAAACGTTGCACTATCATACGAGTCACATCGTTCCAAGTATTCACTTGATACATAGAAGCCAGAGTGGCTAAAGCATCTGCCATCTGATTTTCATCTCTGGGAATATGATGGAATTCAACTTTATTAAAGAAGGGTAATAATCTTCTAGCCTAGTGTTTGTAGGTTATAATCTGATTTATTACCAAAGTTGAATCACCATACATATCTAGAATTTTGATTATGAGATCAATAGCCTCTTCGAGTCCCATGATACAAACTTCATACTCTGCCATGTTATTGGTGCAATCAAATTCCAATCTTGCAATAAATGGGATATGCGATCCATGGGGAGTGAAAATGACAGCACCAATTCCTTTCCCATAAGCATTCATAGTTCCATCGAACACCAAGCCCCAACTAGATTCAGGATCAGGACCATCCTCAGGAAACGGTTCATCACAATCTTTTACTTTCAGAAACATAACATACTCATCAGGGATATCATATTTAACATAATGATAATCATCCACTGGTTGGTGAGCAAGATAATCCCCCAACACACTACTTTTTATGGCCTTCTGAGTATGGTATTCAATATCATATTTAGACAACACCATCTGCCAACGGGAAATTCTCCCAGATAGAGCAGGCTTTTCAAAAATATACTTAATTGGATCCATTTTGGGAATCAACCAAGTAGTACGATTCAACATATATTGTCACAACCGTTTTGCCTCCCAAGCCAAAGCACAACATGTTTTTTTCAGCATAGAATACTGTGAGTCACTTTCAGTAAACTTCTTGCTTAGATAATACATGGCATATTCCTTCTTCCTTGTTTCATCTTGTTGTCCCAAAATACAACTCATAGAATTATCTAACACTGACAGATACATGATCAATGGTCTTCCATCAACATGAGGGACAAAGATAGGAGGTTCAAGAAGATACTCTTTAATACTTTCAAATGCCCTTTGGAAATCATCTGTCCATACACAATCTTGATCTTTCTTTAACAACTTAAAGATCGGCTCACACGTTGCAGTCATATGGGAAATAAATCTAGAAATATAATTCAAACGCCCAAGGAAGCCTCTAACTTGCTTTTCAGTTTATGGTGCTGGCATTTCTTGAATTTCCTTAACATTATCATGTTCAACTTCAATCCCTTTTTGGATGACAATGAAACCTAACAATTTTCCAGATCGAACACCAAAGGTGCATTTATTTAGATTGAAAAAGAGATGATACTTCCTCAAATGTTGAAACAATTTCAACAAATCTTATATATTCCCTTCTTCAAGATGGGATTTGGAAATCATATCATAAACATATAAATGAATTTCCTTATACATCATATCATGGAATAGGGTTGTCATAGCGATATGGTACATTGCACCAACGTTCTTCAACCCGAAGGGCATGACACTATAACAAAATGTTCCCTAGGGTGTGATAAAGTTGTTTTTTCCATGTCCTCAAGAGCCATTCTGATTTGATTATATTCAGAATATTCGTCCATGAACGAGAATACTTTTGAAATTTGATGTATCATCAACCAACATATCAATATGTGGCAATGAAAAATAATCTTTTGCATTAGTTTTGTTTAAATATCTATAATCAACGCACATGCAAACTTTTTCGTCTTTTTTTGGTATTGGGACAATATTGGAAATCCACTGAGGGTACACTGATGTCACAAGAAAATCGACATTTAATCTGCTTTTAAAATTCTTCTTTAATTTTCAGTGCCATATTCGGGTGAGTTCTTCAAAAAAATTTCTTGATTGGCGGGCATTCTAGCTTTAGCGGCAAATGATGTTCCACAATATCAGTATCTAAACCAAACATGTCTTGGTATGACCAAGCATATATTTCCACATATTATTTCAACAATTCAATCAACCTACTCTTCAAGTCGGGATGAAGTAATGCTCCAATCTTGACTTCTTTCAGATCCTCCTCTATGCCCAAATTGATTGTCTCTAACAACTCTTTATACGGTTGAATGGTACTTTCCTCGTGCTCAAGTAACCGTGAAACCTCTTCTGAGATTTTATCATATTCTTCTTCTTCGGCCACATACGCAGGATATTCCAAGTTGGGAGAGCGTGAAGGATCATTGTATTCAACGTGTTTTTTAATTAATCTGCATATATGATTTATGATTGCTTTTAGAAACCGACACATATAACAAGTGATTATGCAAATTTAATTACAATTTTTATTTTGAAAGATATTTTTTTGGTTACCATTTTCCAAGAAAAAGCATAAAATAAAGACACAATTTGGGAATCAAAGACAACTTTTATTATTGATTTTAAATATCAAAGCAACAAATAAGCCTGTAATACGATGGGAGAACTGACTTGGGTTTTTTACATTTTATCGCATTGTTGCGGATAGCAAGAGTCACCACTGACTTTTCTTTTATCCAATAAAGGAATGGGCAAAAAGAACTGGAAATACCTTTTAAGATATTTTCTTGTGTTCGAGGGGCAGGTTATGAAAAGGGAAGGTGTTAGAACCCTTTTCATCCGTAGTTATCTACAGGCTCTTAGTTGCTTGCTAGATCACTTTTGAAATTGCTTTGTTTGAAATGTATTTGTGGTGGGTTTTGAAAGTATTTTTGAAAAGCTCCATCATTTAGGAAAACTTTGTAATGATTCTCGTCTCTATAAAAATGCTTAAAAGTGTCGGACTTTTTGAAAATATTTCATGTTTTGAAAGTGTTTGGTGTGTTCTAAAAGATGTTTGTTTTTTGAAGATGGATTGTGAGAAAACAACTAAGAATGTTCTACCTACTCAAAAGTATTTTGTTCATTTCTTCCTTCCTTTGATATTGCCATCTTACCATTGATTAGTAAGAAGTCTTATCTTTGGATGTAAAGGGACAGGTGTGGGTCATCATATAATCATGAATAGAAATGTTATGAGATATCTTAGCATTTCTCTTAAGGGACTAATATCATTTATAAGGAAAAATTTGAAGCGTCGTCGAGGGACTATGATCTTGTATTTTTGATTGTTTTTGCTAAGATGTCTCACATGCATATCATGACCATTTTCTCAAGGCAACAAGTGGAGTTAACCCTAGAGGTGTAAGTGTGCAAGTGATTATTTTTTCATGCTTGGTTTATCTTGAATTAGGGTTCTCTAAGCATTGATTTTATCTTTCCATACAAATCCTAATTACTAGCATTTATATGAAAACCTTAACTTGTGGAAAAATAAATGTTCTATGCTATTACATCATTTGGGGGATGGGGTATACAAATCACAAATTGGGATTGCAAGAATTTAAACCCTAATTATCTATTACAACCATATTGAATTTGAATAAATGTACAAGAATGAATAAATGTACAAGGAAATAAATGGAAAGGGAATGGATTTCGTTTTTTTTGGATTTTGTTAAGAAAAGATTTTGACCTAAATAACTAAATAAGGGTAATTAATTAAAATAGGAAAATTGAACTAAGCTTAAAATGAAATTAATCAAAGGTGTAATTTTAGGGTTTTTTGCATAAAAATAGTTTTGAATATTAATTAAACTAGTAAAAATTAATTAATTAAGAGAAAACTTAAGTTCTAATTTAATTTTAATTAGAAGAAAATAGGTTAAACCCTAGCCTAATTATTAATTAAAAAAGGATTAAATTTGTATATGAAAATATTTTGTGTTTTTGAAAGGGAAAAATAAAATATAAGTATATGTATATAGTATGAATAATAAATAAATATTTTGCCTTTTTTTATTAATAGAAATAATAATAATAAAGTAAATAAGAAATAAAAAAATAAAATAAAGGAAATAAGTTAGGAGGGGGTGAAAGTTGAATTTGAGGTGTTTTTGTATAGAAAACAGTTTTTGTTTGGCCTGGCCCAATAATCATTTAATTAGAGAACTAAAAATAAATAAAAATGGGCAGCATTGCTGAAATAAAATGGGGGGTCAGAAAAATAAAAATGTCAAGGCCCAGCCAATTGAGGCCCAGACGCTCTTCCTGTAAACAAAAAAAAGTGAGAAAATTTGGAAAAATGACAAAAGGTCTCGCTGGGGCTCGAACTCTTGATCTTCTACATGACAAGGCTTTAGCGCATGTTGTTTGTATCACTGGGGTGGTCTATTTCATCCGTTCATAAGATAACTTCAATTAAATATAAAATAAATTCGTTTTTGAATGTTTTAAATACTCAGCTTCTTCTTCCTTGAGCGTGCAGGCCATGATAACTCCATTATTAAGCTTCTAAAAGATTCATTTCTCAGCCAAATAAAAAAATGTAAACATTAAACCTACCTAAAATTTGAATACGAATCTAACCACATAATTTTCAAAAGTTATGGGTCAAAGGTTAGCATGAATTTTATTCAGTACCTAAATTAAGACCTAACTAATCATAGATGAAATTGTCAATGTATAAGCAATGATAATCAAAACTATGGACATAGTTAGCTTCCTAGATATGATATCTACATCTTTTCTTCATAATGTATATACAAATGATGCTTGAATGAAGAGTTACAAGTTTGAAAAACTTACCTCTTGGAGTGAAAATTGAATGACTTCTACACGACTTCCAGAAATGGTTTGATGATGGATTAAGCTTGCCTGAACCTCCCTGGAGTTATTCCAATTGTTACAATGTCTTGTAGATTTCCCAACTTCTCTGGACAAGTCAAGCTGCAATGGTGGATTTTAAAAATGGTGGATGTGGAAGGAGGAGTTACATTAGTGGTTTAAGGGTTGGGATAGTTTCTATATGGTATATGGAAGCTTAGTGAATCAAAATTCCAAAAACGCACGAAGGGATTTAAGATTTTGTGTGTAAAGTATGGATGTGCTAAGTTTTATGCTTGTGTGCAGGTTCTGAGTTTTTGAGAGTTTTGAAGTATTCTAAGGCTTGTAATCTCGTGTTCTCTCCTTTATCCTCCTTTTTTTCTCCTTTCCCCCTACTTTTTCGTCTTGTCAAATACTTTTATATATGTATGGAAAAAGGTTAGAGATTTCTTGCATACCATATGTTTGGGTTTTAGCCTTTTGGCTCTATAACTTGCTTTTTCAAGGAAAGTGAGAAGACATGTCTCAAAGTATTGTATAAGCATAATCTTTGTTGGTAGCAACCTTAGACATGTTGCTTTTAGTTTATAGGGGTTGTGTGTGCAGAAAGAATAAGTGAAAGGTTCAATACAAATTGACTTTGTATAAAGCTTACTTTTCTAAAATGGAAATGGTAACTTTGTGCCATTAGGGGAAAATTGGCTTGGACAATAATTTAAATACTTAGGTAAGAGCTTAATTAATTGTGTAAACAATTAATTATGGAGTTAAATACAAGTTTGAGGCCTGCAAAGCAAGATCATGTAGCATGGCCTATGGATTTGATCAATGTTCCTCAAAATTCTATCTTCAACTTGATTCCTTCTACAAAGATCTTAAATCTCTGTAGAACTTTGATCTTTTTCTTACTCTGGTTTTCGACAAGCATCTTGAATCTCTTAAAGATGTCGAATACTCTGTCCTTTCATTTTGATCACATAGATCCACAATGTTCGACCAAACTCATCAATAGACAAAAAAATATTTGTTTCTACCAATTGTATGTTCTTCGAATGGACCACATTCATCTGAATGTACACCTTTACGTATGCAAGATGATATCATTGGCATAGTCGAAACGAAATAATTTCTGGATTGATTTCCTACTAAACAAACTTCACAAAGTTTTTTCAGGCATCTCAAGACTTGGAATACAAGTAACCATATCTTGAGTAATCAGTTGATTAAGTGGTTGAAAGTTCAAATGTCCAAGCCTCAAATGCCACAACCAACTATCCTTGTGGTCGAACAGTTTTCAAACATTGGACTTCTGTCGAATTGATCATTGTCTTAAATGCCGTTTTTTTCGACAACAGAGATTTTAAGACCAAATTGTTCTTGGTGTAGAACAATTCAAAACTCCATCTTTCATGACAACTGAGACAAAATTTTCAACTAGTTGTCCAACACTTAGTAAGTTGCACTTTATTCCAGGTACATAGAGCACATCTTTAATTATAAATTTTCCTCCATTACTCATTTGAAAGACTATGTTTCCAGTACCTTCTTCTTACAATGAACTATTATCACCAAGTTTTTTTGTTAAATTGTAATTCATAGTGTCGAAACTATGTGCGTTGAAGGGTTTAGAGGTGGATCGAATCATGTTGCTCGAAGGAAGCCATTTCCCAGTTGATGCTTGTGGATCGAAGCAAGAATAAAGATAGACAACATGTTAGCTATCAATCTGGTGAAGAACCCAATAGCACATGGTCGAAGCAAGCACATCGAAATGAGGTTCCATCATCTTCGAGAGCAGGTAGCAGATGGGAAGGTGAATTTGGAACACTGCTAACTAAGAATCAGATTGTAGACATCATGATGAAGGGAGTTCATGTCGAAGTATTCATAAGACTAAGAACCATGATGAATATAGATTTTTTAGACACAATGAATTAGGTGGTGTGTTATATTGTAATTCATAGTGTCGAAACTATATGTGTCGAAGGGAATCAAATTGCTCGAAAGAATCCATTCCCCAGTCGAATCTTGGGGATCAAAGAAAGCTTGCTCTTCTTCGACTTGTCAAAAGATGCCAACCACTCCTTTCGATCAGTCATGTGGTTCGAATAGTCTGAACTAGATTTTGTATTCGACATGGTTATCTGCAACTGCACACCTTTTTTTTATCTGCTTTTCCCTTTCGACAGTTTCCTCTTCCTCCTTTCCAGGATTCAGAAGTTACATCTTTGACCCGATGCTTGAGAGCCCAATATGATCCCTGGATACTATATGGGGAATTAAAAGTCCAATTTTACTTGTGCAAACTCAAACCCTAGTTTTGAGTTATCAGTGTTTGAGGAGGTATCTTGAGCTGATCAAACCTTGTGAAGTCTTGAATCAATAGAGATCTTGTGAGAAAATTCTTGAGAAATGAGAGGGAAAATTTTGGGGTACAATAGCTGCCCCTGTTCAATCTTCTTAAACTTGAAGAGTTAGATTTGCGGGTCCGCCATTCATGACTTAAAGATGAAAGATGATTGAACACTAGAGTTCCCAGAAATTTTCACTCGATGATGTATTGATATAGGAATGGGCTTATGGATGCCATTTGGAGGGATGATGGTAGAAACTGGGGGAAATATCAACATGAATCTTTGGTCGATTCATACTGAAACTAGATGTCTTGCTTGACTTTAAATGGGAGAATTAATTATAATCCAGAAGAGGTCTTCGTTCATCTGTGTTTAATATGGAAGAAATGAATCTAACCAGAAGAGGTATTTGTTTGATGTCTTTAATCTAGAAGAGATAAATCAAACCAGAAGAGGTATTTGATCGCTTGTATTTAATCTGGAAGAAATAAATCCATCCAGAAGAGGTTTGTTGATTGATGATTGATTTTATTTTTGAGAGGGAAAGGGTTAGTTGCATGCAGATGTATGCATGGTGTAATGATGTTCTCAAAATAAATGAGATTATGCCATATGTATTTGTGATATGATGTATGAACGTGATATGTTTTAATGAAATGCATTTTTTTCTGGAGAATCAATCCTTGACATGTGTAGGGAAACCTTGGGTAGTCTAAATTCTACATTGTCGTGGGGAATGAAGAATACGTGTATCTTCATGTTTTGCTTAGAATCCTTCCGCTGGGAAATCCTGTTTTGTTGAGAAGAAACTCCGCTAAGGAATATTGACTTTGCTTGAGAAGAATCTGTGAAAAGTGTTGATTTCTTCTTGGGAACCAGAATTTAGGAGTTTTAGTTGTCTGTAGCTATGGTGGGGAATTATCTCTTGAAAGTCAGTTGTTATCTAGTCGGATTCCGGGCTTCATAATAACTTGTTGGGGATAAAGAAGTTAATTGTTATCTGGATGGATTCCAGGCTTTGCAACAACTGGAATAGTGGAAAACTCTACTAGGGGAGAGGAGTTTTATTAGTGATTTGTAAAAATCAAACAATTATCTGGTCGGGTCCAAGATTCAGCAATTCGAACTGCTAACTGGTCGAGTCCAGGTTTTACAGTAGATAGAGAAGTTAAGTTACTATCTGGTCGGATCCAGGCTCTAGCCACTTGAAATTGAGGTTTACTGTTATCTAGTCGAGTCCAATCTTCAGTAAATTAAACTTGAGATCAATTGTTATCTGGTCAGGTCCAGGTTTCAATAACTCGAACTGTTAAATGGTCGGGTTCAGACTCTGCAGTTGAGGGAGTTAAACTAATATATGGTCGGTCTAGGCTTTAGAAACTGAATTTGAGATTTACTATTATCTGGTCGGGTGCAGGTTTCAGAAATTGGAGTTGTTATCTATTCGGGTCCAAGATTTAGCAACTCTTATCTAGTCGGGTCCCAGTTTTAGAAATTGGGGTTCTTATCTGGTCGGGTCCCGACTTCAGAATGTTTTATTGGTATCTGGTCGGGTCCATGCTTGAACTATTGACTGTTTGGGTCCAGGCTTAAGAAATTTGAGAAGTTAAACTAATATCTAGTCGGGTCCAGGCTATGAGTAACTTGGAATTAAGGTTTACTGTTATCTGGTAGGGTCCAGTTTTCATAGTAAGTTTAAAGTAGGATGAAGTTGAACTAGTATCTTGTCGGGTCCAGACTTCATATTAACTTTCTTGAAAGGATGAAGTTGACTGTTATCAGGTCGGGTTCCAGGCTTCGCAATAATTTACTGATGGTAGCGGCTAACTCTACTGGGGAATTGGAGTTTTGTTAGTGATCGAAGAAGTTAAACTACTATTTGGTCGGGTCTAGATTTCATAGCAACTCGAACGGTTATCTGGTCGGGTCCAGGTTTCAGTAATTTGATCTTGAGGTTAACTATTATCTGGTCGGGTCAAGGTTTCAGCAACTCGAATTGTTATTTGGTCAAGTCCAGGTTTCAGTAACTCGAACTATTACCTGGCCGGGTCCAGGTTTCAGCAATTTGATCTTAAGGTTAACTGTTATCTGGTCGAGTCCAGGTTTCAGCAACTCGAACTATTATTTGGCTGGGTCCAGGTTTAAGCCACTCAAAATGGTATCTGGTCGGGTCCAGGTTTCAACAACTGAAGAAGTTAAACTATTATCCGGTCGGGTCCAGGCTTTAGTAACTTAAAATTGAGATTTACTGTTATCTGGTTGGGTCCAGGTTTCAGCAACTCAAATTGTTATCTGGTAGGATCCAAGATTTATTGTAAATTAAATCAACTGTTATCCGGTCCGGTACAAGTTTCACAATAATTTGTTTGAAAGGATGAAGTTGAACTGTTATCTGGTTGGATTCAAGGTTTTGCAGCTTATACTTGACATTAACTATTATCTAGTTGGTTCCAGGCTCCAACAACTCGAACTGTTATCTGATCGGGTCCAAGTTTGAGCAATTTGATCTTGAGGTTAAATGGTATCTGGTCGGGTCCAGGTTTCAGCAACTCGAATTGTTATCTAGTCGGGTCTAGGTTTCAGCAATTTAAACTGTTATCTGGTTGGGTCCAGGTTTTAGCAATTGAAGAAGTTAAACTATTATCTGGTCGAGTCCAGGATTTAGTAACTTAAAATTGAGATTTACATTTATCTGGTCGGGTCCAAATTTCAACAACTCAAACTATTTTCTGGTCTGGTCTAGACTTTGCAGTAACTAAAGAAATTGTTATCTGGTCAGGTTCCAGGCTCCACAGTAACTTTTGGAGATAGTAACGACTCCGTTGGTGATTGCAATGACTTTACCGGGTATTAATGGGTTTTATCCATTGATTTGTAATTTTCTGAGAGGTCAACTCAAGATGGGGAATTTGTAGTTTATTGGGGAAATAAACCTTGTTAAACAAAATATTTTGACGACCTGTTAGGGAGATGTATTCTTTAAGAAGAACTCCACAAGGCTTCTTCTTTTAAGACCAACTCAACTGGAGAGAGGGGTTTTTTAAGAGATTGGAACTCTGGTTTGGGATTGCATGAATTTGTCTCCGTGGGGATAATCTTGTTGAAGTGATTCTGTGGGGGTATCCATGGAATTGGCCTTGTGGAGATTTGTAGACAGCTTGAACTCTATCTTCTCCTTTGGAAAATGTTGATCAGAGTGACAAATCTTTTGTTTATAGACAAAATGATGAGATAATGGGACATAGTCGTACGCTTTAATCCCTAAATTTTGCTTGGACCTCCCTTTCGGGTTTTCAGTCCAACAGGATACCCTTTTTGCCCAAGCCTCCTTTTCAGGTTTTCCACTTGTCGGGTGTACAATCTTTTGCATATATATCCCTAATTTTTTCCCGAACCTTTTGGACCGCCGGGATGCCCTTATTTTGGCCTAGGCGTGTCAACCTAGCGGTTCTCTTTTATGCATAGTATTTTCCGACTATGTCTGCATGGAGAGTTGTCATTGTCTATGATAGCAAGTGTTGTAGAAATAACAGAAAATGTTTTCTTGGTCATATGTGATCCTTTGTTGGAATCCATGTTCAATGCTCCAAGTGATTTAGATGGAGACTTTCCCCTGGCTATTCAACATTTCTTGAGAGATTCTTTGAATCTCGACTTGACTGCCCCAGATGTGCTAGACAATGATCATGCCGTGCCCCTTGATTATGAGAGATTTATCATTCGAGGCGTCTTTCAATTTGAAGTGATTTTGTTCATTGAGAGAATTTTCGTTCATTGGATATTCTCCGTGCAAATTTCTCTGTTGTCAAACAATTTGCTATACGAAAACATCAGTATTCAAACAATGCAAAGTTTATGTTTGTCTTGAGAAATTTTTTTGAAAAATGCGTTTTTAATAAGCAACAAAATTTTGTAAGAATATAAATTCAACTCAAGATTTACAGTAAGCCTTACAGGAGTCAAGATACCTTTTGTAACAGTATCCTTTCGAACTAACCCACGCTTCAATTAGGACTTTTAAAGGGTTGCAACGTGGCCTGGTTCATGGTTTAAGAAACAAAGGATAAGGCTCAAAGTTTATTTGTACCCAACCCATTCTCCATGATGTTCTTCAGTCCTATACTCAATTAATTGCGCGCTTGGATTCCAATTGTGTCTAGAATGGTTTTTTAGGTGATGGTTCGGATATTGGATGTTTACTTGTTAAGGAAGTCATTTTTGGCAACATTTTTCATGTTGTCGAGGATTTGTAGCGACCCCTTTTTTTGATTTACTATCCCTAATTTTTGCCTGAATGTTTTTGTTTTAAGATTATAGCCAGCGGGATGCCCCAGTTTTTCTTAAGCCTCCTTCATAGGTTTTGACCTAATGGGCTTTTCTTTTTAAGAGGTAAAGATTACCTATTTCATGGGGAACCAACACCATTTTTTGATTCAGAATGATATTTTCGTTGTGAAGTGGCAGCTTGTCACTGAATGCGCCTTTGAATTAACTGAGAAACTACCCTGCCCCAGGTTATGATTAAAGGTTTCAATTTGTACAAAAAAGAGAACTCCTACTTCTTTGGCTCAAAAGGGTTGACTAGGGAATCTCTTCTTTATAACTCCACTATTTTAGGAATTGAAAGAATGTTTGTACATTGTCAACAAGGTCTGTCCAAAAGAATACTGTATGAGATTATGGTATTGTTTTTGTCATCCTCCCTCTAAAGATTTAAGGCTTGTAGTCGAGAGTTAAATATCATAAAAAAGTGGTAAAAGCATAATTTCAGTATAGAGAAAACGAATGGATTAATTCAAGACAAACATATGCAATGCATTAATGAAAATAACCAAAGTCTAACATAAAGATAAGTGTTTAAGAAAACAAAGAAATTACAACTGAAATATCAAATGAACGAAAACTTCTCCACCTAAATTTATCACTTCAGATGGTGTGCCTTTGAGGGATGACAGAAAAATTCAATTTGACCATCTTGTGCAAATTTCAACGATCCTTCGTCGATTAGGTATTGAATCTTATATTTCAACATCCAACAATTATCAGTATCATGCCTCGGACTGTTGGAGTGATATGCACAACTTGCATCAAGATTGTAGTTAGGAGCAGAAGTATTAGGGTTCTGAGGAGGATCCTTCAATGTGACCAAATTCATCTTCAACATTTGTTGCAAGGCTTGCGACATTGGCATGTTGAGTTTGGTATATTGCCTATTGGATGTATCCTACTTACGCCGACTACCCTGTCGTTGTTGGGATCGTGATGTAGCAGCAATTTAGAAAGGTCTACTCTCCACCATGCCAACATCTTGTCTCATCAGGGGCTGATTAATGACTTAATCCCCAATATTAAACGTTTGTTCCATACGGTTTCATTTGTCTTGATGAAGCTTGATGATAAGAGTTCTCAACTCTTATTATCCCTGAGCTAAGTTTTGGATAAGAGACATTTGCCCCAGCATCTGGATTCTCATTGTTTCTATCTCCACTTGCAATTGTCTCATCTGGACCTCCTTGTCGTCTTTAGGATTGTTATTAGTCATGCTCTCAAAGAGAAGTGCTTTCACTTCTTCTTTCCCCTTGGACATGTTTAGGAATAAATCTTGAAGATGATCATTTTGGGTCTGAAGATCTAGGACAGTCTGCTCGAGAGCCATCTTATCTTGAAACAAACAGTAAACGGATGAGAAAACCTAGGAAAAACCTGTCATGGTATGATGCATGATATGTGGATGCAATGTTTTCAAGGATCTCGCGGGTTAAACACAAGAAGATGTCAGAAGTTGAACTTTGATTACAACTTTGATTGAAGAACTTTGTATCATTTGATGTCCTTCCACGAGAATCAATCTCACCATGTCATGTGGGTCATAGCCCTTGACTCAAGTTATCACGTTTTGTTTTTCGATGGTGTTTGGTTAGAGGAAAATAAATCCTCTTGCCCCTTGATAGACGTCTGGTTCAACATAACCCTGCATCACACACCCTTGAGACCCTTGAAATGGTTATTAAAAATTCTATGGTATGATGTCATGATGTTATGTACAAGTAATCATACACAAACAAAGCAAATAAGTCGTTATGTACAAATAATCACATACAAACAAATAAATCCTTAGGTTTAGGCTTCCATGAAGTTTATAGGTAAGTACCCTCTTGAAGTTTAGTTGGCTCAACCAGTCCTAGAAAGTAACCGGGTTCTAGGGAATATCATTATCACTGATCTTTCTTCATCGGGCATTGTTTCAGTGCAAGCCTCTTTATTGGCGACCGAAATATCCCGAAAGTCCAATCTCAATGAGCGTAGCATCGAGTATCAACCAATCTTCGGCTCTACACCAAATCCGACAATCTCACTACTTCCTAATGGCCAAGTTGTTAAATTAAAGGTTCTAAGGTCAGTTAGTGCTTCATGGCACCACACATCGGCCTCGTATTCTACTCGACTAAACTCAAGGTCTACCGGTACCAAAAAATGTGACATACTAACGTAGCCATCGCTTTAACCAAGTCGGTATACCCCACATAATTTCCACAATCTATTGCTACTTACCTAATGGTGTTCCCCGATCCGGGTAGAGGATCAATATAAACCCAAACAAGTACCCATAAATGTAAAGCAATCAAGTCAAACAATGAAAGCAATTAAATGTGATCTAGCTCTAAGGTAACCCCACTTTAAAGTATTTCCCCAGCAGAGTCACCAGTTCTGTAATACGATGGGAGAACTGACTTGGGTGTTTTGAGTTTTATCACAATTTTTGCAGATAGCAAGAGTCGCCATCTACTTTTCTTTTATCCAATAAAGAAAAGGGCGAAAAGAACAGGAAAGACCTTTTGAAATATTTTCATGAGTTCGAGCGGTAGGTTATGAAAAGGGAAGGTGTTATCACCTTTTTCATCTGTAGTTATCTACGGGCTCTTAGTTGGTTGCTAGATCACTTTTGAAATTGCTTTGTTTGAAATGTGTTTGTGGTGGGTTTTGAAAGTATTTTTGAAAAGAGCCTTCGTTTAAGAAAACATTGTAATGATTCTCGTCTCTATAAGAATGCATACAAAGTGTTATACTTTTTGAAAATATTTCATGTTTTGAAAGTGTTTAGTGTGTTTGAAAAGATATTTGTTTTTTGAAGATGGATTGTGAGCAAGCAACTAAGAACGTTCTACCTACTCAAAAGTCTTTTGTTCATTTCTTCCTTCCTTTGATATTTCTATCTTACCATTGATTGGTAAGAAGCCTTATCTTTGGATGTAAAGGGACGGGTGTGGGTCATCGTATAGTCATGAATATCAATGTTGTGAGATATCTTAGCATTTCTCTTAAGGGACTAAAATCATTTGTAAGGTAACATTCTAAGTGTCATTGAGGGACTATGATCTTGTATTTTTGATTGTTTTCGCTAAGATGTCTCACATGCATATCATGACCATTTTCTCAAGGAAACAAGTGGAGTTGAACCTAGAGGTGTAAGTGTGCAAGTGTTTATTTTTTCATGCTTGATTTATCTTGAATTAGGGTTCTCTAAGCACTGATTTTATCTTTCCATAGAAACCCTAATTACTAGCATTTATATGAACACGATAAATTGCGGAAAATAAATGTTCTACGCTATTACATCATTTGGGGGATGGGGTATACAAATTACAAATGGGGATTGCAAGAATTTAAACCCTAATTATCAATTACAACCATATTGAATTTGAATAAATGTATAAGAATGAACAAATGTACAAGAAAATAAATGGAAAGGGAATGGATTTTGTTTTTTTTTTGGATTTTGTTAACAAAATATTTTGACCTAAATAACTAAATAAGGGTAATTAATTAAAATAGGAAAATTAAACTAAGCTTAAAATGAAATTAATCAAAGGTGTAATTTAAGGGTTTTTTTGCACGAAAATAGTTTTGAATATTAATTAAACTAGTAAAAATTAATTAATTAAAAGAAAACTTAAGTTCTAATTTAATTTTAATTAGAATAAAATAGGTTAACCCTAGCCTAATTATTAATTAAAAAAGGATTAAATTTTTATAAGAAAATACTTTGTCTTTTTGAAAAGGAAAAATAAAATATAAGTATATGTATATAGTATGAACAATAAATAAAATATTTTTTCATTTATTATTAATTGAAATAATAATAATTATAATAATAATAAAGAAAATAAGAAAGAAAAAAATAAAATAAAGAAAGTAAGTCAAGAGGGGGTGAAAGTTGAGTTTGAAGTGTTTTTGTATAGAAAACAATTTTTGTTTGGCCTGACCCAATAATCATTTAATTAGAGAACTAAAAACATAAAAATGGGCTGCATTACTGAAGTAAAATGGGGGGTTAGAAAAATAAAAATGTCAAGGCATAACCAATAGAGGCCCTGGCACGCTTCTTGCAAACAATAAAATGTGAGAAAATTTGGAAAAATGACAAAAGGTCTCGCTGGGGCTCGAACCAAGGACCTTCTACATGGCAAGGCTTTAGAGCTTGCTGTTTGTATCACTAGGGTGGTCTATTTCATACATTCATAAGATAACATCAATTAAATATAAAATGAACTTGTTTCTGAATGTTTGAAATGCCTAGCTTCTTCTTCCTTGCGCGTGCAGGCCATGATAACTCCATTGTTAAGCTTCTAATAGCTTCATTTCTCAGCCAAATCAAAAATGTAAACATCAAACCTGCCTAAAATTTGAATACGAATCTAACCATATAATTTTTTAAAGTTATAGGTTAAAGGTTAGCATGAATTTTGTTCAGTACCAAAATTAAGACTTAACTGATCATAGATGAAATTCTCAATGTATAAGCAATGATGATCAAAACTATGGACATAGTTAGCTTCCTAGACATGATATCCACATATTTTCTTCATAATGTATATACAAATGATGTTTGAATGAAGAGTTCCAAGTTTGAAAAACTTACCTCTTGGAGTGAAACTCGAATGACTTCTACACGACTTCCATAAATGGTTTGATGATGGATTAAGTTTTCCCGTACCTTCCTGAAGTTATTCCAATTGTTAGAATTTCTTGTAGATTGCCCAACTGCTCTGAACAAGTCAAGCTGCAATGGTGGATTTTGAAAATGGTGGATGAGGAAGTAGGTGATACAGAAGTGGTTTAAGGGTTGGGATGGTTTCGATGTGGTATATGGAAGCTTAATGAATCAAAAGGCCAAAAAACGCACGAAGGGATTTGAGATTTTGTGTGTAAAGTCAGGATGTGCCATGTTTTGTGCTTGTGTGCAGGTTCTGAGTTTTTGAGAGTTTGGGAGTGTTTTAAGGCTTGTAATCTCATGTTCTCTCCTCTCTCCTCCTTTTTTCTCCTCTTCCGCTTCCTTTTTTTACTTGTCAAAGACTTGTATATTTGTAAGTAAAAAGGTTAGAGATTGCTTGCATACGAGATTTCTGAGGTCTCGCCTTTTGGATCTATAACTTGCTTTTTCAAAGAAAGTGAGAAGACAGGTCTGAAAGTATTGTACAAGCATGATATGAGTTGGTAGTAGCCTTAGACATGTTGCTTTTAGTTTATAGGGGTTGTGTGTGCATAAAGAACAAGTGCTAGGCTAAATACAAATTGACTTTGTATAAAGCATATTTTTCTAAAATGGCAATGGTAACTTTTTGCCATTAAGGGAAAATTAGCTTGGAAAATACTTTAAATACTTGGGTAAGAGCTTAATTAATTGTGTAAACAATTAATTATGGAGTGAAACACAAGTTTGAGGGCTGCAAAGCAAGATCATGTAGCATGGCCTATGGATTTATTCAATTTTATTCAAAGTTCTGTCTTCAACTTGATTGCTTCTATAAAGATCTTAAATCTCTGTAGAACTTTGACCTTTTTCTTACTCTGGTTTTCGACAAGCATCTTGAATCTCTTAAAGATGTCTAATACTTTGTCCTTTCGTTTTGATCACATAGATCCACAATCTTCAACCAAACTCATCAACAGACAAAACAATATTTGTTTCCATCAATTGTATGTTCTTCGAATGGACCACATTCATCTGAATGTACCACTTTGGTATGCAAGATGATCTCATTGGCATAGTCGAAACAAATGAATTTCTGGATTGATTTCCTACTAAACAAACTTCACAAAGGTTTTTCCAAGCATCCTAATACTTGGAATACCGGTAACCATATCTTGAGTAATCAATTGATTAAGTGGTCGAAAATTCAAATATCCAAACTTAAAATGCCACAACCAACTCTCCTTGTGGTCGAACAGTTTTTAAACATTGAACTTCTATCGAATTGATCATTGTCTTAAATGCCCTGTTTTTCGACAACGGAGATTTTAAGACTATCTTTCATGATAACTTAGAAATTTTTTTCGACTAGTTCTCCAACACTTAGCAAGTTGCACTTTATTCCAAGTATATAGAGAACATCTTTAATCATAACTTTTCCTCCATTACTCATTTGAAAAACAATGTTGCCAGTACCTTCTTCTTGCAATGAACTATTATTAGCAAGTTTTTTGTTAAATTGTAATTCATAGTGTCGAAACTATGTGTGTCGAAGGGTTTAGAGGTGAATCGAAGCGGGATTCTCGAAGGAAGTCATTGCCCAGTCAAAGCTTGTGGATGGATGCAAGCATGAAGATAGAAAACATGTCAACTATCAATCCTGCAAAGAACCCAATAGCACATGGTCGAAGCAAGCACATCGAAATTTGGTTCATTTATCTCCGAGAGCTGGTAGCAGATGGGAAGATGAATTTGGAACACTGCAGACTGAGAATCATATTGCAGACATCATGACGAAGGGAGTGCAGGTCGAAGTATTCAGAAGACTAATAACCATGATGAATATAGATTGTTTAGACACAATGAATTAGGTGGTGTGTTAAATTGTAATTCATAGTTTCGAAACTATGTGTGTCGAAGGGTTTAGAGGTGTATCGAAGAAGGTTGCTCGAAGGAAGCCACTTCCCAGTCAAAACTTGGGGATTGAAGCAAGATTTCTCTTCTTCGACTTGTCAAAATCTGCCATCCCCTCCTTTCGATCAGTCATGTGGTTCGAACAATATGAACCAAATTTTGAATTCGACATGGTTATTTTCAACTGCATAACTTTTTTTATATGCTTTGACCTTTCGACAGTTTCCTCTTCCTCCTTTGAGGATTCAGAAGTTACATCCTTGACCTGATGCTTGAGAGCCCAATATGATCCATGGAAGCTATATAGGGAATTAAAAGTCCAATTGTACTTGTGCAAACTCAAACTCTAGTTTTCAGTCATCAGTGTTTGAGGAGGTATCTTGAGCTGATCAAACCTTGTGCAGACTTGAATGAATAGAGATCTTGTGAGAAAATTCTTGAGAAATGAGAGGGCAAATTTTGAGGTACAAGAAAGCCCATACAACATCAATACTTTCACCTTGGGCAGAGTGAAATGTTTTTTAAAAGATTAACAAAATAATAAATTACCTTGAAATATGAATGCAAGAGGGAACATTAATAGTGATCCAATTTTGGACTCTAACTCCACGTGTCATATAGTTTGGCATCTCTTGCTCTGCTTCATCTTCCACAATAGCATTGATCCTAGGAATAGTTGGATGAAGATAACCTCTAGTGTGAAAGATATCTTGATATTTTCCCAAAGTAGACTTTGACTTCATGTTCTGACCTTTATCATTCTTCACAGAGAATCCCAAACCAGCTCTATTCTTATTCACTGGTGGATTCACAATCCGCCCCCATACTTTACTAGGGCCATTACTGTAGCGATAAAAAACGTAGCGGGGTAAATCAGAGATCGAATTATTGATTAATTCGTATCACAAAAGCAAGAGTCGCCACCGCGCTTTATTGTTTCCAAGGGAAAAGGGGAAAGAGCGAAATAAAACCCTAAATATGCAATGTAAAGAATACTTTTTAAAAGTAATAAAAATACAAGGTGTTTTTGAAAAGAGATCTATGGTTCGGGGGTTGGTTATACAGTGGGAAGGTATTAACACCCAATGCATCTATAGTACTCTATAGGAACCTTTTGAAATATCTATTTTATTAAAATTGATCGTTTGATTTAAAATAAATTATTTTGGCTGAAAAGGGGTACGGACGGGTTTTTGAAGATACGACGACCTAATGTCGAAGTTTTGGCTTGAAAGGTATAAGTTTTGAAAAAGATTGAGTTTTTTATTTGGGGGGAAAATTGTCTTAAGCTTTAATGAAATGCAAATGTTCGCGCGATTGGACTTGAGGACATGAGGTCAACAAATTTAATCGTTTTTTCCCTTGGATTTAAACGTAAACAGAATAATCAAGTAAACAGAAAATTATGATAAATAAATGATATACAATAATTTAAATAAAAGACTAAGTGGTGTAAATATGCACTTTTATGTTTTTTATCTAATATTAAAGCGAGGGAATTAATAAAATATTTTTAAGTTTTCTATTTTTTATATGTTCTTAGAGTTTTTTATTTTTTATGCGTTTTTGTTTAATATTAATATAAGAGGAGAATTAATTATAGAAAAATAAAGTGTCTAAATTCTTAAATTCTATTTTTTATGTATTTTTTTTAACATGAAAATAAAATACTATTTTAAGAAATGTTAAATAATTCTAAATTAAATTAAAACTTAAAAGTTATTAATTAAACCTAATGAAAATAATATTAAAACTTCTAAATTAATTCCAAAGTTTAAACTAATAAAAAGATCAAACTATTTAAAATTACTTAATTAAATATATCTCTCTTTTATTAGATTTACTAATCAATATTAATAATAATTCTAAAAAAAGGGGCAAAGGAAATCAAAATATAAAAAATATATCAAAGGAAAAAAAAAAGGTGGACAAGTAATGATATGGGCCAAAGGTTTTAAAGGGAGGCCCAAATAAAGAAACAGAAACGGGGGGTGCGTAAGTAAAACGCTGGGGCTTGTAGGCAGAGACGGGTAAGGCCCATACATTTTAATTTGCTTAGGGTTAAAACATAAGTGTTAATTTGTCTTAGCACTGGGAGAAAAAGGGATTAGGGTTTCGGTTGATAGTAACGGCGCTCATCTTTCTCGTTCTCGCGTTCGTCTTCTTCATGCTTCTGATTCATCTTCTTCCACCTTTCCTGAGTTCCTTGCCATGGCCACCGATGCTCTTCACTTTCCTCTTCCCTCCAGCAAAGCATTAGGGGGGCGACGGATTTACGGTAAGTTCGTTTTCGTTTCGTTAGGTTTTAAATACTGCATGTTGTGGTTTTCGCCTATTCTGATTCTTATTCGTTTTTTCACATGATTATTTAAGGTATTGAAAGAAAAGAAAGATGATCGTTACCTGGAGATGGAGGAGGAGGGTTGAGTGCGTAGGAGGGCTTTGACGGCAAGGTGACAGCGGTGATGAAGCTTCTGCTTCCTGGTTTGCGTTTCTGATTTTCTTTTAGTGGTTTGATGATGACAATTGAAAACCCTTTATGATATCTTTTCTTCTTCTTCCTTTGCTTTGCTTCGTATACTCCTGTTTGCCTCGTTGCTTGCTTATGATGCCTCTGAATGCTTGAATGCTACTGTTGAAATGTTTGTTTTGACTAGCTTCTTTTCTTCTTCTTCTCGCCTTGCTACTGTATGCTTTTTTAATGGCCAATGATGAACATATCTGAGGCCTTCGTGTTTGGACATGTTACTGTTTTGACATTGGTTTGATAAAAAGCTTGCATTGTCCTGGGTTTTTCTTTGGTTGGATGGACAGGGGTTATGGTTTTAGGCCATAGTCTTGACAGTTTTTATGGTTCTTTAGGCCATAAGGTTGTACTGGTTTTGCAGGTTTATTGTTTTGATATGGTTTGAGGTTTGATTGTTTTGATATTGGAAACAGGTTTTGTAACAGGTTCGTGGTTTAGGCCATGGTTATGTTAGAGGTTATATTGGTTTTGATATGGTTTGAGGTTTGATGGTTTTGATATTGGAAACAGGTTTGTAACAGGTTCGTGGTTTAGGCCATGGTTATGTTACAGGTTATTGAAACAGGTTTGGTTTAGGCCATGTTGGTGTTACTAAGGCTTAGGCTTTAGAGCTTGAGAGAATGGCTTTTTTTTTGTTTTACAGTTTTGAGTGTGGAAGGCTTGAAGATAGGTTGTGATCTCTTTTTTTGAAGGGATTGGTAATGTTATCAGTTGGTTCGGCCTCCTTTGTTTATGCTACAGGTTTTGAATTTTTAAACTATTTTATTGCCTTTGACCTCTGCACTCTACCATACTGTTTTATCAGTTTTTGTTTCTATTCTTCTTTCATGCTTTCTTTTCTCTTACTGCAATACTGCTGATTTGTTTTGTAACTCTTTCTGCCTAAACCAAAACCTGTAAAACCAAACTTCTATCTCTCTTCTCTCTCTTAGGTACAATTTGACATAAAATGATGCTATGTACTTTAACTGTTCTGAAAAAGCACAAGGCTGTAAAATGATGTAAATGGAAAAATGCTTTGCTTGCAAATTGGTTTTAAAATTGCATATCCTCTTTGTCTTTCAATGTAACAGTAGAAGAGCCTCATGTTTTGGCCTCTTCCTATATGGTTGCATGTTTACGTTGGAATTTCTTTGTGTACATTGCATATGCTGTTTGAAATTATGCATATGATGCTGATTTTGAAATATGCTGTGGACTTTTAAAAATGCAATTGATTTTTAATTATGCAGTTTTGAAAACAAAATGAATTTGTGCATGTTTTTAAATTGTGCATTCATTTTTGAAAATAAAAATCCATCCCTTTTTATGAACCGGGAGAAATCCCGCGATTTGCAAAAAGGGTAAAAACTGATTCCAGCCGTTTGCTTTTAATGATGAACACTAAAAATAATTTTCTACTTTTAATTATTCATTTATTTCTAACTTTTTCTTTTAATTGTTTTTGCAGGTAAAATTAAATGAGCAGACAAAGAAGCATTGGATGGAAGATGAAGATTTAAAATTTAGAAAAAATTAGGATAGTTTTTATTTTACTTTAAGCATTTTATATAATTGTTATTGTAAATATTTTTGTAAATAATACAATATTTAAATAACAATTGTAATAATTAGAATAAAGTAAATAAAATTCCAATATTTTACCAATTAATTCTTTCTTCTTTCCAATTATTTATTTATCGTTTATAATTTTTTAAATTATATAGTAACTGAAAATCAATGTCAATTACTTAAATTCAGAATAATAAACAAATAAATAAACATCATTGATAAATTAATAACTTCAATTATTTACTTCACTATTTTTAATTCTTCTAAATGATAATAACTGAAAATAAAATTTCAACTATTTAAACTTAGAACAATAAATAATTAAATAAACATTGCTTGATCAATTAATAAACTCATTTTCAAATGTTTATTTCATTATTCATAAATCTTTAAATTATATAATAACTGAAAACAAATTCCAATTATTTAAATTTTGGATAATAAATAATTAATAAACACTGTTTGATCAATTAATAAACCTCTTTTCCAATATTTATTTTATTATCTATAAATCTTTAAATTATATAACAATTGAAAATAAATTCCAATTATTTAAATTTAAGATAATAAATAATTAATAAACATTGTTTTAGCATGAATCAATTAATAAATTTAGCGTTCAAAAATAAACAGCTCTCGACTCGAAAAAGTTATGAATTTTAAACCGCTTTGAAAAATTGATAAAAAATAGGTCAAAACACTTGCAACGTATTGATGCAGATGGGAGATGGTATCTTAGGTCAAAATTTGGGGTACAACAGCTGCCCCTATTTAAGTTTCTTCTATCCGGAGATATGAAGATTAAAATCTTCGTTTCGACGAGATTGAAGGTAGTTAAATACATAATACGCAAATTTTGTCCTAAGATGCCGCCATTATGCTTGATATGAATGTAGTAATTGAATTCACAGAGAAAGATATTGTATGAGACAAGACAATGCTGGAGAAATCAAACACCAACAAAACACAGGGACATGGATTATACACTACTCGGGAAACGAGCCATCGACCTCAACGACAGACTCCTGACAGCGAATAAAATTGAGGGAAGACGACCTCTGACCCTAACAAAGAAGGCATCTTGCATAGGCCAAAACAGATTATTGACCCAAAAATAACAGTGAGTTCACAACTCAAGGTCAAAGATAGACAGAAAGTATCAAATTTGCTGATGATGGATTACCGAATTCTGAAGGTAACGATTCATGACAAACTTCTCTGCGAGATTTCCAAGATATACCAATTAATGCTGAGATAATAATAAGATTGTAGATACGCAAGCTGTTCAAATAAAGAAGCTGCCACTTGTTGTCGTCCAAGGGTATCAATAACACAAAAGCTGCTCAAATAAAGAAGCCGCGACTTGCTGTTTTCCAAAGAAAATACCAATAACATACAAGCTGCTCAAATAAAGAGGCTGCCACTTGCTGTCTTCCAGAAAAAATACCAATAACAAACGAGCTGCTCAAATAAAGAAGCTGCCGCTTGCTGTTTTCCAAAGAAAATACCAATAACATACAAGCTGCTCAAATAAAGAGGCTGCCACTTGCTGTCTTCCAGAAAAAATACCAATAACAAACGAGCTGCTCAAATAAAGAAGCTGCCGCTTGCTGTATTCCAGAAAGATAATAACGTACAAGTTGCTCAAATAAAGAGACTGCCGCTTGCCGTTTGCCATTTTCTAACGATGTCTATAACGTACAAGTTGCTCATGAAGAGACCGCCGCATGTCGTTTTCCAAAAATAATAATAACGCACAAGCTGCTCGTGAAGAGTTGCCGCTTGTCGTTTTCCAATGTCTATAATGTACAAGTTGCTCATGAAGAGCTGCCGCTTGTCGTTTTCCGAAAATAATAATAACGCACAAGTTGCTCGTGAAGAGCTGCCGCTTGTCGTTTTCCGATGTCTATAACGTACAAGTTGCTCATGAAGAGTTGCCGCTTGTCGTTTTCCGAAAATAATAATGTACAAGTTGCTCATGAAGAGCTGCCGCTTGTCGTTTTCTGAAAGGTAACTCAAAAGAAAGTTGCGATGACACTGGAAGAGAATAAAAACCTTCGTCAAAGAGAATCATGAATCAGTCCTTCCCGAGGAGATCACATACTTAAATGTGCAAAATAAATGCACCATTCGTCTAGGTCATGATTTCACTGGGGAAAATCAATGAGATAGCCTATGCAAGAGACAACAACTTCATCCAGGAATAACTAGAGAGAAAACAGTCAAACAAGACTCTACCTAATGAGAAAGCAACTCGATTGGGGAATTCATCCTATCCAGAAATGGACAAGGTGAGCTAAATCAAAAATCATCCACGAGGATTAGCTCAGTTGGGGAATTTAGAAGGGAAGCACATTTTCTGCTTAAGCTAGCTTTCCACTTGGAAAGAAACATGTACGTTGTTTGAATAAACAGAGTACAACCAAAATCAAACGGCAAATCTGAGTATGCGTGCGAGATATGAGTGTAAATGAATAAATGAATGTTATGCTGACAAAACGAACAGATGGAATATCTTGAAGATAATAAGATGTCACAGCATAATAGATACTCGGCCAATCTTAAAAAGACGGAAAATAACTGGAACTGGAACCCCAAAGCAACGTCAGAGCGTATCACGCCACAAGGTTCAAGTCTTCTGAGGAGAAAAGTAATCAAATCCAATCTTACAAAACCAATAGACCACTGGCAAGAGACAAAGCGTACCACACTTCCGAAATCTGCTCGAACAAAGGTAGCCAAAACAACGCTTAACTGGAAAAGCTGGGGAGTCACCAAACTTAGTACCACGAGAGACGCAAGTTTACACAACCGACACCTCATGACGTTTTGAAATAAAACATGTTCATCATGCAAGGATAAAATACCGTGCGGTTTTGCATTTCATGGCTTGACGATCCTCGGAACAACTGTTAATATTCCTTTCATTATTTATGACGCATTTTAAAGTAAAAATACTTTAAATAACTTTATTTCAAATATTTCCATAAAAATTAAAATTTTGCCCACAAAAGTTAAATGCTCAAATTTCATTAATAATATGGTAGTTCGCTAACAATGCGACTCCAACGGTTTACAAAAGTTTGGGAAATAGTACATGAAATAAAAAGGTTACACAAAAAACCATGATCACTATTCTCCCTAACAACTTCGAATTCCGAAATGTGCTCAAATACCGAGACTGGTCTGACCAAAAGCTTGCCTAAGCCGCCCCTTCGGGTTTTCAACTTAGTGAACTGTCAACTCAAATCTAAGCGAAATACTTCTTGACTGCATCGGCGTTCATGGGACGCGGGAGCTCATCACCGTCCATATTGGTGAGAATCAAGGCACCTCCAGAGAAAACGTTCTTAACGACATATGGTCCTTCATAGTTCGGAGCCCACTTGCCCCTAGAATCAAGTTGGAAAGATAATATCTTCTTGAGCACAAGGTCACCTTCTCTGAACTCGCGTGGTCGAACCTTCTTATCAAAAGCCTTCTTCATTCTCTGCTGATATAATTGACCGTGACACAATGCTGTCAATCTCTTCTCTTCGATTAAATTCAACTGATCATACCTACTCTGACACCACTCAGCCTCAGAAAGTTTAGCTTCCATCAACACTCTCAGAGACGGAATCTCAACCTCCACGGGGAGTACTGCTTCCATACCATAAACCAGGGAAAATGGGGTTGCGCCTGTTGAAGTTCGAACTGAAGTACGGTATCCATGCAGAGCAAACGGAAGCATTTCATGCCAATCTTTATAAGTTACCACCATCTTATGGACAATCTTTTTGATGTTCTTGTTAGCAGCTTCAACAACCCCATTCATCTTCGGTCTGTAAGGAGAAGAATTATGATGTTCGATCTTGAACTCTTCACAAAGCTCTCTCATCATCTTGTTATTCAAATTCGAACCATTATTAGTGATGATCTTGCTCGGGATACTGTATCGACAAATGATATGATTCTTGATAAATCTGACTACCACATGTCTGGTTACATTAGCATAAGATGCTGCTTCCACCCATTTAGTAAAATAATCAATCGCTACCAAGATGAAACGATGATCGTTTGAAGCTTTGGGTTCAATCATTCCAATCATATCAATGCCCCACATAGAGAAAGGCCAAGGTGAAGAGATAACGTTGAGGAGGGTCGGCGGCACGTGCATCTTGTCCGCATAAATCTGGCATTTATGACACTTCTTCACATATTTGCAGCAATCAGATTCCATTGTCATCCAATAGTAATCGGATCTCAACATCTTTCTAGCCATTGAATGTCTGTTGGCATGAGTGCCAAAGGATCCTTCGTGTACTTCTTGCATTAGCATGTATGCTTCACGTCTGATTACGCATCTGAGCAAGACCATGTCATAATTCCTCTTATACAAAACCTCTTCATTGAGAAAGAAACTGCTTGTTAATCTTCTCAACGTCTTCCTATCTTTATTGGTTGCCCCAGGCGGATACTCTTGAGTTTGAAGAACACGTTTAATGTCATAGAACCACGGTTTGTCGTCGGTAACCTCTTCTACTGAGAACACATGAGCAGGTCTGTCGAGGCGCATAACTCTGATTGTAGGCACATCGTTCCAACCATTCACTTGAAACATTAAAGACAAAGTAGCTAAAGCATCAGCCATTTGGTTTTCATCTCTAGGGATATGATGTAACTCCACTTTGTTGAAGAAAGTAAACAATCTTCTAGCATAGTCTCTGTAAGGGATACAACCAGGATGACGAGTCTCCCATTCTCCTTTGATTTGATTAATTACCAATGCCGAATCTCCGTAAATATCAAGAATCTTAATCCTTAGATCCACTGCTTCTTCGAGACCCATAATACATGCCTCATATTCAGCCATGTTGTTCGTGCAGTCAAACTTCAATCTCGCCGTGAACGGGATATGAGTGCCTCGGGGGGTGACGATGATTGCCCCAATTCCATTTCCATAAGAGTTCACAGCCCCATCAAAAATCAAACCCCAATGCGATTCGGGATCAGGTCCTTCTTTAGGTAACGACTCTTCATAATCTTTAGCTTTCAAGTACATAACATCTTCATCTGGGAAATCAAACTTGATGGATTGATAATCGTCAATTGGTTGGTGAGCCAAATGATCGGCTAAAATACTCCCTTTGATTGCTTTCTGAGTGTGATACTCAATGTCATATTCGGATAACAACATCTCCCAACGGGCTATTCTTCCAGATAAGGCGGGTTTCTCAAAGATATACTTGATCGGATCCATTTTGGAGATCAACCAAGTGGTGTGGTTAATCATATACTGGCGCAGATGGCGAGCAGCCCAAGCTAAAGCACAACAGGTTTTCTCAAGCAATGAGTATCGAGACTCACAGTCTGTGAATTTCTTACTCAGATAATATACGGCATGTTCCTTTCTTCCAGTCTCATCTTGTTGACCAAGCACACATCCCATGGAATCTTCCAATATAGTCAGGTACATAATCAGAGGTCTTCCTTCCACCGGAGGAATCAAAATGGGAGGTTCAAGAAAATATTCTTTGATACTATCAAAAGCTCTCTGACAATCTTCTGTCCACACACATCCTTGGTTCTTTCAGAGAAGCTTGAAAATCGGCCCACAGGTAGCAGTCATATGAGATATAAATCTAGAGATATAGTTCATTCTCCCAAGGAATCCTCTTACTTGTTTTTCAGTCTTGGGTGCAGGCATTTCCCGAATAGCTTTGACTTTATCAGGATCTACCTCAATACCTTTCTGACTGACAATGAAACCCAGAAGTCTTCCAGAACGAACACCAAAAGTGCACTTGTTGGGATTCAGACGGAGTTTAAACTTCCTCAAATGTTGGAATAACTTCAATAAATGCTCCAAATGATCCTCCTCAGTCTGTGATTTGGCAATCATGTCATCCACATACACTTTTATCTCCTTATGCATCATGTCATGGAACAAAGCAGTCATGGCCCTTTGGTATGTTGTGTCAGCATTCCTCAGACCAAACGGCATAACTCGATAACAAAATGTTCCCCGAGGTGTAATGAAAGCTGTCTTCTCCATATCTTCTGGTGCCATCTTGATTTGATTGTAACCAGAGAAACCGTCCATGAAAGAAAAGACTTTGAACTTCGCGGTACTGTCGACCAATACGTCAATTTGCGGTAATGGGAAGTCATCCTTTGGGCTAGCTCTGTTCAGATCTCTATAGTCTACACACATCCGAACTTTTCCATCCTTCTTTGCAACAGGCACTATATTGGCTAACCATTGAGGATAGACCGATGTAACAAGGAAACCTGCATTAATCTGCTTTTGAACTTCTTCTTTGATCTTATCAGCCATATCGGGATGAGTCCTTCTCAGCTTCTGCTTAATCGGCGGACATTCAGGTCTCAACGGTAAACGATGCTCCACAATATCGTTGTCCAAACCCGGCATATCTTGGTAGGACCAAGCAAACACATCAACATACTCTTTGAGAAGCTCCAACATTTTCTCTTTGACTTCGGGGATAAGCAATGCTCCGACTTTGACTTCCTTTCTATCTTCTTCATCACCCAAGTTGACCAACTCTAAAGGTTCTTCAAACGGTTGAATGATCTTCTCATCATGCTCAAGCAAACGGGAAATTTCAACAGGAACCTCTTCACTATCCTCTTCTTCAGCTCTGAACACAGGGAATTCAAAGTTGGGAGAGGGCATAGGATCATTGTTTTCGATGGTTAAGTCATGGATTAATCTGCACATATGATTATGCTTTAATTTAGAAATCCATTTGTGCAAATAAAACAAAAGGTTATTATATTTCCTATTACTACCAATTAATTTTCATTATTATTTCCCAGAAAAAAGTGAAAAAAATAAAACAGTAGTGGACAAAATAACATTTTTATTCATTGAAGGGAAATACTTGAAACAAAGAGCCCAGACATTTCTCTTTTGCCTTGGGCAGAGCAAAAGGAATTATTTTTAACATAGCCCGACACAAAATACTTTTCGCCTTGGGTAGAGCGAATTTTTTCAAATAAAAACAAAACAAAACATTACTCAGAAATGTGCATAACAATAGGAACATCAACAGCTATCCAGTTTTGGCAAGCCAATCCATGCGTCACAAAATCGGGTAAATCCTCCTCGGAATCGTCCTCTATGATAGCATCAACCTCAGGAGGAGTCAGATGGATAAAACCAGCGCTTCGGAAAACCTCTTGAATCGGACGAGCAACCACCTCCTTCTTGACTCTTGCAGACACTGGATGAAAACCAAGACCTTCTCCAGATTTGTTCTCGGGCAAAGTCAACACCTGGCCCCATCGTTCGGCCGAACCACTTTCCACCACTCGTCGCGCATCCTCAAAAGAAGAAATGGATGCCCCTTGCTTCTTCACTTCATTCTTGGCAACAGATAGACCTTGGAACTGGGTTCCAACATCCTCATCAGCATCAATAAAAGAGAAGGATGATAAATGGCTTACCACCATAGCCTGCTCTCCACCGATCATTACTAGCTTCCCATGCCTCACAAACTTCAGTCTCTGATGGAGCGTGGAGGTGACTGCCCCTGCATCATGGATCCATGGACGACCCAATAAGCAACTGTAGGCAGCACGAATATCCATTACTTGGAAAGTGATTTGAAAAGTGTGGGGACTAATTACTATAGGAAGATCCACTTCACCAATGACAGTCTTCCTAGAACCATCGAACGCTTTGACAATTACTCCACTAGGTCTCATAGGAGCACCTGGATATGAGAGCCGAGATAACATAGTTTTGGTCATTACATTCAACGACGAACCTGTATCTACCAACACACTTGACAAGGTATCATTTCCACAACTTACTGAGATGTGCAAAGCCATATTATGGTTTCTCCCCTCCTCCGGGAGTTCTTCATCACTGAAACCAAGATTGTTACACGAAGTAATATTTCCCACAATTCCATCAAATTTGTCAACCGTCACATCATGATCCACGAACGCCTGGTCTAAGACCTTCATCAAAGCTTCTCTATGGGCACCAGAATCTCTCAGTAAAGCAAGCAAAGAAATCTTGGAAGGAGTTTGCAAAAGTTGGTCCACAATCTTATATTCACTTCTCTTGATAAGCTTCAGAATCTCATCATCCTTAGGGCGAGGGATAGGTTCACTGGATCGGCCTATCTCAACCCTTGGTTCAACATTTCTCACTGGAATTTCCGTCGGTATGGGCCTCCTGACTTGAACTTCTGGTCTCTTCAAAGGTACTGCTGCAAAGACACGTCCACTTCTCGTAACTCTACTCACATCAGCAATGTTAACAAAAGACGGTCTTGTCTGTATAGGGACTTCTACCCCATTCTCAATCATTGTGGCATTATACTTATACGGTACAACTTGGTCTGAGTTGTAAGGCACAGGACCAGGTGGGTAAATAATCAAAGGATCAACAGGTGCAGTCTGACTGTCGTAAACGATCTCTACTGATTCAGGCAAATTAAATTGTGGAATTATAACATTCACTTCATCCTTCGGATTTTTGTCATACGTAATAGTGATAACTCTCTGGTCTAACAACTTCTGAATATCCTCCTTCACAATAGGAAAATCAACCTCTCTTGAACAAAATTCACAAACATCATAATCATGCTGATGCTTAACAAAGGCAAGTCTTCTCAAACTCTGATGTAACCTGATCAACGACTCTCTTATGTGTTCAACTTGAAAAACTTGAAACATCCCTGGACAACCTTCCACCATATTCACTGATGTTGCCCCATGTCAAGGCAAAGGATTATCTCTAACATTTGGATTAACATCCTTGAAAGACAAGATACCATTCTTAATCAACCTCTGCACGTCCGCCTTCAGAGCAAAGCAATTCTCAAGGTTGTGCCCTGGCGACCCTTGATGATATTCACAAAACTGATCCGCCTTGTACCACGGAGAAGTACTATTTGGTGCGACAGGAGGAGGCTTTGTTGTTATGAGATTCTTTCTGATAAGAGCAGGGAATAAATCAGTATAAGTCATAGGAATGGCATCGAACTGCGGTTTTCTAGGTGAACGGTTCTGATTGTTGAATGGATAAGCCTATTGTCGAGGCTGCTGCTGAAATGGCCGTTGTTGAGTTGGTGGGGTTTGATGAGCTGGAGTCATCAAAGCTGGGCGGACAGCTGGGGTGACTGCCGCGACGTGAGAGTAACCTCTCCTCGTTCTCCCTGGGAACAATGCGCTGACATCCTGCTCTTTTCTTTTCGGGAAAACACTTCCAAACTTCTTAGTACTGCTAGACAGACTTCCTTCTTTAACCAAACGCCCTTCACGAATCCCTTCCTCTAACCGCATGCCCATGCTTACCATTTCGGTGAAGTCACTGGGTGCGCTGGCGATCATTCTTTCATAGTAAAAGGAACCTAAAGTCTTCAAAAATATCTTAGTCATCTCTTTCTCCTCAAGAGGTGGATAGATTTGAGCAGCAATTTCACGCCACCTCTGGGCGTATTCCTTAAAAGATTCTCTGTCTCTTTGCGACATCGCCCGGAGTTGATCCCTGTCCGGTGCCATGTCAACGTTGTACTTATACTGGTGAATAAAGGCTTCGGTAAGATCGTTGAAGTTGCGGATCCGAATACTGTCTAAACCCATATACCACTTTAGAGCAGCACCCGTCAAACTGTCTTGAAAATAATGAATCAATAAGTCATGATCATCGGAATACGTAGACATCTTTCTCACGTACATAGTCAAGTGACTTCTAGGACATGAATCACCCTTATATCTCTCAAAGTCTGGCACTTTGAATTTTGCTGGAATCTTGACATTCGGGACTAAACAAAGGTCATGCGTGTTCTTCCCAAACAAATCCTTCCCCTTTAACGCTCTAAGCTCCTTCTGCATTTCTTGGAATTGATCCTGAAACTCTTTCATTCTATCAAAAAGACCCAAACTTTCAGCAGGCTCGGCAGGATAAGTAGGTTCATTCAAGTATGGCACGGAGTGAACCACAGGAGCGACAGTTGTCATTACCGGTTGCGGAAAAGGTGTTACAGACGGGATTACCGGCGGCATGGCAGTTGTCTCTGGCTGAGGAAGAGACAAAGCGAGTTGAAACAAAGGCTGTACGGCAGGCTGATACCCCTCTGGCACAAAGTTGTAAGGCATTCCCCACGGAAAACCTTTCGGCATCTGATGTTGAAGCGGAGAGTTGATTTGAGTCATGGATGTTGGAACGATGACAATCTCGGAAACCACTGGAGTTGAAGTCTGAATCTCAGCAGCCGTAGTCGATGGCTGATTCTGAACAGCCACCAAACTTTCCACTAACGCAGTTAACTTTTCCATCTCGATAAGAAGGGTAGCAACTTCCCTATGAAGCTCATGATTTTCCTGTTCCAGATCTTCCATCTTCCTCTGGCGATTGGCTCGAGTGTCGTATCAGTGAGACAGCTTGACTACCCTTTAGAGTGGAAAAAGAAACAAGGATAAGACTCTAGAAAACATGTGAAGTGGAATGTTGAATGATGCATGATGTGTGATGCAAATGATGATTCATTTTAATAGTTTTTCAAGGAACTTCGATAATTTTGCACATATCAATGGTAAAGGAATTTGGAACAACAAAAACTCAATCCATTAATCAAAAACAGTAAATTACAACTTACAACTTTGAAACAACAAAATAATAAATTACACTTTGGGATAACAACCCAATAATAAAAGCAGTAAATTACAACTTTGGAACATGAAGCCCATAATAAAGCACTAAATTACAACTTTGAAACATGAAGTCCATAATAAAGCAATAAATTACAACTTCGGAGCATGAAGCCCTTAATAAAAGCAGTAAATTACAACTTCGGAGCATGAAGCCCTTTTACAGAGTTTTACAAAATGACATCAATAAAATAAAACTAAAAGCTAAAGATCACTCAGAAACATCGGATGAAGGACCAAACACCAACTGTAACCGGAGCTTCTTGATCTTCTCTTCATAAAAGTCTTCCATCTCTTTCTTCTCAGCTACCAGTCGATCAATGATTTCCTTCTGCGGATTAGGAACAAGAGCAACGCTTACCGAACCTTCCCTCTTTCTCTTCCTTTCACTAGCATATTTCTTCAGTAAAGCATCCTTTTGACGAAGCTTCTCTTCGTGATCAATAAACCATCCGTCTTGAATAAAGAGTAAATCCTCCTTTTCCTTTAGTTGTCGAGTCAGGACTCGATTCTCATATTCAGACATATTATACTTTTCTTTCCAAGCATCCCTCTCGGACTTCATCCTAGCCAGATTTCCTTGGTATTCTCCTATATTTGCGATAGGGATAACAACAGATGATGATGCAACGGTAGGGAATAAAGGTTTCTAAAGTTTATAGGGCATCTTGAGAGCACAAGCCCTAGCACAGACCCACTGTAGGTAAGGCTCCAAAGAAACGACACCTCTATGTCCTAACATATCTCTCCTTTTCCTATGGATGTGGCGCCAAGCTCCTTCGATCTCCCTCTTAGCTGCCTGATGATCTTGTCCTTCCTGTAGAAAGAAACCACTCACAAGGATGTTGTTCGGCTTGTCCCTCATCGGGTACCCAAACTGACGGCGTGCAAGAACAGGGTTATAGTTAATTCCACCTTTCGTACCAAGAAGGGGCACGTTGGGAAAAGCACCACAGCTATCGATAATCTTCACGTAATAGTAAACTCGATTATACCAATCAATGTCGAAATGAGTGAGTGCCATAATCTTTGGCGCCCAACGCGGCTCCTTCTCGAGATCCTAGAAAACATCAGACCCAGGTAGATGCAAAACATACCACTGATACAGCAACGGTGCATAACAAATAATCATCCCTCCTTGATAAGAGTTTCGAAGATGGATGGAGTAGTAGGTATCTCCTAGCAGCGTAGGGACCGGATTTCCAATCAAGA
This sequence comes from Vicia faba, assembly GCA_948472305.1. NCBI lineage: Eukaryota > Viridiplantae > Streptophyta > Magnoliopsida > Fabales > Fabaceae > Vicia > Vicia faba. Next base: position 1,221,697,831 of record OX451739.1, on the reverse strand, counting down.
AGATTCTGATGGCATTGATATCCACAAACTTATCAACGTTAGGGAACAAGAATAGACCATAAGCGAGTAAAGCAAACACGTCTTCAAAGGCAATAGTATCCTCTATCTCAGCGAAATGACGAGCTTTCCTCAACAAAAACTGCGCAGACAAACCTCGGATTCCCCCTTTTGTAGTCATGTTCGCCTCTATCTCTGATTTCTTCAAGTGGGTGATGGTCGCTATCTCGTGAGATTTGGGCTCCTCTTCTAATCCAGAAAAAGGAACACAGTCGGTGATCGGCAAACCAAGTATGTAGGAGTACTCTTCTAAGGTGGGCATCAAGTGGTAATCCGGAAAGGTGAAACATCGGTACAAGGGATCGTAGAATTGAACCAACGTATTAAGAATGCCTTCCTTCATCTTGCGCCTCATGAGAGGTATAATGGACCCATACTTCTTCTGAAAATCCGTCGGGTTCTCGATCTTCGAAATTAAACTCTTCAGTTCTTCAATCTCGTGCTCCTTAAAACTAAAGCTTCGAGTGTTTCTCCTTCCAAATTCCATAATAACCTGAGATGTCTGGAAAAATCATTCCGAAGTTCCTTGAAAAACAAGTTTTTTACAAAAATGTTGATGAATGCATGAATGAATGATAATGCAACAGTTACACACAAGTTTGCAAACATGGGGTTCAAAGGTTCAACGTTCAGCAAGGAGTCGAGGGTAAAGCCCACCCCAAGGTATGTACTAATGGTTCAAACACACCTGTAAGACAAGGTTCTAAGAGTTCCCAGAGTCTACATTCCTCCTTCGGATATTACCAACGTCTTGATTACTCAATAATTAGCAATATTCTCAAGAGAAACTCGTCCGAGCGTAGCATCGCGTAACAACTACTTCCGAATTACTCTGTTATAGTCTCCGCGCTACACCTAAAAAGGCCAAGATAGGTTAGGGTTCTACGGTCCTCAACTTCTCGGGCTCCTAGGTCGAAAATAATAATGTCTTCCCGATTACTCGGTAAACAAATATTAAGTTCAAGAGGGCCTTCCATTGAGTGGGGGATCTCATGCCTCCTTCTTCGGGATTACTCCCTCAAAGTTAATATGATTGTACTGCCCGTCCTATTCTTAAGTGTAACTTAATCCGGGTATAGGATTCGTCCTTCGCAAAAAACCCAAACACCCCAATTTAAACACATAATCAAACAAATCAAATAATAATAAAACAGATAAAACAAAATAGGCTTAACCCACTTAGGGATGGACCAGCAAGAGGTCAATCTCTCCCCAGCAGAGTCGCCAATTCTGTAGCGATAAAAAATGTAGCGAGGTAAATCGAAGATCGAATTATTGATTAATTCGTCTCACAAAAGCAAGAGTCGCCACCGCGCTTTATTGTTTCCAAGGGAAAAGGGGAAAGAGCGAAATAAAACCCTAAATATGCAATGTAAAGAATACTTTTAAAAAGTAATAAAAATACAAGGAATTTTTGAAAAGAGATCTATAGTTCGGGGGTTGGTTATACAGTGGGAAGGTATTAGCACCCAATGCATCTATAGTACTCTATAGGAACCTTTTGAAATATCTGTTTTATTAAAATTGATCGTTTGATTTAAAATAAATTGTTTTGGCCGAAAAGGGGTACGGACGGGTTTTTGAAGATACGACGACCTAATGTCGAAGTTTTGGCTTGAAAGGTATAAGTTTTGAAAAAGATTGAGTTTTTTTTTTGGGGGGGAAATTGTCTTAAGCTTTAATGAAATGCAAATGTTCGCGCGATTGGACTTGAGGACATGAGGTCAACAAATTTAATCGTTTTTTCCCTTGGATTTAAACGTAAACAGAATAATCAAGTAAACAGAAAATTATGATAAATAAATGATATACAATAATTTAAATAAAAGACTAAGTGGTGTAAATATGCACTTTTATGTTTTTTATCTAATATTAAAGCGAGGGAATTAATAAAATATTTTTAAGTTTTCTATTTTTTATATGTTCTTAGAGTTTTTTATTTTTTATGCGTTTTTGTTTAATATTAATATAAGAGGAGAATTAATTATAGAAAAATAAAGTGTCTAAATTCGTAAATTTTATTTTTTATGTATTTTTTTTAACATGAAAATAAAATACTATTTTAAGAAATGTTAAATAATTCTAAATTAAATTAAAACTTAAAAGTTATTAATTAAACCTAATGAAAATAATATTAAAACTTCTAAATTAATTCCAAAGTTTAAACTAATAAAAAGATCAAACTATTTAAAATTACTTAATTAAATATATCTCTCTTTTATTAGATTTACTAATCAATATTAATAATAATTCTAAAAAAAGGGGCAAAGGAAATCAAAATATAAAAAATATATCAAAGGAAAAAAAAAAGTGGACAAGTAATGATATGGGCCAAAGGTTTTAAAGGGAGGCCCAAATAAAGAAACAGAAACGGGGGGTGCGTAAGTAAAACGCTGGGGCTTGTAGGTAGAGACGGGTAAGGCCCATACATTTTAATTTGCTTAGGGTTAAAACATAAGTGTTAATTTGTCTTAGCACTGGGAGAAAAAGGAATTAGGGTTTCGGTTGATAGTAACGGCGCTCATCTTTCTCGTTCTCGCGTTCGTCTTCTTCATGCTTTTGATTCATCTTCTTCCACCTTTCCTGAGTTCCTTGCCATGGCCACCGGTGCTCTTCACTTTCCTCTTCCCTCCAGAAAAGCATTAGGGGGGCGACGGATTTACGGTAAGTTCGTTTTCGTTTCGTTAGGTTTTAAATACTGCATGTTGTGGTTTTCGCCTATTCTGATTCTTATTCGTTTTTTCACATGATTATTTGAGGTATTGAAATAAAAGAAAGATGATCGTTACCTCGAGATGGAGGAGGAGGGTTGAGTGCGTAGGAGGGCTTTGACGGTAAGGTGACAGCGGTGATGAAGCTTCTGCTTCCTGGTTTGCGTTTCTGATTTTCTTTTAGTGGTTTGATGATGACAATTGAAAACCCTTTATGATATCTTTTCTTCTTCTTCCTTTGCTTTGCTTCGTATACTCCTGTTTTCCTCGTTGCTTGCTTATGATGCCTCTGAATGCTTGAATGCTACTGTTGAAATGTTTGTTTTGACTAGATTCTTTTCTTCTTCTTCTCACCTTGCTACTGTATGCTTTTTTAATGGCCAATGATGAACATATCTGAGGCCTTCGTGTTTGGACATGTTACTGTTTTGACATTGGTTTGATAAAAAGCTTGCATTATCCTGGGTTTTGCTTTGGTTGGATGGACAGGGGTTATAGTTTTAGGCCATAGTCTTGACAGGTTTTATGGTTCTTTAGGCCATAAGGTTGTTCTGGTTTTGCAGGTTTATTGGTTTTGATATGGTTTGAGGTTTGATGGTTTTGATATTGGAAACAGGTTTTGTAACAGGTTCGTGGTTTAGGCCATGGTTATGTTACAGGTTATATTGGTTTTGATATGGTTTGAGGTTTGATGGTTTTTTATATTGGAAACAGGTTTGTAACAGGTTCGTGGTTTAGGCCATGGTTATGTTACAGGTTATTGAAACAGGTTTGGTTTAGGCCATGTTGGTGTTACTAAGGCTTAGGCTTTAGAGCTTGAGAGAACGGCTTTTTTTTGTTTTACAGTTTTGAGTGTGGAAGGCTTGAAGATAGGTTGTGATCTCTTTTTTTGAAGGGATTGGTAATGTTATCAGTTGGTTCGGCCTCCTTTGTTTATGCTACAGGTTTTGAATTTTTAAACTATTTTATTGCCTTTGACCTCTGCACTCTACCATACTGTTTTATCAGTTTTTGTTTCTATTCTTCTTTCATGCTTTCTTTTCTCTTACTGCAATACTGCTGATTTGTTTTGTAACTCTTTCTGCCTAAACCAAAACCTGTAAAACCAAACTTCTATCTCTCTTCTCTCTCTTAGGTACATTTTGACATAAAATGATGCTATGTACTTTAACTGTTCTGAAAAAGCACAAGGCTGGAAAATGATTTAAATGGAAAAATGCCTTGGTTGCAAATTGGTTTTAAAATTGCATATCCTCTTTGTCTTTCAATGTAACAGTAGAAGAGCCTCATGTTTTGGCCTCTTCCTATATGGTTGCATGTTTACGTTGGAATTTCTTTGTGTACATTGCATATGCTGTTTGAAATTATGCATATGATGCTGATTTTGAAATATGTTGTGGACTTTTAAAAATGCAATTGATTTTTAATTATGCAGTTTTGAAAACAAAATGAATTTGTGCATGTTTTTAAATTGTGCATTCATTTTTGAAAATAAAAATCCATCCCTTTTTGTGAACCGGGAGAAATCCCGCGATTTGCAAAAAGGGTAAAAACTGATTCCAGCTGTTTGCTTTTAATGATGAACACTAAAAATAATTTTCTGCTTTTAATTATTCATTTATTTCTAACTTTTTCTTTTAATTGTTTTTGCAGGTAAAATTAAATGAGCAGACAAAGAAGCATTGGATGGAAGATGAAGATTTAAAATTTAGAAAAAATTAGAATAGTTTTTATTTTACTTTAAGCATTTTATATAATTGTTATTGTAAATATTTTTGTAAATAATACAATATTTAAATAACAATTGTAATAATTAGAATAAAGTAAATAAAATTCCAATATTTTACCAATTAATTCTTTCTTCTTTCCAATTATTTATTTATCGTTTATAATTCTTTAAATTATATAGTAACTGAAAATCAATGTCAATTACTTAAATTCAGAATAATAAACAAATAAATAAACATCATTGATCCATTAATAACTTCAATTATTTACTTCACTATTTTTAATTCTTCTAAATTATAATAACTGAAAATAAAATTTCAACTATTTAAACTTAGAACAATAAATAATTAAATAAACACTGCTTGATCAATTAATAAACTCCTTTTCAAATGTTTATTTCATTATTCATAAATCTTTAAATTATATAATAACTGAAAACAAATTCCAATTATTTAAATTTAGGATAATAAATAATTAATAAACATTGTTTGATCAATTAATAAACCTCTTTTCCAATATTTATTTTATTATCTATAAATCTTTAAATTATATAACAATTGAAAATAAATTCCAATTATTTAAATTTAAGATAATAAATAATTAATAAACATTGTTTTAGCATGAATCGATTAATAAATTTAGCGTTCAAAAATAAACAGCTCTCGACTCGAAAAAGTTATGAATTTTAAACCGCTTTGAAAAATTGATAAAAAATAGGTCAAAACACTTGCAACGTAATGATGCAGATGGGAGATGGTATCTTAGGTCAAAATTTGGGGTACAACAATTACGCACTACCTGTTGAGCATCCTTAAATGAAGCTATAGAATTATCATTTTCCCTTATATTATCAATGGATAAAGCTTGGATATGAGTTCCAACGACAACTTCATTTTCTTCCACAACACTGAATGAGGATAAATGAGATATTAACAAAGCATGTCCTCCATTTATGATGACCACCTTTCCTTCACGAATAAACTTCATCTTTTGGTGCAAAGTTGTAGTGACAACCCCTGCCTCCTGTATCCATGGTCGTCCCAATAAACAGCTGTAAGCGGGCACAATATCCATAACCTAAAAAGTAATCTGAAACAAGTGAAGGCCTATATGAATAGGCAAATCTACTTCCCCGATGACAAACTTCCTTGATCCATCGAAAGCTTTCACAATTGTGGCACTTGGGCGCATGGGAGTTCCTTGGTACTTCAGATTTATAAGCGTGCTCCTCTATATGACATATAAAGCGGGCCCATTGTCAATCAGCACATTTGACAATGAATCATTCTTACAGTTCATGGAGATATGAAGATCCATATTATAATTCCTTCCTTCATCGAGCAATTCGTCATCACAAAAACTCAAGTAATTACAGGATGTAATATTCCCTACAACACTGCTCAATTGTTCCAACAATATATCCCTTTCCATGAAAGCTTGATCCAAAACTCTCATCAAAGATTCCCTGTGGGCAGAAGAGTTCATTAGCAAGGCTAGAATGGATATCTTTGATGGGGTTTGCAATAATTGTTATACGATCCTGTAGTCACTAATCTTGATAATCTTTAGTATATCGTCCACATACTTTTCCAGAGTAGTACAACTAGATTCCCCCACTACTTTCTTAGGTTCAGTACTTTCAACAACCTTTTTATCATCATTAACATTCCCTCGAATGACAGGTTCAAAAACATGTCCACTGCGGGTCACCCGGTTGGCTTATACAATATTCTTGACATCAGACAAAGGTTAGATGGGAACTTCCACAAAACCCTCTAAGATTGTATTATTGTAGTTATATAGTATGGATTTGTTTGATTCATAAGGAACAGGACCCGCAAACAAATCACCACTGGAGCAACAGCTGGCTTGCCATGGTATTCAATCTCTATAGGGGCGGGAAAACAAAAACAAGGCACAATAACATTCACTCCTTCTTCAGAATACTTAGGAATCATAGAATCATTACTGGAAAACACATCTTCATATGAGGAAAATAATTCATCTGTAGAAGCATACTCATCATCTGACACAGTCTCAGTTAAGCAATATTCAATCACATTAAACCTATTGTAATCATCTCTATTACCTGAAACTTTGATAGTACCATTGTCCAACAACAACTGAACATCCTTCCTCCCCATGTAACAACCACAATAATCTTTGCAGCAGATCTAGCAAGACCCATAAAGGTGTTCTTCTTGACCATCCATGTTGCAGAAGGTAACGTGCAACTGCACCAAATTATCATTCATATGATTCACGTCAAAAATCCGGAATTCTCTAGAACATCCAAAGACCATATTTACATATTCTTCATACTCTACCCTTGGCCTGATTATATAAATGAGGCCCTCATCCACCATTTCCTAAAGATCAACTTTTATCTTATCACATCCCTTGATATCGGTACGACAAATATCATAACCAGCATGGTCGTGCATATAGTAGCTGATATCATAGAGGTCAGCATGCATCTTTACCAAATATCCTTTAACCAAGTTGATATAAAAAATCGGGAAGTCGCCTGGGCAACCATCAACCATGCTTACATTATTTTCTCCTCCATGCTTTGGAAAAGGATTATCTTTCACGTTAGAGACAACATCTTTAAACGATAAAAGGCCAGATCTTACCATCTTTTGTACTTCAGATTTCAAAGGATAACAGTTCTCAATATTGTGCCCTGGTGCTCCCTAATGAAAACCACACGCCTGGTCTGCCTTATAATACCAATATAAAAGGTAATGGTATAGCAGGGGGTGACCTAGTATGAACCAACTTCTAATGAATCAAAGTTCAGAGTACCTCTGCATAGCTCATCGAAATTGAGTCAAAGGCTTCTCTCTTCTGACTTTTCCCTTGATTCCCCTGAGGAGTTGGTCTCTGATAGGCAACTCTGGTAGGATCTACATTGATGACCGGAGTCACAGAAGCTACCTGTTACTGGTACCTTTGATTCCTTCTAGTTTGTCTAATATTCCTTTCTCCAATAACAACATTCGTTTCACTTTCTTTCTTTCAAGAGAAAATGTGACTTCGTTTTCCCTCCATCTCTTGTCAAACGCCCCTCTCTAATAGCCTCTTCCAAACGAACACCCATGCTTACCATTTCGGTAAAATCACTCGGTGCACTGGCGACCATCCTTTCGTAATAAAATAATCTAAGGGTTTTTAGGAAGACCTTGGTGATTTCTTGTTCTCCCATAGGTGGCACCACCTGGCCATCTATCTCATGCCATCTCTGTGCATATTCTTTGAATGACTCATTGTCTCTCTGGGCCATTTCCCTCAACTGTTCACGGTCAGATGCCATAAACATGTAATACTTATACTGTCTGATGAAGGCTTCCCCTAGATCATTGAAGGTGCGTATACTACTACTGTCTAGACTCATATACCACTTCAGAGCAGCACCAGTTAAACTATCTTGGAAGAAACGAATGAGAAAACGCTACTCATCAGTATGGGTAAACATTTTCCTGATATACATCACAAGGTGGTCACGAGGGTAAGAGTTTCCCTTGTACCTCTCAAATTACGTTACTTTAAACTTGCATGGCACCTTTACATTAGGAACCAAGCAGAGTTCACTAACGTTTAGTCCAAACAATTATTTTCCTTGAAGGGCCTTCATTTCCTTCTACATCTCATTGAAATGGTCTTGAAATTCATCTAACTGTTCTTAGAAAACCATAATTTCACTCAGTGGAGGAACTGGACGATAAACTTCATCCTTAACAAACAACATAGCATTCACCAAAGGAGATGCAATATAATGGATCTTATTTCTAGAAGCAAGAGTAATATGCACCACAGGAGGTGCGAGTGTAGAAACATCTTGGACAATTGGTGAAGCTTGAGTGTCAAGAAGAAAACCTTCTAGCATGAAGTTTTCAAGAATTCCCCATGGGTAACCCCGAGGCATATGGTTCTGAGTAACAATAACTGGGGTAACAGAAATAGGAACTGATGGACCTTTGGAAGCTATTGTTGTTTGTTAAGGCTGAGCAAGTGGTGGCTGATTTTGAGCAGCCACCAATGATTCCATCAAAGAAGTCATGTTAGACATACCGGCCTTCAAAGCAGTAACTTTTTTGCGTAGCTCGCGATTCTCTTGTTCAAGATTCTTTATTTTCTTCATAGAATTATCCCAAGTATTGTACTGGTGAGACAACTTACTGAACGAAGTAGAGAAATATTGTAAGACACTTGGGTATCAACATAAATGCAAGAAATATGTACAAGATGATGCGTGATATACGATGCACATGATTTATTTTATTGCTATTAATATTTCAAGGGACTAAAATAATTATAGACAATTTTGTGAATATTAACGTACCAACACAATTTGAAATAGTGAAAATCTCATTATAATATATACAAAATGGAATACAAATTTTTAGTACAAGTTTCAACAATCCCAAGTATAAGAAGAGATATAATTTAACATCCTAAAAAAGCAAAGCTGATGAAGATCACTCCATACGCTAACGCTTTCCTGTGAGTCTTGCAATCTGATCCTTCAACTGCTTGTTCTCTTCTGCATATTTATCGGTAACCACTTTTCAATCACCATAGTCGAGAAGTGAATGACTAAGTCCTGACTGAACTCTAGAGTAAAATAAATCCTCTTGCCTCTCCATCATCTCGACAGCACAATTCTCAAGAATCTTGATCAAGTCATCCTTCTCCTTCAAGTCTTCTCGGTAGGACATCTCTAAAGTCTGAAACTTATTCCTCCAAGCCTCCTTCTCTAGCTGCATTCAGACTAGGGAAAGCTGAAGCTCTTCCACATCATCTAAAAAGGGAGGAGTGGTCTTCATAAACATATCAGGCATAGGTGCTTCACGGGAATACAACATCTTCAACTGAATTGCCCTTGCATGTACCCACCAGAGATAAGGTTCCAAATAAACAGCTCATCTAGGTCCCAAGTCCTTTCTACTCTTACTGTGAACATGGTGCAAATCCTTTGAAATATTCTCCTTATCTTTCTTATGATCCTCTCCCTCTTTGATAAAGAAACCACTCAAATGAACACTATTTAGCTTATCTCTCATCAGATATCCAAGTTGTCGTCGTGCAAGAACGAGATTGTAGTTAACTCCTTCCTTTTACCAAGAAGAGGTACATTGGGGAACTTCCACAACTATTGACAATCTTTGCATCATGGTAAGCCTGATGATACCAAACAATAACTGAAAGAGTGAGGGCTGGAGCCCAACAAGGTTCCTTCTTGACATCCCAGAAATCATCAGACCGAGGTAAATGAGAAATAAATCACTAATACAACAAAGGAGTTCAACAAATGGTCATCTATCCATGATAAGAATCTCGAAGATGAATACAGTAATAAGCATCTCCTAATAATGTAGGTATTGGATTCCCAATAAAAAGTATCCTGATGGCGTTGATATCCACAAAGTTATCGACGTTCGAAAATAAGAACAACCCATAAACAAGCAGAGCAAATATGGCCTCAAAAGCAAATGTGCTCTTCACCCTAGAAAAGTAACGAGCTTTCTCAAATAAAAACTGAGCGGGTAATCCTCTAATTGCTCCTTTGGTAGTCATGTGGGCCTCAATCTCGGACTTCCCTAAACGAACCATAACAGCAATCTCTTGAGACTTTGGCTCCGCCTCCAAACCGGTGAAAAGAACACGATCAGTAATAGGTAAACCCAATAGATAAGAATACTCCTCCAATGTAGGCATCAACTGATAATCAGGGAAAGTGAAACATAAATACATTGGATCATAGAACTGGACCAAAGTCGAGAGAATACCTTCCTTCATCCTGAGCTTCATAAAAGACACGATGGATCCATACTTCTTCTAAAAATAGGTAGAACTCTCAATCTCGGGAATCAGACTCTTCAAATCATCTATCTTAGGATTCTTGAAACTGTACTTCCGAGTCTTTCTTTTTCCAGAATCCATGGTTAAAACTACCTGAGATATTCGCAAAAAGTCAACTTTAAGTCCCTTGAACCAAAATGTTTTTAAAGATACTCATGGGTGCATGAATGCATGATGCACCAATCACACACAAGATCACAAACATGGGGTTCATATGTTTGACGTCATGAGTATGAGGTCAAAGGTACTACCCATAAGGTATGATCTAATAATTTATCACCTGCCGAACAAGGTTCTAAGAGGTTCACAGAGTCTACATCCTTCACTCGGATATTACCAACGTCTCGATTGACTCAGTAATTAGTAATATTCTCAAGAAAAACTCGTCTGAGTGTAGTATCGCGTGACAACCATTTCTGGATTACTCCATCATAGTTTCCGCACTACACCTAAAAGGCCAAGATGGGTTAAGGGTTCTACTGTCCTCAGTTTCAGCAGGCTCTCAGGTCGAAAGCAACAAATCTTCCAGATTACTCAGTAAACAATACTACAGTCAAAGGGGCCTCCACTAAGTAGGGGATCTCATGCCTTCTTTTTTGGGATTACTCCATCAAAGTTAACATGACTATACCACATATCCTATCTTAAGTTTGCCCAAGTCGCGGTAGAGGATTTATGAGAAATCAACAAGCACCCTGAAAACTAGTAAAATCCAGACAAACATATATACAACACATAATATATAAACAACAATAGCACATACACAAATAAACAAAGATAGACTTAACCCACTTAGGGATGGACCAACATTTGGTCGATCTTTCCCCAGTAGAGTCGCCAGTTTTTCTATAGCGGTAGAAAAGTTGTGACTAAGCCATTGGATTGACTTGACTCACACAAATCAAATAAAAATCGCCACCATGCTTTATTGTTTCCAAAGGAATGGAAAAAAGTTAATAACCCGAAAAGAGGGGGAGATAATCTATGTTCGGGGGTTGGTTATGCAAAGGGAACGTATTATCACCCTAAACATCTATGGTACTCCGCATGAACTTCTTTGAAAATCTTTGTATTTTAGCTATAAAAAGTTGTATACGAAAAATAGATTGTGGGGATGAGAAAAGAAGTATTTTGTAAAAATTTTGCATCCTCCGTGGTTGCGAACCTTTAGTTCCTACGTACCATCTTCCGTACACTAGTGGATTAGGGTACTCGTAGTTCACCTTAAAAAAAATCTAAAACACTAGTGTGTTGGTTAATTTAAAGTGATGAGACATCATCGTCTTATCCGAGTTGAAAAACATACTTACTACCCACGATTATAAGAAAGGAGAATTTCTGTCATCTCAAAGTGGAGAATATGGCTTGGATTTTAAAATTAACAAAGCCTCGCTCAACAACCAAGTGGAAAATATCTCACTTCACTATATATCATAGAAGTATATTAGCTCGCATCACTACAAGGATATGACAAGAGTCTAAACTTTTGAGAAATAATTTTAAGGTAAAAAGCCAAAGTGGAAAAGATGGTTTGAATTAGATTGATTGACTTTTATTCTTCTCACAAAAATTTCAAAATATTATTAAGTTGTTTAATGTTTGATTAAGAAAATATTTTTGATAATGCATGGACCTAAGTCCATGTTTTTTTGAAAGTTGTTCAAGTTTCGAAAACAAGAATAGTTTTCAAAAGGAGGGAGGAGACGAAGGTACTATCCTAAAGAATAAGATAAAAGCTGGGGAAAATAATTGTATAACCAACAAGAAGCCAACACTTGAGACAATGAGTCAATGTAGAATTCTCATCCTTTGGATTTCAAACCAAACAAGAAAATATAATAAAACCTCTTAAGAAAACCAAACTTCAAATGCATCAAGTCTTCACAAAAATTGGCCAGATTAACGGTTGTATACAGATATATTCCCACTCATAGACAAAGCACATAATCAGAATAACCTGCACACAAAGAAAACAAACAACCCAATGTATTTGGGGAAACCCCAAGAACTCCTGACAAAATCGAAATATAAGTCACAAGGTCTCAAGGTAGGTCAAGGTCTCTAATCCTAAGTCCAAGAAGTCCATAACTCCAAAATGTTAAGGATAGTAACCAAATAGTCCAAGTAGCATTAAAGATTTTTTTATGGTTCAAGTTGATTATTAAATATCTTAAAAAATAAATTACAAGCTCAAGTGAGAAAAATAAAAATGACATAAAGATAAATGCTCAAGTGAGCAAAGATGAAAATAGAATGAAATGAAAAGGCTAAAATATATGTGCTTAAAGTAAAAAGCATAAAGTAACAGCATAAAATAAAGTCAATTGTTAGAAATTAGAGGTTAGTTGAATGACCATCTTGAAACTTGCATTTGAAAACTCATTAGAAGATTGATAAATCAAAGCCTCTCAAGAACAAGTTTCATTTTCTTTTTGTCAAGTATATCATTGATTTCAAAATCTCAAGGCAGCAATGAATGATCAACGATGTTTGAATGATTCACTTAGTTCCAAAATTTATGAAGATTCATTAGAGGATTGATAAGACCAAAGCCTACTAATAATGAATCTAAGATTATTGGATCTAAGGTTTCAAATTAAATATATTTGGGCTTGCAAACATAGGTTTGGGCCACGAATGATCATTTTTCAAATCGGGATAAAATTTAGCGCTATGTTAAGCAATCGTAACTGGACTTATATAGAAGTCGCACCTATTTTGAGTTTGGTCAATAGAAATCTATGTGCCACGTGTTTGGATTGACGATATATAGATCATCCTCGAACAACATGTAGCACAAAGGAGAATAGGATGAGATGAAGAGGTAGGGGATATATTTGAATAAAAAATTTAATCAAACTATCCTTAAAATCATCCATCCATTTTATTGGAGTTAAACTCAACAATCAAGATCCAATGATGTTAATGAAGTTTATGATCAACAATCACATAGCCAGAATATATTAAAAAAATAAATTGCATTTAATCAATAAAGTAAAAAAGAAAAATGATTTTTAAATTGCTTTTAAAATGAAAATAAAAGGTAAAACAGTAAACTATGTTCAAAGTATCAAAGAAAAATTTAAAAATACCATGGAAAAATCAGAGATGACCTCAAATATTTTTATAACTTTTTTGGCAATTTTTTAAAATAGGAAAGTATTTTTAAACTAATTAAAACAACTTACATAAGTGAAAAAAAGATCAAAAATAGTAGAATTCAAAATGAAATTCTTATAAAATTCCAAAAAGTCATAAATGAGTAAAATGATTTTTGTAAAATTTTTCAAAATTTAAAAACATCAAAAATTATTTTTAAATGATTAAAAACAAGTTAAAATAAAGGACAAATTATAAAAAATATCAAATCTGAAAATAAAATCATGAAAAAAATAAGAATCGAGAAGAGAATATTTGAAAATATTTCTGTGAATTTTTTCATAATTTTTGAGTAAAAATGAAATATTCTATGATTTTTTGAAGTTTAAATCAATTAAAATAAAAAATAAGAAAATAAAATAACAAACCAAAAAAATGTGGGCCATTGGATGATAGTCAAAATGCGCTAGTAATCAGATCCAAAGGATCAAGCACGCTGTGCATATCATGGTAAACTTTGAAAATTGCATCGGATCACCTTTTAATAATTTAAAACAGCTAAAATTCTGGGTCGTTGGATAGAGTCTGACTAATGGAAGTAATCAGATCCAAGGGCTTTCAAAGTGCGTGTATGATAAAGCAAACACACTAGATTGAATTCAAAAAAATTACATGTCACACCTTCATTGGTTGAAGCACGACACGTAGGTCGTCTTCAACCTCCGGATGCCCTAGATTGGGGTTCCTCAAACTATAAAATTAGAGGACCAGACTGGTACTATTAGATTCGTCTCTTCAAGATAATTCTAATGGTACCATCGCGCCAAATTTATATAAATTGAGCAAGGTTTAAATTGAGAAAATGTAGAAATAATAGCGAGCACGAAATTCTGGAATATCTCACTCAATTCTCAATGAAATTGCAAATTATAAAAAGCACGAGAACTAGAAGGATGCATAGAGTATATTAGTCTTTTATTTGGATTGATTTGACCAAGAGATCTACCTGAAAGAAGTAACACAAGATGGATCTGAAACTAGACTTCTATAGATCAATATAGGTCACAATTCTTGAAGGTAAGAGTGTGGTTAGCTTCATAGAAGTTCAATGAAGTTAATTGAATGGAGCTTTTGGTGTTTTGGAGTGAGAAAGTAAGAAATCAGAAATTCAAATTCAGAGTTCATGTGGGATCTTAACATGGGTCAATTGGATATCAAAAGCTTATGTAAATAAGTGAGATATAACTCTCTATTTATAGGGAAGCAAATGGGATGCTCAAGCGTGTGAAGTGATGAAGTTTGGAGGAATTCGTGTGAAGTTGCAATAATGAAAAGTGTGACTCATATTTTTCTCAAAACACGAACAAAACTTGTGTTTCAAGGTGCTAATCACTTCTAGAAGATTTTCAAACATGATTAGAAGTAAAAACGCGCAAAAATTTAGTGATTAGAAGCTGATTTGTGCATTTCAAATTCTAACTTGGAGGAAAAAGTCAGTTTCAAGGTACCAACTTTGAATCAATGGCATTCACAACACAAGGAGTCTTAGGGCATGATTCTTGAAGAAATTGAAAGATAAGTTCACAAATTTTATAATGTGCAGAGAATGGGACAATTGGATAATTCAGCTAGGAGTTATGATGATTCAAAGTTGAGAAAAGATGCTGACTTTTTGTACTTAGAAAAATACTAAGTTTTAATCCAAATGTCCTATAATGTTTTGACTCCAAACAAGGCCTTCCTCCAAAATTGAGCTTTGATAAATGATACTATATTGTAGTAGACTTCCCAAAGAGCTTTGTGAAACTTTAATCACTCAAAAATAAAATGTATTGAAAAAGTTATGGTCTTGCAAAATTGATGAAAATTCATGAGATGACCTATAATCTCTTGCATTCTTAGGGCATCTTCCATCCATTTTCAAGATTTACACCTAAAAGAAGAGTTTAAGTTCACATTATTAAGATCATTGTGGAAAAATAATAGGCTCAAGGAGATAAAAATTGATTAATTTATGATCTTTTGAAGTCACATAAGAGAATTTGATTGCATATCTAGAGGACATGTAATCTTTCTCCATCATTAGGCATCTTCCAAATAAAATTCTCTTGAAACTTTTGAAGTGACTGGTTCATAACTCTTTTAAGCATAGAATGTCGTTGGAATCACTTAAAAATACCAAAAGATGAGCAAGGTATATCCTTTAGAAGTTCAAAACCCTAGATCCTAGAGCACCAAAATGACTTGGAAAACCCTTTCAATTTTGACAATCTTCCTTGCACAATAACTTTTCCCATGTGAATAAGATTTGTTGTGGATCGTAATAAGAACCCATATCAACAAAAACCAACTCCAAATATTAAGAATTGATAGATTCATCCACTTGTGATCAAGAAATAAAGAATTTATCCAATTAGATCAATCTTCTTCAATCAACTCTTGCATCTTTTCATTTTCTTTAACAAATTGAGGCATGATAAATCATAGTAGACCTTGTCATGGTATTACTTCAAAGTATCTTCAATGATTAAGTCTGAATCTCAATGAAACTTTGTTGAAGAAGGCATGGAAATAAACTCATGAACCTATAAATCAAACTGATGAAATGTGTTGTGCCCTTACCTATAATATCATCAATTAGAGGAAACATTAATTGTATTTATTAGTTAAAAATTAATCAATACAAAACATATATGATCACAATATATAAAGAAAGGTGCTTGGTGATTCCTCATGGGCAAGCCTAAAGATAGGGAGAAGAACCAAACCCTTATGTGAACTTCGTATAATTGAGGTGATATGAGATGATAGGGGAATCTTAGGGGAAACAATTGGGGTACAACAACTACTACTGGCAGTGGACTCAACAAATTGAAGGCTAAAGAATTTATATAAATCTCCTTTAGTCATCAGTAATTTCCATTTCCTGTTTTATCACTTTCAAGTTTTTTGGATATGTAACTTATAACAATAACTTTAATCCTTGTGCCTTACCTGAGGCATAACGGTTCACTTTTTAGGGTTGTTATCTTTCATCCGCATATGCTTATTTAATAAATCATTAGACTTTTTGCCTTCAAATTTTTCCCTCTCAGTCTTTTCATTATTAATTTGCTTTCAATATACCTATGTATTTCTTACACACACCCACATAATAAATTGCATATCCACATCCACTCTGAATCCCATTGATAACAATTCTTCTATTGCCAATTATGACTTCGAAAATCCGATCTACCAAGCCGAGGACGAAGGTGAGGAAGATTGTGAAGTACCAGGAGAGCTTTCTAGACTATTACAATAAGAAGAAAGAGCAATACAACCGCATGAAGAGCCAGTCAAGATTGTGAATTTAGGTATTGAAGAGGATAAAAAGATGTCAAGATAGGTTCCATCCTAGAAGACAACGTCAAATAGAGATTAATCTAGATGTTACATAACTATGTTGAGGTCTTTGCTTGGTCGTACAAAGACATGTCAGGGCTTGATACTGATATCATGGTTCACTGTCTACCATGAAAGAAGGTTGCTTTCTAATAAAGCAGAAGGTTTGTTATATGCGTCCAGAAATGTTTGAAAAGATCAAGGCTGAAGTTATGAAGGAATTCAGCGCAGGTTTCTTAGTCGTTACATCCTATCCACAATGGGTTGCAAATGTGGTTCTGATACCTAAGAAGGACGGTAAGGTGCGTATGTGTGTAGATTACAGAGATTTTAATAGGGGAAGCCCTAAGCATGACTTCCCAGTGCCACATATAGATGTCCTGGTCGAAAGCACCGCTCAACAAAAGGTATTCTCCTTCATAGACGGCTTCTCGGGTTATAATCAGATCAAGATGGAACCGAAAGACATGGAAAAGACTACCTCCTTCACACAGTGTGGAACTTTCTGCTACAAGGTTATGCCTTTTGGGTTGAAGAATGTCGGCGCGACATATTAGTAGGCTATGGTAGCTTTTTTCCATGACATGATTCATCACGAGATACATGTTTATGTCGATGATATGATATCCAGATCACAGACTCAAGAAGAACATCTCGATCATCAGCATAAACTATTTGAGAGGTTGAAGAAATAAAAGTTGAGATTGAATCCGAATAACTGCACCTTTGGGGTGAGATCCAGTAAGCTCTTGGGTTTCATCGTCAGTGGTAAAGGTATTGAAGTCGATCCCGCCAAAGTCATAGCTATGCAAGAAATTCCAGCTCCCTGTATCAAAAAGGAAGTCAGAGGTTTCCTGGGACGACTGAATTATATTGCCAGATTTATTTCTCAATTGACCTCACTTGTGAGTCGATCATCAAGTTGTTGAACAAAGATCAAGTAGTAAAGTGGAATGACGACTATCAGACAGCCTTTGACAAGATCAAGGAGTACCTACAAGAACCTCCATTTCTGATGGCACCAGTTGAAGGAAGACCTCTAATCATGTACTTAATAGTGTTAGAGAATTCAATGGGGTGTGTATTAGGCCAGTATGACGAGTCTGGTCGAAAAGAGCATGCAATATACTACCTTAACAAAAATTTTACCGACTGTGAAACAAGATACTGACTGCTTGAGAAAACTTTTTGCACTTTGGCATGGGATACTCGCCGACTAAGACAATATATGTTGACTCGTACTACCTTGTTGATTCCTAAAATAGATCCCATCAAATACATATTCGAGAAACGAGCTCTATCCGAAAGAATAACCTGATGGAAAATGGTCTTAATAGAATACAACATTCAGTACACCACTCAGAATGCAATCAAATGAATTGTGCTGGAAGACCATTTGGATCATCAAGTCTATGAGTTTTGAGTTCTCGGACAAGAATATTATGTTGGTTACAGATTATGAAGAATCCGAGCCATATGAAGGACTTGAGCCAGAATCCCGATGGACTATGGTTTTCGACAGAGCTTCTAACACACTTGGTAAAAAAATTGGTTTTGTGATCATCTCCCCCAAGGGTTTCCATACGCCCTTCACCGCCAGATTATGTTTTGAATGTACCAATAACATGGCTGAATACGAAGCGCGCATCATGGGTATTAAAGCATCTATTGACCTGAGAATCACGTTCTTGAATGTATACCGGGACTTAGCCCTAGTGATCAATCAAATCAAAGGATATTAGGACACTAATTTTAACACCCCATTTCTACCCAACGAGTTAAATAAAACCAGTGTTATAAAAATTTCCAACAAACAAATGGAATGCTACACTTTCAACTTAAAACTACGACATGCAATCATCTATAGTTCAGATATATAACACCTGAAATTCAGATGAACCGATAACAACCTGATTAGTCTTTAAAAAAATAAAACAATTTTCATTACTACGCAGCGGATTCACAAAATTCAACTGAAAACACCATAACATCTTATCCAACTCAAAACAACTTTAGGACAACAAGTCTTTAAAGGAAACAACTTAAAAATTCAGCAACATAATGAAAATCAACAATAAAGAAAACATGTGTTCATCCCCCTGAGTGCTACGTATCAGTGCAACAACACCGACTCGAACTAACGAGGGTAACAACTAACCTTCCTGATTACCTGCATGTTACCAGCCGAGGGCAACATTCAAACCGAAAGGGTGAGATAACGAACCATATAATCGGATATACAATGGATAATATATTAGTATTAGATCATACAATTCACCACTTCACAGCTTTTTATCAACATTTAACATAATTAATTCATCCACACGACAACTCAAGATACAACATCAAATGCGACTCGTTTTTATGCAAATGCATGTGGTACCAATGGAGAAGAATTCCCAACCTAGAAATCTGCCAATAAATAGAGGCATCAACAAGGCATAAGCCTTCAACTTTATATTTTCCCATCCATACCAACTTGACGAGCATCAGCTCCAACATGATATGCTATGTATGCATCAACATTGTGAACGTAAGTAACAACAACAATAATAATTCAACTTAATTCAACATTGGCCATAAGTCTACCACTTAATATTTTGCCCATAAATAGAGGCAATTTGTTAATTCACATTTTTCAACAAAAACACCACCCAACAGATCAACCAAAAATTACTACAAATAAACGGCATAATTATTCTGACTATTTCGACTAAAACTGGTTAATTAATTATCGGCTAAAAATTCTATTATTTCTACTTACAAAACTTCTACAATATTATTATACTAAAAATACTAAATTATACTATTGACCTATTTTATATATTATAAACTTGAACAAGATTCTTAGTTTAAAACAATATTACACTAACCTTCCAAATTGTTATATCTACAAAAAAGTACGGCATATACATGGTATACTACAATGCTATCATATACTAATTAATTTCTAGTCTACAATAGGTGTATATACTGACGAAAGGTACAGTTAATTCATAATTTCTTGCTTCTAAATTTAACTAAAACAATCCATAACTAAAATATTAATAATTTAGTAAAGATGTGTTATTATTAAGACACTTCAACTTACCCTACTGACAACTCTAAATATGCCGGAATTATGCAAAACAAATAAAAGTGAATTTTAATGATACATAACAACTCTATTGATAATTTTAATAACACTATTAACAAATCTCACAATCCTATTGACAATTCAATTGACATTCTATTAGAATAGAAATTAACCCAAAATAACTATTTATTGAAATACTTATTTCTAACTCAGAACTCTTAAAATCACTATATTAATAATACTAAATTACTAATATAACTACTATTAATAATAATAATAATAATTAGCATAATATATATTATACCAAAAGAAATATTATAGGAATAGTATATGATTCAGTAAGGTTACTGTTGTACCCCAAACATTGCCCTCTCTTTTCTCAAAGGATCACCCTGGATCCTCAGGTTTGCTCCCATCCAATTTCAAGCCTTGATTTATAAATTTCCCAAGAAAGTCATTCACGAGGGTAAAATGGTCATTTGCGCATTGAAATTTCAAACTTTGACTTTTGATCAAAATCAAGTTTCAAGAGTCATATTTCATCAAGACATGTTGAGATGTGAAGTTTGTTTCATCTAGAAATTCAAAAGTCAAAAGTTACTTTGGAAAAGTCAAATTTCTAAATACTTAGAATTCTTCTAAGTGTTCAAGAAATAGGACAAGCTCAGAACTTCTGATCAGATTATCACCATGATGCAAGTTGATTCTGGAATAATTTCAAACTCAAGAGTTTTAGATTTCAATAAGATCTAAAACATTACAGAATATAACTTCTCCTGGAAATGCTGGAATTTCAAGTTATAAATATTCAAAGACAAATCCATGAAACTAAAGCACTCAGCAAATTTTGGACACTTTCAAGACAGAGTTTGGTCAGAACTTTTGGGCCGGTTTTCACAAAGGTTCAATCAGAGTTTGCAAGGGTAATTCAAATAAGGTTACAAAGCATGCTGTAAGCTTCCTGGAAAGTCTGAGAGCTTCTTCAGAACATACTGGAGCAAGGAGATACAAAGATCAGAAGTTGGATGTCTATTCTAAGTCACGCTGAAGCTGAACTTTTGATCCAGAACTAAGCAATGAGG
Organism: Vicia faba; assembly: GCA_948472305.1. Taxonomy (NCBI): domain Eukaryota; kingdom Viridiplantae; phylum Streptophyta; class Magnoliopsida; order Fabales; family Fabaceae; genus Vicia; species Vicia faba. Next base: position 1,221,676,829 of record OX451739.1, on the reverse strand, counting down.
CAGAATATCACAATGCAGGATTTCTGGTTTGATCAATCTCATCATCATTTAATGCTCACAACCACTTCTGGGTCGTTGTTAAAAGGATTTCTCCATGTGTGGCATATAAGTACCTTTACTGTCTTGGAAAAGCAATCTCTTGTACAAAAGTGTGTTGGGCCCATGCGTTGCTTTTGCTTTTGAAGTTACCTTTCCTTAATTCCTGCTTATAATTCCAACTTAGGCGCTGCTAAGGCTACTAACCACCATACTTGCTTCAACAACAAGGATGCACCCTAGCATGTGATGGTTGTACTCTCCAAGTTACAAGATATTTGCCTATAAATTGAAAGCCATTGGCAATTGTGGAAGGGTCGGAAATTTGAGAAAGAAAAGCCCTGAAACCCTGCTAAAATTCCAAGAGTCCAAAAACTGCAAACACAAAATACAAAACCTGTTAGCTTTGATTCTTGCATTCAAATTCCATTTTTCCTCAAGTGTTTCTCGACCAAAACCACCCATACAATTTTTGATATACATTAAAAAGCCACCCTAACTTCTGTAGTCAAACTGTAACACACTAACCATCAATATCCACCTCAAAGAAGTCATAACTTTGCTCCTTTCCTGTTCCAGAATTTTCTAATCACTCACAACCCAAGTTGAAAGTTTCCAGCCTGCTGAACACGAGAGGAAGTTGTTCAGAACATCACAAGCGATCAGAGCCAGACTCTAGCTCACAGAACATTTTTCAGCTGCAAGGTAAGCTTCTACTAACTCTCATCATATTACTTAGGCATTGTAAGGAAACTTTGTTCAAAAATACAATGTAGACATCCTGATTTTGATGTTGTACACATTCTGAGGTTTCATATATTTGCTTGCCTAAGTAGAGAGAATTTTAATTCACAACTTCTTGAAGAAATTAGAACTCAGAATTAGGATTAGAAAATTCATGCTTGCTTCTGATTTATAGTTATGATATTCCTTGTTTCTAAAACATTATGAAACCTGCCATAACTGTTATATGCACATCTTCTATTTTGTTGAGAAATGACCAAGTTGCAGATGCTCTGACTAGCATGGAGAGGGAGACGAAGTTCTGCCAGTGGCATCTAAATTTCTGAAATCTTCTTTGTTCTCAGCGGAACCAGAACTTCTGACCTTCCTTATTTCTACTAACGTTTATTTGAATTTGTGCAGCACGCCAGAGTCAGAACTTCAGACCTCTTTTATTTTAGTAAAGCGCTGATTCTATTTTCCTTTCTCCTTATTATTCTTGCCATCATTTTTTTTATTAATCAAAAACACATAAAAAATATATTTCATATTCACATATCTTATTTTACTTCTTTTAACATAAATGATCAAAATATTTTCTTAAACCAAACTTATTTCTTTTTTTAAAACAAAACAAGTCCATTTTACATTTCTTGTACATTCTTATCCATTCAATGTGGTTGTAATAGTAACTTAGGATTTAATTTGCAATCCCCATTTGTGAATTTGTACACCCCATCCCCCTAATGTTTGTAATAGCGTAGGACTTTACTTTTCCAAATTTTTATTGCTTTCATGTATTGTTAGTAATTAGGGTGTGCATGATGAGATAAAAACAACGAATAGACAACCCATATTCAAGACAAAAACAAAGCATGAAAACAACGCATTTTCACACAAGCACCCCTAGGGCTATTCCACTTGGTTGCCTTATACAAAATGGCCATATTACGCATATAAGGTATCTTAGCAAAAACAAGCAAATACAAGATCATAGTCCCTCAATGACGCTATCTAAGTTGTCTTACAAATGATCTTAGTCCCTAAAAAAGAATGCTAAGATACCTTGTAACATTTCTAATCATGGTTATACGATGACCCTCACCCGTCCCGTTTACATCCAAAGATAAGGTTACTTACCAAATCAATGGTGAGATAACAATGTCAAAGGAAAGAGGAAATGAACATGAAAAACTTTTGAGTAGGTAGAATATTCCTAGTTACTTGCTCAATTTAAAAAAAAACAAAACATTCTTGCTATTTTCAAAACACCCAAGTGAGTTCTCCCACGATACCACAGTTACTAAAATACACTTTCCAATTTTCATTACAGTGCCAAGCGTGAGGATTCATATGTGTCACTACAGTATCAACATAAGGAACTTACAGGAGGCAATTTTTTCCGCTACAGTGCCAAACAATAGGCATTTATATGGTACAATTTTTCCACTACAGTAAGGTATTATAAATGCTATGGAGTTGAAACAGAATAGTATAAGGTACTTATATATATATATATATATATATATATATATATATATATATATATATATATATATATATATATATATATATATATATATATATATAATTGGGTCGTCAATCATCTCTCAATTTCGCTAATATATCAATTTCAAACACAACTAAAGATAATTTTAATAACCCAAATTTACATACTATTAATCACATACCCTTGTATAGAGTCAAAACCCCACCCTTACCTTAGATTAAGTGCAGCTCTAAGAAACTTCAACCGAATTTCTAGGGAATTAGGCACTAGAAGCAATTTACTTGTTCTTCTTATCCCCTCACAAAACCCTACTTCCTCTTTTCTTTCTTTCCTGATAGCTCTACACTCTCTTTCTCCTATAATTCTACTATTAAATATAATACTCCTATTTTATTTAATCTTTAGTAAACTCAAATGGGCCTAAGTGACTTACCACAATTATTACTACACAACACCACCAAATAAAGCCCAAAATCATATTTAAGCTTAATAATAAAATGATACTTCAACTTAATTCCACCAAATTAATTAGATTAATTCTTATTCAAACTTTATAAAATAATTCTGACTTCGACGATAAAAATTCGAATTAATATAAAATATTCAAAAATATTTAATTAAATAAATAATTGAATATCGGGGCGTTACAACTCTCCCCCACTTAGAATATCTTCATCCTCGAAAATAAAAGTTTACTTGGTTCAAATAACTCAGAATAGGAGTCTCGCATCTTGCTCTCCAACTCTCAGGTCATGCTCTCTCCAGCAGCTCCTAACCAGACAACCTTCACCAACGCAATCTCTTTTCCTCTTAGAATCTTCACCTCATGATCCGCGATTCGAACATGCGTCGTCTCCAACGTGAGATTATCCCGTACTGGCACATCGTCCATCTGAATCACATGAGATGTATCAGGAATATACTTCTGGAGTTATGACACATGAAACACATCATGAAAATTCAAAAGATTAGGCGGTAAAGCCACTCTATAAGCAACATTTCCAACTCTTTTAGAAATCTAATAGGGACCAATAAAACGAGGAGTGAGCTTCTTAGACTTCAGAGTTCGCCCAACACCAGTCACAGGTGTGACTCTCAAAAACACATGATCACCAGCTTGGAATTCCAAATCTTTCCTTCTCTTGTCATGGTATCTTTTATGTCTACACAACGGAGTCCAAGTACCACACTTTCACCAGATTCATGCCAACACAACGGAGTCCTACACCTTCGACCATACAACAACTCAAAAGGTGCCATCCCAATACTAGAATGGTAATTGTTATTGTAAGTGAACTTAATCAACGGAAGATAAGTATCCCACGAACCTCCATGCTCAAGAACACATGCTCTTAACAGATCCTCCAGTGACTGAATAGTCCTCTCAGTTTGACCATCCGTCTAAGGACAATACGCCAAAAACAACCTCAACTTAGATCCCAATGCCTCTTGCAAACTTTTCCAGAAATCAGAAGTAAACCTCGGATCTTTGTTTGACACAATACACAAAGGAATACCATGCAACTTCACAATTACTCTGGTGTAAATCTCTACCAACTTCGAAATCAGATATGTGATGTTAATAGGTATAAATTGTGCTGACTTCGTAAGCCTATAAACTATCACCCAAATATAATGATGTCCTCTCAAGGTAATAGGTAATACCATTACAAAATCCATTGAAATGCTATCCAATTTCCATTCTGGAATCTCTAACATTTGCATCAACCCTGCAGGCTTCTGATGTTCAACTTTTGACTTTTGACAAGTCAAACATGCATACACAAACCGAGCCACATCACTCTTCATCCCAGGCCACAAAAACAAATTCTTCAAATCCAGATACATCTTCGTAGCTCCTGGATGAATACTCAACTTTCTTCTTTGACTCTCTTCAATAATCACCTTCTTCATCTCCGCATCATCAGGAATACAAATTCGATTACAAAATTTCAACACACCTTGCGCATCTAACTTAAAATCACTGTTCTCAAACTGATCGATCCCAACCATCGAATCTATCAACTTCACATCTAACTTCTGAGCTTCTCTTATAATATCCATAAATTCATTATTAATCTTTAACATTCCCAACATAACACTTCACGGTGTCACTTCACAAACCAAACTCAAATCTCGGAATTTCTCAATCAACTCCAACTCTTTAACCATCATTGCTGACATGTGCAAAGTCTTTCGGCTTAAAGCATCAACCACAACATTAGTTTTTCCTGGATGATAATTCAAACTGAAACCATAATCCTTCAACAATTCTAACCACCTTTGCTACCTCATATTCAACTCTTTATGATCAAAAAGGTACTTCAAACTCTTATGGTCATTAAACACTTCAAATATAGAACCATAATGATAATGCCTCCATATTTTCAACACAAAGACAACTGCATCCAATTCTAAATCCTGCGTAGGATAATTCTTTTCATGAGTCCTCAATTTCCTCGACACATAAGAAACCACCTTCCTATTCTGCATGAGCACACCACCTAACCCATCAGACAAGCATCACAATACACAACAAAAGGCTCTCTTGGATTAGGAAAAGTCAAAACTAGAGTCGGCGTCATTCTCTTATTCAACTCGGTAAAACTTTCTTCACATCGAATATCCCACACAAAAGCTTTTCCCTTACAAGTCAACTTAGTCAACAGAAGTGAAAACTTAGAAAAACCTTTGATAAACCGTCTATAGTAACCGGCTAATCCCAAGAAGCTTCTAATATCGGTAACTGACTTTGGAGCTTCCCATTTTAACACAACATCTACTTTAGAAGGATCCACGGTAATCCCACCAACAGAAATGACATGACCAAGGAAACTAACCTCTTGCAACCAGAATTCACACTTGGGCAACTTCACATATAACTTATTCTATTTCAAAATTTTCAATACAAATCTTATGTGCTCTTCATGTTCTTCTTCCGATTTAGAGAAAATTAGAATGTCATCAATGAATACCACCATAAACCAATCCAAATAAGTATGAAAGATACGATTCATATACTCCATGAATACTCCCGGCGCATTGGTCACACCGAAAGGCATCACTGAATACTTGTAGTGTCCATATCGAGTCCTGAACGTGGCCTTCTGAATATCAACTTCTTTCACTCTAATATGTTGATATCCTGACCTCAAATCAATCTTAGAAAATACACTTGCACCCACCAATTGATCCATCAAGTCATCAATTTTCGGAAGCGGGTACTTGTTCTTAATCGTAACTTTATTCAAATGTTTATAATCAACTCAAAGTCTCATACTCCCATCTTTCTTCTTTTCTAACAACATAGACGCTCCCCACGGTGATACACTTGGTCTTACAAACTTTTTCTGAAGCAACTCTTCTAACTGCTTCTTCAATTCAGACAATTTAGATGCAGACATCTTGTACGGTACCATAGAAACAGGTCTGGTACCAGGTACAAGATCAATCGCAAGTTCAACTTCTATTTCTGGAGGTACATCAGGAATTTCATCTGGAAACACTTCAGGAAATTCGTGCACCACCTACAACTCATCAATTCTAACTTGGTTCTCCATTGATAACGACGCCATGAACGAGAATATATAGGCTTCTTCTTGCATCAATTGTTGTAACTGTTTACCAGTCAACAGACCAACTCCTTCCTCTTCAGAAGTAGAAAACCTGACAGACATGTTATAGAAATTGATATGAACATAATTATACTCTAACCAGTTCATACATAAGATCATATCCAATCTTCTTAATGGCAAACAAATCAATTCAACAGCAAAGTCTTTGCCGAATATCGACAAAGGGAAATTCAAACACACATGAGAAGTAGTCACCGATCCCTTAGCCAGAATCTCGACGACCATTTCTCCATTCATAGAAGACAACACAAGACTCAATCTTTCAACACAATCAGCAGCAAAAAACAATGAGTAGCAACGGTATCAATAATAGTAATTAAAGGTGTATTATTAATGAAACGTGTAACTCTGATGAGCCTGTCCTCACTAGATATCTGAGTCTCAGCCAAAGCGAACACTTTTCCATTGGTTTGCGCCTTCTTTGGTTTCTGACACTCACTACCAATGTGTCCTTCTTCACCACAGTTGAAACAAATCATCTCTTTACGCTTGCAGTCAAATACAACATGTCTAGTCTTACCATAACGGAAACACCTCTTCACCTCAGCAGTACACACATTACTCTTATGACCAGGTTTTCCACATTTGAAGCACACCCCACCAGCAAAAGCATCTCCCCCACTAGTCCTCTGACCCTGAGCAACTTTCTGTTTACCTTTTCCAGTTGGGGCATCATAAGGCTTACCATGGTTCTGTTGGTGCTTACCCCTCTTCTCATTGATAATCTTATATGGAGAATTATTATCCTCTTCATAAATCCTGCAAATATCAACCAAATCAACAAAGACACAAATATTATAATATCCAATTGCCTTCTTGATCTTTGGGTACAACCCGTTCTCAAACTTGATGCACTTCAAAAACTCAGCATTTTCCTCACTATAGTGCGGATAAAACTTAGCCAACTCAGAAAACATTGCAGCTTACTCAACAATCGACATACTCCCTTGCTTCAGCTTAAGAAACTCAATTTCCTTCTTACCACGAACGTCTTCAGGAAAATACTTCCTCAGAAATTCCTTACGGAACACAGCCCAAGTGACATTCTCACTTGTTGCTTCCAATCTTTGACAAGTCTCTAGCCACCAGTCATCAGCCTCGACCGCTAGCATATGAGTACCATAACGAACCTTTTGCGCCAGAGTGCAGTCCATCACACGGAAGATTCTCTCAATCTCTTTCAGCCAATCCAACGCTTCGTCAGCATCATACTTACCCTTTAAGGTAGGCAGATTCTCCCTTTGGAAAGTCATCAAACTGCGAGCTCAAGTATTCTCGTCAACATTCAGTTAATTCTGCATAGCCCGAGCCATCGCTTGCAGAGCAGAAGCAAGTGCAGCATCATTCCTTCCAACCATCTTGTTGTACCCCAATTTTCCCCCCTAAGATCCCTTCATCATACCCTGTTGATTCCATCACAACAAGACCATATTAGGATTCTTGGTTCCCCTCCCTATATTTAGCTTTGCTATTTGAGGAATCACCAAGCACCTTGACTTGTGTTCTTTTGTGATCATCAATATTTTTGTCTTGATTTCTTATTTTAATTAATAAAATGCAATGTTGGTTTGTCTTGCTTGTTGTCCATGTAGGTAAAGGCAATAAGATTCAGTAAGTTTCTCCATGGGTTCATGAGTTTATTTCCATGCCCTAGTTAATAAAGCTTGAGAAGTTCAAGCCTCGCCATTGAAGTTGTTTTGGAGGAAATGAAATGGCAAGGTTATTTTGGTTCACCACATTTCAGGATTTTCAAATTTGGTTCAAAAGCACAAGGGATTAATTGGAGAAGTTGTCATGCTTGGACAAGGCTTTGTTCCTATTGTTCAGAAGTTCATATTTATCTCAATTCTCAAGATATGGAAGTTGTTGTGGTTGCTATAAGTTTCATTATCATCCTCAACAACTTATATTTACAAAGCATTTGTGTTGGTACAAGAAGTTTGTTCAAAATTTTCAAAAGTTCCTCAAGGCATGTTTCTTGATCTAGGAGCTAGGGTTTTGAACTTCAAAGGAGTATATCTTGCTCATATTTTGGTATTTTTATGTGATCCCAAAGACATCCTTCTCTTCAAAGGGTTATCAACAAATCACTTCAAAATTTCCAAGGATTTTTCATGTGGAAGAAACTTGATGAAGAAGAAAGATTACAAGTCCTCCAGACGCATTCCCAATTTTCCATGTGTGACTTCAAATGATCATAACATGGTCAACTATTATCACCTTGAGCCCATTATTTTTCCACAATGATCTTGATGATGTAAAATTTGTTCCTTCTTTTATGTGCAAAGTAATAAAATGGATGGAAGTTGCCTTAAGGATGCAAAAGATTATAGGTCATTTCATGATTTTTTGCCAACTTCAACAAGTCATAACTCTCTCAGTTTTTGGAGATATAGAAAGGTTCAAGTTTCAAACTGTCATTCAAGAGGTCTATTTCATGCCATCTTTTTTGGTCAAGAGCAAATTTCAAGAGGAAGGCCATGTTTGGATGCAAAACATTATAGGTCACTTTTGAAGAAAAATTTGAAATATTTCTAAGTATGGAAAGTCAACCCTTTTTCTCCAACTTTGACTCACTGCAATTTTCAGCTCAAGCATCCATTTGATCCCATTCTTTTTCCATTGCAAATCTTGTAACCTCATCTTTCTAAAGCATCAAGAATCATGCCCTAAGACCCCTTGAGCTGAGAATGCCATTGGTCAGAAGTTGGCACTTTGAAACTGAATTTTTCACCAAGTCAGAAGTTGGAAATCCTTGATTTGGCTTTTAAACACTTTGTTTCTGGGCGTTTTTGCTTCTACACATGTTTAGTGAACTTCCATAAGTGATTAGCATAGCAAAACGCGTGTTTTGATCAAATTAGAAGTCACACTTTTCTTGTTTGCAACTTCACACGATTTCCCTCCAAACGTCATCATTTCACACGCTTGGACATTCCATTTGATTCCCTATAAATAGAGGGTCATTCCCCAATCATTTCCTCAATCTTGGATAGCTAGAATCACCCTGCCAAACTTCTTCCATAACTCAAAATTCAGCAACTTCGAAATCCATATACAAGCCTTTTTCAATCCAATTTTTTCATCAATTCACCTTCCTTAATCTTCCCTAAAGCTAACCATATAATTACATTTAAGAATCGTGTCCTATATCGCTCCATAGAAGTCCAGTTTCAGAGCTCTGCAACTCAACTTCAATAGGTAGATTCCTTCATCAATTCTTTAAAACATTGATATCATTGTGATGCTCTCATTACCCTGGTTCTAGTCGCAAAACTTGCTTATTACTGAAAACACGTTTTGACTATGAAATTTCAAATCCCTTTTCAAAACATTACTTCCAAATTGCTTGAGCTACAATTTATATAAATTTGGCGTGAGGGTGTGGTTGTCTTCGTCTTAAAGAGATGAAGCGAATGGCATAGGTCTGAGCTTCTGATTTTACAGTTTGAGAGACATGCAATTCACGTTGGCTGGAGGTTGAAGATGACTTTGGTAATTGAGGTAACGTTTATAAATTTACACTTTATTTCTGACTTTGGTATTTTTTTATCATTTTTAGTTTATTTTACTCATTTCTTTTAATTTTAAAAATAGTTTCTGACTTTAAAAAATTCCTAAAAAATTTATAAAATCATTTGAGTCCTTTACTGATTTTTCTATGGTCTTACTTTTTATTTCTTGATTAATTTAAACATAGTTGATATTTTTCTCTTTTATTTCTATTTTTACACATTATTTTTTAAACCATTTTGTATATATTAAAATGTAATATTATTTTGTGATTGTTTTCTGCCTGATCTTGAGTTAAATTTTTGATCATGAACTTTATTAACATCATTGGATCCATGATGTTGAGTCAAACTCCATAAAAATGGATGAATGATTTTAATAATAGTTTGATTAAATTTAATCCAAAAGTGGTTTGTATATTCTCTCCCTTCCCTCTTCATCTCATTCCCTTCTTATTGCACTAAATGTTGTTGGAGCATGATCTCTATATCATGTCTCAAAACAAATGATGCATCAATTGATATTGACCGGCCTCAAAATAGGTGCGACTTCTATATAAGTCTACTTACAATTGCTTAACATAGTGCTAAATTTTATCCCGATTCGAATAAATGATCATTCGTGGCCTAAACTTATGTTTGTAAGCCCAAGTATGTTAACTTGATCTCTTTGATCCAATAACCTTGAGATTCATTGTGTGGAGTCTTTGGTCCTACCAATACTCTAATGGATCTACAACACCATTGGTCAACGCAGATCAATTAAACTTTGTTGATCGTTAAATGATACTCAAAAGGATTCCAAATGGATGATATACTTGACAAAAATAAAATTCAACTTGTTGTGTGGAGGCTTTGGTTCTACTAATCCTCTAATGAGTTCCAAATGCAAGTTTCAAGATGATCATCTAACTAACCACTAATCACTAATAATTGACTTTATCCTTTATTCTTTAATTATATGCCCTTTTTATTTGTATGCACTATTTACTTTTAGCATTTACATTTCATGTCATTTTCATCTTGGCTCATTTGGGTATTTACTTTCTTGTCATTTTATTTTCGCTCACTTGAGTTTTACTTTTCTTTTTACAACACCTAATAATCAACACAAACCCTAAAAATCTTTAATGATACTTGGACTATTTGGTTACTATCCTTGGCATTATGGAGCATTGGACTTTTTGGACTTAGGATTAGAAACCTTGGCCTATGATTGGAAACTTTATGATCCTATCTGATTATTTTATCTGGAGATCTTGAGGTTTACCTTAAGACATTGGGTTGTTTGCTTGTTTTGTTTGCAGGTTACTCTGCCTAATTTTTGTGAAGACTAAATACACTTGAAGTTTGGTTCTCTCAAGAGGTCTAGTATTTTTGCTTGTTTGGTTTCAATCCAAAGAATGGGAATTCTATCTTGGCTCATAGTGTCAAGTATTGGCTTCTTGTTGGTTAGATGGTTCTTATCCCTAGATTTTACCTTATGCTTTAGGTTAGCCTCTTCTTCTCCTCCCATCTTCTTTAATTTCAAAAATATTCTCCATCCTTTTGAAAACTCTTCTTGTTTTAAACTTGAACCACTTTCATAATAAACTTGGACATAGGTCCATGCATTTTCAAACATTTTCATAAATAAACTCCAACAAACTTAATAATACTTTGACATCCCTTTTTTGTGAGAAGACTAAAAGTCAATCAATCTCATTCAAACCATTTTACCACCTTGGCTTTCATCTTTAAACTTTTCTCAAAAAGATTGGACTCTTGTCAATCCTTGTAGTGATGCAAAAAACTATACTTCTACAATATTTAGTGAGGAGAGATATTTTCCACTTGGATGTTGAGTGAGGCATTGTTGATTCTAAAATCCAATCCATATCATCCACTTCGAGATGATGGAAGTTCTCATTTCTCATGATTGTGGGTGATAGGTATGTTTTCCACACGAACAATGATGATGATTTTTTATCTCATAAAATTAACCAACACATTTGTGTTTTTTTTAAACAAAATTTTAAAAGAGGAACTACGTGTACCCTGATCCCCTATTGCACGAAAAGGTGGTACGTAGGCACTAAAGATTCGCAACCGCGGCGGGTGCAAAAATCATAAAAAAATATATTTCTTTTCTCACCTTCACCATCTATTTTATACAACATTTTTCTCATAATCAAATTATACATATTTTACAAAGAGGAACTACGTGTGTGTGTGTGTGTGTGTGTGTGTGTGTGTGTGTGTGTGTGTGTGTGTGTGTGTGTGTAAATATTTTACACTCGACAAGTCAAAAACCTGAAAAGGCGGCTTGGGCAAAAAAGGTTATTTTGGTGGACTAAAAACTCGAAAGGGCGGTCCAGGAAAAAGTTAGGGATTAAGGCGTATGACTATGTCCCGTTGGATCACCTACCCACAACAAGCTTTGTTACCAAAAGTCAAAGTTCAAATGGTACAGATCAATTTAGTCAACTTCTCTTGACAACGAGGGATGAGATGCTCGAAGACGTAGGGGCAACAACATAGTTGAAACATGATGGGAATATTTACACATAGTTATTGTTTGTTGTTTTACTTTGTACTCTTTTCAGTTTTCGACGACTTCCTCTTATCAGGATTTCTGTCTCTTTGTACAAAATAACTTGTTTATAGGAAAAAATTTAATACAAATATAATTCAAAATTCAAATTTATTTTTACTTTCTCTAGTTTATTTGTAAAAACGTCGAAAGATTAAAATGAATGAACATATGAATGTGAATATGATTACCATTAACAAATATATGCATAAAAACATGAATAAGCAATTACTAAAGACTCTAGGAGTTGAGGCAAGGTTCACGTTACAATAAATCCCCATAGAGCTACCTTCGCGAACTCATCTTCAATAGAGATATACTCCCAACAAGCCTAAATATGTAAGTAAGACCGAAACTTGGACATCTTCCAGCAGTTCACTTCCATATCCCTGACGAACATCTTGAAATCACCATCTTCCCCAAGAAGTTACCCAGCATATAGGAAAATCCTATCATTTCCCCAAGTATGAAATGAAAACATCCTTAACAAAGCCTATGAAATACTAATCCCTGACAAAAACTTTTTTATTAACACGGAATCCTCTCCTTCCCTCTAATAGGATCTAACCAAAGTTGTTATCCCTAGAGAAACTGCTACAATTCCTAAAACTTGGTCTGATATCATCCATCTCTCTTTTTCCCAGTCAAGATATGCAAAAGTCAATTCCTTTAACGAACAGCGAGCAACCGACTCTCTTTGATTATCCTCAAGCAGAAATCGAAGATCCCTAGCGAAGTATCCTTAAACATAAGACGAGAATCTCCAGTAAAATTATTCCCAACAGAAACTGAAGAATTACTTTCTTCATCTCCAGCGACAGTCAAGGATTCATTGTCCCCATCAAGAACGTCGTTATAAGAAGCTACTGATACGCTTTAATGACATATCGCATCCATACATCATTTACAATATCATAACATATACATACAAAACACATGCAACATTCTCATTTATCTTGAGAGAATCATTACGTAATGCATACATCATGACATTGCATAAAGCTAACTTTGTCTTCTCAGGTTAAATCCATAAAAATACGAATATTATCAACAATTTACAGACAAGATGTAGATCAATTCCAGAAACTGGAAGGGGCGACTATCTACATAACCAACATTTTCATAGAACCAGGCGTAGATTCCTTCTGATATTATTTTGGACAAAGTCGGGCGTAGAGTCATTCCAAACATATCCTCTAGACAAAGTTGGGTGTATACTCATTCTAGTATATCATTCTCATAAAATTAGGCGTAAATTTCCTTCTGATAATCTTTTGGAAAAAAAATTCAGGCGTAGACTCCTTCCAATATCTCTTCATGACAAAGTCGGGCGTAGACTCATTCTAGTATATCATTCGGATAAGTTTAGGCGTAGATTTCCTTATGATACTCTTTTTAAAAAAATTTAGGTGTAGAATCCTTCCAATACTTCCTTCTAGACAAAGTCAGGCCTAGACTCATTCTAGTATATCATTCATATGAAGTCAGGCATAGATTTCCTTCTGATACTCTTTTGGGGGAAAAATCCAGGCGTAGTCTCCTTCCAATACCTCTTCTAGATGAAGTTGGGCGTATATGTCTTCTAGTACATCATTCAGATGAAATCAAGCATAGATCCCTTCTGAAACTCTTTTGGACAAAGTCAGGCGTAGACTCATTCCAAATACATCTTCTAGACAAAGTCATACGTAGATTTATTTTGGTAGATCATTTAGACAAAGTTAGGCGTAGACTCATTCTGATATTCCTATCAATAATTACCCTGGATGACATCTATAAGCCCATCTCCGATAACTCTGTCACCTCTCCAAATGGCATCTTTATGCCCATTCCCGTTATAATCAACCAACAGTGTTACTTCGTGCACAAGTGAATGCAAATTTTTGGGCACTTAAGTGTTCAATCATCTTCTACCATCAAGTCACGAATGGAGGACATGCCAATCTTACTCTTCAGCCTTAAGAAGATTGAATAGGGGAAGCTCTTGTACCCCAAAAATTTTCCCTCCAATTTTTCTTCAAGACATTCTCATAAGGTCCTCAGATGGTCAAGGTTACCTAAGAATTGATCAGACAATTTCTCCTCCTAAGCAATGGGTCCATAACTTGGGTCTTGTGTTTCTGAAGGAAGACTGGGTTTCAAAGGTCTCAAGTGATTTTCATGGTTCTCCATAGGTCTTCAATAATGTTCATATCAAGTTTCAAGCCTTGTATCACAAGTTTGCTCAGCCAATGACTCAGATAACTGAAAATCAACTATATTAGATAAAACGTCAACTATGGTCAACATACAGTCAAACCTCAAGATTTTAGATCAACATCAACATTTAAAAGTCATATTCATTATTTGATCAAGGGTTAATCATGATTCCTTAAGAAAATCCCTCAAATCATCAAAAGTCAAAAGTTACAAAATTAGGGTTTCCTTAGGAGAAGTCAAATGAATTTTAACCAAGCATAACTTTCACATGCTTCATCAACTTTTCCCCAACCAAAGCCCATCTTTATGGAAATTCAATTCTCTACAACTTTGAATATCTAAGCTCAAGTCCAAAAAATGCTTCATATGAGAGATATGAGTCAATACATTACATGTCATTTCAATAGTCAACAAAAAGACACTTTTTGTCAAGGCAACTTACATCAAGATTAATTCTCCAAATGAAAAAATGATCAATATAGGGCTTGTAGAGCATATCTTGAGATTTCCAAAAATTCAAAGATCACCTTTAAAAGATGAAAATCAGGTGAGTTATGACCAATGCAAGTTGGGGAATTTTGAGAAAATGCATGAAGTGCAAAGTGAGCAAACTTGAAATTTTGAACTAATGGGTTTAACTTTTTGGGTTTCAAACATGTCCATGACCATATAGAAGACTCCTCATTCTTTCCTTACCTTAGTTTTCATTTATATCTATTTTTTTATTCAAGTAAGTACAAAATAAGTTAAATAAAATGCAAGACAATTGGATCAAGGCGCATGTATAGTTTTTTAGATCAGTTAGAGGCCCAAGACAACTCATGATAACTTGCCAAATCATGCGAAGCTATGTTAAGAAAGTTATCTTCAGAAATTTGGAAATATTTCAAATTATTTTAGAAACAAATCAAATCATTGATCCACTTAATTTCGTACCACTTTTGTTACCCTAATCCTACCTCCTATATATATTCAAACATACCAGATGCAAAAGAGACGGAAGTTGCCTCAAACACACCTCTAAAAATTCACAAAATTCTCCAGAAAAGTGAAAATTTGTATCACAGGATCCAACCACTCTCAAGTCAAACCAAGTGTCCTATTATCTTCCTGAAGTCCTCAGGAACACGTCCTGCCCAAGAACTAGTATATTTGGTGCCTGGAAGTCGTGCTTCAAACTCCACCAGTTTACACTTTGTCTTTGAATTGAATCTTAAATTCTATGCATTACTAATGTGTTTGATGATACCAAATGTGTTTAGGATATGATTTAGGACGAGTTTGACGTATCTCATGCAAGCTTTGATGCATGAATCTCTATATGCCATTTTAGGGCATAGAAATACGTTTGCTTCAGATCTCTCTTTACATGCACATTGAAGAGTAAAGAACCCCACCATCGTATTTGTAGCCCTTGAATTAGGGGGGGAGGGGCCCATTAACTTTTCAATATTTTGATTTTTTGCAGGTTTTAAAAAAGTGGTGGCTAGAGAAGACGACCGGAGCTAGGGCTCCAGCGCTTCTCTGATGCATCAAGGTTTTATGGTTTTGTTGACTCTGGCGTGGCATGATAGGGTGTCCCAATTGGTTGATTCAAAATAGCAGGGCCCATCTACGCTGAAACTTGTTAAAATTAAAATAAAAAGGTTGTTTTATTATATAATTATTTGTTTGTATTCTATGAACGGATGTAACAGCCACCCCAGTGGAAAGAGCATGAATTTTCAAGGCTTTGTGTGTATAAGGGTGTGGGTTGGAACCAGCCTTTTGTCAATTTTCTTTATTTTCCAAGATAACACGCAAGGAAGAGATATAACAATTTCCAGTCATTCTCCAAACACAACAAGCACCATGGCCGGGTGGAGGAGGAGCGCGCCTGTAACCTAGGGGGCGTGGGTTCAAGTCCCATCTCAGGCTTTCCTTTTAACCCTTTTTTCCAGCTTTCCAGCTTTTCAGTTTTCTTGTTTTTATTATTTTTTCTTTTTCTTAATTAATTTAATTATTTTTTTTTAATTAAAATCAAAAGACCATAAAAAATCAAAAAAAAATTATTAAAAATTAGAGTTAGGTTTTAATTAATTAATTTAATTTTTGACCAACAAAAATTGTTTTAATTAAATTAAATTTGTTTTTATTTCACAATTAATTCGTAAATTACTTAGAATTAGGGTTAATTATTAATTCACACTTTAAGATTATTTTCCAAACAATAAAACATCAAAAATATTTTTTTTCTACACCTAGAATCTTAGGTTTATTAAAACATCTTTCTAACACTTATTTTTCTTCGTAATTTAAAATTCTAGTAATAAATGTATACGTCGCACAGGTATTTTTGTAATAGCTTAGTTTATTTTCCCTTCCCTTTCCTTATTATGTAACTGCTCATGGGATGTAATAGCCTAGATTTATTTTCCCGTACTTTAATTTTCGTACCTATAATATGTATGCCTGTATATATATAACTGTATAGTAATTAGGCATGTATGGCAAGATCTAAAATGAAACGCTACATAACCCCAAAAAAACAAGATAAATAAACTGAACTGAATCGTTTGCACACATACACCTATAGGGTAACCTCCCTTGTTGCCTTCCGAAAACAATGGTCATATCCCTCGAACGTAGGGTTACCATTAGCAAAGACCCTCGGTTAAAGTAATCATAAAGATCATAGTTCTGTGATGTCCCTCGAAGTTTCCTACAAGAAATGATCTGGTCCCTCGATGTTTCCAACGAATATATGACGATAGTCCCTTCGAATTGTTAAGGTATCCCTATATGTTGCCTTCAATGACCATAACAACGACCCTATGTATGTACCTTCACATCCAATGGATGGGGCTACCTACCAACTAATGGTATGGATAATACTATTCATAATAAAGAAGGAAAAAGAATAAAGAAAGACCTTTCAGTGGGTAAGGAAATCCTTAATTGCTTGGTCAGAAATTAAAATAATTTTCACACCTCACACTTTCAAAACAACTACTTGCAAATGCTTTATAAACACTCTTGAGGACTAATACAAGGGTTATTATATAGTAGACTGCCTTACATTGGCATTTTCAAAACCTTTTCAAAGCACACACAAAGAAAATTAAAGTGATCTAAGAAATTAAGAGCCCGTAGATAACTACGGATGAAAAGGGTGATAACACCTTCCATTTTCCTAACTTTCCCCTCGAACTCAAAATCTTAAAGGGTCTTTCCTGTTCTTTTCACCTTTCCTTATTGGATAAAAGAAAATTTGATGGCGACTCTTTCTATCTGGTACATTTGCGATAAAATGCAAGACCAACTCACTCACCGTATTACAGTAATGTTTGCATGTTTTGAAATTCAGCCTTATTAGTCTCCATAGCAAATTTACAAATTTTCACCAAGATACCTTCATGAACAATTTTAATCCAAAATCTATCTTTCTATTGAATTTATTCAACCATGGGCCAAGTGATGTTGGAACATGATCATTAATCTATACTTTGACGAAAAGTCCCCTTTGTCTACAGTTGACTTTTGTTGACTTTTATTCAAATGATTGTTTTTCCCCCCAATTAATCAATTTAACCACATCCAATCAAAATTGATACTCAAAATCGTAGGTGCTCATAGACATGGAGAGAAGCATGGAATCAAGTCTTTCCCAAAGGGTCATAGATTTCCTGATTAAATTCAAATACCTTGTTTTGGCCCTTTGTACTAGGAGATGATGATCCAGTCTTAAAACCCTAATTCCAAGGAACATGATGAGGAATTATTTAAACAAAGATGTCTCATATGACAATGAGAGGATAATACTTCAAATAATTAGTTCATACAAGCATCAAACACTTCATCTGGCCAAAACCCTAATCTCAAGAGATGAATAGAGATCAGTGATTCAAATCAACACTTTCTAATTTCAAACTTCTGATGAATCAAAGAGACAATTTAGATGTCTTGAGGTATGAGAAACCCTTGTAGCTTGAGTAACTTAAAGATTGAGGGGATGAGACCCTTCTTGAACTGATTCATGACACAACCATCTTTCATAGCTTGCAGAGGATATTGGGCACCAAAATACCGTGATCCTATCATAATGTATGAATGTATATGATGAAACATAAGCCCTTAAAGTTATAAAAACAAGAGGGTAAACTTTGGGTTGAAACATCCCCTAATGCTTCTTATTTTTTTAATGTTTAATTAAACTACCCACTTCTTTTACTCTCACACACATTTTCACTCACTACTCACAGTTTAATTTTATATCTCATATGAAAACCCTAGAACCCCTTCTTTCACTAAAATCTGCTCATCCATGGATGCACAACTAGAACTATACAAATTCTCTCAAGAACGGGAAGGACAAGAAGCATCTCAATAGAGTAATTCAAGCAATTCTATTTCAAATACTCTAACACTTCATCAACTATTGTCTGTGTATCAAGAATGTTAAAAGATCTCAATTCTTGATCAACCTGCACATGTTCATATGTCAACTCTAGCAAATCAGTTAGAAGTAATATTTGAACTTCGTGTGGATTTTGAGAACTTAAATGAGAATGGCGTGGAATTAACTTAAGAACTCAACTTTCAAGAATGGGGTAACTACTTCAAGCATCTTCATGGTCCTATATACAAAAATTGGTGAGAGATTTTATGAGATTTTCCATTGCTGAATGGGAAGAAGAGAAGTAAGTAATGATTCTGATAATGATCATAAAGGTAACAAACCTAATTCTCTAATTTCCTATCACTACACATCAGCATAGACAAAAAAATGTATTCCTACACGAAAACCTAAATTTATCAAGAATTCTGGTAAAAATAACCCAAAATAATATTGGTACCGAAAGTTAAAATAGTATGTATTGAAGATCTATTAAATAGAAGTGTGAAGATACCAGTCATGGTACCTTGACTTTGGATGTTGATAACTCATAACAGATAGAAAGTTATTGTTCCAAAGTCTGGAACTTGAAGAAATCGAATTTGTGGGTCTTAAAGAAGGTCACCAGAAGCAACGAATATTGAATAAACAACACATATATCAAGAAGAATTCATTATCTTTCATAAAACTTAGAAGGGTAAATTTGTCAGAAGCTTTATATCTACTTAAAAACTGTTCTTGTCCCCTTCTCCTAGATTATTCTTCCTTATCTGATAAATTTCTCTCATTTTTTTAATTTTTGATGCATCTACTACGCAAAAGCCATCTATATAAGAAATATTCTAAAGACAAATCTTTAAATATTCTTGTCTTAAAAATCATTAATTGTTGTCACATTAAAAGATATGACTATGACTCGTCGAAATACACATGTCATGTTATAACAATTGAGTGTCTCATTGAGTAGTGGAATAGTTTAGAATAGGTTATTAGAGTCATCATTTCTATCCCCTGTTGCATTTGGGATTTTCGTTGAAGCGCGAACGGAGGTGAAAGGACATAAGAGTCGCCATCAATGTTATTTATCTCAAGAGAGGGAAAGGAAATACTACGTAAACCTGAGGGGAGGAAAGAACATGGTCTCACGACTAAAAGAAAGGTTAAGTAAGTAGGCTACACGAGGGTAAGGTATTAGAACCCCTCACGTATGTGGTACTCCACAAGATCCACTTGAGTTTGTTCTAATATAAGGGTGTGTAAAATATCTAGGTCTAAAGCTTAATGCTAAAAGGGAATGCATGCAAAGTATATTATGTATAAAAAAAATGTTTTTATTAGTTGTGCCTGCCACGTATGTGAACCTTGTGGCCAATGTTGATTTCTGTTGTGTTGTTGTGATTGCTGTTGTGAATTATTTTTAATAATACGAAGTTGTAGGGAGTTTTAAATGATGATGAATTACCTCTATTTACTGGTAATAATGGTGATGTGGGCTTATGTTTTGCAATGGATCATGAATTTTATGAGCATGTGATAGTACATTCATATACATTTTCATAATCTGTGATGGCTTGGATTGGAAAACTACGAAGAAGGCTTATGCCTTGTTGATGCCTCTATTTATTGGCATATTTTTATGATGGGAGTTCTACTCCATTGGTACCACATGCATTTGCATAAAGATGAGTTGCATTCTGAATTGCATTCCGAGTTATTGTGTGATTGATTTTAATTGAGTTTATGTTGCTAAAGATCTGAGAAGTGGTGAATATGTATGAATTGATTCTCATGATTTACTTATCATGCATTCTATTATAATGTTCGATATCTCACCCCTTATGTTTGAATGTTACCTCGATGTTGCTAACGTGTAGGTAATCTAGAGTGAAGGCAGTTTACCTTTAGCAGTTCGAGTCGGTGTCATTACTCTGATATGTAACACTCGGGGGGATGAACGCTTGTTGTTTATTTATTGTTATTATTTCAGTTGATTAAACATTAAGCTGCTGTTCATTAAATCATTGCTATTTGAAGTTGTATTAGGTTGACAAAGATGTTATATTCCTTTAAGTTGAATATTATGAATCTGCTGCATAGTTATGAAAGTTGTTGTTTCCTTTTAAGATAGAATTATGTTTGTTGTTGGTTCATCCAAGTTTAATGTCTTATGTATCGGTAATGAATGCCATTGTTTTAACTTGAATTTGTGGAATCTTGATTCAGTTGTAGAATTTTTATAAATCTGATTTATATTTGTATTGTCGGGTAGAATTTGGGTGTTACAATATTACTACATAAATGGGAAAATTGTTCAATGGCAACAGTCTCAAGAGTATGAGAATTGTTAAAAAATGATCAAACCAAGAATATTTGTTGATCAACAAGGAATAATATCTCAGTGAACATCAGTTGACGATTATACTTATTTCATTAAGTAAGGCATGCCAGAAGTGCTTGCAACCTATGTTAAAATGCTTCAGGGGGAAGGATTTGATACTTTTGTTATCTCCTATGATTCTTTTCCTACTAAAATTTCTCCATTATGTAAAATAAAGATTCACGCTCTTGATAAGAAGGAAGAAGCTCTATAGAAAGAGGCAAAAGTTCTAAAGAAATTTACAAGATCCTCAAAAGAAGCTACATTAGCTTTTAAATATAATTCACCCATTCCCACTAGAAAATCCAACATATCTGAAGCTCATCAAACTCCCACCACTTCACAATCAGAAACCATTACTACCACTGCTCCCACCATCTTATTGTTTGAATTTGCATTTTTATCAAAATCAAATTTAACTAATCAAGCTAAAAAAATTTCAAATCCTACTACAACCACCTTACCCATTTCATTTTCTGAAATAGTTTATGTAGCTACTCCATCAGAAACTCTCTCTGCTCCTGAAGTTTCCACTGTAGAACCCAGAAATATTTGTACTAGTGTAGCAGTAGAAATGTTGAGTCTAATCTATTGGATTGACTTGGCTCTCACATATCAAATAAAAATCGCCACCGTGCTTTATCATTTCCAAAGGAAATGGGAAAAGGAGCGAATAAACCCAAAATAAGGGGGAGAGAATCTAGGTACGGAGGTTGGTTATGCAAAGGAAAGGTATTAGCACCCTAAACATCTATGGTACTCAACAAAAACCTCTTTTAAATTTTATGTAGTTTGGCTATAAAAGTTGTATACAAAAATAGATGATGGAGATGAGAAAAGAAGTATTTTTTTACAATTTTTGCACCCTCCGTGGTTACGAACCTTTAGTGCCCACATGCCACCTTTCGTGCAATAGGGGATCAAGGTACTCGTAGTTCACCTCAAAAGTTTTAAAACACATGCGTTTTGGTTAACTTTAAGAGAAGAAATGTCATCATCATATCCGAGTGGAAATCATACTTACTACCCACGATCATGAGATAGGGGAATTTGCGTCATCTTAAAGTGGAGGATATAGCTTGGATTTTAAAATCAACAAAGCCTCACTCAACACCCAAGTGGAAAATATCTCAATTTACTACATATTGTAGAAGTATAGTAGCTTGCGTCACTACAAGAATCGACAAGAGTCTAATCTTTTGGGAAAAAGTTTTAAAATAAAAAAAAACAAACTGGAAAAATGGTTTGAATGAGGTTAATTGAATTCTAGTCTTCTCACAAAAAAAGTCAAAGTATGATTAAGTTGGTTAAAGTTTGATTAAGAAAAGATTTTCTTTTTGAAAAGGCATGGACCTAAGTCCAAGTTTATTATGAAAGTGGTTCGAGTTAGAAAAACAAGAAGAGTTTTTAAAAAGAGGGAGATGATTTTTTGAAATTAAAAAAGATGGGAGGAGATGTAGGGACTATCCTAAAGCATAAGATAAAAGCTAAGGAAAAGAACAACCTAACAAACAAGAAGCCAACAATAGACATAAAGAGTCAATCTAGAATTATCATCCTTTGGATTGAAACCAAGCAAGAAAAAACACTAAACCTCTAAGGAATACCAAGATTCATTTTATTAAGTCTTCATAAAAATTGGGCAGAGTAACGACTGTATACAGAGGAATTCTCAATCATGGACAAAGCACATAATCAGAATAACCTACTCGCAAAGAAGAAACAACCTAATGTCTTGGAGTAAACCCCAAGAACTCCAGACAAAATAACAACAGAGTCACAAGGTCCTAAGGGTAATTAAGGCTCCTAATCCTAGCTCCAAGTGGTCCATAACTCCACTATGCCAAGGATAGTAAACAAATGTCCAAGTAACCTTAAAAAAAATTTAATGATAAAGTTGGTTATTGAGTGTCATCAAAAAGAAAAGAAAGCTCAAGTGAGCAAATTAAAAAAAAAACATAAAGATAAATGGTCAAGTGAGCAAAGATAAAAATAACATGAAATGTAAATGCTAAAGTAAATGGTGCATAAAAGTAAAGGCATAAAACAAAGGACATAAAATAAAACCACATAGTAAAAGAAAAAAGTAAAGTCAATTGTTAATGAATTAGAAGTTAGAGGTTATTTGAATGACCAACTAGAAACTTTTCATTTGAAAATTCATTAGAAGATTGATAAAATCAAAGCTTCTCAACAACAAATTTAATTTTCTTTTTGCCAAGTATATCGTTCATTTCAAGTACTTAAGGAAAGCATCTATGATCAACGATGTTTAAATGATTCACTTAGACCAAAATTCATGAAATCTCATTAGATTATTGATAAGTCAAATCCTCCTAACAATGAATCTCATGGTTATCGGATCAATGGTTTCAAATTAAACATACTTGGGCTTGTAAACATAGGTTTGGGCCACGAATGACCATTTTTTGAATCGTGACAAATTTAGCGCTATGTTAAGCAATCGTAAGTGGACTTATGTAGAAGTCACACCTATTTTGACACCGGTAAATAGCAATCTATGTACCACATGTTAAAGAAATGATATGTAGATTATTCTCCAACAACATGTAGCACAAGTAAGAAAGGGATAAGATGAAGAGGAAGAGGATGTATCAGATGAAATTAGGGTTTCGAATATCATCAACATCATTCATCCATTTTGGTGGATTTTGTTTTTCAACCTATCAATACCCAAGATCCAATGAGGTTGAGGAATTTGTTCCAAAATAACACCAAAATCATGACCAAACAAAAACAATAAAATAATATTCAATAAAAGAATATTTAAATGATTAATAAAAAGGAAATAATTGGTAACATATACGAAGTATATTAAAACACCAAATATAAATCCTAAAAAAAAATTGTTAGAGGTCAAACATGAGTCAATAAGTGTTAAAAAAAATTTTTAGAATATTTTAAAATCATAAACTATTTTTTAAAATTCAAGACATAAGCAAAAAAAACCAAAAATTTTTAAAAATAGTAAAATAAGAAATAAATAAAAATAAGGTCACTAATATTTGTCAAGAGGTCATTGGATCCTTTCATATTTTTTCAAAAATATAAAAAATCATGAAAAGTATTTTTAAACAATTAAAACAATTCAAATAAAGTGAAAAATCAAAAGTATTTTTGAGAATTTATTCAGAATTTTTGAAGTTAAAATGAATTTTTTATGAATTTTTGAAGTTTAAAAAATTGAAATATAAAAATCAGAAAATAAAATACAGCCAAAAATATGTGGACCATCTAACCAATGCCAAATGTGTTAGTAAATAGATTTAAGGGACCTGGAGCGTTGTGCATGTTATGGACCTTATTGAAAAACATACATAATCAAATAAATTTTCGCCAATCAAAATAAAACAATTTTCACGATATCATTGCTTGAAGAATGACATGTAGGTCGTCTTTTACCTCCAGACGCCTGGGCGTGGGGTTTTCATGACATTATTCAAACGAAATTGTTAGAAGCTCAAACTGGTATCATTGGATTCGTCTCTTCTAGATGAACCTAATCTCACCCTCGCGAAAAATTTCTTTAAACTACAACTCAGTCGATATGAGAAAAACCCGAAGAAAAGAGTTGGAAAGGGATTTCAAAATTCATGAGCAAAACTCACTTCCAGTTAAAAACTAATGATGTGACCAGTATCAGAGTGATGAGAGCTACATTGTAGCAACAAGTTTGGAGAGAATTAATGGAGAAATGTACTTGTTGAAGTTAAAATTCAGAGCTCTCAAAATTGACTTGGCTAGCACGATTCATTGCACCTCAATGCTTGGTTCTTTTTCTGTTAGCTTCATGGAATTTAAAGATGACGAATCAGCAAAGAATTTGGATTGAAAGATGCTTTAGAACCAAATTCGAAGTTGTAGAATTGAGAGGTATGGAGGAAGTTGAATAAATGTTCTTTGGTTCTCTAAAGCTTGTCAAATGAATGAGATATCATCCTCTATTTATAGGGAAGTGAATGATGATGAGAAACAAGATGAATTATGGGAAAATCGTGCAAACCAAGCCAGTTGTGATCATGCCAAACATGTGACTTGAAATGCCTCAAAACGAACTCATATCAAGTGAAATTCTTGTCAAAACGCATTTGGACAATTAGTTAAACATGTTTAGCAACTAAACCTTGAGTAATTTGACCTGTAATCCAAGTTTACTTGTGGTAAAAAGTTCTGACTTGAAGCAAAAACAGATTCAATGGAGCCAACTTCAATAATGCATAACTCACTACTCATGGACCTTTATGGGATGATTCTTGAAGCATTTGAAAGACAAGGTTACAATCTTTAAATGTGCCAAGAAATACATCATTTGTATGTTTGAGCAAAAATTATTTCCAATTGAATTTGTGAAAAACACACTGATGTTTTGTACTTAGAAAAATTCCAAGTGTTAAACTTCAAAATGACCTATAATGTTCTTCAAAATTAAATGACTTTCTAATCAAAATTTGATCTGGATATATGAAGATGAAATGAAGTAGACCTCTTGAATTTAAGTTTGGAATTGAGTTCACTAAAAATTCATAAAAATTTAAAGAGTTGTGGTCTTTCGAAGATGATGAACAAATTTGGGGAAAATAAAAAAAAAACCCTATAATTTTTTCAATTCTTCAACTACTTTCCAAGCATTATCAAGTCTTGCACATGAAAAAAAGTTTTAGTAGACATCCCAAAGATTACTGTTGAAAAAATTCTCAAGTAGATAAAAATTGTCCAAGTTATGATCATTTGAAGTCAAACCCTAGAATTCAAAGCCCTTTCAAGGAGACTTGTAATCTTTCTCAACTTTTAGTGATCTTCCATTAAAAATTATCCTTATACTTATGAAGAGAGTTTATTTAGGAACCATTAAAGAGAATCATGGCTTTGGAATCAATTAAAAATATCAAAGAATGAGAAAAGGTATGGTCCTTAGAAGTCACCAAACCCTAGCTCGGAGAGCACCAAAATGACTTGAAAACCCTTTCAACTTTTGTTGATCTTTCTTGCCCAATTGGATCTTTTCATGTAAAGAGAGGTTATTGTTGATGATGATAAGAATCCATAGAAGAAATAACCAAATCAAAATGTTTAAAATTGAGAGAGTTATGCACATGTGATCACTAAATCAAGCATTTGCTCAATTAGGTCAAACTTGTTGAGCCAACCTTGAATATCTTGGACTTTTTTGGAAAAATAAAGCATGATGAATCATAAGAGGTCTTGAAATTTTTTTATCTTGAGGCACACTCAAAGATGGAGCTAAAGTCTCAATGAAGCTTGTTGAAAAAGGCATGGAAATAAACACATGAACCTGTGAATCTTCTTAATGAATTCCACCACAAAATTTGAGGAGGTTTTGACCTAAATAAAGTGAGAGAGTTCCCTGAACCACAAATATTTGATTCCATAGACATGATCTTAAGGATTGAGCTCTTGCAATCCATTATAGAACCATTTGATTGAGAATCACCCATAAAACCCTAGATTAAATGGTGAGATGAATGCAATTGTGATCACCTACAAGATGAACAATCAAAGGAACATATATACACATATTAATATTAGTTAAAAGAACAATGCACAAGATACACAATTCAACGTGCTTGGTAATCCCTCAAGAGAAAACTTAAAGATAAGATAAAGAGAGAAACAAATCTAATGTGTGTGTCTTGATGCATTGTGATATGAGATGATGAGAAATCTAAGGGGGGGAAATTGGGGTATAACAACCATCTTCCCTCCTCAAATAATTACATTAGAACCCTCAGACACACCCTCACCAAACTTGAACCGTGATCTAAATCAGCCAAACATCTGCTAGGACTTTGAGCACATTCAAATTGAAGAAGTTAACTCTAATAAAGAAACCACATTTGAACTTCAAAAATTTGTTCAATCATCGATGGGTCTTGAGGAATTCAATGCAAGTTTCAAAGAAAATGCACTCAGTAGATTAGAAAAGATTTGTGAAGTATCCAACCTCAACACTGATCCCCTTCATTTATTAGCAAAATGGAAAAAGTTTAAAAGATGGATATCAGTTGAATTCATCAGAATTCAAAATATATCGATGAAACTAGATAAATATATATCAAAGAAGCTCAAGAGAGATTGCTTGCTATAGAAGCTCAAAAGGCTTCGGAGTGAGAAGTTGCTAAGAAAGTTGAAGAGGATGCTAGATAAGTTGCGAGAAAGGAACAAGAAGAGTTAGAAGAACTTTCTCAAAACAGTTCTGGTGTGTTCACTCATTTTCTAAAATCTTTTGAGGAAATGCAAAAGGAATAATTATTTATCAAAGAAATACTGCAAAATCAGAAGGATATCAATAACTCTATCAAGGAAATGCTCCACAAACTTCTTCAAAAGAATCAGAACCCCTCTACTTCTTAAATACTCTAGGAATTTATTTGTTTTTGAAATACGGTTCTTGATTATATATATATATATATATATATATATATATATATATATATATATATATATATATATATATATATATATATATATATATATATATATATATATATATATATATATATATATATATATATATATATATATATATATATATATATATATATATATATATATATATATATATATCTTTAAAAAAATATTTGATTATGACAAAAAGGGGGTGAAAGCATGATGATTTTGATACATATCTAAATCTCTAAATCTCATTGCTTACATTTCTAACAAATATATAAATATGAAAAAGCTTTTAGAAATGTGTTTAAAGTAAAAATTAAATAATTGAAGAAATTCTAAAGTCTATAAGGTTCAATAAATCAAGCCGTGATAAAAGGACTTCTAATGTTTTGGAAGGGTCGGTTGATCAAACTCTGATAAAAAACATTCTAGGGTATAAAATGTTCTAAGAGATCAAGTGTTGATAACGAACATCAAACATAGAATGGTATGATAGATCAAGCTATGATAATGAACCTATATTATGATTAGAAGGTCCTAATTAATAAATAATGTTTGATAAAGAAAACTCTGATAAAACACTTCCATTCTTTTTAAATCGGAATTCAAATAAAATATAACAATGCACTTATGCTCTAAAAGATCATAGGTTTATGATTCAGGGGGGATTATTTATCCCAGGGGATGTTTTCTACTCAAGGGGAGTTTTATAAACTCTTATATTACTTTGTTTATGATTTAACCCTGGAAATTTGTTCAATAAAATTCTTGGTTTTGTCATCATCAAAAAGGGGGAGATTGTTAGAACAAGATTTGGATATGTGTTTCTGTTTTTATGATAACAACACATCTATTTTATGAAGAACAATTTTAGTTCTAATTGTTTCATTGAGTGTGAATATAAGAAATTCTAATTGATTAAGGATTGTTGTTTGGAGAATCAGAAATACGCCAAACACATTAGAAAGACTGTCCACATCCATTTCTAAAGAAACATCAGTAGTTCAGAAGAATGATGAATGTTCGCCAGAAAGAGGATCACATGTGTACTTATCAACAAGTTGTTGCTTTGGAAGTCACAAGTCAAGACTCTAAACACATGAAGAGAAAGTTTCTACTTCCACATCAGAAGACAATACATATTCATCAGAAGAGTTGTTGTTGACATTTTTGAAGACAAAGTCAAGTTTCTGAAGACTTAGAAAGTTCATGGAATATCCACTTCAATTCCACATCAGAAGTATCCCATTAGAAGAAAGGATGAAAGAAAGAAAGATATTATGGACTCAAGTCTAATCAACATCACAAGTCCATTATAAAACAAGATCAAAGGATGATATCTTCTCAAGACAATCCACTCAAAAGAAGTAATATTTGTTATAAGACAAATATCATTAAAAACATCACTGCACTCAACAGAAGAACTATTGTAACCATTTCTAAAGAAACATCAGTAGTTCTAAAGAATATTGAATGTTCATCAGAAAGGTAAACAACTATGTTCTCGGGAAAGCACCAATCACAAATATCCATAAAAAGGAATTCATGATAAAAAATAAAGATATAGTTGACATAAGTTGTTGCTTTCAGCTCAATCCAAATATCAGAACTCAAGAGATCAGAAAGAAGGAATTCAACGTCAAAATCTGGTGTATTGATATAAGCTTCTGCTTCTGAAATCAAACATCGGATTTGCAACTTAGAAAAACTTACTATCAAAAATTATGGATCAATTTAAGAAGTCAAGATTAGAAAAGCTTTTGCTCAAAGAAGATATTATTCGTCAGATAAGTTGTTTCTTATATACATCTGAAGATAATATTAAACTATCTGAAAGACTCTGATTCAACAATAATGAAGCATCTTCCATATCATTTTCATCATCATATCATATTCAATCCAGCGGGAAGAAAAGAAGAAAAAGACAAGATTAAGAAACATATTCCAAGCTTACTACTTCGATCTAGAAGTAAATCATCAGAAGATACAATATTAAGAAACTTAGCCACGAATAATATAGTACAGTCAATATGTTTAAAATTCCACTACATGCTTACATATTGTACTATGCTGTCTCCCACAATGAAATGCTACTGTTACTGTAGCTGGAAAGTGAAAGCGATGTCTTCTTACTATCAATGATCTTATTCTCATGTCTATATAAAGATACATCATCAGCATTTAAAGATTGACGTACAATTACTCACTATCAAGCTTGAATCAAATTGTTGAAATACAGAAACATCAAGAGAAAAGAAGAATTACTATTCATATACATTCATAAATATTCTTCTAGAGAAATATCAATAACACAAGAGTTGTTTCTCGTTTTTGTGTTAAGATATTAGGGATTAAACACAA
Source organism: Vicia faba (assembly GCA_948472305.1). Lineage (NCBI taxonomy): Eukaryota > Viridiplantae > Streptophyta > Magnoliopsida > Fabales > Fabaceae > Vicia > Vicia faba. The sequence goes on along the minus strand of OX451739.1, from coordinate 1,221,647,093 downwards.
AGAGTTGATGCTCACTATTTGTGTGTTAATCTTAGAGTTCTAACTACAAAGAGTTGTTGCTCATTATTTGTATTAGAGACTTTGTTCTTCATTATTGTGTTAATCTCCTCTTTAGAAGAAAACATTGTATACACACGTGATTGTAATTCTGTTGAGAATTGATTATTTCCTTAAGTGACTAGATTGTTAGTCTAAGACTTGAAAGGGCTAAGGTGTCAGTTTGGACTCTTAGACGGTTGGTGTTAGTAACCGGTAGGTAGCCCGTGCATTTGTAATCTGTTAAGATTAGTGGATTAAGTCCTTGTTGAAGGCAAAATAACCTAAGGAGGGTGGACATGAGTAGCCAAATTAGAGGTGAACCTGGATAAACCAAAGAGTCATTTATAGTCTTTCTTTAATTATATTCCTTTTAGTTAGTTTGCGAAATATCTTTCAAAGTAAAAGCTTATTGGAAAACCCAATTCAAACCCCCTCTTTCGTGTGTTTTTTTCACCCTTCAGTCTCTTGCTTGGTTTCTTGAGCAAAGGAAGTATTTTTCTAGATTGATTGAGCAAAGGAAACTCTTTCTAGGTTTCTTGAGCAAAAGTATTCTCTTGCTAGGTTTCTTGAGCAAAGGAAGTCTCTTGCTAGGTTGCTTGAGTGGAAGTATCTTTATAGGTTGATTGAGCAAAGAAGTCTTAAGCTGGTTTGCTTAAGCAGGTTGTAATCATGTTTTTATTATAGTGGAAAATCTCTTATGGGACAAGGCGATTATACTACTCTCGGTCATAGAGGAACCATGATGACTTCTATGTGTATTGTTACTTATTTCTTCTGCACCTTATCTATTTCCGCTGCTAATAACTCTTGCTTAGACTCTGAAATTATTTAGTTTTAGAAGCTACTTTTATAGAAGAAAAAAATTCCACCATACACAATTCAACCCCCCCTTCTTGTGTATTTTTCTCACATTCAATTGGCAACAAAGCACGATCTGTGCTAAGCACTTAACAGTGGTACATAAAAAGACCCTGAAGAGAAAATTATACTAGATGGATGACTCTGGTGGAAGTCATGCTAGTGGTGGTGGTGGTATAACATGTGATTATATTTCTCCTGAAAAGATCCACTATTAACCACCTACATTCGGTTGTGATTCCACTCAGTTAGAATGGTGGAAAAGAAAGATGTATACCTATGTCATTGGTCTTGATGATGAGTTGTGAGATATCCTTAAGGATGGAATTGACATTAAAGTCAATGGTGTTGGAATGGTTTCTAATAGAAAAAATATCACACCATCTCAGAAGAAACTTTACAAAAAAACATCATGGAGTTAAAGGCATTCTAATAGAATCTCTACCTCATTATGAGTACATCAAGATCATTGATAAGTCTACTGCTAAGACTATATTTTACTATTTCTGTGCTACTTATGAAGGGAATTTACAAGTCAAGGAGGCTAAGGCCAACCTTCTTGTATAACATTATGAGTTGTTCAGAATGAAGGATGATGAAGATATTGAAACCATTTTTTCTAGGTTTCAAGTTCTTGTATCAAGCCTTTAGATGTTGAACAAAATCTATACTATATTTGATCATGTAAATAAGATCTTAAGAAGTATCCCTTCTAGATACAGACCTAAAGTCATGGCTATCAAAGAAGCTAAAGACATGTATACGCTGAATCTTAAAGGTTTAATAACCAACCTTCAAAGCCATGAGATGGAACTGAATGGAGATGATCCTATGAAGAAATCTAAGTAACTAGCTTTAAAGTATGCGACTAAGAAATATGGTGGTAAAGCTCCCATATCCTTAAGAGTATGTAATTCTAAAGAAGCTTCTGTTAGAACATAGTTTGATTCTACAACCCTTGATTAGAGTTTTGATGATAACAAAATACAAAGAATAAATTATTTCAAAGATATATACAAACAACAATTATGCTCCTTAAAATTATGTTTTGTATATGCAAAAGTTTTGATGGAATCAGCATCAGAATGGAATCGGCATCAGAAGATCAACAACCTGTGCGACACGCTGAAGCTTGATGACCAGAATCTTCGCCTAAACAAATACACTCTGACTCTGATCAAATACATCTTCACCAAGTCATCAACACTCTGAAGCGTTATCAGCAGATACAGTAAAGAAGACTCTGAAGCGTTACTGGTTATTCAAGACAAAATTAAATGCTAACGACTTTCTTCAGACAAAGATCTTCTACAAAAGGAAAGTGCATTATTATCATTAAAACCTTCTTTATGGACAACGTATCCTTGCTTGCTTATATAAACAGGTCTTCTTGTGAAAAGAAGCACGTACATACGCACTCAAAATCTGCCAAGCTATCCAAACCACGCATATTCAAAGCTTTAGCAAATTCATTTTATTCCAAGCTTATTTTGTGTAATTATCACAGTTGTGATATACAATTTTGTAAGAAAAAAACAACACACATTTGATCAATTCTTTTGTAAAAGAAGTTCCTTGAGATTAACCGGATTGTGGTTGTACTCAAGAAGACTTTAACAGTTGTTAAAGTAGCTGTTGTAATCCTTTGATAATAGTGGATTAAGACCTCATTGGAGAGAGGCGAAATCACCTTGACGGGTGGACTGGAGTAGTTCGAGATCAAACGAACCAAGATAAAAATACTGTGTTATTAAGCCTTTTGATTTAAGTTTTACAATTCAACCCCCCCTTCTTGTGTTTTTCACATCTTCAATTGGTATCAGAGCGCCTGGTTCTGAGCTTTAACAATTAATCGTGTCAGTACAAGATCCAGCGTCAGAAAAACACAATGGCAGGACCAATACAAAACATCATCAATGACAACAATGAAGAAAGGGAAAGATTCAGTGGCAAACCTCCGGTATTTGATGGAGAAAACTTTTACTACTGGAAAGACAAAATTGAGAGTTTCTTTCTGGCCCATGATGCTGATCTATGGGACATGGTGACTGATGGATACACGCACCCAGTGGATGGACGTGGTCAGAAGATTGATAGGAAAATGACGTCTGATCAGCAAAAGCGTGAGTTCAGAAATCATCACAAGGCCAAAACAATTCTTCTCAGTGCCATCTCATATTCAGAATATGAGAAAATATCAAACAGAGAAACTGCCAAGAATATGTTTGATTCTCTGAGAATGACGCATGAAGGAAACATTCAAGTCAAAGAAACCAAAGCCCTTGCGCTCATTCAGAAGTATGAGGCATTCCAGATGGAAGATAGTGAATCAATAGAAGCTATGTTTTCAAGATTTCAAATTCTTGTTGCTGGTCTAAAAGTTCTTGACAAAGGATATTCCATTGCTGATCACGTCAAGAAGATCATCAGAAGCTTGCCAAAATAGTGGAGGCCAATGGTCACAGCGCTTAAGCTAGCCAAGGATCTCAACAAAATCTCTCTGGAGAAACTTGTCAGCTCCCTCAGAAGTCACGAGATAGAGCTAGAAGCAGATGAACCTCAAAAGCAAGGTAAGCCATTAGCTTTAAAATCTCACAGAAAATCTGACTCCAAAGTCTTGTAGGCTGTGGAAGAAACCTATGATGGATCCTTATCAGAAGAAGATGAACTGTCTCTTCTCTCCAGAAGGGTGAACCAACTGTGGAAGAAGAGGAAAAGGAAGTTCAGGAATCCCAGAAGATCAAAAAATCAGAATGACTCTTCCTGCATATACAGAAGGTCAGAATCCTCTTCTGGACACAAAAGATCTGAAGGCTCTTCAGGATACAGAAAGCCAAACAATAAAGACATCATATGCTATGAGTATAACGAGCAAGGGCACTACAAAAGTGATTTCCCAAAGCTTCAGAAGGAGAAGCCCGAAAAGAAGTTTGGCAAGGAAAAGAAGAAAAGTCTCATGGCTACATGGGATGATTCTGATACATCTGAAGCTGACTCAGAATCAGATGATGAAAGAGCAAACATAGCTCTCATGGAAAATGTCTATGAAGACAGTGAAGCGTCTGGTTCAGACTCAGAATCAGATACAGAAGAGGTATTCCCTGACTTTACTATCAACTTTACTAAGGCTGAACTAGCTGAAAGCCTTAATGAAATTTTGGAAAGGTATCAGCATATCAGAGTCAAATTCAGAAACCTGAAAAGGAATCTTGCTTCTGACTCTGATAAAACTGAGAGTCTCAAATTGGAGAATTCTGTGTTAAAAGATAAAATTTCAAAACTAGAAAACCAATTGCAAAACTCTCAGAAGGAAACAATCCCTGAAACTCCCAGCAATCCTGATGAGATCATCAAAGAGTATGATCACAACTTTCATAAGTTTCTAGCTAAAAACATAGACAGAAGCAAAATGGCTTCAATGATCTATGGGGTTAGCAGAAATGGCAGAAAAGGGATAGGATATCAAGGTAAGGTTCCTACACCAAAAAATTCCATGGATTTAGTTATAAAGCGTACTCCACTTGATTCACACTTTATATATGGGCACACACATGACATAAAATATACAAGTAGTGATTACTCTGTCAAACCAAAATTCAACCAGAGTTTTGGTAAAACTAACAAATCAGGACCCAAGAAAATGTGGGTACCTAAGGATAAAATAATACATGTGGCAGATATCTTTAGCAGCAAACCAAAGACACCAGTCCATGTACCTGGAATCTGGATGCTCACGACACATGACGGGAAGAAGGCATATGTTCCAAAGCCTGGAACTTAAGCCTGGAGGCCACGTAGGCTTTGGAGGCAATCAGAGGGGAAAGATTATTGGATCTGGAACAGTAGGTAATGGAAATCTTCCCTCTATTAGTAATGTTTTATTAGTTGATAGATTAATGCATAACCTATTATCCATAAGTCAATTAAGTGATAACAGTTATGATATAATCTTCAATTAAAATTCATGCAAAGCTGTTAGTCATAAAGATGGGACTATCCTATTTAATGGAAAAAGGAAAAACAACATTTATAAAATCAAACTTTCTGAACTGAAAAGTCAGAATGTAAAATGTCTTTTGTCTGTTAACAACGAGCAATGGATCTGGCACAGAAGATTGGGACATGTTAGTATGAGAAGAATATCTCAGATTAACAAACTCAATCTGGTCAGAGGACTTCCTAACTTGAAGTTCAATTCAGATGCTTTGTGTGAAGCGTGTCAGAAAGGCAAGTTTGCAAAACCTACTTTCAAATCCAAAAATGTTGTTTCCACCTCTAAGCCATTAGAACATATGCACATTGACTTATTTGGACCAGTAAAAACTGCCTCAGTCAGTGGCAAGAAGTATGGGTTGGTAATCGTAGATGACTATAGCAGATGGACATGGGTAAAGTTCTTAAGGCACAAGGACGAGTCATACTCTGTGTTTGTTACCTTCTGCAACCAAGTTCAGAATGAAAAGGATCTTAGAATCGTCAAAGTCAGAAGTGATCATGGTGGAGAATTTGAAAATAAAGATTTTGAATTATTCTTTAATGAAAAAGGCATTCTGCATGATTTCTCTTGTCCTAGAACTCCCCAGCAAAATGGAGTTGTAGAACGAAAGAATAGAACATTGCAAGAAATGGCCAGAACCATGATCAACGAGACTAACGTTGCTAAGATCTTTTGGGCAGAAGCAATAAACACAGCGTGTTACATTCAGAATAGAATCTCCATAAGACCTATCTGGAAAAGACTCCATATGAATTGTGGAAGAACAGAAAGCCCAACATTTCTTATTTTCACCCATTTGGATGTACATGTTTTATTTTGAATACAAAAAATTATTTGAACAAGTTTGACTCTAAAGCACAAAAGTGTATTATGTTAGGATACTCTGAACTCTCAAGAGGGTACAGAGTATACAATACAGAGACACTGATTGTTGAAGAGTCAATCAGTGTTCAGTTTGATGATAAGCTTGACTCTCAAAAGTAAAAGCAGAATGAATTCCTTGCAGGTATGGAAGTTAAACTCACAGGTACTGAAGACAACGCAAAGGCTCTCAACAGAGACACTCCCTCAACATCAGTAAGAGTCACTGCAAGCAACCCAACACCTTATGTTGATCAACTCCAGAAAAGACCATCCAGAAGCAGCATTGATCACCCAGAAGAAACAATCTTAGGAAGGAAGGAAGATCCAATCAGAGCAAGATCTACCTTCATAAACTCTGAAAAATCCCTCATGGGACTGGTTTCTCTGATTGAACCAACAACAATTGATGAAGCACTTCTGGACAATGACTGGATTCTGGCAATGCAGAAGGAGCTAAATCAGTTCACAAGAAATGACGTATGGGATCTGGTTCCCAAACCAAAAGGATTCAACGTCATAGGTACAAAATGGGTGTTTAGAAACAAACTGAACGAACAAGGTGAAGTCATCAGAAACAAAGAACGGCTGGTAGCACAAGGTTATAGTCAGCAATAGGGGATAGACTATACAGAAACCTTTGCTCCAGTCGCCAGGTTAGAATCTATCAGACTTTTAATTTCATTTGCTGTTAATAAAGGCATCACTCTGTATTAGATGGATGTCAAGATTGCATTCTTAAATGGCTATATAGAAGAAGAGGTTTATGTGCACCAACCCCCTGGTTTTGAAAGTTCCAAAAATCCAAAATATGTTTTCAAACTAAAGAAGTCACTCTATGGTCTGAAACAAGCTCCCAGAGCTTGGTATGAAAGACTAAGTAACTTCATGTTAGAAAAGGAATTCACCAGATGGAAAGTGGACACAACCTTGTTCAGTAAGACAGTTAAGAATGACATCTTAGTATGTCATATTTATGTTGATGACATTATATTTGGATCCACTAAACCCTCTCTGGGAAGAGAGTTTGCTAAATGTATGCAAGCAGAATTTGAGATGAGCCTAATGGGGGAACTAAAGTTCTTTCTGGGCATTCAGATTAATCAAACTCCAGAAGGAACTTACATTCATCAGAGCAAATATGTCAGATAACTTTTGTAGAAATTTGATCTCTCAGAATGTAGGCCCTCAAGGATTCAAATGCATCCCACATGCATTTTGGAAAAAAAAGAGGTAAGTAAAAAGGTAGAACATAAGGTCTACAGAGGTATGATTGGTTCTCTTCTCTATCTGAAGGCTTCAAGGCTTGACATTCTATTCAGTGTTTTCATTTGTGCTAGATTCCAATCAGATCCTAGAGAATCTCACTTAACAGCAGTTAAGCGAATTTTCAAGTATTTGAAAGGTACTGCTAATCTGGGTTTGTTTTATAGAAAATCAAGTGATTACAGCTTAGTAGGATACTGTGATTCTGATTTTGCTGGAGACAGAGTAGAACGTAAAAGCACTTCTGGAAGCTGCCAGTTTCTGGGAGAAAATATGATCTCATGGTCCAGCAAAAGACAATCCACAATAGCTCTATCAACAGTAGAAGTTGAATACATAGCAGCAGTTAGATGTAGCACGCAAATGCTCTGGATGAAAAGTCAACTTGAGGACTTCAATATATTTGAGATTAACATCCCTATCCTTTGTGACAACACTTCTGCTATTTGTCTCAGTAAAAATCCTATTTTGCATTCTAGGTCTAAGCATATAGAAATAAAACATCATTTTATTAGGGACTATATTCATAAAGGGATTCTCAATTTAAAATTCATTGACACAAACCATCAATGGGCTGATGTCTTTACAAAACTTCTTTCTGAAGATAGGTTTAAATTCATTCTGAAACATCTCAGCATGAATATTTTCCCAGAATAAAACAGTCTTATTTACATATCTTAACCTTCAGAATTTTGGTTATTTTCTGTGAACTACTAATCAACCTGCCTTCAGATTTTTAGAAGTCCAGATTGTATCAAAATCTATCCATGAAGATCTGAGCGCTTCATTTCAAGGATAAAAGTGTGTTGTTCACGTAAGCAAACAGTTGTCATCCATTCATCAGCTACCTTCTGAGGCTGAACACGCGTTCACTTTTCTGAAAGGTTAAAAGCACTGATTGGATGCATTGAGACACATGTCATGGGTAACCGTTCCAATATCTTTATGAATACCCCAAAATCAGTTGTCATTAATGCTTATAATCATTACAATTTATTTCTCTCTCTTGCCGTTTACGTTTTCAAAATCTATTTAAACACATTTCTCATTCTTTACACTCTTTCACTTTCACTTTCTCTACAATCTAATTGTTTTCAGTTTGCATCTTTTTCAAAACCCTTTCATTTTCTTCTCAAATTTTTCTGTGTGAACAGGGCTTCCTCAAGCAACCCAACTTCCAGTACTCAGAGAACATAATCCACAGAACAATATGAAGAACCATTCAGAACTCTCATCATGCCTATTAACAACCTATAAGTACTCTCAGAATTAATTGTGGACTTTAACAGTCTTCAAGAAAACGGGTTCAATCTTTCTGAAGAAGTAAAGGCTCAAGGATGGAACAGGTTGACCGCCTGGTAGGTCCAACGTTCCCAATCCTTGTGAAGGAATTTTGAATTTATGCTTCATCTTCCAACCATCAAGTTACTTCGTATATAATGGGGAAGAAGATAGTCATGACTGAAGACCTTATTGCAAGATTGGTAGGTTACAGTGGTGGTGGCATAAGATGCATAGACATGGCTGAAAGATGTGCTCATGTCGCTTTAATTGCTAGAGAAATCTTCACTATGGGTCTTCCCTCCAGCAAGATAAGGGATCTGAAAGACCATCACAGAATATGGGCTAAGATTATTCTGGGATGCATAAACCACAGGAAGCCAACCAACTCTCCTTCCTACATCAACATTGATCAGTAGTTTCTGATCTACTTCATCTCCTAGAAGATTAAGGTGAATCTGGCTCATTTGCTGTTCAATCATCTGAGGACTAGTGTTAAGGATACTAGAGAAGAGGAGCGCACTAAAAGGGACTGGATACCCCTTGGAAGGCTCATATCAGATATTTTGATAGAGAATAAGTTGATAGATCATCTAACAGAAGCATAGGAAATCAGCACTTTAGAAGCAACTGTTGGAAAGCCTTTGAATGCAAAGAATCTGAAGAAGATGAAGATTATTGATAACATTAAGAAGGAACCCAGTGTTACTTCTTTTGCAACAATCACCAGCAGAACAATCCCTCTGGATGACTTTCCCATGTTCTCGTAAATTGATTCTAAGCCTGAGATAATTGTCAGATATCATGATGCATGCAAGGCAGATGGTACAACACCAGATTTAAACATTCAGGATCTGTATCAGAAGGCTCCAGAAGTTGTGCTGAAGAAGAACAAGAAATGGAAGGAAGCAGCAGAAGGATCATCCCAGCGGACTCCCAAAGCAGCTAAAAAGGGACGTAATCCTTCTTCTGTAACTGTTTTAGATTCAATATCTGTATCAACATCTGTACCAATCCCTACCCAATCATAAATTCCTACCCCACAAACATTTGATGATTTTGACATTGAATTTGACCCCTCATAAACTTTAACTCTTAGAGGATCTCACTCCCTACCTATCAATCCAAATATTGAAACAACTCAACCAGAACTTGCAAAAGTTCTATCAGATATTGAAACCTTTGACCAGCATATTTCTGCCCCCATACCAGTAAATCCAAACTCTGAAACCATTTCAGAAGCACCTCAACCAGAAATTCCACTCTCTACTCAACCAGAAATACCACTACCTCCATCTCCTCAACCAGAAATTCATCCACCTTCTCCACAACCTGAACTATTACAACCAGAAGTTCAAACTTCTAAGGTCCAATCTTCTGAATCTTGTGAACCAGAACCTCATCACATTCAATCCAACCAAACTGTTGATTCTGATCCCATTCCCATTCCTGGAATCACTGAACCTCTGGCCATCCGTATTCCCCTGACCATTCTGGATATTCCCCAAATTCCCTCTTCACTAGAATCAACTCCACCAAACTCTCCAACTAGTCTAATAATCATCCCAGACTCCCCCACTCCCTCACCAAAGAACAATCCAAATGACAATGCCAAAATTGTCATTGATTTAACTGTTTTTGAATGCCTTGCTGCCATAACCCACAAAACAGCCATACCAAACAAAAACCCTCTGAACCTACACCAGATGTTGGTACCAGTTTATTGATATTTGAAACAGAAATGCAGAAGTGGATAACTTCCCTGAAGCAAGCTAGTCTTGAGCTGATTGATCCTGCTGCATCAGATTATCTTTGGACAAGTTTCAGAAAATGGGTATGTTCTGAAACTCATAAGATGCAAGAACAAAGCTACGGATAAGTTCAACAGAACTTCAGTAATATGCTAAAAGTAATTGAAGATCAAGTTCTGAGCCAGCTGCTCAAGGAAGAAGTTCTCCCTCTAGACAATGCTCCCTGGTCAGAACATCGTCCAACAGACAAAGTTCAACCAGAGTTAGAAGATCTCATTCTGACTGATACTCCAGAGCAGATGATTCCTATAGAAGAACTGGGTCAAAAAGATGACATTGCAGAATTCTCTGAGAAGCATCCAGTTACTGAAGATTCTCAAGCTTCCTCCTATGAAAGGCAGACTCTGGAAGATTTGAAGAGATCTGATATTTTGATGCAGGAAAGGATGGATAAACAAGATGACAAAATTTCGGAAATCAAGAGCATGTTAACCAAGCAAGAGGAAACCAACATCCAGATCAAGGGCTTGTTGGAAGCTTTGTTCACGCGTCTTCCTCCTCCCTCTTAGATTTTCCTCTGTTTTAAAATTTGTTTATCTATAATATTCTCTACATTGCTGTTGTTCTGAACTTATCGTTGATTCTGATTTTAATATAAACTCCTTTTGGCTCTGATTATATGTTATTTTTGATAACTGACCAAAAGGGGGAGAAAGAATAAGATATTTTCAATAACGGATCACTGAGACATAAGTCTCAAACATTCTGATCTACTTAATTTCTCTCTTCTGAAAAGCTTGAACAGGTACAAAACTCTGATGAAAGATACAAACTCTGATGAAAGATACAGTAAGATTCTGATGCTCAAAGACTCATGGAATTAAAGGGAAGTAATCAACTCAGGGGGAGTTTTTCTTCTTAATTCTATAATTTTTATTCTTTATTCTTTATTGAAAAATCTGGTTTTTGTCATCATAAAAAAGGGGGAGATTGTTAGAACATAGTTTGATTCTACAACCCTTGATTAGAGTTTTGATGATAAAAAATACAATGAATAAATTATTTCAAAGATACATACAAAGAACAATTATGCTCCTTAAAATTATGTTTTGTATATGCAGAAGTTCTGATGGAATCAGCATCAGAATGGAATCAGCATTAAAAGATCAGCAACCTGTGCTACACGCTGAAGCTTGATGACCAGAATCTGGGCCTAAACAAATACACTATGACTCTGATCAAAGACATCTTCACCAAGTCATCACCACTCTGAAGCGTTATCAGCAGATACAGCAAAGAAGACTCTGAAGCATTACTGGTTATTCAAGACAGAATTAAATGCTAACGGCTTTCTTTAGACAAAGATCTTCTACAAAAGGAAAGTGCATTATTATCATGAAAACCTGCTTTATGGACAACGTATCCTTGCTTGCCTATATGAACAGGTTTTCTTGTGAAAAGAAGCACGTACATACGCACTCAAAATTTGCCAAGCTATCCAAACCACGCATATTCAAAGCTTTAGAAAATTAATTTTATTCCAAGCTTATTTTGTGTAATTATCATAGTTGTGATATACAGGTTTGTAAGAAAGAAACAACACACACTTGTTCAATTCTTTTGTAAAAGAAGTTCCTTGATATTAACCGGATTGTGGTTGTACTCAAGAAGACTTTAATAGTTGTTAAAGTAGCTGTTGTAATCCTTTGAGAATTGTGGATTAAGACCTCGTTGGAGAGAGGCGAAATCACCTTGACGGGTGGACTGGAGTAGTTTGAGATCAAACAAACCAAAATAAAAATACTGTGTTGTTAAGCCTTTTGATTTAAGTTTTATAATTCAACCCCCCCCCCCCCCCCCCCCCCCCCCCCCTTATTGTGTTTTTCACATCTTCAGCTTCTAATGAAGAAGTTTATGATGATAACTCTGATGATGAGGAGATGACCTTTATCATCAAAAGATTTCAACAAATGGTAAAATGGAACAATATATTCTTTGGTAGAAGCGATGGCTTCAGAGGCTCTAGTTCTAGAGACAATGGTGATGACCAGAAGAACTACTTTAACTACAAGAAGCCTGGTCATTTTAAAGGTGAATGTCCTAATCTACAGAAGGACATATCAATGAAAGGAAGCTTCTAGAAGGACAACATCAGAAGTAAATTCAATAAGAGTCTCATGGCAACATGAGATGAACTTTATAATGAAGAAATTTTAGATAAATATGAAGCAGCAGTAAATCTAGTAGTGATGGCTCTTACATCATCTGACGTGGAATCCCAATCCAACTCTGGTTCAAAATCAGAAGATGAAAGATGAGGTATTTTTTAATTGAAATTATGGCACATGCACAACATCATATGTCAAACTGATGTCTTAACAACACACAATATCACAACAGATATTTTAACATCTGCTGACAGAAAAACAAAACTTTTACCAAATTACAAACGATGTAGAATTTAAATGTAGAAGGTAAAAGAACACGAAACATTGTTAACCTAGTTCGGTGCAACTCACCTTCTCTGGGGGCTACCAAGCCAAGAAAGAAATCCACTATCAGTAGTATCAATTCGAAGCTAAACAGTTCCAGTTTACACTTCTCACTTAATCCCTACCTTGTGTAACTTCTACTTACGCACCTCCTAGATATGAGATCCTGTAACACTCCAATTTTATTTATTAGTTATTCTATTAGTTATTTATTTTATTAATTATTATATAATATAGTAAGTAATTAAATTGTGTGATTTTCTGAATGTTGGGTTATTTGGATTAGTTGGTGTGATCTGTGATATATTTTATAAATTAGGAATATGTGTTATATGTGTAATTGGGTTAGTTTGTGTGAGAATAACATTGTTAATTAATTGGGCCTCATGTGTCAAATTAGTCTGAGTGAGTGAGATAAGGCCATTAGAGTAAAACAATAGTTAGTATGTAAAACAAAGAGAAAATAGATCTAGAGAGAAGCTGTCAAACAAGAGAAGAGAAGAAAGAGGAAAATAGGAGAAAAGAGTAGAGAACAAAGGAGAACCCTAGAAAAGGATCTACACCCAAGGTAAGGGTGGGTTTTCATTTGACTAAGGGATTATATAATGTATGTAATGGGTAGAATATATGATTTAGGGATTTAGATTTCAATTTTTAGGTTTTTGACATGCTTAGGTTTTGATGAGAAATCCTTGAATATGATGAGTAATGGGATTGTAATGATGTGTGTTGATGGTAATGAGATTTTGGGGTTTGAATATGCAATGGGTCATGAAATTTTGGGTTTTGGATTTGGGATGAAAGATATTTTCATACAACTACTATTGATTTCCGTCAATTCTGACAATGATTTTTGTAAAACTTCAAAAATTAATTACTTGAGTTTCAGGTGTCTGTTTGATACATTTTTTGAACCTGGGAAAATTTAATACGGTGTAATTTTTTGTAAAAATTGTTCCATGTTCTGGAAATAAATTTAATTGGGATTTAATGGAGTTTTGTGGTGTCAGTGTACGATGTCAGGTTTGCAATTTGTAAGAGCTTCAAAAATTCATAACTTTTGAATTGTAGCTCTGTTTGAATCCCCGTTCAAAGTGTTAGAAAGCTAATGTGATATTCTATTTAATAAATATGTTCCTATTGGTATTTGGTGATTTAATTATTGATTGGTTGTTTAAAGTGGCACATATTTATGTATTGTGTATTGTTGTAATATGGTGATGTTGTGTTATTGTTATTGATTATAACATGGTGAGTTGATAACATGTTTAGTGAATGGTGATAACATAACATTGTGTTTTGTGGTATGTATAATATGTTATTATGGTGTGTTGAGTTGAATAATGCTATCAGAATGCTATGAACATGATACTTGAATTTTGTGTAGATGTATGTTGTGAATTGAAATTGGATGTGAATAACATTGTTGGGCATTATTTGATATATGTTATTGTGGTGTGTTGAGTTGATTAATGCTATAATAATTCTATAAATATGATACTTTAATTTTGTGTAGATGTATGTTGTGAACTAAAATTGGATGAAAATAACATTGTTGGGCATTGTTTGTTATATGTTATTCTGGTGTGTTGAGTTGATTAATGTTATGAGAATGCTATGAACACGATACTTTAATTTTGTGTAGATGTATGTTTTGAATTGAAATTGGATGAGAATAACATTGTTGTGCATTGTTTACTATATGTTATTGTGGTGTGTTGAGTTGATTAATGCTATGAGAATGTTATGAACATGATACTTGAATTTTGTGTAGATTTATATTGTGAATTGAAATTGGATAAGTATAAAATTGTAGTGTGTTTATTTGATTAATGTTATGAGAATGCATCATATGTGAATGTCGACGTGATGCATGTATGTTGTGCAATTTAGTGAGATAATTCAAATGTGTTGAATTATGTGAAATATGCTTGTATGATTAAAATATCGAGATGGTCTTAATTTCATATATATGTTGAGATTGCACATGGATCATGAGTTATGAAGAGGAAATGTTTGCTAGCTTTTGTGAGAGTTAGTGACTTGTCCCAAACCTGGAGATGGGGGTTTGAAAGCTTAGAGAACAGGCTTTTTTGATGGTTGTCTGTCTTGGAGATGTGGATCGGGATTAAACTTAAAAACCTCGTAAGAATAACAATTGGTACCACATGCATCTTGCATAGTATTGAGTTGTATTGGAGTCACATGTGTCAATGTGATATTGATGTGAATGTTACATTTATGGTATTTTGTGATTGATTATTAATTAAATCATGAGATGTTAAGAAATATTGTATATGTGAACATGTGAATTATGTTGAATACATGAATATGGAAAGTGTGATGAATTCATTTGATGTATGTAGGTCTTGAATTACTTACTATTATATATTTCCATAATGATATGAATTTAAAACCTTTTGGTGAAACTATATTTTATACGACATCGCTCATGTACCGAAGACGGTGGTGCTTCTCGCGAGGATTGGTCAGAGGAGCTAGTTCCTTGTTTATCCGCTTATTAAGTAATGTGTCGTGCTCTAGTCTATGTAACACGGGGAACGTTTGAACTCATTTTTTTTTAGAGATGTTTGTTATACTCTCTTTATGTATGATGTATTGAAATTATGTGATGAGTGGCCTTTAGTGCTTAAAGTTTTATTATATAATTGTCATTATGGGATTTCAATTACAAGTGTCATTATAAAAGAGAATTATTCTGCTGTGATATACATATGTGTGTGGAACATGATTTTAAATGTGTGTGTTATGAGCATGACTGGTGTGTTGTGTTGGTTTTAAAATGCATGTGACACCCTCTTTTGATATGCATGCTATGTTACTATGATTATGTCATATATTTGTGTGGGGGTTTTAAGGGGTGTTACAGAACCCCTCTCACTCCCAATCACTGGAGTGATATCAAAAAATCTCAGTCTCAGGGAATGTCTCAAGAAACCAAAAAGAAAGAACACACTTCCAAATTAAAATACTTAGTTTTACTAAAAGCTTCACTAAGAACAATACTCAACTCTTGCTTAAAAGCTTCAAGGAGAATAATAACTTAATAAACAAGTAACAATCAGTCAACTCAAATGCACCAAAGATACATGAGGACATACAAAAAATACACAAAGAACCTAAGGAACTATCCAACCCTAAACCCTTATTTTTCAAAAGGTTTTACAATAAAAACTATGCTTAAAAAACTAGGTCTTGGACGACTCTTTATGTAGACTTCTATAGTTGGGCTTCGACTCTTCGATCAAATATAATCTTCAGCTCTAAATCCCTGTAGAAAAGTGTCAACGGAAATAGAAACAAAACAAATCTTTCAAATATTTCCTAAAAAGTCTCAAAGATCATATTTATGAAATAAATCAAACTTGCAACAATTCCTAACAATCCTTGATTTCCTACGCCTGTTATGAGTAGTAGAAACCTCTATAATTTCATATTTTTCAATCAAATCTTCAAGGATAAATATATGGTTAGACTTTCATGATGTTCTGTTACAACATGTTACAACATGTGATAGAACATCTGTCAAATAAGTACTTGCAGATTCCGTTGTACCAATTGGTCAAGATGTTATGACATATTTTTCTACATTAGGCGGCAATACATGTTTTTCCCATGATACATATTTTGATAAAATTGTTGGCAACACCTTGTTTTATCAAAATTGTTGCCAACCATAAAATCAAAGACCTAACACTAACTTAAAGAGACGTGAAAATTTAAAGATAAAGAAAGAAACGTGAAATTTTAAAGAGAGATCGTGATCTTTTGAAAGAGGAATTGAAAATGTCTCAAGATAAATTTGAATCTCTTGAAAAATATCATAATTCTCTTTTAAATAAAGTTCTGATAAAACTTTGAATGAGCATGAGGCGGCTCTTCAAAACTTTATCACAACAAGTCTTCAATTATATATTGAGTAAGTAAGAGAAAAAGAGAAATTATGGGTTACAATGGAGCACAACTATAAAATGTGCATTCAACAATGCCATGTTCACCACGGTTCTTATCTACACCTTGGTGACATCTCTAAAATGAGGCGTTGACATATTTATTTTGTTTATTGATTAAAAATTATTTGTATATAACAGTGGTTGATGTACCAACCATGGTGATACAATCAAACTTTCATGGGTTCGAACCTCAGAGCCATAAAATAATTTATTCCTTTAATGTTAAGGTGCACCTTTTATTTTTATTTATTTTAAAACTCACAAAAAAGGGATATCATTATGGTTGGTAGTGTTAAGCATTGTGTAATAGTTTACCCATATATAAGCTAATTAACTATCACTTATAGATAGTATCGTTGTTTCCTTCACAATGAAACCCTATCACCAATTTTTTCCTTCATATTCGCCATTAGTCATGAATCTTGTGCTTCCAAAATTAAGGTATGCTTCTTCTTCCATCTTCTTTTTAGATAGTTCCCCATTATCTTGTTTGTCGCATGTTGTGTTTGTTGATTATACTCCTTTTTTCAGATTTGTCTTCATTACCTTATCAAAGGAAACTTCATCACCTTGTACTTTGTTACAGTTCAATGATTTCATGTATATCCATTAATGATGTAAGTTGTTAGATGATTTTCATACTTTGTTGACAAATAAATGTGTTGTTACAAATGTTGATAACTCTCATGGTTATTGTAGGTCTTAACAAGAAAAAAAAATTTTAGTAAATGAAGAAACAACGGCGGCAGCAAACTTCATCTAGTTTCAGAATCTATGAGAAAAAATATAAGAATTATGAAGTTGTTGTTTAAACTTTTTATTCCTTATATTTCTTTTTAATAGTTTCACAAACTAGATGAATTTCCATTATTAGTTTCAATAAAAAGGTACGTCCTGCATGATATACTATGTTGTTGTTGTAGTAGAGTTTATTATATTCTATTTAGATTATTTGTTTCAATAACCCTCACTTAAACTACATTCATTTACATTGACATAGATACTTATAATCTGAAAACTAAGTTGTATTTGAAAAATGATTTATATAAATTAATATTTTCCGAATTCTATATGTTTCATCATTCATCACAAGCTCTTTAACATATAGAACATGGTATAATGATATGGCTCCTTCATTACATCGATATCTTCTCATATAGTTTAATTTCAATAACCGCAATTTATAGGCTAAGTCTACCTCCTCATCATCACTAATTATTGTAATTATTATGATGATAAGTCATCAAAATAATAATGATGATAAGTGACTTTGATGAGGTAGACTTAGTCAATAAATTGTTGTTATTGAAATTAAGCTAGATGAGAAAATATCGATGCCATGAAGGAGTTACACCATTATAACATATTCTATATGTTAAAGAGCTAGAAATGAATTATGAGACGCATGCAATTCAAAAAATAATGTTTAGTTTAAGTTGGGTTTCAAGAATAGTTTAATTTCTAGAATATATACATCTTCATCAATTTGAATGCTTGTATTTATTTAGTGAGGTGTATGGAAAAACAAGCAATCTACATATTATATAATAAACTCTGGTGACCTTTAACAACTGTTACTTATAGTAACGGTAATCAAATGTATGTTATATGTCTATATCACAACAGTTGTTACTGATAAATGTTGTGATTAGTAGCGCGCGTCATGCCTTTCCATGACAGTTTCCAGACCGTGGTGGAAAATGACTACTTACAACCACACTCTACTTAACAACGATATGACCCGCGTGATTTTATGCTTATTTCAACCATTGTGAATTAGTTTTTATATATTACTGGAGAATGCTTCAAAGTTCAGCTTTGAAAGAAACCCTGAGATCCTTCTTCTTCAAGTAATGCTCAAACAGTGCTAAAACCTTATTTTGTGCATGCTTCTGATAAAGGTAAGAATCTGATCCAATCAGAACCTAAGATAACTAAATCAAAGGACTTGAGAAAATCATTTCCCATGACTTTAAAGTCAAAGGTCCTAGAGAAATCATTTCCTAAGATTCAGTAATCAAAGATTTAGAAGAAACCAGAATCAAAAAATCCTCAGTCAAAGGTTCTAAAGATAACAGAACCTAAGACTTATGGACCAAAAGTTATGAAGGGTTCAGGAACAAATGTCAGGACTTGTCCAAGACAAAACTTTTATAAGCAAAATTCTGAAATGAGCCTAGACCTTTTTATTAGGCAAACACTCAAAGTAAAAGGAAGCATGTCAGAACTAACACTAAAGGACCCATAAGAGTATGGGTACCTACGTCTCAAATTGTATTTTTTGCAGATAAGCTTAAGGGAAGAAACAAAGCTACAATGATAGTTCATGGATAATGGCTGGTGTAATACGGTGGGAGAACTTTGGGTGTTTTGCGTTTTATCGCAATTGTTATGGATAGCTAGAGTCGCCACCGACATTTCTTTTATCAAAAAGGAAAGGTTGAAAAGAATAGGAAATACCTTTCAAGATTATTTCTTGAGTTCGGGGGGTAGGTTATGAAAAGGGAAGGTATTAGCACCCTTTCCATCTGTAGTTATCTACGGGCTCTTAGTTGCTTGCTAGATCACTTACTTATGTTTTAAAACATTCTTATTGTGTGGGTTTTGAAAGTATTTTGAAAACGTCTTTGTAATGGTTCTCGTTTCTATAAGAACGCGTACAAAGTGTTGTTTTGAAAATAGTTTAAAGAGGTTTTTGTGGAATGTGTCTTTGAAAGTGATTTTAAAAAGTGTCTTTGTAATGATTCTTGTCTCTATAAAGAATGCGTATCAAGAGCTTTGTCTTTTGAAAATAATTCAATTTGAAAGTGTTGATTTAAAAATGTTTTTATTGTGAGAAAGCGAGTAACTAAGAGCATCCTACCTACTCAAAAGGTCTTAATGTTATTTTCCTCTTCCTTTAGATGTTGGTATCTTACCATTTATTTGGTAAGAAGCCCCATCATTGGATGTGAAGTGACGGGCGTGGGACGTTTTAGCAATGTCGTTTAGGTACTAGATCATATAACGAAGGAAACATTAAGGGTCATCGGGGGACTACGATCTTTTTATCAAGGGTCTTTGCTAAAACGCCCATATTCGAGGGACATGAATATTTTTCCGAGGCACCAAGTGAGATTTCCTTAAGGGTGCAAGTGTGTTAATAGTGTGTTTTATTGCATGCATTTTGTCTTTGAATTCTAGGTTATCTACTTGTTGATTTTATCTTGCCATACATCCTTATTACAAAAATTTGTACAAAATTAATAAAAATGAAGAAAAATAAATCCTACACTATTACAACCATATTGAATATCAAGAAAATACAAAGGCAAGATAAGATAAAGAAAGAAAAATGGGCTCTTTCAATTTAGGCAGAAGCATCCTTCGATTTGAACTTCTTGGCTTCCTTCGATTTGGGCCTGGAGTCAACAAAGTCATGTCCTTCGATTTCAACTCTTGCTTGTTCCTTTCGATTGGGACCTGGAAGGAAGCATAACAATTCTTTTGGCTGCTTCTTTCATTTTAGATTTGGCTATCAGCATGGACATCCTACTGGTTACTTCCTTCATTTGAGGCTTGGGGTCAACGTGAGGTACACTCTTTGCCTCAGGCTCCTTGCTGCCTCCTTCGACTGCATGAATACTAGGCCCTCAGGCTGGGATTCGAAAGGCTTGATACTTAGCCAATCCAAGGGTACAGAGAACCTGTTTTAAACTTTTAAAATGCAACATTCAAGTGTAACTTTCAAAAGCTACAGGTGAGGGGTTAGCACAAAAATATTAGGTCTCAAAGTAAAAAGCCTAACTAGTCAGAGTTGATATTTAGCATATGGGCAGTCAGGATCGAAGGTTAAAACATGGTCAAGCTCCCTATATGAAATATATACATTTTTCTTTATTTCCATGTGCACGTGATATTTAAATAACATAGTTTCAAGTTTGAATGGAACTTACCTCTTGAAGTTCTTAAATCAAAGGAAACTGCAAGTGTCTTCCTTGGTGGTGAATGGATGTTCGTTGGGGCCTTCCTGAGACTAATCCAGTTGTTACTTTGTTAAAGCAGTCACAGAATCGAAGGAGGGTATGTGAGGGAATCAAAGGTTTTTTCTATAACAAATAAAAGAGTGAATCAAAGGATTACTATATTGTGGTTGGGGGAGTTGATCGAAGGTTTTCTCTCTGGTCACTTGAAGGATGAATCAAAGGATTCACTTAGTGTACAAAGGGGGTTGAGTTTTTTATGAGTGTTAGGAATTTTTAAAGAAAAGAATTGGATGGATGTTTGAGAGTTTTGGGGAATTATTCACAAGAGTTTTCTTGCAACTATTCTGGGGCCCCTAAGATGTGTGGTGGAAGCTCATATTTATAGATGGCCTTGGATGATGTTTTAGGAGGGAAACAAAAATTTTAAATAAAAAAGGCATGTTGTGCTTGTAGCTTCTGAGGGACAGGGTTTGTATTCCATTTTGGTGTGAGAAATAAGGCAGTATTGTAGGACTGTTGTGCAGCAGTTTTGGAGTTTTATGGCGAGTGTATCAGGCCTGAACTTGGCACCACATGGGACTTGGTCAACAAGTTCCTTTGGACATCTCAACCTTTTGTTTTGACCCACTATCCCTATCCTTCGACCAGAATCCTCAACAGCATTTCCTTTTTTCAAATTAAAGTGTCCTTCGAACGGCTCATATGGGTATCCTTCGACCAGGCCTTTTGTGGGTTCCTTCGAATGGTCCTAATACATGCTCCTGGAATGGATCAACAAAACATGTCCTTCGATTGGGACATCCAAGCATGTCTGGCATGTCCTTCGAATGTGCCACCATGGTACTTCTTTCGCACGAGGAAATGGCATAGTGTAGAATTTGAAGCAAGATATTTCCAACAGAGTTATTGCCCACTCAAACTTGCTTGCAAGGACTCATATGGCCAAGCGAAAGGGTGTATGTAGGGGGTCCCTACTTTGTGACTTTATGCAAACATGCAAGATATCTTTTCTCAAACGAAGGCTTGTATGAAGGATTCACATGCCCTAAACGAAGAATGCATGCAAAGGATAAAGGGCACAATCGAAGCTTGCAACAAAGGAGAGCCACATGACCCAAATGAAAAGGGCATGCAGGAGGCAAAATGTGCAATCAAAGGAGACCGGAAAAGATACTTTTTCCTCCTGAATCGAAGGACATTAATCAAGAGGCTATTTACCTTGGAATTGAAGGAGGCTACAGGAGGATCTTTCCTTGTGCCTGCTGGCCTGATGGACGCCTCTTGCATGCAAGAAAGAATATGTGCCTCAATCGAAAGCTACATATAGCCAGCAATCACTTTGTGAGTCAAAGCAAGCATCAAGCATTCAATCGAAGCAGAAACATAGGCAGTAATTGTATTGTGAACCATGTAAGGCCAAATATGCAATCGAAGGTTGCATGCATGAAGCGCCTGCCTTGTGAATCAAAGCCAGAGTGCCAAAGGCCCATGCCCAGTCGAAGAATGCAAGCCAAGCTTGCATCGAAAGAGACCAAAAGGCCAATCGAATGAGGTAAATCTAAGGAGACTTGTTTTTTTCTCCAATTTTTTAGAAATATTATTTTCATCTGTTTTCCCCCTTTTTAACAGGTTCCTCTTTAACTTGATGCTGGAAAATCCAATTGTAGTTATGCAAGCTTGAATTTTTGGAATCATTATGAGAAATTCCTTGAGAAATGAGAGGGAAAATTTTGGGGTACAACAGCTGCCCCTGCTCAATCTTCTTAAACCCGGAGAGTTAGATTGGCGAATATGTCATTCGTAACTTGAAGGTGGAAGATGATTGAACACTAGAGTGCCCAGAAATTTGCACTTTATGATGTTGTGGTTGATTGTGTAGGGAATGGGCTTAAATATGCTATTTGGAGAAATGATGGATACATGTTGGAGATGGGCTTATAGATGCCATCCAAAGGTGATGTTGACAGAAATTAGACTAAGCCCTAGCTTGACTTTAACTGGAAAAGAATCAGAATAAATCTTTTGAATGATTTGTCTGAACCAGAAAAAGTGTCTACTGGAAAAGAATTAGGATAAACCATAAATTTATTTAAACTGAACCAGTAGGGGTCTTGAATTATCTGTAACTGGGAAGAATCAGGATAAATCTTTGGAGTTATTTATCTGAACCAGAGAAAGTGTCTACCGGGAAGGAATTAGGATAAACCATTAATCGATTTAAACAGAACCAGCAGAAGTTTGGAAAATAATCAAAATAAATCTTTGGAGCGATTTATCTGAACTAGAGAAAGTGTCTACCGAAAAGGAATCAGGATAAAGCATCCATCGATTTAAACTGAACCAGCAGAAGTCTTCAATAACCTTTAACTAGAAAGAATCAGGATAAATATTTGAAGAGATTTATCTGAACCAGAGAAAGTGTCTACAGGAAATGAATCAGGATAAACCATTGATCGATTTAAACTGAACCAGCAGGGGGTCTTTAATTATCTTTAACTGCAAAGAATCAGGATAAATCATTGGAGTGATTCATCTGAACCAGAGAAAGTGTCTACTGGGAAGGAATCATGATAAACCATTGATCGATTTAAACTGAACCAGCAGAAGTCTGGAAAAGAATCAAAATAAATATTTGGAGCAATTTATCTGAACCAGAGAATGTGTCTACTGGATAGGGATCAGGATAAACCATCGATCGATTTAAAATGAACCATCAGAAGTCTCGAATAATCTTTAACTGGAAAGAATCAAGATAAATTTTTGGAGATATTTATTTGAACCAGAGAAAGTGTCTATCAGAAAGGAATCAGGATATACCATTGATCGATTTAAACTAAACTAGCAGAAGTCTTAAGTAATCTTTAACTTGAATGAATCCGGATAAATCTATGATGCGATTTATCTGAACCAGAGAAAGTGTCTAACGAAAAGGAATCAGGATAAACCATTGATCAATTTAAACTGAACCAGCAGGGGTCTTGAATTATCTTTAACTGGGAAGAATCAGGATAAATCTTTTGAGTGATTTATCTGAACCAAAGAAAGTGTCTACCAGGAAGGAATCAGGATAAACCATTGATCAATTTAAACTGAACCAACAGAAGTCTGGAAAAGAATCAAAATAAATCTTTAGAGCGATTTATCTGAACCAGAGAAAGTGTCTACCAGAAAGGAATCAGGATAAACCATCGATTGATTTAAACTTAACTAGCAGAAGTCTTGAATAATCTTTAACTAGAAAGAATCAAGATAAATCTTTGGAGGGATTTATCTTAACAAGAGTAAGTGTCTATCAGAAGGGAATCGGGATAAACCATTGATCAATTTAAACTAAACCAGCAGAAGTCTTGAATAATCTTTAACTGGAAAGAATGAGGATAAATATTTGGAGAGATTTATCTGAACCATAGAAAGTGTCTACCGGAAAGGAATCATGATAAACCATTGATCAATTTAAAATGAACCAGCAGAAGTCTGGAAAAGAATCAAAATAAATATTTGGAGCGATTTATCTAAACCAGAGAAAGTGTCAATTGGAAAGGAATCAGGATAAGCCATCAATCGATTTAAACTTAACCAGCAGAAGTCTTGAATAACCTTTAACTGGAAAGAATCAGGAAAAATCTTTGCAACGATTTATCTAAACCAGAGAAAGTGTCTACCGGAAAAGGAATCAAGATAAACCATTGATCGATTTAAAATGAACAAGAGGAAATCTGTAAAAGAATCAGAATAAATCTTTGGAATGATTAATTTGAACCAGAGAAAGTGTCTATCTGAAAGGAATCGAGATAAACGATTGGTCGACTTAAACTGAACCAGCAGAGGTCTTGAATAATCTTTAACTAGAAAGAATCAGGATAAATCTTTGGAGCGATTTATCTGAACCAGAGAAAGTGTCTACCAGAAAGGAATCAGGATAAACCATTGATCGATTTAAACTGAACCAGAAGAAGTTTGGAAAAGAATCAGAATAAATCTTTGGAGCGATTTATTTGAACCAGAGAAAGCGTGTACTGGGAAGGGATCAGGATAAACCATTGATCAATTTAAACAGAACCAGCTGAGGTCTGAAGGTAGTATTGATCATGTAGATATTCACCTAGTTCTGCTTTTGGATTTGATCTAAAATTGATTTGTTCACAGATAGTTGTCTTGTCTTGTCGAAAATTTGTTGTTGATAATTTTCTATTGATTGATCTTTCCTGAAAAGGTAAGGAGTTAGTTGTATGTAATGTCATGATGTATGAAATGCATGGCGTAATGATGTTTCTCAAATTAGATGAGATTGAGATATCTGCATTTGTGTTTTCGATGTTTTGATGTATGAATTCAATGTATGAACATATTAGTTGTTCTGTTGTAGTGTTGCTGGACTTGGGGAAAATAAATCCCTGAGTGCTTCTGAGAATGAGGAGTGTAAATCTTCATATTGGATGAAGTTGATGTATTTATGGATGGGTTTCCACTATTTAGAGAAATAAACTCTGTTGGGGAATGGAAACGTCGTGCATTGCTTGTGGACTTGGTGAGATCCTGCTGGGGAATCTTGAGAAGCTGGGCGACTTTCACTAGGGAATCTTTGGTGCAAAAATTGGAAATTTTGCTCCGCCGGAGATATGAGAGCATCTAATACCATTAGGCTGCGTACTGGAGATATGGCAGTGATCATGTAGCCGGATGTCCTTGCTTCTGCTCCTGCTGGAGAAAGTACCTGCGGGGATTTTATGGAATGGCCTATAGATATTATCCTATTTCTTAAAGCCATTACTGATAGTCTTTCTGTTTTCTGTTCCCCTCTTTTTTATGCGCTTATTCCTAAACAGTAATTACGTTCAAATTAATATGTTCAAAAATAATCACTGGACGTTTTTTAAAACAAAACAGGAAAGTAAAAGAAAAACATATAGTTTTGCATTTTTAAAGGAATAGCTTGGTATTAGCTTGAATAAGTATTTTTGTACAAAGAGACGAACATCCTTGTAAGATAATGTCGTCGTAAGAATGAAAACTAATACAAAGAAATATAACTATGTGAAATAATCACATGGGGTTCTCATTCTGCCATAGCCTTTATGTCTTTGAGTGTCTCATCCACTTGCTGCTTTGTATGAAGCTGATTGGATTGATTAGAACCGCTTGAGTTTGACGATTGATACTGAAGATTGGCTGTAAGGTGATCCAAAGGGACATATTCATACGCTTTAAATCCATAACTTTTTTCTAGACCGCCCTTTCGGGTTTTCATTCCATCGGGATACCCTTTTTTTCCCAAGCCGCTTTTTCAGGTTTTCAGCTTGTCTGGTGTACAAAATTTTGTGTGTTTATCCCTAGTTTTTGCCTAGGCCAGTCAACCTAGAGGGTCTTTTTCATGTGTAGTAACTTTGAACTATGTCCTCATTCACAGGGTGCGGAAGGTCATCGTTGTCCATATTAGTTAAGATCATGGCTCCACCAGAAAGTTTCTACCGGGAAGGAATCAGGATAAACCATTGATAAATTTAAACTGAACCAGCAAAAGTCTGGAAAAGAATCAAAATAAATCTTTGGAGCGATTTATCTGAACCATAGAAAGTGTCTACCAGAAAGGAATCAGGATAAACCATCGATGGATTTAAATTGAACCAGCAGAAGTCTTGAATAATCTTTAATTGGAAATAATCAGGATAAATATTTGGAGTGATTTATCTGAACCAGAGAAAGTTTCTATCAAAAAGGAATCAGGATAAACCATTGATTGATTTAAACTTAACTAGCAGAAGTCTTGAATAATCTTTAACTGGAATTAATCCGGATAAATCTTTGGAGCGATTTATCTGAACCAGAGAAAGTGTCTAACAGAAAGGAATCAGGATAAACCATTGATCACTTTAAACTGAACCGAAAGGGGTCTTGAATTATCTTTAACTGAGAAGAATCAGGATAAATCATTGGAGTGATTTATCTGAATCAGAGAAAGTGTCTACCGAGAAGGAATCAGGATAAACCATTGATCAATTTAAACTAAACCAGTAGAAGTCTGGAAAAGAATCAAAATAAATCTTTGGAGTGATTTATATGAACAAGAGAAAGTGTCTACCGGAAAGGAGTCTGGATAAACCATCGATCGATTTAAACTTAACTAGCAGAAGTCCCGAATAATCTTTAACTAGAAAGAATCGGGATAAATCTTTGGAGCGATTTATCTTAACCAGAGAAAGTGTCTACCAGAATGGAATCAGGATAAACCATTGATCGATTTAAATTGAACCAGTAGAAGTCTTGGATAATCTTTAACTAGAAAGAATCAAGATAAATCTTTGAAACGATTTATCTGAACCAGATAAAGTGTCTACTGGAAAAGAATCATGATAACCATTGATCGATTTAAACTTAACCAGCAGAAGTCTGGAAAAGAATCAAAATAAATCTTTGGAGTGATTTATCTAAACCAGAGAAAGTGTCTACTGGGAAGGAATCAAGATAAACCACTGATCGATCTAAATTGAACCAGCAGAGGTCTTGAATAATCTTTAACTATAAAGAATCAGGATAAATCTTTGGAGTGATTTATCTGAACTAGAGAAAGTGTCTACCAGAAATGGAATCAGGATAAACCATTTATCGATTTAAAATGAACAAGCAGAAGTATGAAAAAGAATCAGATAAAATATTTGGAATGATTAATTTGAACCAGAGAAAGTGTGTGTCAAAAAGGAATCAGGATAAACCATTTGTCGATTTTAACTGAACCAGCAGAGGTCTTGAATAATCTTTAACTGGAAAGAATCAGGATAAATCTTTGGAGCAATTTATCTGAACCAGATAAAGTGTCTACCGGAATGGAATCAGGATAAATCATTGATCGATTTAAACTGAACCAGCAGAAGTCTGGAAAATAATCAGAATAAATCTTTGGAGCGATTTATCTGAACCAGAGAAAGTGTGTACTGGAAAGGGATCAAGATAAACCATTGATTGATTTAAACTGAACCAGTAAAGGTCTGAAGGAAGTATTCATCATGTAGATAGTCACCCAGTCATGCTTATGGATTTGATCTAAAATTGATTTGTTCACAGATAGTTGTCTTGTCTTGTCGAAAATTTGTTGATGATAATTTTCTGTTGATTGATCTTTCCTGAAAAGGTAAGGAGTTAGTTGTATGCAATTTCATTATGTATAAAATGCATGGCGTAATGATGTTTTTCAAAATACATGACATTGTGATAGATGCATTTGTGTTGGCGATGTTTTGATGTATGAATGCAATGTATGAACATATTAGTTATTCTGTTTTAGTGTTGCTGGACTTGGGGAAAATAAATCCCTGAGTGCTGCTGGGAATGAGGAGTGTAAGTCTTCATATTTGATGAAGTTGAAGTATTTATGGATGGGTTTCCACTATTTAGAGAAATAAACTCTGTCGGGGAAGGGAAATACCGTGCATTACTTGTGGACTTGGTGAGATCCTACTGGGGAATCTTGAGAAGCTGGGCGACTTTCACTAGGGAATCTTTGGTGCGGAAATTGGAAATTTTGCTCTGTCGGGGATATGAGAGCATCTGATACCATTAAGCTTCGTACTGGAGATTTGGCAGTGAACCTGTAGCAGGATGTCCTTGCTTCTGCTCCTGCTGGAGAAAGTAGTTGCAGGGATTTTATGGAATGGCCTATAGATATTATCATGTTTCTTAAAGCCATTAGTAATTGTCTTTCTGTTTTCTGTTCCCCCCATTTTTTATGCACTCAATTGTAAACAGTAATTACATTCAAATGCATATGTTCAAAAATAATCACTGGTCATTTTTGCAAACAAAACAGGAAAGTAAAAGAAAAACATATAGTTTTACATTTTAAAAGGAATAGCTTTGTATTAACTTGAATAAGTATTTTTGTACAAAGAGACGAACATCCTAGTAAGAGAATGTTGTTGTAAGAATTAAAACTAATACAAAGAAAGATAGCTATGTGAAATAATCCCATGGGGTTCCCGTTCTGCTATAGCCTTTATGTCTTTAAGCGTCTCATCCACTTGTTGCTTTGTCCGAAGCTAATTGGATTGATTAGAACCGCTTGAGGTTGACGATTCATACTGAAGATTGGATGTAAGGTGATCCAACGGGACATAGTCATACGCTTTAAATCCCTAACTTTTGCCTAGACCTCCCTTTCGGGTTTTCAGTCCATCAGGATACCCTTTTTTTCCCAAGCCTCCTTTTTAGGTTTTCAGCTTGTCTGGTGTACAGATTTTTTTGTGTTTATCCCTAATTTTTTCCTAGGCCAGTCAACCTAGTGGGTCTTTTTCATACGTAGTATCTTTTAACTATGTCCTCATTTACAGGGTGCGGAAGGTCGTCGCCGTCCATAGTGGTTAAGATCATGGACCCACCAGAAAATATGTTTTTGACCATAAATGATCCTTCGTATGTAGGAGTCCATTTTCCCCTGGGATCACCTTGTGCCAGTATGATACGTTTCATTAACAGGTCACCAACTTGATATACCTGATGTCTAACCTTTTTTTTAAAAGCTTTAATCATACCGTTTTGGTACATCTGACCATGGCAGACAGTCGTGAGCCTCTTCTCATCAATCAAGTTCAACTGGTCAAGTCGAGTTTGAATCTATTCATCTTTATTCAACCCTGCATCCTTTACGATTCTCAGAGAAGGTATATGGACTTCAATTGGTAGGACAGCTTCCATGTCGTATACTAAAGAGAAAGGAGTTGCCCATGTTGATGTGTGCGCCGTGGTACGGTAATCATGGAGAGAAAATGGTAACATCTCATGTCACTCCTTATAGGTCACTATCATCTTTTGTATGATCTTATTGATGTTTTTATTAACGGCTTCTATAGCACCATTCATCTTCGATCGATAAGGAGAATAGTTATGATGCTGGATCTTGAATTGCATGCATAGTGCGGTGATCATAGTATTGTTGAGATTGGTACCATTATCTATAATGATTATCTTTTGAATACCATACTGATAGATAAGATTGTGTTTTATGAATCGGACCACAACGTTCTTGGAAACAGAAGCAAATGAAGCTTCCTCGACCCACTTCGTGAAGTACGCAATGGCAACAAAGATGAAGCGGTGCCCATTAGAAGCTGCAGGTTTGATCTCTCCAATCATGTCAATGCCCCACATTGCGAATGGCCAAGGAGCAGTCAGGAAGTTTAGAGGAACTGGATGCACATGTACCTTATCAGCATATCTGACACTTGTGACAAGTTCTTGAATGCTGATAACAATTTGCTTCCATGGTTGACCAGTAGTATCCTACCCATAGGATCTTTTTATCCATCGTGTGCCCACTAGAATGGGTGCCAAATGTACCTTCGTGTAAATCAGCCATGATCTTTTCTACCTCACTTTTCTATGCACCGAAGCAAAGTAGAGTCGTGGTTGCGCTTATAGAGGATTCTGTTACTGAGGAAGAATTTAGCAGAGAACTTTCTCAGGAACTTCTTATCATTGACTGAAGCTCCCTCTGGATATTCTTGGGCCTCGAGATATCTCTTAATTTCATGGAACCAAGCCTTGTCCACTACTTCTTCAGTATCAATCTCATTCAGTAAGCTGGTTCGTCCATCCTCTCAATAGTGATCTGAGGAGCCTCATTATCCCACCTGATTTTGAACATGGATGACATAGTGGCTAGCGCGTCCGCTAGTTGATTTTCCTCTCGTGGAAAATGCTCAAAGGTAATTTCCTCAAAATGTGGGATCAGTGTCAACACATTTTTTTGTAAGGGATGAGATTAGGATTCTTTGTGTCCCATTCTCCTTTGATCTGACTAATTACTAAGGTTGAGTCTCCAAATACACTTAAGGACTTGATCCCCAAATCTATGGCAGCTTTGAGACCCATAATACACGCTTCATATTCAGCCATATTATTGGTACATTTGAAACATAGCCTGGCAATGAAGGGAGTATGACAACCTTCAAGAGATATGATCATAGTGCCTACAACGTTGCCGAGTGCGTTGGAAGCTCCATCAAAAACCTTGTTCCATCGGGATCCTTGTTCAGGTCTGTCATACGGTCCAAGTTCTTCATAATCATTTACCAACATGATGTCTTCATCCGGAATTCGAAATTCATGGATTGGTAGTCATCCACAGCCTGATGAGCCAAATGATTAGCTAGTACACTCCCCTTTATTGCTTTTTGGGTAGTGTACTGAATGTCGTATTTGGTCAAGACCATCTGCCATCTTGCTATTCTTCCAAAGAGGGAGGGCTTCTCGAATATGTATTTAATTGGATCCATCTTGGATATAATGTCTTAGCCAGCGAGAAGCTCATGTCATAGCGCAACAAGTTTTCTCGAGCAGTGAATATCTAGTTTCACAATCGATAAACTTTTTTCTTAGGTGGTATATTACATGCTCTTTTCAGCCATACTCGTCATGCTTCCCCAGCACACACCCTATTGAATTTTCCAAAATTGTTAGGTATATGATCAGAGATCTTCCCTCAATTGGCGGAATTAAAATGGGAGGCTCATGAAGGTATTCTTTGATCCTGTAAAAGGCATCCTCGCAGTCGTCATTCCATTCCACCACTTGATCTTTCTTCAGTAATTTGAAGATTGGTTCACAAGTAGCAGTCAGATGGGAAATAAATTTGGAAATGTAGTATAGCCGTCCTAAGAAACCCCTAACTTCCTTCTCAGTGCGAGGAGTAGGCATTTCTTGTATTGCTTTTACCTTTGCAGGGTCCATTTTAATACCTTTGCTGCTGACAACGAAGCCTAAGAGTTTATCGGATCTTACTCCAAAAGTGCACTTATTTGGGTTCAACCTCAGTTTGTATTTCTTCAGTCTTTCAAACAGTTTCTGCATATGGTCAAGGTGTTCCTCTTTAGTTTGAGATATGGCTATCATATCATCCACGTAGACCTCTATCTCATGAAGGATCATATCGTGAAACAAAGCTACCATAGCACGCTGATAGGTTGCCCTGGAGTTCTTCAGCCCAAATGGCATAACTTTGTAACAGAACATGCCCCACTATGTGACGAAGGTCGTTTTTTCCATGTCCTCAGGTTCCATTTTGATCTGATTGTATCCAGAGAAACAATCCATGAAGGAGAATACTTTATGATGTGCGGTATTGTCAACCAGAATATCGATGTGGGGAAGCAGGAAGTCATCCTTGGGGCTTGCCGTATTCAGGTCTCTGTAACCCACACACATATGTACCTTACTGAACTTCTTAGGCACGGTAACAACATTGGCGACCCATTGTGGATAGGAGGTGACATCTAAGAATCCAGCATTAAATTGTTTCATGACTTCAGTCTTGATTTTCTCTTATATTTCTAGCCGCATACGATGAACTTTCTGTTTTACTGGAGGGCAATCCTCTTTTGTCAGCAGACGATGGACCACGATATCAGTGTCGAGTCCTAGCATGTCTTCGTATGACCAGGAAAAGACCTTAACATAGTCATGTAGTATCTGAGTTAAGCGCTTCTTGACACTATGCTCTAGGTTGGCACCTATCTTTACTTCTTTCTTGTCCTCTTCAGTACCTAAGTTAATTGTTTTAACTAGTTCTTCATGGGGCTGTATGGTCCTTTCTTCCTATTGTAATAATTTGGAAAGTTCCCCTGGAACCTCACAATCTTCCTCACCTTCTTCCTCAGCTTGGTAGATCGGACTTTCAAAGTCACGATAGGCCATAGAAGAACCGTTACCAATGGGATCCCGAGTGGATGTGTATCTGCATTTCGATATGTGAGTGTGTGTAAGAACATAGCTATCTTTGATAAAATAAAAGGTAGAAAGAATAAAAACAAAAAGCGTAAAATTTGCATGCAAAACCGTCCCATGATTTATTAATGACATATGAATATGAAGTAACAACCCTCAGAGATAGACCATTGTGCCTCGGGTAAGACACAAGGTTTAAAAGTATACATTGTTTAAATATTACAAGTCCAAAAAATTTAAAAGACAATTCCTCTTGAATAAAAGTAATAGGAATAAAATCATTGACCTTCCAATTGTTGAGTCCTCCGCCGATGGTTGGAAAAATCCACTCGTCCATGTCACAACTGCTATCATTGTCTTCCAATGCATTGACTCCCTGATTGTTGATGCCTAAAGGTGGTCCCCCAGCGCGAGTAAGTCAGACAGCTCTTTGGGCCTCCGAAGTAAAACCTAGACCAAATTTGTTGGATTTGTAGGGAATATCCGGAAGTTGACCCCAGATGATACATCCATCTTCCTCAATTATAGCTCTAGCATCCTTTAGAGAGGCCATTTTCAATGGAAGTCTGGTAACCTTCGTTGTCTTGGTAGCAGTCTTGGTCGCAACAACCGTTTGTGGGAGCTCTTCAAAATTCTGACATGGGGTCTCAAAGAACTCACCGTCCATTTCAACATACCTGGAAGAGTTCAGGTGGCTAACCATTTATTCCTCCTCCCTGTGGATTGTGATAATCTTTCCCTTGACTGGGTATTTCAACATCTGATGTAGGGTAGAAGTGACGGCACCATCCTTATGGATCCAGGGTTGACCCAACAGACAGGAATAGGATTGGAGGATATCCATCACATAAAAGGTTGAATCAAAAGTCTGAGTTCTAACTTTGATGGGGATGTCTACTTCTCCGTGCATTGTTCTTTTGGAACCATCGAAGGCCCTCACCCTAATGTTGTTGGGCTTTAATGTTAGTCCTTCGCAATCTAACCGATCAAGAGCATTCTTGGGTAAGACATTCAGCGACAAACCTGTATCCACCAGAACATGGGCTAGTGTAGTGCCCCTGCACTCAATGGAGACATGTAAGGCATCATTGTGTTTCCTTCCCTTGGGAGATAAATCAGCATCAGAAAAACACAGTCCATTCTCAACAGTTAGATTGGATGCACAATTCTCGAATTGATCAATGGAGGTCTCTTGGGGTACATGGGCGGTCTTTAGAAATTTTACTAAGGCCTTAGCATGGGCCTTGGAGCACAAAAGTAAAGCCAGTATTGATATTTTTGAGGGGGTCTTCCCCAACTGCTCCACGATGTTGTAGTCACTTTTCTTGATTATCTTTAATATCTCTTCCATCTCCTTCCTAGAAGCCTCAGGAATGACTTCTGGATGCGCCTTCATCTGGACAGGATCAAATAATACTTCTTTTCCCTGTGTCTTGGTAGCAGGGATAACTCTAGGACTAATAATGGGAGTAACACTGGGAATACTGATAGGAGCTGTAGCAGGGATAATTACAGGAGTAGAAATGGTGTTTGGAGATATCTTGGGGGAGAAAACCCTTCCAATTCTTGTTATCTTACTAGTCCTAACGATATTGTCGACGTCAGGATCAGTGCCTTTAGCAACTTTGTCTTTGATAGCCCATAGATCTTGTTTAGTGCCATGGTAATAGACGTCAGCCCCATAGTTCCAAGGAACAGCTTTATCCGGAGAATATGGTATTTGCCCCGACATGCTGATGATTAGGGGAGAAGGCTTTGGAACAGATGTAATCCTGACGGGTCTTTTGGTGGAGACCCTGGGAGGATTGTCGGAAATGGTGATTATTGAAACATCTTAACAAGAATTTCTGGCAAGAGGAACTTTCTCTAACATGATTTATTTGTTAACCATCAGGCGCAGGATGCCCATCTTCAGTAACAAATAGCCATCTAATAGAGACATACATAAGTGACAAATTTCACCACAACCAAGAAACATACCGGCTTGTTTAATAGTCGAAAGGGGAGTAGTTAACTCATCCACAAAGGAAACAAAACAGTCATCATCAATAGCATTGACCCCTTGGCCATGTTTGGGCATTGGCGCCGTTATTGCATTAGGTGTTTCTGGGGGGTCAAACACAATCTCTTTCACCTCGATAAGGTCTTGTACCTTATTCTTCAAGGTCCAACAATCGTTTGTATCATGCCCTGGACTTTCAGAATGATAAGCACATCGAGCATTCGGGTTGTAGCGGGGAGAAACAATATTGGGGTTCTTGGGAGCTTCCTTTAGAGTCACTAGATTGAACTTCAATAGATGCGGTAAAACTTGGGACAAGGTCATGTTGATCCGGGTGAATCGTCTTAGGGGCGCCTCTGGCCTACGTTGATAGTTTCGCTGTTTATTTGATATAGGATTGGAGATCATAACATCCCCTACCATCGGGTGGCGTTCAGTTTTGTTTTGATTCCTGTGGTCATAAGCAACACTGACCTCCTTCTTTCCAGTAAAACTTGTCTTCATTGTGCTTGAGGATTCATCCCTTTAAATTTTTCCTCTCTTAATACCGGCTTCTACCCACTCACCAGTCAAGATTAGTTCAGTAAATCCAACAGAAGAGCTTTTGATTAGATGGTTGAAGAATGGACCAGATAACGTGCCCAAGAACATATCCACTAACTCCATATCAGATAAAGGGGGTTGGACTCTTCCTGCGAGATCCCTCCATTTTTGGGCATAATTTTTGAAACCCTCACCAACACCCATAGACATATCTTGTAGTTGTGTTCGAGTTGGAGCTAGGTCAGCATTATACTGGTATTGCTTGTAAGAAGCAGCAGCCAAATCTTCCCAATTATGAATATTGGTTCCTTCCAACTGATAGAACCAATCCAATTGCATCCCTGACAAGCTTTCTTGGAAGATATGTACCCATAGGTTCCTATCAGCAGTATGGGGTTGAATCTTCCTGATGTATGACCTTAAATGCAACTTAGGACAAGAGACACTGTCATATTTAGCAAAAGTGGGGACCTTGAATTTCTGCGGGATGACCACCCCTGAAACAAGTCCTAGCTCTTCAAAATCCAGCCTGGGTACCCTCTGGATCTCCATAGCATTGAGGCTATCCTCCAGCTGTTTGTATTTATCATCAGCAGGAGGATACTGTTCTTCAAAGTAGTCAACTTCTTCTTCTTCTTTAGACTCTGGGTTATCATTTCCTTCCTTGTTCTTTCCTTCTTGATTATCTCCTTCTCCCGACGAGTTTGCAAAGTCTAGAGTTCGCTTAACGGGTCCTCTGAACCTTCTTCCCAAATTCAAAACACCGACTGGTTTCTTTGCCTTCTTCTTCTTATCTTTGATCATAAGAGCCTTCGGGTCCTCTTATCCTTTAGCTAGAGATAAGAACATCTATTGTAATTGAGCACTCTGCGCTTGAATATCCTTTACTGTCTGTTCAATATCCATCCCACTGAAATAAATAGTAGAAAGATAAGGATACCTGTTATGAGAAACTTATTTTTGTTATGACGAATGGAAATGCATATCAAATGATTTCAAGGAAATTAGAGATTTAAATTTGTTTAGAAAAAAAGGAAATACACGTTGTATTAATAAATCCAAGTTCGAGTACATCATTCCTCTTTGGGCTTACAACGAAAGAAATTAAATACAAAACCTTCTAAGACAAAAAGGTCGAACGCATCCTCTTTAGTGCAATGTAGGCGTTCAAACTCTGCTCTTCATGAAGCTGCTTGGTGAGTTCTACAACTTTCTTCTCACTGGCGTAGAATTGGGCTTCAAAGGTGTCTTGCTCTTCCTTTAACTGAGTCCAATCCTTTTACAAGTATTCAAGAGAGGTAGGCAGGTTTGGATAAAGGACAGTATACGGGACATCTCCTTCAGCAACAGGCTCCAGGATAACAGGTATGATGGAGGGGTAAGGCATTATGATACTCTGAGCACGAGCTCGTACCCACCTAAGGTAAGGCTCAAGGGGAATGGGATTTTTTGTCCCAATGTCATACTATCCACTTTGTTTATCATCCTCCAAGCTCGTATTACCCTCTGACGGTAGCCTTGATCGTTGCTCTCGTAGTAGAACACCACAACTTAGATGAGAGCATCATGAGGACAATCTCTTCGTGCATACCCAAACTGTCGCAAAGCTAAGCAAGGGTTGTAAGTGATACCTCCACTAATGCCAAGCAAAGGGACATTGGGGAATTCCCCACAACGGTCGATGATAGTAATATCCTTGAAAGATCGAAAACACCAGTGAATATCTGAATGTCTGAGTGACATCAACCTATTGGACCATCTCAAACCTTGCTCGTTCTATAAAACGGATCAGGAGAGGTGCGAAACGAACCACCTAGCCAACATAGGAGTGCAACACATGAGAAGATTTTGACAGCACTCACATCTATAAGTTGGTCATGATTTGGAAATAGTACCATCCTATATATGAGAAGAGCCAAGGTTTCTTCAAAAGCTTGTAAGTCCAGAGTGTTCCAACAATCTTGAGCTTTCTCCCACAGGAACTTGGCTAGGAACCCTTTGACACCACTTCTTGTTTCCTAATTAGCTATGACGTTGGATTGTTGCAAGTGTAAAGCTCTGGAAATATCTTCATGGCTTGGGTCTCTTTCAATACCGTTGAAAGGTAATTGATTGAGAATGGTAGTTCCCAAGAGTTGAGAGAATTCTTCCATAGTAGGCACAAGCTAGTAATCAGGGAAGGTGAAGCAATGGTGGAAAGGGTCGAAGAACTGGAAAAGCACCTTCATCATGTCTTCATCAAAGCTTGAGGTAAGCGGGTTAAGAAGTCGTCCATGTCTTTTGGTGAACGGAGAGTTCTCACGAACCCTTGATGCTAATTCTTTGAGCTGAAAAGGTACTCGTACGAGATTTACTTGGATTGTATTCTTGCGAGTGGGAGTCATGTCCTACAAAACAGAACAAAGATGAATCTAAAGATCCTTGAAATGTTTAGTCTAAAATGATATGGTATGATACCATGATGTTATGTACAAGCATATGCACAAGTTAATCAAACAAGTCCTTAGGTTTAGGCTTGCATGAGGTTCATAGGTAAGTACCCTCTTGAAGTTTAGTTGGTTCAACCTGTCCTAGAAATTAAACGGGTTCTAGGGAATCTAAATATTATTGATCTTTCTACGTCGGGCATTGTTTCAGCACAAGCCTCTTTATTGGCGACCGAAACATCCTGAAAGTCTGATATCAATGAGCGTAGTATCGAGTATCAACCAACTTCGGACTGCACCAAAGCCGTCTACTTCACTAATTCCTAATGGTCAAGTTGTTCAAGAAAGGTTCTAAAATCAATTAATTCTTCGTGACACCACACAGTGGCCCCTTATTCTCCTTGACTGCTCAAGCGCTACCGGTACCAACAAATGTGTCACACTAATGTAGCTATTGCTTAGACCGTGTCGGTATACCCAGCACAGTTTCCACAACTTATTTATACTTACCTAAAAAGGTTCCCCAGATCCAGGTAGAGGATCAAAACAAACCCAAACAAAGAACCATAATATAAAGCAAAAATAATCAAATAAATGAAAATTAAGTAAAGGTGATCTAGACCTAAGGTAACCCCACTTTTAAGTATTTCCCCAGCAGATTTGCCAGTTCTGTAATACGGTGGTAGAACTCACTTGGGTGTTTTGGGTTTGATTGCAATTGTTGCAGATAGCAAGTGTCGCCACCAAATTTTGTTTTATCCAAAAGAACAGGATAGACCTTTCGAGATTATTTCTTAAGTTTGGGGGTAGGTTATGAAAAGGGAAGGTATTAGCACCATTTCCATCCGTAGTTATCTACGGGCTCTTAGTTGCTTGCTAGATCACTTTCTTTTGTTTGAAAATGTGCTTGTGGTGTGGGTTTTAAAAGTATTTTGAAAACTTCTTTGTAATGGTTCTTGTTTCTATAAGAACGCGTACAAAGTGTTGTTTTGAAAATAGTTCAAAGACGTGTTTGTGGAATGTGTTTTTGAAAGAGATTTTGAAAAGTGTCTTTGTAATTATTCTTGTCTCTATAAGATTGCGTACAAAGAGCTTTGTCTTTTGAAAATGTTTCAATTTGAAAGTGTTGGTGTAAAAATGTTTTTGTTGTAAGCAAGCGAGTAACTAGGAGCATCCTACCTACTCAAAAGGTCTTAATTTTCTTTTCCTCCTCCTTTATATGTTGCTATCTTACCATTGATTTAGTAAGAAGCCCCATAATTGGATGTGAAGGGACGGGAGTGGGGCGTTTTTATAGTCATATAAGGCAACCTATGGACGTTTTAGTAATGTCGTTTAGGGACTAGATCATTTACTGAAGGCAACATTAAGGGTCGTCGGGGGACTACGATCTTTTATCAAGGGTCTTTGCTAAAACGCCCATATTTGAGGGACATGACTATTTTTCCGAGGCAACAAGTGAGATTACCTTAAGGGTGCATGTGTGTGAATAGTGTGTTTTATTGCATGCATTTTGTCTTTGAATTTTAGGTTATCTACTTGCTAATTTTATCTTGCCATACATCCTAATTACTAACATTTGTACAAAAGCAATAAAAATGCAAAAAAACAAATACTACACTATTACAACCATATTGAATATCAAGAAAATATAAAGGAAAAATAAAATAAAGAAAGGAAAATGGGCTCTTTCGATTTAGGGAGAAGCATCCTTCGATTTTCACTTCTTGGATTCCTTCGATTTTGGCCTGGAGTCAGCAAATTCATGTCCTTAAATTTCAACTCTTGCTTGTTCCTTTTAATTGGGACCTGGAAGGCAGCATGACCATCCTTCTGGATGCTTCTTTAGTTTGAGATTTGGCAGTCAGTGTAGACATCCTACTGGTTACTTCCTTTGTTTAAGGCTCGGGGTCAATGTGAGGTACACTCTTTGCCTTAGGCTCCTTGCTGCCTCCTTCGATTTCAGGAATGCTAGGCCCTCGGGATGGGATTCGAAAGGCTTGAATACTTATCCAATCAAAGGGTACATAGAACCTGTTTTAAACTTTTAAAATGCGACTTTCAAGTGTAACTTTCAAAAGCTACAGGCCAGGGGTTGTCAGAAAAATATTGGGTCTCAAAGTCTAAAGCCTAACTAGTCAGAGTTGAGATTTTCAGCATATGGGCAGTCAGGATCGAAGGTTAAAACATGGTCAAGCTCTCTATATGGAATATCTACATTTTTGTTTATTGGCATGTGCACATGATATTTAAATAAAATAGTTTCAAGTTTGAAGGGAACTTACCTCTTGAATTTCTTAAATCGAAGGAAACTGCAAGTGTCTTCCTTGGTGGTGAATAGAAGTTCGTTGGGGCCTTCCTGAGACTAATCCAGTTACTACTTTGTTAAATAAGTCACTGAATCGAAGGAGGGTGTATGAGGGAATCAAAGGTTTTTTCTATAACAAATAAAAGAGTGAATCAAAGGATTACTATATTCTGCTTGGGGGACTGGGTCGAAGGTTTTCTCTCTGGTCACTTGAGAGATGAATCGAAGGATTCTCTTAGTGTACAAAGGGGGTTGAGTTTTTTTATGATTGTTAGAAATTTTTAAAGAAAAGTGTTTGATGGTTGTTTGTGAGTTTTGGGGAATTTTTCACAAGAGTTTTCTTGCAACTATTCCGGGGACCCTAAGATGTGTGGTGGAGGCTCATATTTATAGATGGCCTTGGCTGATGTTTTAGGAGGGAAAAATAATTTTAAACAAAAAATGTATGTTGTGCTTGAAGCTTCCAAGGGGCGGTGTTTGTATGCCATTTTTGTGCAAGAAATAAGGTAGTGTTGCAAGATTGTTGTGCATCAATTTTGGAGTTTTATGGCCAGTGTATCAGGCTTGAACTTGGAAGCGCATGAGACTTGGTCAGCAAGTTCCTTTGGGCATCTCAACCTTTTGTTTTTACCCCCTAGCCCTATCCTTTGACCAGGCCTTTCGTGGGTTCCTTTGAATGGTCCAAATACATGCTCGTGGAATGGATTAACAATACATTTCCTTCGATTGGAACATCCAAGCATGTCTGGCAAGTCCTTCGAATGTTCCACCATGGTACTTCTTTCGCGCGAGACAATGGCATAGTGTAGAATTTGAAGCAAGTTATTTCCAAGGGAGATACTACCCACTCAAACTTGCTTGCAAGGGGTCATATGGCCAAACGGAAGGGTGTATGTAGGGGGTCCCTACTTTGTGTCTTTATGCAAACATGCAAGAGATCTTTGCTCAAACGAAGGCTTGTATGAAGGATTCACATGCCCCAAAAAAAGAATGCATGTAGAGGATAAAAGGCACAATCGAAGCTTGCAACAAAGGAGAGCCACGTGCCCCAAACGAAAGGGGCATGCAGGAGGAAAAATGTGCAATCGAAGGAGACCAGAAAAAGAAACCTTTGCCTCATAAATCTAAGGAAATTAATCAAGAGGTTCTTTTCCTTGGAATTGAAGGAGACTGCAGGAGGCTCTTGCCTTGTGCATGCTGGACTGGTTGGAGCCTCTTGCATGCAAGAAATAATTTGTGCCTCTATCGAAAACTACATGTAGCCAGCCATCACTTTGTGAGTCAAAGCAAGCATAGAGGGGAACATTTGTTCAGTCAACACAGGCATGCAAGCATCAATCATCCAATTGAAGCAGGCACATAGGCAGTCATTGTATTATAAACCATGTGAGGCCAAAGATGCAATCGAAGGTTGCATGCATGAAGCGCCTGCCTTGTAAATCAAAGCCAGCGTGCCAAAGGCTCACGCCTAGTCGAAGGAAGTAAGCCAAGCTTGCATCGAAAGAGACCAAAAGGCCAATCGAAGGTGGAAAATCGAAGGAGACTTGTTTTTTTCTCAATTTGTCAGAAATATTGTTTTCATCTGTTTTCCCCTTTTTAACAATTTCCTCTTTAACTTGATGCTGGAAAATCCAATTTGTACTTATGCAAGCTTGAATATTGAGAATCATTGTGAGAAATGCCTTGAGAAATGAGAGGTCAAATTTTGGGGTACAACAACTAGTTACAACATATAAAAGAAGAAAGACATACATTCTAAATCCAAACTCTAGAAGAGGAAAGATGTGTGAAATTTGGAAGAAGCC
Source organism: Vicia faba (assembly GCA_948472305.1). NCBI lineage: Eukaryota > Viridiplantae > Streptophyta > Magnoliopsida > Fabales > Fabaceae > Vicia > Vicia faba. Next base: position 1,221,605,813 of record OX451739.1, on the reverse strand, counting down.
ACAATAGACAAATAATGTCTATGGACTATATTGATTCTTAGGTTTCTTTAGTTTGTCCAAAAGAACATTGTTGGAACAAGTGGCTATTCACAAAAAAAAACTGGACAAACAAGGTGAAGTGATAAACCAAGGAAAAAAATAGAATTCAAATTCATTAGTTTAAGGAGTTTCTGAAGAAGTTCAATCTTGAAACACTTTGGCAACTCCTATAACTTTTCTGCAATCAGAACATCAAAGGAGATTTGAACAAAGATGTATCAAAATCTTCTTAAAAATGTATGTTTTATTCCTTGTTTAACCTTTCAGGTACTAGGCATGTTATATTATGCAGTGTTTGTATGTGTACTAAATTTCATTCGGATACTAGAGAAGCTCACTTAACTGATGTTAAGAGAATCTTTGAGTATCTTATATGATCAGCTAGTTGAATTATATAAAGCTAATTATGATAGGGATAGGATTGAAAGAAATTCCTTTACTAGAAAATGTCAATTCATTGGTAAAAACCTAATATCCCAGGCTTGTGAAAGACAAGCAACTTGTTGCTCTATCTACAACAGAAGTAGAATTCATGTCAGCTACTAAATTTTGTACACAAACTACTCAGCATAATATATCATCTATGTGATTATCATTTGTATGGAAACTATATTTTCCACTTGCGTTATCTGTTTATTAGAGATCAGTGTTTGATTATAGATTGAGTATCATAGTTTGTTGTTAATCAGAAGTTGCTTTAGTCAGAGTCTTGGAAACTATCTCTGATAAGAAGTGGCTTTCGAGATACTTCTGAATATGAGATTTAGAAGTGGATTATTTAATTCAAATAACATTTAAGTTGAAATATCCTTATCATATCGTAACAATTATTCCACATAAGATTACATGCTTTTGATAATTGTCTTCCCTACTTAGTATGATATAAGGTTAAAGACTATTTGTAATGATGTTAAAACTCCTTGATCTTCTATGTATTTTCATCTTTGTCATATTCTTTTACTTTTATTGTCCAGTCTCTTCATAATTTGTTTTAAAGCTTTATTCTTTAAAAATCTTAATTTCTTTTGTACTTCTCAATTGCTTTGGTTCTCTTAAAGGCTATTTTTGTGTAATCATTAAGAAAAGACAATTGTCTTGCATTACTCTTGAATATATCTTTGAGAAATCCTTCTCTTTTAAAAATAGTTTTGTAACTTTTCTATATTTTTAAAAACCTCACTCTTGTGCTAAGAATCATATCCTAAGATAACCTCTTGAACTAACTTTGGTATAGAGAACCAGTTGGTAGTTATTATTGAAGGTCATGTTGACTTTGAAGAGAGGATGTTTGAAGGATTTAATCTTCAAAGTGTTATTTCCCAAGAAGAATGGGATGGGTTATTTGATATGCTTTATAACCCTACTTACCCTAATGTGGTTAAATAATTTTGGGGGAATGCATCTGCCCAAGAGCTAAATTTGGAGTAAGCCATTCTTTATGCAGTATCTGGTGTACCTATCACCATCACCCTAACTATTATTACGAATACAATAAGTTGTGAGGATGACAATGTTTATCTAGATATGCTTCTTTAGGAATACTACTTCCTTTTGACACCATTTTTAATGATTTTTATGCCCTATCTAAGGCTTCTAATCTTAATTCCTTGGCACTAGTTTGCTATAAATTTTGGCCTAAATGTTTTTTACCAAAGAACAAGGATATAGACTCTTTAGATATTGATGAAAGGGCTTTTATGCTTCTTCTTGTCAACTCAAGTTTGAAGATTAACCTCCCATGTGTTTTCTTTGAATGTATGAAGAAGACTCTTATATCTTTTCAAGAAGGAAACTCATCTTTAATTCCTTATGTAAAGGTTCTTTCTAAACTCTTCATGCAACAAGGAGTAGAGAAAACTATGGTTGAAGTGAAGTCACAAATATGGGGTGATAAGATGGATCTAGGAAAAGTCCTGAAAGCCTTTGATAATGATATTTTAAAGGTCAAGGTGGTCTCCCTAGATGAATCTTCCTCTTATTTTGTTTAACCTTTTGTTGTTTTTCTTTCCCGTATTTCAGTTTTATTATGTTATGAAACTTATTTCTCTTTCAATGGAAGTTTCTTTATGCCATTTTAAATTATTTATTTTCTGATGAGTTAATTAAACTTGTTGGATGTTAATCATATTCTAAAAACTTGATGGATCTTTCAAAGTAAGTAAATGGAAATACAAGTATAAATTTGGTGACAATTTTATTCTTTAAACAAGGTAGTTCATGATTTGGATCTTAAGGGTATTACTTAATTGCTTCAAGGAAAATTGGAACTTTCAGTGGAACTCTCAGGCTAGTTCATCAGTTCATCTAAATATGACTTCCAGTCTTCATCCCACTCACCCTATGTTGGATCCTCTCTTCTCATGGGATTTTTCATAGTAGTCTCCGATGTTTGTCCCCGAGTAGTAACTCCATCAAAAGTACTCGCTCCTTTCGTAGCTGAAGATTATTGAGTTCTTGCAGCTTCCTCATCTTTGTGCTTCTCCTCCCTAGCATGTTTACTCATCAGTTGGCTTATCTCCTTCTTAAAGCTTCTTTTTTCATCCTTGAACGTTTTTCCTTTTCCCATTTCTGTTGGATATTAGAGACCAAATAGAAAAGTTTGATCTAGTTTGGTTTTACGACATCATCTTTTATAAAAAAGTTTCTTCTTTTGAAAAGATAAATCTTCCTTAAAGACAATTTCTCTTGGGTCTTGATGTTTATGCTTGTTGTCAAACTCTCACATTGACCATCTTGGAATTTGTAGTCTTCATGTGTGGCCGTCAACAGGTTTCTTGACCCCGCTACTGTTCTTTTTACCTATAGTTTTCATCTCTGAACTGGTTTTTGTTTATTCTTTAATTTTATCATGTCTTTTGATTCAATATCATTTTCCCCCTCTATCTTTTTTTTTCATTGATGCCAAACTGGGGAGCAATTGGAGTATTTAAAGAGGATAATAAAAACATTTCTGGGTGATTTTATTAGCACATGAACCCATGTTTAATTGCCTATATTTATTGGTTAATTTTGTTCTTCAAAGATAAGTTTAAATAACTTGGATAGAACTTAGGGTGAGCTTACAAAATCCAACCTATGGACTATTAGACTCAGGGGGAGCTTACAAATCTCAGACTCTGATGTTGTCAAGTAAATCAAACTGACCAACCATTATTCTTAAATACATTTGTTTGTCATCATAAAAAAGGGGGAGATTGTTTGAACAAATTTTTTTCATACTCATTGGATTTTAATGATAACAAAGTGTTTAAAGAACAATTGGTTATACTAACATTTGTTTAATTGTGCAGGATCATAAGATCAATATTAACTTGGTTCTGACTCTGTTAAATTTCTTATGAAGAGAAGCAAATGACTCATATTCTGAAGGATCAAAATATGATGTCTCATCACTTGGAATTGTAGCTTCTGACCTAGAAAACAAAATATAATGGCTCTGGTCCGTACTCTGAAAAGCAGTTTTATCTTGTCAAAAGCTAGGTTATGGAGAAAGTTAACTAGGTTGCTTGAGTAAGGGAAGTCTCTTTCTAGATTTCTTGAGTAAGGGAAGTCTCTTTCTAGGTTACTTGAGCAATAGGCTCTATCAAATTAGGGATTCTATCAAATCAATAGGCAACAAATTGCACTCCATAAGACTCAATCTCTACTGACAACTTAAGATGGGAAGACTCGATCCAATCACTTTCTTCAGAAGTGAAGTGTTGAGATAATTGAGGGAATAAGGAATATAGTAGTGTCAAAACTCAATTCTATTGCCATTTCGTTTTGGTTTATACTATTGTGATTACCTCTTTTAGGAATTGCATCCCATTATACTATTACATATTCACAGGCCACATTATCATCAAGAGTAATGCTATTCTTACACCCGTTTTCTACACAAATACTTACACCAAACACTATTCACCGTATTTATATGGTGAATAGTGTTTTTCAAATTTAATATATATTTATGAATTGTAAAATATTATTATAATAATTTTTTTTTTAAATAATAATTTTTTTTACTTTTTTAATAGTAAAACAAAGTTGGCTAATGAAATATAAAAAAAAAGGTTAATAAAGTGAGGAAGTTGCTTAATAAACGTACATATATCAAAAATAATTTTCAGTACTAAAACAAAATTGGTTAATGTAGTGTAAAATATTTCTTAATGAAGTTATGAAGTTGGTTAATAAATACTCAGATATTAAAGATGATTTTTAGTAATAAAACAAAGTTGATTAATGAAGTGTAAAATGGTTGTTAATGAAATTATGATGTTGGTTAATAATTGTTCAGATTTTAAAATTAATAGTAGTAAAATAAATTTGGTTAATGAAATGTAAAATATTGGTTAATGATTTTATGAAATTGTTTAATGACATAATTTTATATCGGTATCTCTTAATCTAAACAAATAAAAAATATATATTTTTTAAAATAAATATTATTATAATAATATTTTACTGTTCATAAATATATATTTTTATTTGAAAAAAACTATTCACCGTATAAATACGATGAATAGTGTTTGTTGTAAGTATTGGTGTAGAAAATAGGTGTAAGAATAGCATTACTATATAATCAATATAATTTCTTTTGTCGAAGTTTTCTCCATTGTTTTTCCTTTTTTTGTTTGTTCGTGTAATAATGATTATTTTTTATAAACATGGAATTAAAACTATAAGGGGAACAATAATATGAAGCACACAATAAAATTCTTGATTTGAAAATGTCTAAGTGACATCCAAAATTTCCATTACCGCGCCCGAAGCACAAGACATCTAATCATTCCATAAGTCACCTTGACCTAATCAGCAAGGATGTTATCCAACACGGCTTTCCAGATAACAACCAAAACATGGGGCTTCAATAAGACTCACAGCTACGTTACTTCTTCAACAAAGTCGTGAGTGTCGTGGAGTCGGAATCCCCGAGAGTCCAATCATCCACGGATGAATCACTGCAAAAGTTTCTAAACATTGCATTCATGCATCACTTACATGCATATCATATCCATGAAAATGGAGCATCCCCAACATACATACATGACATAGCAAAACATGTAGACATAGCATATTATAAACCAAGGTTCAAACCCAAATCAATCCCCGACTAAGTCAGTGATAAATCTCCGTGTAATCTTATGACCGACACCTTTCTCACTATACATCATACTGAGTTTGTCTTAAAGACATTCCCTAGTAAGTCTTCTTAAGAACTCATTCTCTAAGTAGAGAATACTTGTCAAAACTATTCCCAACATACTCTGGTGGTATGTAGTCCCTCAGCAAGACCTTGATAGTAAGTATTGTTGGTGTAAGCCCCAGAGGCCTGTACTTTTGGTACTTGTATTGAATTATTTATAATTAATAAAAGGCAATTATTTATTATGTTTGTATTTCCAAAATAATAAAGTCCCTATAATAGCTAGTTCGTTTAATGAAATATTAAGTGTGACTTAATCATGAGATCCCATTAAACATAAGGACATTATTCTTAAAATATCTATAGTCGAACTTTATTGTGAAGTGAGATAACATTAAAACAATAAGACTATTATGAAGATAGACTGATGATCACATCTCATGGATCATGAACAAGGAGTTATCATGTCTTAACATATGTATGAATATTAAGAGTATTATTTATACTGGATTGACCCTCTATGAGAGTACTACATATAATGTTATGGAAAGTGTCATAAGTTACTCTTATGGTGATAATGGTATATACCACCCTTAGACCTGAAACAACTATAGAGCCTAGATGCAGAGTCGATTACTTTGTCGATGACCAAACATTGTCCGCAACTGAATGACGATAAAGACAGTTATTAGTTATCTTGTTTTAGGATTGGCTTATTTTTTGTAAAATAAATAATAGCAGCAATAATGTAATCTATAATAGGATGTATAAACTTACTAAGAATAACAGGTACAACAAGAAGTTCTATTACAATGTCAGAACATGTTGTGTTGAACTTTTTCAACAACTGGAACAACATATCGAAGAAGATGTCTTGACATCGCGCCTGCTGAGTTGGATTAATGAGATTCAGTTTGTTCTCAACATTGGCAGAATATTCAGGAGAATGTTATGCATCCTATGTGGCACATATTTAAAGGTCCAGAAAATTCAATGAGAAATTAAGGAGAATGAAGACTTTCTAAATTAGGAGATTATTTAGGAAAGTAAAGATTGAAGACCTTTCTTGGGGAAGAAGTTTCTGCAGTTTGTTACAGCTGATTTGCTGTGACTGAAGGCCCAAAACCAGTTGGGAAACAGGTTATATATAGAAGGGTTTATAACCTATAAAATAACACGTCTCAAGATGTACAAGTCTAGGGTTTTGTCAAGGTAAACCTCTCTGGTTGTGGGAAATTTACCATGTTCATCTCAAATCCTGTAGGTAAGAGGTGTATTATTTTTGGAGGAACATTTGAAGCAACTTCGGGATGTGCTCTTAGTTAGGAGAAATTCTAACAAACAATGGATTGTGGCTTGGAGACTTAGCTAGGTTGTCATGGAAGTGTGTCTTCTAAACTTCTATCTGTGTGATCCGAATTTTGGTGAGGGTCGTTGATGCAGTGACTGAGGTGTTGACTGTTATACATCATTGAGATGATTGGCAGTGGGATGGGGATATTCCATATCTAGGGAGGACCTAGGTAGAAGGGTCATTGGGTAGTGATTAAGTACGTAGATCGTCAACGGGTGTGTTGGCTGTAGGATATACAAATTGATACTACTGATATTATACTTCATTCCTGGCTTGGTAGCCCCCAGAGTAGGTGTTGTTGTACACTAAAGTGGGTAAACAATTCTGGTGTGTTATCTATCTTTTCAGTTCTGTTTTTCCTGCGTATTTATGTCAGATCAGATGTCTCGACATCCTTGTATGAAATATGAGTCTGTTGTACCAGAATTTTATTTGGTATCAGAGCAGGCATCCAGTTTTGTTCTGGGTGATATCTTGGGATGACACTTTCTAGTCATGGGAAAGGAAGAAAGTATTTACTGAAAAGAGGTATGAACTTGGATAATTCATACTATTGTATGGATGATCTCTTGGCAAGGATCATTGGTTATATATGACAGGTAGTGTTCATGGGTGTTGCCATAAGGCCTACAGCTTAGTGGGAAGCTTTTGTTTGTAGGGTTTATTTTTTAATCCTAGGTTTCCATGCATGTACTTGGATAGTGGTTTGTATGAATATTGTTGAGGAGTTCGTTATATTCTGCTGCATATAACCCTGAAGGTATGAGAAGGATACTAGGGTTGTTTCCTTCAATATAATATATGCTGACATTTTCAACCGTATTAAAAGTGTCAAAGATACTTGAGATTTTCCTCAAGTCCACTCATAAATACATTTATCAATAAGGTTTATGAGAATCAATTTATCAATTATGCTCATATACATCTGCATATTGACCTTGAAGATTATCAAGGATGGTGTGTTCCAAGAAGAAGGAACTGATGTTGTATGGGATGTTAGAACCTTACTTCAGTAGGTATGCAACTACCATTTGAAGAACAGATGTTTTGGGTGTTGAACAAAAATATTATGAATACTTTTTGGAACCTACTCCTGATCTGGAAGAGGAGGCCTCTAGTTTGTGCAGGTTGATTAAGACACGATCAATAGTTTATCTACTCCATGTGTCAGGCTTATTGGAGTATAGAGGTTAAGCTCCATGCTCTTGAGAAGAACTCATAAAGGAATCTCTACAAGACCCTTTATGTATATGAGATGAGCCCGTATCTGGAAGATCCTTCTGATCAAAGGAACCAAGTTCATGGAATCCTGTTTGTAACCATTGAATAAATTATGTTTGAAGAGGAGTATTGTGATCCAACCATAGTGTTTGATTCTCTTGAGTATTGTTTTGATTGCCCTTGAGGAAGAGAATTTGAAATTCTCTTTGTGTACCCTAGAAGTTGTTGAAAAATATCCCCTTGTCAAGGGTTGATATGATGTCAGACAGAATGTCATGATATCTTTGAAGATGTTAAAGCTTGAAGGGCATTGCTTTTGAAGAATCAAGGGAAAAAATGCTTTGAAAAGTTTTTTTTGTGTCATGCCTGCAGAGTCTGTTCAAGAGACCTAATAAGGGGATTTCCTCTGTAGGTACATAAAATAGCATCCATCAACTCAAAGTCAGACATGAGTTCTAAAGAAAAGCTTATTGATATGTGGCTCGTGCAATCCCCTACATATGATGGTAGTCTAATCCTGAAGATTGATCAACTATTGTTGGTTTGTTTCCTTGTGTTAACCCCCACAAGAGTTGATAATATGTTAATATGGAAGTTACCCCCAAAACCATAGTAAGAATAGATTATGTCGTATCTTATGTCGGTACATCTTTTCTAGGTGTGTGCTTCCTCTAAAAAGGAAGTTGTTGTGTAGATCATGAGGTGAGTTGGAATGTTTGATCATGATGGAGCTAATAACCATTCTCTGAACAAGTATAGAATTTTGAAAGGATCCTCTTGTGTTTAACAATGAAGAAGAAGGATTTCAGTTCAAGTGCTCTAACATCTTTGGAAAAGGAGTATCATTTACAGTTGTGTGTGTGGGCAAGTTTTTCCTCTAATGACAAATATCTTGTCAGGATCTAAGTATAAAGACCTAGATGATAAAGACCGTTTGCATTTTACTGATGATAAAGACCTTGTTAGGAGCTGAGTACTTATTTGAGGTATGGATGCAAATCTACTATCTGAAATGATGATTCAGATATTGTTGAGAGTTTATAGTGTTCAGGTGGCTGTAGATGTAATCTTTTGTGATATTCTCCTAAAAATACTGTCAACATTAATAATCTCTTTGGTTGATAAATCAAGAACTGAATTATTAGGATCTATGAATAAAGGTTGTTGTCCTAAATGATGTTGTAACATCATTTTCTAAAGGAAGGTTTTGGATTATGATTATGAAAGATTGAGGATCAACATGGTTGTCAAAAGAAGGAGTTCCGACTTTATGGATTAGAAGATGCAGATCCTGATCCGGTATTTAGTAGTATGCTTGGTGACTACATAAATACTATGTTGAAGACTTCACTAGTACCAGCAATTGCTAGTGATTGATAATGCAAAGGAATATGAAGAAGGTGTTTTTTCTTAGTTGCAAGCATGGTTAAAACAAGCTATTTGAGGGATTGTGTTTGTATGATTTCGAAGTATGTGTTCATGATATCTTGGCTATCCAAAGAGGTATGGATATTTGTGTGGCAATGTATCAGACATGACCTTATAAAAGTCTGAAAACATGGAGTTGGTATATCAGATTTAGGATAAGTTATTTTCACAAGAGTGTTGATATGTTTCAGTGAGTGCGTGAAGTCTCTTGGTTGTCTTTTGGTGTCCAAGTGTTCATCCTCAGCAGAAACCTTGTTTGTCCATGATAGGTGGAGCTTAGAACTTATCTATGGTTATGGTTGTAATAGTTATGGATTTTGCATGTAATTCAAGCTTGTGAAGATTACAGGCATCATGTTGTAACCTGTGGCTACTAGGTGTAGCTGTTTATGCTTCTGTTGAGTCGATGTGATTCTAGTCAGGAGAAGCTAGTATACTCTGTTTTCTCCAAGGGTTGAGCTTAAGGTCAAGTCATTGACCTAACCTAGAATGTTTTGGATGCCATGATTGGATGTCTTGTTGAAGATTCAACAAGTATCACAGGTGTGAAGAAGAAAGTAGTCGATTTTACCTAGTGTGAGAAGCTTACTACAGAATATATCGAGAGAATATTTTTGTTGTGTGATTAATCTGAAGATGTGTCCTTGTGAGATCCTCTTATGAGAATGAGGAGTTTGTTAAAAGGCATGGATGGAAATAAGTCCCTTGGATGATGTTTCTAGAACCAAAGCAGATAATCTATGTGGTAATGTTGTTGATGTCTCAAATGATGTTGGAACATCATTTTTGATGATAGTCTATTAAAGATACTTGGAACTATGAATCTCAATATTTAAACTCCGCACTCATTAGTGGAAGTTTTGTCTATGGTGTTGAATAAGGAGATTCTAATTGAAGGAGATGTATACTCAAGTAATGTATAACTATTATCTTGGTTGGAAGACTTTACTAGTGTCATCAAATAACAGTAATATGTAGAAGGAGGATTTAATCAGCACATTATTTAAGGGGTACTCCTTCTATTGGAGAGTCTGAATCTTAGTAAAGCTTTTAAGCACACTAAGAAATGGTTTGAAGTTGGTTTCAAACTATGGTTGCATGACATCTTAGCCATCCAAAAGAGTCATGATAATATGTGTGAAGATGCAAGGGCATGAATCAAAGGAGGAGTCAGTGGACTAATTAGATTGTTTGGAGCTTGTGATGTTCAAGCATACAGAGTTATTTCCCTACAATGAAGATGATGTTGGATAACATGCTGAGACATGTTGCTACAAGATGTAGTTGTTTATGTCCTTATGAGTCTCTGAAGACTCTAGCCAAATGTTTCTAGAGTATACCATCCTTCTCCAAGAGGATGTGTTCGTTCTGTGAGAATTTATTTTTCTCTGCAGTAGTGAATGGGATGCAGAAGACTATCCTGTTGATTGTTAAGAGATGTCACATCCTCTGCCAAGAGTATCAAGAAGAAGATTATGTGTAGTCCCCCAAAGCCTTGGAGTAAAGCAGTTTCTCCCTCCAACAAAAGAAAAGTTAGACCTGATAGATCCTCAAATGATGATGAGGATGATGTGCAGGAGATCTCTCCTTTGAAGAAGTCTGCAAGCAAAAAGCTTTCTGTCAGGGTGCCTGATGCTCCACTTGACAACATTTCCTTCCATTCTATTGGTAATGCTGAAAAGTTGAAATATGTGTTTCAAAGAAGAATTTCCCTTGAAAGAGAATTGGGAGAAGGTGCATTGGAGTGCAAAGAGATTATGGAGCTTATTTCTTTTGATGACGTGTCTTGATCACAAAAGTAAGAAATATAGGAAGATGTTTGTGTTGAATTATCTGGGCAGGTCTGAAGATGATTACTGTGAGTTGGAAGTGACTGATAATCAGGTGTGCAAAGCCATTACTGCAAACCAGACTATAAAGCATGCATGAACTTGTGCACTGGATGTGTGTTCTAATGGGAGCATCTTAAAGGATTTCTATATGCAATGAGTCTTTTAAATGATTGTTCAAGAACCATTTTGATTAGGTTCTCTATTATGGAGTTAGTGTACCACATGATGTCTTAACATCATGATTGTTGGTGGTTTTTGTTTAATGCTTGGGATTGTTCATGTGAAGTTAGGAGCTTAAGCATTATTATGAGAAGTGGCATTTCTGACTATGTGGATTACAATATGGAGAGTCTAATCCTGTCTACAGTAGCATTCTTGATGAATGCAATTACTACCTTGTTGAAGACTCCACTAGTATCAGCAACTACTAGTGGATATAAAGGCAGAAGGCTGCTGACAGATACTGAGGTCTGAGCAGAGCATCTTGAAGTGGTATTTTTTTTGCTACAAGTCACTCCAGAAAAGGTTTGGTGAGTTGGATATTAGTCAAGCTTTTAAGAAAACTAAAAGTTTTTGGAGTTTGTGAGTGACTTCACACCTAGTATGAATGACATATTGCCTATTCAAAAGGTCATGATATAGAGTGTGGTTATAAAAGACAATGATCGAATGTGTCCTTGTGTTATGAAGAAGTCATGGTTCCTAGAAGTATTCTCAAGGAGTGATAATATATGACTCTGGTTTGACTCTAATGAGGTAGTCAAGGTTCAGCATATGTAGGAAGTGCTGAAGTTTCTCATATAGTGCATAAGTCTTCATCTTCAGCTGGAGAATTAGTTACTCATAACAAAGGGAGTCATGTGGATATTTGTAAATTGTTGCTGCAATGATATAGGTATTATCAAGCCAGAATATTGTTCACTTTTGTAAAGGTTTTATGAGGAAATGATGTCAAAACAAGATGTTGTGACATTATGAAGTTATGGTTGTTTCTAACTATGAGAAGCTTGGTAAGGATCAGAAGTTCACATATCTCTTAGAAATTTAATGCGAAGTCTGGGAGAAAGAAGAACACTTATAATCCAATATGAACAGGTGGATAATATGATGAAGCATCCCTGATTGGTGGAAGAAGATGTATTAATCACTGAAATAAGAAGACAATGTCTGACTAAGTGTCATGACATTATACAGGACATGTTCCTGCATGGTCAACATAGGGTGGAGTGGCCTATGTGTTCAAACACGTGGCTGTAAACAGGGGGAGAAAAATATGTCTGACTATGCATGTGTATGTACAGGAATTAGCTATAGCATTCAAAGCCATTATGGACAGTGCACATTGATACTTGAAGTTTTCTTCTCAAATATCATTTCTTTTGACCTAGATTAGTGTTACAACCTAGGATTGTTACTTTCCAAGTGAAAATCCCAGTTATTTATAGAGAGTTTTCCGTATCTCTGTAACCCTTTGAGATCCTTGAGTCCATAATTCTTATGGCTTTTATTTGGGTTTGGATAAGTTGTGCTTGGGTCCAGTATTGTGAAGGTCTCCTTTGCCAAGTTTTGGCTAAAAAGAGGGAGATGAAAGGTGAATTAGCTCAGATGTTGCTGATTCTACAAGTTATTATTATTAATGTTCACATATGTCAAAATAATATGTCAAGTGGGTTATTATTTGTGACATATGTTTGTGACCTGTGATATGAGTTATGAACACAGTTGTGACCCGTGTTTTGAGTTATCAGGGGCAGTGGTTGATTTGGTATTAAGGGGTTATTGAGATTTCTCTTATTCCACCATTGGTCTTCTATGTTTAGAAGATGTTTCTGCATTGAGGGGGAGTACAAGTTGTCTTCTTCTATCTTCTTCCTCGTGTGCATCAACCAAACTTCAGGACTTTCCTTCCTTTTATCCTGAAACTGATGTTCGTTGGGGCTGATGCAATTGAGTTTTTCAGAGTGCTCCAAAGAAGATGTCTAACAAGATTTTGAGACATCATTTTCAACTGAAGATCTATTGTTTTGTGCAATAGCTTTTGAATTGCTGCAAATTGTTTTTTAGATTTTTTTTAGCCAAAATTTTCAAAAGGGGGAGATTGTTAGTTCTCTTGTTTTAGGATTGGCTTAATTTTTGTAAAACAAATAATAGAAGCAATAATGTAATGTAGAATAGGATGTATAAACTTGCCAAGAAGAACGGGTACAACAAGAAGTCCTATTACAATGTCAGAACATGTTGTGTTGAACTTTTTCAACAACTAGAACAACATGACGAAGAAGATGTCTTGACATCACGCCTACCGAGCTGGATTAATGAGATTCAGTTTGTTCTCAATATTGGCATAATATTCAGGAGAATATTATGCATCCTATGTGTGATCGGTGGATCTGGAACTGACTGTTTAATGCTGGTTCGCGAAATGTCGCGGAAGCAAGAGTCGCCACCGTCTTTTATTTTCTCCAAATGGAAAGGACAAAAGCACAGAAAAATTCCTTATAGAGATTGCTCTCGGTTCGGGAGGTAGATTATAGAAAGGGAAGGTGCTAGCACCCTTTCTATCCATGGTTATCCATGGGCTCTTAGATACTTGCTCATTTGTGTTTTCAAAATGGTTTGTTTGCTTTTCAACTGTGGGTTTTAAAAAAAGTTTCTTTGAAAATTTCAGTTCGACTCTTGTATCAGTTCTCAAGAGTGTTTGAAAAGTTGCTTTCGAAAGCTTTTTGAAAAGTGTCAGTGTGAAAAGTATTTTTGATTTGTTTTGAAATTAGAGCAAGTATCTAGAGTCGTCTACCTACCCTAAGGAATTCGTCTGTGTAAATGTCCTTGAAGTAGTGCCATCCCACCATTGAGAGGTAGGTAGCACCACCGTTGGAGGTGTTCGGGTCAATTCGAGGGTTCGGGACATGGTGATCACCGGAGCAATAGGAAGACACCTTATAAGCTACCCTCATGCCATGTTCATGGACATGAGGACTTACTAAAACGTCCTCTACTCGACGACCACCTTTCGAGGGGCAAGGCAACAGTGAGGCGTACCCTAGGGGTGGTGTGTGATTTGTGTGTCGTTTTCAGATATTTTTGTCTTGTTCATACATTGGTGATCTACGCGTTGCTTTTATTTTGACATTCATTCTTTCATGCAAATTAATTAACAATTAAAAGATGCGAGAATTAAAAGTCCTAAGCTATTACAAAGGCGCGGGTCCACATCGCCAAATTAGTCCAAGACCCGATTTGAAATAAAAAAATAATGCGGAAATATAAATGTCTAATTAAGCTATTACATGGCTTTGGGAGAATTACATGAATATTCACAAAAACAAATGCGAAGAGAATTAAAGTCGGGAATGCGAGGGCGTTGGACCCTCTTTAGGAAATTAAATTATAATTAACAAATTAATTAAGTTAAATAAAAGAAAGAAATTGTTTTTTTGGAGTTTTTTTGTATTTATGGATTTTTAGTAAGAAAATTAAATTGGAATAAAAAAGAAAAATTAATTAACCCTAATTCTAAGTTGCTTTTAATTTATTAAGAAAAAAAACATTTAAAATTAAACCTAGATTAAATTAATTATTTACATGGCAATTTATTTATAAAAATAATAATTAATAATTAATATGGTGAAAAAGAAAAAAGAAAGATAAAAGTATAAAAACCTAATTCTACATTTTTTAGTTTATTACAAAAAATATTAAGATTTAAACCTAGAATTAACTAAATTAATTAATACAATTTATTTACAAAAATGCATTTAAATGAAATATATTTATATTTTGTCTTTTTCTGATTTTTTTGGTATTTTTGGTACTTTTATAAAATTTATTTTTGATGAATTAAAAGAAAACAATTGAATTAAAACAAATAATAATAAAAAAATAGAAGAAAGAAAAGAGAAAGAAATATAATACACTAGGGGGTTTCTGCCCCAATCTGGAGATATAGTCCAGCAATTCTGGCCCATCAAATGCTAGCCCACGTGGACTTTCTTGACGCGTGTGCACCTGCGTTGACTGGGGTGTTCCCTGGACCTCCCCTTCTGACCTTCAGATGCATCTTCCAGGACACTTGGCAAGCTTCAGCGCTGGGTGTTTGGTGGACGTCTGGAATTGCGGAGTACCTAATCATATTGCAAGGAAAAATAGAAAGATATATGGGGGACCTGGGAATCGAACCCAGGTCCCAAGGCTTGCCAACAAAGTTCCCAACCACTACACCATTCAACGCATTCATAAATAATATACAAAACAAATGTAATAATTAAAGAGTCACGCTGATGATAAAACGCGCTAAAAATTCAAACGACCCAATCATGAGAGGCCACGCAGGCTTCGACTTCGTTGTTTCGTTTTGCCCTGAAAAAAAAACAGTTAGATAGCGGGGGTTTTAAACCCCCACTAAGTGATAAACAGGATAATAGCGATTATCATATGGTGGCTCATAAATTGAGCGCGACTAGTACAATCAATTCGTGTGAAGCTTCTGGTTTTAATGGCCTTGGTTTCGTGTCTCAATTTTTCCAGAACAAGGAAGCCTTAATTTCACAACCTTGAAAACCTAGCAAGCTTCCATGGAAGATTTACGTACAATGCATGAAAACTCAATTGAAAGGCATGGTTAGCTTCAGAGTGATCCAATTAATATAAATCAAGCATTAGGAATTTAAAACAACGCATGAATCATGAGACACGAATATGCAAAAAGTTTGAAAAAGTTTGATCTCCATATACCAATTCTTGATGCTGGAAGCATGGAAAAGGATTCAGTTAGGTTCCTTGATGTCTTAGGAAGCTTTTTCAATTGGTTAGGAGCCTTGAATCGTCCTCTACTGTAGTTTTCAGTTTCGATTTTTTTCACAAAAATTGCAAAGTGCATAAGAGGTTTTGGGCGCAGCTTGGAGGTTGTGTGCATTAGGTTTTGCTTCTGACTTATATGAGGGATGAATTAGGGTAAAGATTTGAGCCAAAAGATCCATGTTTTGATGAATCCAATATTTGATTTTAATGGCATATTTCTTCAAATCTTTTCCATGTGTTTTGATGCCAATCATGACCAAATCACCTTGATTCTTTCCATATTGGATAGTGCACGAAATCTTGAAGGTATTCTATGCACAAAAAGATTTGAAAAGCATGGATGAGTATTTTTTTCATATTTTATTTAATTAAATGAATTAATGGTGATTAAAAATTCAAATAAATAATAAAAAATGATGAAATAACTCCCCTTGGGCCAAATGGTCGTGCATATCCTTTGGATGATGAATCTTGGAAGAAAATGTGGCCCATTAGCAATTTTGAGGCATTTGAAGTAAAGTTGACTTTTCAAAATTCCCAAAACTTTCCCAACTTCCACAAGGCATATCTTGCTCAATTTTTGAGCTTTGATCATGTTCTTGGACATTTTGGAAAGGTCTTGAAGTCCTATAACCAATGCCTTTGGTCCCATGTCATTTTGATTTAACAATCTCAAGTTATGGCCTTTGACTTAAAGTCCCTTTTTGTTGACTTTTGAAAATGACCTATAATGTTGAAATTGATAACTTTTTGTGAGAGCATTTCTTGGACTTGAAGTATGAAGAGGAATTGTAGGAAATGTCTTTCTCTTCAAAATGAGCTTTGGATGGAATTTTTCTGATAAACCATGTGGAAGTTATGCCTTGGTCAAGTTACAGTTGACTTTTTCAACTGTCCAAATATGAAAACTTTTGCATCTTGAGACTTTTTGAGCCATACCTTGAAAATCATGATCAAGATTTGATCAAATGATGTTTGTGGCTCCTAAATAAGATGTTGACCAAAAATTTGAACTTTTGACTGTCAAATGACCATTTTGCCCCTGCAGTTGACTATTGAGCAATTGGGGTTTTTGACTGTGCAATTTTGTGCTGTAAGTCTTGAAACTTGGCATGAGGATGCTTGACCATGTTTATAGGCATGTGGGACTTGATTGGACCCTTGAAAACTTCAATTTCTTTGTCAGAACCAAAACCCTAATTCTTGACTGTTAGGAGGCCCTTGAACTGTGCAACCCTTGGGGAGATTTTGAAGCATGCTCTTTGCAATTCTTGAAGCATATGGGAGGGCAAATTTTGGGGTACAACAGTTGCCCCTGTTCAATCTTCTTAAACCTGAGGATGCAGATTGGCTGACGTGCCTTTCGTAATCCGAAGGTGGAAGATGATTAAACACTAGAGTGCCTAGAAATTTGCGCTCACATAGTAGTGTGATGGTGGGAATGGGCTTATAGATGCCATTTGGAGATTGATGGATAGGATGATGGGCTTATAGATGCCACACTAAGAGATGATGGAAGGTGGATGGGCTTATAGATTCCATCTGGGTGTCGATCGCGTAAGAGATTCCTTAGCGAGAACTTGCGTACCTGCAAAAGAAAATGATTACCTGGCCTGTTACAGGAGCTGGTCTTCAAACTCTTATGTAGATGTGCCCTGACTGGTTACAGGAATTGAATCTAGAGCTTCAAAAAGGTGATGAATGAACCAGGGATGGTTACTACCTCAACAGGACGGTGAGAAAGCCTTGGACGATTACTACCTCAACAAGAACGTTGAGAGAACCTTGGACGATTACTACCTCAACAGGAACGCTGAGAGAACCTTGGACGATTACTACCTCAACAGGAACGCTGAGAGAACCTTGGTCGATTACTACCTCAACAGGAACGCTGAGAGAACCTTGGATGATTACTACCTCAACAGGAACACTGAGAGAACCTTGGTCGATTACTACCTCAACAGGAACGCTGAGAGAATCTGGGGACGATTACTACCTCAGCAGGAACGCTGAGAGAATCTTGGACGACTTCAACCTCAACAGTAACGCTGAGAGAATCTTGGATGTCTTCAACTGGATAAGAAACAGGGAGATCTTAGGGTCGATCTGACTGAACCAGAGAAGGCCTTTGACTGGATAAGAAACAGGAAAATCTTAGGGTCGATTTAACTGAACCGGACAAGGTCTTGAAATCTTCAACCGGATAAGAAACAGGGAGATCTTAGGGTCGATCTGACTGAACCAGAGAAGGCCTTTGACTGGATAAGAATCAGGAAAATCTTAGGGTCGATTTAACTGAACCGGACAAGGTCTTGGAATATCTTCAACTGGATAAGAATCAGGGAGATCTTAGGGTCGATCTGACTGAACCAGAGAAGGCCTTTGACTGGATAAGAATCAGGAAAATCTTAGGGTCGATTTAACTGAACCGGTCTAGGTCTTGGAATCTTCAACTAGATAAGAATCAGGGAGATCTTAGGGTCGATCTGACTAAACCAGAGAAGGCCTTTGACTGGATAAGAAACAGGAAAATCTTAGGGTCGATTTAACTGAACCGGTCAAGGTCTTGAAATCTTCAACTGGATAAGAAACAGGGAGATCTTAGGGTCGATCTGACTGAACCAGAGAAGGCCTTTGACTAGATAAGAATCAGGAAAATCTTAGGGTTGATTTAACTGAACCAGACTAAAGTCTTGGACATAGCTGAGAACTTAACTGGATCTTTCCTGAAAGGTAAAGGTCAGTCATATGCAATGCATGATATGGATCAAGCAATGATGTTCTCAACATAAATGAGATTTGTAAGATGTGATGCATATATGCATGCTATAATGTATGAAAATGTGATGTTTATGAATGTATCCTTTTTGTCTTAGGAAAATAAATCCTTGACGGATGCCGGGAAGTCATATCCTGGGCTGATGTTGGAGAATAGTGTTTTGCTTCCGCTGGGGATGATAGTTGCAAGAATACCGGTAGGAGAAGGCAACTCCGTTGGGGAATAAACTTGGCGAATGAATTACTCTGCGGGGAGAAAATTACTCTAGCGATCTTGCTGGGGAGCAATACTCTGTAGGGAGAGAGGTACTTTGCTAAAATGTTGATGGTAACTTCACTGGGGATACCATTGTTATGTTGGAAGTGTTAATAGACTTCGCTGGGGATAAGAAGACTTTGTCGAGGACGATCTTTCCGTGGCTTTTGGCTGAGGATAATCCAGTTATATCCTGGTAGGGAAATAACCTTTGAACAAAGCCGGGAGACGCGTTCGTGCTCTGTAGGGGATAAGCTTCTAGAATCTATTGGGGATGAGCTTACTGCCTGGGGAGATGGTTTCCAACTTTCCTAGGGAACTGGATTGGACTCTCCTGGGGAAGTTTTTGAACTGTACGGGAAGTGACTCCACTGATTGTTTGATATACCTCCAGGGAACAATCTTTAGGTTAAGACTGTCGGGGATGCTTGTTAGGAATGTTTGTATATTGCTGGGGAATGTTGAGATCTTGCCGGAGGATACCCAACTTCCTTAAGGCTGATAATAGCTTTGCTTGGGGAGAGTGTATTGACTTGTTGGCTCACTCTCTGGGGAATCTGGTTATGTTCTTCAGCTGAACCTACCTTGGTGCCTGGAGGACAGAGCAATTAGATTGCTTAGACAACTCTTTATTGCCCCTGTTTCTAATGTTACCTATAATTAATCCTTTGTTTCGTATGCAAATATTCATGAGTTAGCAACTTACTGTCAATGCATATATCACAAATTGAACCTTGGACGTTCTTCGCAAAACAAAACAGAAAAGGAAAAACAATTGGCAATTTTAATCGAAAAGTGATTTTTGTATTGATTTTGAAATTGCCTGTAAATAGGCGTTTTATGTACAAGAGGCTGACGTCCTAGTAAGTGAACGCCGACGAACAAAAAAAAATTTATACAAATTTGTACAAAAGAAAATGAAACAGTTGTGTGAAATGAATGATCGCACTGGGTTCCAACTCTGCTATCGCCCTTATATCTCCGAGCGTCTCATCACTTGATGACCTTAGTTGAAGATGAAGCTGACTGATCGATGCCGTCTGCACTTGATGTAGATACCGGATTCTGGATGCAAGGTGATCCAATGAGACACAGTATTACGCTTTATCCCTAACTTTTGCCTGGACCGCCCTTTCGGGTTTTCAGTCCACCGGGATACCCATTTTTGCCCAAGCCGCCTTTTCAGGTTTTCGACTTGCCGGGTGTACAGATTTTTTTCATTTCATCCCTTCATTTTGCCCGAACCCTTTTGGTTCGCCGGGAAGCCCTAATTTTTTCCTAGGCATGTCAGCCTAGCGGGTCTTTATTCATGCATAGTATCTTTTTACTATGTCTGCATTGGCGGGGTGAGGAAGGTCGTCACCATCCATGTTGGTTAGAATCATGGCTCCTCCTGAGAACACATGTTTAACCACAAATGGCCCTTCATACGTAGGGGTACATTTGCCCCTTGGATCACTCTGAGGAAGGATGATTCGCTTGATTACCAGATCCCCAACTTGATATTCTTGTGGTCTGACCTTTTTGTTAAATGCCCTGATCATCCGTTTTTGGTACGTCTGACCATGACAAATAGCAGCAACTCTCTTTTCATCAATAAGGTTTAGCTGATCAAGTCGTGTCTGAATCCAATCATCTTCGTTCAGATCTGCATCCTTCATTATCCGGAGAGAGGGTATCTGCACTTCGATCGGTAAGACTGCCTCCATACCGTAGACCAAGGAGAAAGGAGTCGCCCCGGTTGACGTCCTGGCTGAGGTACGGTACCCATGTAGAGCGAACGGTAACCTCTCGTGCCAATCTTTATAAGTCACTGTCATCTTCTGCACGATTTTCTTAATGTTCTTATTTGCTTCTTCTACAGCTCCATTCATCTTCGGTCGATAAGGAGAAGAGTTGTGGTGATGTATCTTAAACTGCTCACAGAGCTCAGTGATCATCTTGTTATTCAGATTGGTACCGTTGTCTGTAATGATTCTTTCTGGGACGCCGTATCGACAGATCAGATTGTGCCGAATGAACCGTTCCACAACAGTCTTGGTTACCGTAGCGTAGGAAGCTGCTTCAACCCACTTCGTGAAGTAATCAATTGCTACTAGGATGAAGCGATGCCCGTTGGATGTCGTAGGTTTAATCTCACCGATCATATATATGCCCCACATTGCAAACGGCCAAGGCGCAGTCAGAACATTTAGAGGAACTGGAGGAACGTGCACCTTGTCTGCATATATCTGGCATTTATGGCATGTCCGAGAATGTTGGTAGCAGTCGGCTTCCATGGTGGACCATAAATACCCTTCCCGAAGGATTTTCTTTGCCATAGTGTGTCCACTGGAATGTGTTCCGAAGGTCCCTTCATGTAGCTCTTCCATGATCCTTTCTGCTCCTGTCTTGTCCACATAATGCAGTAAGGTCGAATCATGGTTTCGCTTGTACAGGATGCCGTTTCTAAGGAAGAAGTTCGCTGCGAACCTTCTCAGAAACTTCTTATCGTTGACAGACGCACCTTTAGGGTATTCCTGAGCTTCCAAATATCTCTTCACCTCATGGTACCAAGGCTTCTCAGTCACCAACTCAGTTTCAAGATCACAACAGTATGTCGGTTCGTCCAGTTTCCAGATGGTGACCTGGGGAGCCTCATTGTCCCACTTGACCTTGAACATAGAAGACATCGTAGCTAACGCGTCCGCCAACTGATTCTCCTCTCTCGGAAAGTGTTCAAAGGTTATCTCTGTGAAGTGGGGGATCAAAGTCAACACACATTCTTTGTAAGGAATAAGATTCGGATGTTTCGTATCCCACTCGCCTTTGATCTGATTGATCACGAGAGCGGAATCTCCGAAGACACTCAGAAACTTGATCCTTAGGTCGATCGCAGCTTGAAGACCCATGATGCACGCCTCATACTCCGCTATGTTGTTGGTACAGTTGAAACATAGCCGGGCAGTAAGTGGAGTATGAGTGCCTTGAGGGGATATGATCACGGCGCCGATACCGTTACCCAAAGCATTGGAGGCTCCGTCAAAGTGCATAGACCATCGGGATCCTTCCTCAGGTCCTTCATCCGGCCCAGGTACTTCACAATCAGTCACTATCATGATGCTCTCGTCTGGAAATTCAAAGTTCATTGACTGATAGTCGTCTACTGCCTGATGTGCCAAGTGGTCTGCCAATACACTTCCCTTGATGGCTTTCTGAGTCGTGTACTGGATGTCGTATTCTGTCAAGATCATTTGCCATCTTGCAATTCTCCCAGACAGAGCGGGATTTTCAAATATGTACTTGATAGGATCCATCTTTGAGATCAACAAGGTAGTGTGAGTCAGCATATACTGTCTCAGCCGGCGAGCAGCCCATACCAAAGCGCAGCAAGTTTTCTCAAGCAGTGAGTATCGGGTCTCACAGTCGGTAAACTTTTTGCTAAGGTAATAAATGGCATGCTCTTTTCGGCCAGACTCGTCATGCTTCCCCAGCACACACCCCATTGAGTTGTCAAGTACTGTTAGGTATAGTATTAGAGGTCTCCCTTCAACCGGTGGCATAAGGATGGGTGGTTCTTGGAGATACTCTTTGATTCTGTCAAAAGCAGCCTGACATTCATCATTCCAACGTACTACCTGATCTTTCTTCAGCATCTTGAAGATTGGCTCAGAGGTAGCAGTTAGGTGTGAGATGAACCGAGCAATGTAATTCAGGCGTCCTAGAAAGCCTCTGACCTCTTTCTCTGTCTTAGGAACTGGCATCTCTTGAATAGCTTTAACCTTGGCAAGGTCCACTTGAATGCCCTTGTCACTTACAACGAAACCTAACAACTTCCCAGATCTAACCCCGAAGGTGCACTTGTTCGGGTTCAACCTCAGCTTGTATAACTTCAGTCGGTCAAACAATTTATGCAGATGATCAAGGTGCTCTTCCTCAGTTTGGGACCTTGCAATCATGTCGTCAACATACACTTCTATCTCATGATGGATCATGTCATGAAATAAAGCAACCATGGCACGTTGGTAGGTTGCCCCAGCGTTCTTCAGTCCAAAAGGCATGACCTTGTAGCAGAAGGTGCCCCACTGAGTAACAAAGGTAGTTTTTTCCATGTCTTCAGGTGCCATCTTGATCTGATTGTAACCTGAAAAACCATCCATGAAAGAGAACACCTTATGCTGAGCAGTATTGTCAACAAGGACATCAATGTGAGGTAGGGGGAAGTCATCCTTGGGGCTGGCCCTGTTCAGATCCCTGTAGTCGACACACATTCTGACCTTTCCATCTTTCTTAGGCACCGACACCACATTGTCCACCCACTGAGGGTAAGAAGTCACTGCAAGAAAGCCGGCATCGAACTGTTTCATAACCTCGGCTTTGATCTTTTCAGACATCTCTGGACGCATACGGCGGACCTTTTGCTTAACCGGAGGGCAGTCTTCCTTGGTAGGCAAATGATGGACCACAATGTCGGTATCCAACCCGGGCATGTCTTCGTAGGACCAGGCAAAGATCTCCACATAGTCATGTAGCATCTGAGTCAACCGTTGCTTCACGCTGAGCTCTAGGTTGGCACCAATCTTAACCTCCTTTCTGTCTGTATCAGTACCCAGATTTATTGTTTCCACCGGCTCTTCGTGTGGTTGAATTGCCCTCTCTTCCTGGAGTAACAGTCTTGCAAGCTCGCCAGGCACTTCGCAATCATCTTCACCTTCATCTTCGGCTAAGTTGATCGGATTTTCGAAGTCATAACTGGCAGTAGCAGAGTCGTTACCAGTGAGATCCAGAGTGGATTAAAACCTGTATGAGTGAGTGTGTGTAAATACAGCTGTTTTGCAATATATAACGAAAGGAAAGAAAGAAAAGGAGCATAAGATTTGAAATGCGAGAAAACGTCCAAGATCTTTATTCATGATATATGAAATGACAATTAAATATACCCTCACAAATGAAGCCACGGTGCCCCGGGTAAGACACCGGGCCATAGAGTTTTAATTGTTTATTACAAATAACAAAACAAAGAAGTTTATTACTGCGTAATAAAAGTAACAGGAGTATGATCCTTAGCAGTCCAATTGGTCAATCCCCCATCAGTCGTCGGGTAGATCCAGCTTTCAAATTCTGACTCTTCCACTTCATCTTCGTCCCCAACAGCATTCACTCCTGGATTGGTAATGAGCACAGGAGGTCTTCTGGTCTTTGCCTTGCGCATAGCCTTCTGACCCTCTGCAGTAAAACCCAGTCCAAACTTGTCAGTTTTAGGTGTAAAATCAGGGAGCCTGCCCCAGTTAGCACATTCACCTTTCTTGATCACAGCCCGGGCATCCTTCAAGGAAGCCATCTTCAAAGGAACATCCTCTTCGACCACTGTTTCCGCTGCTGCCAATGTTGGAGGTACCTCTTCGAAATGCTGAAAGGGGGTTTCAATAAACTCCCCGTCCATCTCAATATACCTGAAGGAATTCAAATGGCTCACCATATACTCCTCCTCTCCCTGCACAGTGACAACCTTCCCTTTGACGGGGTACTTGAGTTTCTGGTGTAGGGTAGAGGTCACTGCCCCAGCTTTGTGGAACCAAGGTCGACCCAGTAGACAAGAATACGATGGACGGATATCCATCACATAGAAAGTAGAGTTGAATACTTGAGAACCCACACGAATAGGAATGTCCACCTCTCCATGGACCATCCTCTTGGAACCGTCAAAGGCTCTAACGATGATGTTGCTAGGTTTCAGCTCCAGGCCCTTACAATCCAACCGGTCCAAGGCCTTCTTGGGTCGCACATTTAGGGAAGAACCAGTGTCCACCAACACGTGCGCAAGAGTAGTGCTCCTGCATTCAATAGAGACATGCAGGGCGTCATTATGGTCCTTTCCCTTAGCAGTAAGGTCAGCATTCGAGAAACCCAAACCATTGTCGGCTGTCAGATTTGCTACGCAATCAGTAAACTGGACTGCAGATGTCTCCTGTGGCACATGGGCCGTCTTGAGAAATGAAATCAAGGCCTTAGCATGGGCCTCTGAGCACAGTAGTAAGGAGAGCATTGAGATCTTGGAGGGTGTATGCCCCAGCTGCTCGTCAACATTAAAGTCGCTCTTCTTGATTATTTTCAGAATTTCCTCCATCTCTTGTTGGGAGGCCTCAGCATTCACAGATTTTGGTGCCTCCATCCGGGCAGCCTCATCTTCAATCCCTTTGCCCCGAGCATTAGATGACTCGACGGCAGGGGAAACAACTTGATCAGAACTGGGAACAGGTACACTTGCAGGTATTATAGTGAGGGGTCTTTGAATAGCGGGTGGCGCAATGTCAGGCGAGAAGAGCCTGCCACTACGGGTAACTTTTGTTGGACCAGTGATATTGCTGATGCTGGTGCCAGTGTTAAAATCTTGCTTGATTCCATGTACATACACGTCTGCCCCATAGTGCCAGGGGACAGCCTTATCAGATTCATAGGGGAGAGGCCCCAGAACAGTAATCACAATGGGTGCGACAGTCATAATTTTAACCGGCTTCCTTGGGAGAGCCTTGATCGGATTATTAAAGATTGTAACAACAAAAACTTCTTCCACCGGAACAAACTGAACAGCAGTCTTCTTGAACAGAATCTCTTTGTTGTCCATCAGGTTCTGGATGCCCAACTTCAGCAAAGGACAACCCGAAAGGGAAACAGCACAGAAAAGGCAACCTTCACTACAACCCGGAAATAAACCGGCCAACAGTAGGTTCCTCTTAACAGTCATCAAGGGAGTAGCTACATCATTCACAGAAACGGCATACACATCTTCCTCAACGGCATTCACTCCATGCTGGGGCATAGGAGCAGTCACCACATTTGGCCTCTCAGGCGCTTCAAACTGTATCTCTTTTGCGTCAATAAGGTATTGCACCTTATTCCTTAAGGCCCAGCAGTCATCAGTGGAATGCCCCGGGCTATCGGAGTGATAAGCACAGCGGGCATTTGGATTGTATTTCGGAGAGGCAGTATTCACCACTTTCGGGGCCTCCCTGACAGTCACTAAGTTGGTGGACAACAACTGCGGCAAGATTTGTGATAGAGTCATACTCAAACGGGTGAACTCTCTTCTGGGTCTTTCACCCCTTTGAGGATTGGTTTGCCGAGGAGCGGCAGCAGGTTTAGCAATCATCACCGCGTTGACAGATTGGCGGCGCTCGGTTTTTTCTTGTCTTCTAGACCCATATACAGCACTGGCCTCCTTCTTAAAGGGCTTCTTCTCAGAACTTGCAGATGCACCCTTCTGAATTTTGCCAGACTTCATTCCAGCCTCTATTCTCTCTCCGGTTAGAATAAGATCAGTAAATCCTGCAGATGAGTTACCGATAAGATGGTTGAAAAACGGCCCAGATAGGGTCCCCAAGAACATGTCTACCAACTCCCGGTCAGTTAACGGAGGCTGCACCCTGCCATCCAGATCCCTCCACTTCTGTGCATACTCTTTAAAACCTTCGCTTGACCCTAGCGACATACCCTAGAGTTGGGTACGTGTAGGGGCAAGGTCGGCATTATATTGATACTGCTTGTAAAAAGCAGTATCCAACTCCTCCCAGTTACGAACCTTGGTCCCATCCAGCTGATAGAACCATTCGAGATGAGTCCCTGAAAGACTCTCCTGGAAGAAGTGGATCCACAAGTTCTTGTCCACTGAGTACGGTTGAATCTTCCGCACATAAGCTCTGAGGTGTAGTTTGGGACAAGACGCCCCGTCATACTTGGTGAAAGATGGTGCCTTAAACTTGTGAGGAATAATCACACCAGTAGATAGGCCCAAGTCTCCGAAATCCAGCCCAGGCACTTGTTGGATCTCCATAGCATTCAATCTGTCTTCCAACTGCTTATACCGGTCTTCAGCCGGAGGATACTGTTCCTCATTGAAGTCAGTCTCGTTGTCAGAGACTACCGGACTAGGACCTTTTCCCCCTTAGGGACTGCTCTTGCCTATAGAAGAACCAGCCTCTTCATTTTGCAGAGTGTTGCCAAACCTTCGGCCCGAGTTGAAAAGAACAGTTCTCTTCTTCTTCTTCTTCTCCTTCTTCAGGAGCAAAGCCTTCAGCTCTTCTTGGCCTTGAGCCGAACCCATTATCAGCTCCTGAAATTGCACGTTCTGCGCCTGAAGAGCCTTGATAGACATCTCGGTTGATGATGAGTCAGGATTCATGATGCTGAAATAAACAGCGAAGAACAGTAAGCAACCTGAAAAGAAGAAAACCTGCTATGCACATGATGAATGATATGTGTTTATGCAATGCATTCAAGGGTTCGAAAGTTCAAATTTGTTGTAGCCAAAAAAGGAACACACGTTATTATTAAGGAAACAATTGTTTGGTACATCAATGCCTCATGGGAAAAATAATACAAAAGCAAATCAATCCCAAAAGACACTACGCATCCTCTTTGGAGCTATGTAGGTATTGAGATTCCTCTCCTCGTGCAATAGGCGGGTGAGCTCCAAGACTTTCTTTTCACTAGCATGTAGACTGGTCTTAAGAGAATTTCGTTCTTCCTTAAGATGGATCCAGCTCTTCTGCATCTCTTCCCAGGATGTGGGCATGTCAGGATGTTGAATAGTGTAGGACACTTCTCCTTCCAAGACTGGCTCTTTGATTACAGGGAGCCTATGAGGATAAGGCATTACTAACTTCTGGGAGCGGGCACGTAGCCACTTGAGATAAGGTTCCAATGGGATGGAATTCTTGTGCCCCAGTGTCTTGCTGTCTATCCTACTTGGCATCCTCCAAGCTTTGATAAATCTCTGGCGAAGTCCTTGTGCATCATTGTCGAAGTCAAAAACTATGTCAGGAATTAACATGTCATGAGGGTCATCCCTCCGAGCATAACCAAACTGTCTCCAAGCCAGGCATGGGCTGTAAGTAATACCTCCTTTGATTCCAAGTAAAGGAACATTAGGGTACTCCCCGCAACGATCAATGATAGTGACATCATCTCTGGACCGAGGGCACCAATGTATATCTGCATGTGTAAGAGTCATCAACCTTTGTGACCATCTCAAACCGCGCTCGTTCTTCAAAACTGATTGTGGAAGGTGCGAAATAAACCACCTTCCCAGGAGAGGAGTGCAACACATAAGGACACCTCTTTTTCTCATGGTTCGAGTGTAACATGAGTGAAAGATGTCCCCCAGCAACGTAGGTATAGGATTCCTGGACATGAAGATCTGGACAGCACTGATATCTATAAGCTGATCTGGGTTAGGGAACAACACCAAACCATAGACAAGGAGGGCCACAACTTCTTCAAAAGCTTGTAAGTCAAGGGAGTTCCAACATTCATGGGCCTTTTCAAACAGAAACCTGGCTAAGAACCCTTTGATACCACTTCTAACTTCCCAATGTCCCTTGAGGTCAGATGATTGTAGGTGCAAGGCTTTAGCAATCTCTTCAAGCTTGGGTTCCTTTTCCGTACCGTTGTAGGGTAGTTGATCAAGGATAGGGATCTTCAAGAGCCGGGAGAACTCCTCCAATGTAGGTACCAGCTGATAATCCAGGAAAGTGAAACAGTGATGCAGAGGGTCAAAGAACTGGAACATGACCTTTATCATATCTTCCTCAATGTTGGTATTGACCAAGCTGATGAGTCTTCCATGTCTTTCACTGAATGAAGAGCTCTCGGGAATCCTGGATATAAGCTCCTTAAGCTGAGGAGGGATCCTTACAAGGCTGAGTTGAATTGTCTTTCTGCGAACAATTTCCATGTCCTACAAAGCAAGAACAAAGATGAAGATTCGAACCCCTGAAATGGTTAGTCAATGCATATGATGCTGGATGATGTCATGATGCTATGATTAAACACACCACAGATATTTACAAAGACAAACATGTAAGGCACACAAGTCATACAAGACAAACCCTTAGAGTTTAGGCCAGCATGGGGTCTGGGTATTACCCTCTTGAAGTTGGTGGGCTCAACCTGTCCTATTAGAAGTAACCGGGTTCTAAGGGTCCCAATATCACGGGATTGCTTTCATTGTTCATCGTTTCGATTTAGCCACTGAACTGGCGACCGAAATATTCCAGGAAAGCAACCCTCAATTGAGTGTAGTATCGAGTATCAACCAACCTCGGACTGCACCAAAGTCAGTTATCTCACTACCCTAAAGAGGCCAAGATAGTTCAATTAAGGTTCCTAAGGTCTGTTGATGCTTCACGACACCACGCGGAGGCCCCGTACTCTCCTTGACTGAACTCAAGGGTTACCGGTACACACCAAAGTGCCACATCAACGTAGCAGACTGTTTCAAGCATGTCGGTATACCCCGCACAGTTCCCTCACAGCCTTGTTCCTACTTTCTAAGAAGGTATTCCCCAGATCCGGGTTAGGATCTATAGAACTCCCAAGACAGTGACCACAATAATAAAGCAAACAAGCACAACAATTGAAAACACAAGTGATCTTAGTCCTAAGGTACACCTCACTTTTATAGATTCCCCAGCAGAGTCGCCAGTTCTGTGATCGGTGGATCTGGAACTGACTGTTTAACGCTGGTTCGCGAAATGTCGCGGAAGCAAGAGCCGCCACCGTCTTTTATTTTCTCCAAATAGAAAGGACAAAAGCACAGAAAAATTCCTTATAGAGATTGCTCTCAGTTCGGGAGGTAGATTATAGAAAGGGAAGGTGCTAGCACCCTTTCTATCCATGGTTATCCATGGGCTCTTAGATACTTGCTCATTTGTGTTTTCAAAATGGTTTGTTTGCTTTTCAACTGTGGGTTTTAAAAAAAGTTTCTTTGAAAATTTCAGTTCGACTCTTGTATCAGTCCTCAAGAGTGTTTGAAAAGTTGCTTTCGAAAGCTTTTTGAAAAGTGTCGGTGTGAAAAGTATTTTTGATTTGTTTTGAAATTAGAGCAAGTATCTAGAGTCGTCTACCTACCCTAAGGAATTCGTCTGTGTAAATGTCCTTGAAGTAGTGCCATCCCACCATTGAGAGGTAGGTAGCACCACCGTTGGAGGTGTTCGGGTCAATTCGAGGGTTCGGGACATGGTGATCACCGGAGCAATAGGAAGACACCTTAGAAGCTACCCTCATGCCATGTTCATGGACATGAGGACTTACTAAAACGTCCTCTACTCGACGACCACCTTTCGAGGGGCAAGGCAACAGTGAGGCGTACCCTAGGGGTGGTGTGTGATTTGTGTGTCGTTTTCAGATATTTTTGTCTTGTTCATACATTGGTGATCTACGCGTTGCTTTTATTTTGACATTCATTCTTTCATGCAAATTAATTAACAATTAAAAGATGCGAGAATTAAAAGTCCTAAGCTATTACAAAGGCGCGGGTCCACATCGCCAAATTAGTCCAAGACCCGATTTGAAATAAAAAAATAATGCGGAAATATAAATGTCTAATTAAGCTATTACATGGCTTTGGGAGAATTACATGAATATTCACAAATAAAAAATGCGAAGAGAATAAAAGTCGGGAATGCGAGGGCGTTGGACCCATTTTAGGAAATTAAATTATAATTAACAAATTAATTAAGTTAAATAAAAGAAAGAAATTGTTTTTTTGGAGTTTTTTTGTATTTATGGATTTTTAGTAAGAAAATTAAATTGGAATAAAAAAGAAAAATTAATTAACCCTAATTCTAAGTTGCTTTTAATTTATCAAGAAAAAAAACATTTAAAATTAAACCTAGATTAAATTAATTATTTACATGGCAATTTATTTATAAAAATAATAATTAATAATTAATATGGTGAAAAAGAAAAAAGAAAGATAAAAGTATAAAAACCTAATTCTACATTTTTTAGTTTATTACAAAAAATATTAAGATTTAAACCTAGAATTAACTAAATTAATTAATACAATTTATTTACAAAAATGCATTTAAATGAAATATATTTATATTTTGTCTTTTTCTGATTTTTTTGGTATTTTTGGTACTTTTATAAAATTTATTTTTGATGAATTAAAAGAAAACAATTGAATTAAAACAAATAATAATAAAAAAATAGAAGAAAGAAAAGAGAAAGAAATATAATACACTAGGGGGTTTCTGCCCCAATCTGGAGATATAGTCCAGCAATTCTGGCCCATCAAATGCTAGCCCACGTGGACTTTCTTGAAGCGTGTGCACCTGCGTTGACTGGGGTGTTCCCTGGACCTCCCCTTCTGACCTTCAGATGCATCTTCCAGGACACTTGGCAAGCTTCAACGCTGGGTGTTTGGTGGACGTCTGGAATTGTGGAGTACCTAATCATATTGCAAGGAAAAATAGAATGATATATGGGGGACCTAGGAATCGAACCCAGGTCCCAAGGCTTGCCAACAAAGTTCCCAACCACTACACCATTCAACGCATTCATAAATAATATACAAAACAAATGTAATAATTAAAGAGTCACGCTGATGATAAAACCCGCTAAAAATTCAAACGACCCAATCATGAGAGGCCACGCAGGCTTCGTCTTCGTTGTTTCGTTTTGCCCTGAAAAAAAACAGTTAGATAGCGGGGGTTTTAAACCCCCACTAAGTGATAAACAGGATAATAGCGATTAGCATATGGTGGCTCATAAATTGAGCGCGACTAGTACAATCAATTCGTGTGAAGCTTCTGGTTTTAATGGCCTTGGTTTCGTGTCTCAATTTTTCCAGAACAAGGAAGCCCTAATTTCACAACCTTGAAAACCTAGCAAGCTTCCATGGCAGATTTACGTACAATGCATGAAAACTCAATTGAAAGGCATGGTTAGCTTCAGAATGATCCAATTAATATAAATCAAGCATTAGGAATTGAAAACAACGCATGAATCATGAGACACGAATATGCAAAAAGTTTGAAAAAGTTTGATCTCCATATACCAATTCTTGATGCTGGAAGCGTGGAAAAGGATTCAGTTAGGTTCCTTGATGTCTTAGGAAGCTTTTTCAATTGGTTAGGAGCCTTAAATCGTCCTCTACTGTAGTTTTCAGTTTTGATTTTTTTCACAAAAATTGCAAAGTGCGTAAGAGGTTTTGGGCGCAGCTTGGAGGTTGTGTGCATTAGGTTTTGCTTCTGACTTATATGAGGGGTGAATTAGGGTAAAGATTTGAGCCAAAAGATCCATGTTTTGATGAATCCAATATTTGATTTTAATGGCATATTTCTTCAAATCTTTTCCTTGTGTTTTGATGCCAATCATGACCAAATCACCTTGATTCTTTCCATATTGGATAGTGCACGAAATCTTGAAGGTATTCTATGCACAAAAAGATTTGAAAAGCATGGATGAGTATTTTTTTCATATTTTATTTAATTAAATGAATTAATGGTGATTAAAAATTCAAATAAATAATAAAAAATGATGAAATAACTCCCCTTGGGCCAAATGGTCGTGCATAGCCTTTGGATGATGAATCTTGGAAGAAAATGTGGCCCATTAGCAATTTTGAGGCATTTGAAGTAAAGTTGACTTTTCAAAATTCCCAAAAATTTCCCAACTTCCACAAGGCATATCTTGCTCAATTTTTGAGCTTTGATCATGTTCTTGGACATTTTGGAAAGGTCTTGAAGTCCTCTAACCAATGCCTTTGGTCCCATGTCATTTTGATTTAACAATCTCAAGTTATGGCCTTTGACTTAAAGTCCCTTTTTGTTGACTTTTGAAAATGACCTATAATGTTGAAATTGATAACTTTTTGTGAGAGCATTTCTTGGACTTGAAGTATGAAGAGGAATTGTAGGAAATGTCTTTCTCTTCAAAATGAGCTTTGGATGGAATTTTTCTGATAAACCATGTGGAAGTTATGCCTTGGTCAAGTTACAGTTGACTTTTTCAACTGTCCAAATATGGAAACTTTTGCATCTTGACACTTTTTGAGCCATACCTTGAAAATCATGATCAAGATTTGATCAAATGATGTTTGTGGCTCCAAAATAAGATGTTGACCAAAAATTTGAACTTTTGACTGTCAAATGACCATTTTGCCCCTGCAGTTGACTGTTGAGCAATTGGGGTTTTTGACTGTGCAATTTTGTGCTGTAAGTCTTGAAACTTGGCATGAGGATGCTTGACCATGTTTATAGGCATGTGGGACTTGATTGGACCCTTGAAAACTTCAATTTCTTTGTCAGAACCAAAACCCTAATTCTTGACTGTTAGGAGGCCCTTGAACTGTGCAACCCTTGGGGAGATTTTGAAGCATGCTCTTTGCAATTCTTGAAGCATATGGGAGGGCAAATTTTGGGGTACAACACTATGTGAAGCATATTTAAAGGTCCAGAAAATTCAATCAGAAATCAAGGAGAATGAAAGATTTATAAATAAGGAGATTATTTAGGAAAGTAAAGATTGAAGACCTTTCTTGGGGCAGAAGTTTCTGTAGTTTGTTACAGCTGATTTGCTGTGATTGAAGGCCCAAAACAAGTTGGGTAACAGGTTATAAATATAAGGGTTTCTAACCTATAAAATAACATGACTCGAGATGTAGAAGTCTAGGGTTTTGTCAAGGAAAATCTCTCTTGTTGTGGGAACTTTACCATGTTCATCTCGAAGCCTGTAGGTAAGAGGTGTATTATCCTTGGAGGAAGCTTTGAAGAAACTCCATGATGTGTTCTAAGTTAGGAGAAAAGCTAACAAACATTGGAGTGTGGCTTGGAGACTTATCTAGGTTTTCATGTAAGTGTGTCTTCCAAACTTCTATCTGTGTGATCAAAATTTTGGTGAAGGGTCGTTGATGCAGTGATTGAGGTGTTGACTGCTAGACATCATTGAGATGATTGGAAGTGGTATGGGGATATTCCATATCTAGGAAGGACCTAGGTAGAAGGGTCATTGGGTAGTTATTAAGTGCGTAGATCGTCAATGGGTGTGTTGGTTGTAGGATCTGTAAATTGATACTACCGATAGTGGACTTAATTCTTGGCTTGGTAGCCCCCAGAGTAGGTGTTGTTGTACACTAAATTGGGTAAACAATTTTGGTTTGTTCTTTATCTTTTCATTGCTTTTTTTCCTGTGTGTTTATCTCAGATCAGATGTCTCGACATCCTTGTATGACATCTGAGTCTGCTGTACCAGAATTCCAACCGTTGATAGGTACTCTACAAAGCATGTTGAGGGACATGAGTGACCTAGATGGAATTTGTCCATCCGGCGTAAACGGATAAATGTCTAGGGCCCAATATTGAAATGGACAAGGGTGACACGGTTTGTGACTTGTGTTCAATATAGACATGAAGGAAAAAAGGTAATTGTACACACAAACATTATCACATAAAAGGTTTTATCATATCACATGATATTTTCGTGACTTGGATAGCAGTGATGTGTTTTTAGATACCACTCACAGTTTATTATGTTAAATGTGTGATTTAATATAATTGCAAATGTCACGAAAATCTACAGGGTCACACACATAAGGACAAATTGATAAGAGATAGAATAAATAAGGAACATCGTAAGGTATGATGTACTTGAGAGAATTATGGAACACCGTAAGATACGGTGCACTTAAGTGAAATTTGGAACATCATATAATATAATAATAGTTAATATTATTATTTTTATTATTAATTTTATAATAGTTATAAATATAATAATAATAAAATAAGTTTATTATAATAATAGTGATTATTATATGGTGCACTTAAGTTGAGCTTTTTAGCTTCAACCCACATAAGTGGTTTTATAAATACAACCTTTGTGCATAGGTTTTCACACTTGATGAAATTAGGTTTGTGAAACCCTGGTCATCTCTCTCTCTCTCTCTCTCTCTCTCTCTCTCTCTCTCTCTCTCTCTCTCTCTCTCTCTCTCTCTCTCTCTATATATATATATATATATATATATATATATATATATATATCACACTCAACGCCATCATTCGTAGTAGCTAGCACTGAGACTGAAGATTGTTTGTTTGTATAGACTGAGTAAAGGCGTTGTTCTTCATCAATGCTCGTGATCAATATTCCGGTTTTTGCATCAAAGTTGGTAATCACCACAAGGGGTGATTTTCCATCAATGATCATGCTCATTCGTAAGGATCAACTAAAAGGAATTTTTAATTTCCACTGCATTTTTGAATCTCGATTTCCCTTCAAGTATTCCCTCGGTAGATCCTTGTGGCGGATTTCTTAAAATTTCCATTACAATCATATTCTCTAGGGAACCTTGTTAGGAACCCACTCCTCACTAGACAATTGTCTTATGTGACATCAGTCTTCCCTAAAAGAGACATTGGGTTCTTCTATCAATCTCCTTTTATTTCGTTTTTCTCTGAGAAATACCCAGCATAAGTTTTTGCTTTGGCACCATCCATGATACCCTTTTCTACTCTGGAACTATCCATGATACCTTTATTGCTCTAGTATAATCCATGCTCCTTTTTTCTCTGGTACTATCCATGATATTTTTTGCTCTGGCACTTTCCATGATACCTTTTTCTCTGGCACCGTCCATGAATTTCTTCTTGCTCTGGCGCCAACCGTGATATATCTTTTTGATCCGGGATTGTCCATGATATCTTGAGTGATCTGTCCCCGTCCATGATAATCTTTGTGTTGTGACACCGTTCATGATACCTTTATTGCTATGGCATCGTTAATGACTTCTTTTTTCTCCAGTACCACCCATGATATCTTTTACTCCTGCACTGTCCATGATACCTTATGCTTTGTTCCCATCCATGATATCCTTATTTCTCTGGTCCCATCCATGATATCCTTATTGCTTTGGCAGCTTCCATGATATTCTAATTTCTCTAACACTGACCATGATATATCTTTTTGCTCTAACATTGTACATGATATTCTCAATTCTCTAGTCCCATCCATGATATTCTCTGGTCTCATCCAAGATATTCTCCCTTCTCTGGCCCCGTCCATGTTGTCCTTTTTAACATTCTAATTCTCGTCCCAATCATTATGTGATTTGGTCTCATCCATGATATTCTTTGGTCCCATCCATGATATCTCATTGCTCTGGTCCTATCCATGATATTATTATGTCTCTTGTCCCATCCATGATATTATTATGTCTCTTGTCCCATCCATGATATCTCATTTCTAGGGTTACGCCCATGATACATGTTCATCATGTTTTTCTTGATGTCCTTGTCGTATGTATGTGGAGGATCTTATGTCACTTTGGTCGTACCTGAGAGTTTATCGATAATCAATGATGGATGCACAATTCTAACATGTGGATGGGTGCCTACCCCTCATACCCTTAGCAAAGTTAATCTATCACACATTTTTTTATTTCACCACCATTCTTTCTGAACGACAAAATTGGGAGTCTTTAAGTATTTAATTATCCCCCACCATGAATATATGAAGACTGTTGTCATTCATACTCTCTGGTTCAAGGGTAATTAAACAGGGGCAATTGTCGTACCCCAATTTTGCCCAAATTTATTTACTACTATTTCAAGAGCGCTTCATTTTGAAAATGTAAGTCAGTTCAATTGGTAGTCATGTAAGATAGAAGGAACCTGATACAAGGGGGATGCGCCCCTCTCCCCTAATGTGTGTTTTTTTTTATTTTTTGTTTTTTTAATATTTAGAAATTATGTTTGCTTTAATATGGCCTTTGGGCCATTCGATTATTTCTATTCATACCACCATTTGTTTCTTTTTGCACCTCTTTGGTTTATTTTATCTATTTTATTTATTTCTCTTTTTTCTTACGTAATTTATCTTTTTATTTGTTTTTGTTTTACTACTCAATTTTATTAGAAAAAACAGGAAAAGAAAAAAACACTAAAATGCTTTTCTTTTCATAAACGAAAATACATGAACATGCTCCTTTATTTTTAATTAGATTATTTATGCTATTAGATTAATTAAATTAATTAGTTGTACATATTCATTAGGGTTTTTTTTCCGATTAGATAAAAACATTCACATCGTTTGCAAATAAACCTATGTCTCGGTTTCATCATAAGCTTGTATTTAACTCACAATACATGGTACATACATCATTAAAAAAATTTCCATAAATAGTAAAATACAATTAAATAATTAACATAATAAAAATAATCTAACTCATTTGGCCAATTTAAGATGGACAAGGGTCTTTTGGACTTATGTCTCTGTAGATTTATGATTAATTGGATACTAGTTGTATATTTAGTCTTTCGAGTACTCGTTACCTTTAAAAGATTTTGACTCGATTCAAAAACCTCTTTTCTTAAAAAATGGATTAAATAAGTCCTTTTGGACGTATGTCTCTATAGGTCCCTGATTATTGGGATACGAATCATAACGCTTGCCATTCAAATATTTGTCTTCTGCTTAAAAACACTCAACACATCAAATGAAAATGTGCTTCATTGTTCGGTCGTGTCAAAAGTATGGGAGAAAGTCCAAATATGGTTTCAAGTTGACATGTTGGCGGATGGAAATTGTTGTAATCATGTCCTAAAAGTTTTTACAGGTTTAAACCGGTTTGGCATAAAGAAAAAGCGAGCAGGCGCAATGTGCTTGGCTGTTTGTTGAAGCTTGTGGAATTATAGGAACTACATAATCTTTAATGGAGGTATGGAAGATGCAGGGGAGTTGGTGTTTAAAATCAAACAATTCTCTTTGAAGTGGTCAGCCATTGGGGGGGGGGGGGAGAAGAGGGTGTCGTGTAAGTTTCACGAGTGGTGTCAAAATTCGGTAGATTGCATTCGAAATTTATAATATAGTATTGTATTCGTCTCCTCCGTTGTATTTTCGGTTTAAGTACCCCTAATGATCTTTCTATATTACATTTGCTTTTAAAAAAATTCATCAAATGAGTCATTTTCCACCCTCATGCTCTGAAATATTTTAATAAATTAAAAAGAACCAACAAAAACTAGTTTTCTACCCGAAACTATAATGATGTGAATTTCCCATTTCACCCAGGAATACGTAGGCATACAATTTCGAAATCTTGGCAAGCATAATAATAATAAAAAAGTTATAGTCATCTAATTCATTTTACCTAAAAATAAACTCAATCCCTCAGTAAAACTTTCATCGTATCTAATTAAAAGATTCCCGTTGAGTATAACGAGTGTAAGGGGTGATAATACCTTCCACTACTTTCTTAGGGTTTTATCGTTATTTTCCCTTTCTTTAGGAATAAATAAAACTCAGTGGTGACTTTGTATCTATTTCGAGCGTTTAGATGCTCGGGTATTTTTCATGTAGCAACATAGAGGAACAATCTACTACGTTCAAGGGAAGGACGATCCTGAGGGTGCTCAGAGATGGCTTTAGAAGATTGAGAAGATATTCAAGGTTATGGTCTGCACTGATGAGAAAAAATTGTTGTTTAAGACACATATGCTATTTGAGGAGGCTGAGTATTAGTGGGATAATGTTTTTGAGAGAGGTTGGAAGCCGCAAATACTGATATCACTTGAGAAAACTTCAAGAAAGTGTTTCTATAAAAGTATTTTTCGACTGATGTTCATAGTAAGAAAGTTATTGAGTTCTTGTAGATGAAGAAAGGAAACATGAGTGTGGCTTACTATACGGCTAAGTTTGACAATTTGTAAGATTTTGTCCCTACTATAATATTGTGGAAGTTGAAGGCTCGAAGTGTGTAAAGTTCGAGAGTGGGTTACATTTTGAGATCAAGCAATTAATTGGTTTCCAGGAGGTTCGTCAGTTCTATGTGTTAGTCTACAAATGCAGGATCTACAAAGAGCTTAGCTGAGCTTAATTTGCTCACTACAAGAGCATTAGTGATAAGAAGAGAGGAAATAAAAATAGTGGTAAACCTTATGGATATCCAGGTTATAAAGAAAAATAGAAGTTCCAACAAAAGTCTGCAGGTGGGAAAGAACCAAGTGGGAGAGGCACTCCCGCTTCTTTGATATGTTTCAATTGTAGAGAGATGGGTCATCATGCTAATGAGTGCAAGAGTTCTAGTCAAAAGTGTTTCAAGTGCGGGAAGCCAAGACACTATATTATTGAGCGTAAGAGTACTATTCTGACTTGCTACAACTATGGTGAACCAGTTTGTATCAGTACCCAGTTCCAAAGCCTAAGAAATCTCAATCATGTGGTGAAGTATTTTCTTTGAGTGGTGAGGATGTCTCATAGTCATATAAGTTGATTCAAGGCACGTGTAACATTACTGGTGTTTCTTTGATTGCTATTATTGATATCGGTGCGACACATTTGTTTATATCTCTTGAATGTGTTAAGCGGTTGAATTTAGAAGTGTCTTATTTGATTGGTAGTATTTTTTTATACCCCAACTAATGGTTCAGTGACTATTAGGTTGATGTGTTTGAATCATCTTTTGATAACTTATGGTAGAGTCTTTGGAGTTGACTAGATATGACTGCCTTTGAGTCAACTCGGTGTGATTTTGGGAATGAACTTGTTATAGTTCAACCATGTTTATATCAACTATTTTGACAAGATTGTGTTGTTTTCCAAACCTGAAGAGATAATGGATTTGAGATTCATGTTCGCCGGTTAGGTTGAGATATCATTAAGGGATAATGATCAGGTGTTCGTGATGTTGGGGCTAGGGATATGAATGTGGTGTGTGAGTTTCCTAATGTTTTTCCTGATGATATTTGTGAGTTACCACCAGAGTAGTAAGTTGAGTTTTCCATAGATTTAGTACATGGTACTAGTCTTGTATCATTGACACCATATCGAATGTCTGCATCAAAATTAGGTAAGCTGAAGAAAAAGTTAGAAGACCTGTTAGAGAAGAAGTTTGTTAGACCTAGCGTTTCATCGTGAGGGGCGCCAATATAATTAGTTAATAAGAAAGATGGTAGCATGAGGTTATGTGTTAACTATCAACAACTGAATAAAGTTATTATTAAGAATAAGTATCATCTTCCTAGGATCAACGACCTTATGGATCAGTTGGTTGGTGTTGGTTTTTTCAGAATATTAGTTGGAGATCATATTATCTTCATATTAGAGTTGAAATTTTGTCCCACATATACCATATGTTGAACCAGATGTTACGAAACTGATATTTAAATCGGTCACAACAAAATAAAAATTATGCAAGTAAAATAAATTTCTGGAAGTAAATAACACAAGTAATTATTAACCCAATTCGGTGCAACATCACCTAAATCTGGGGGCTTCCAAGCCAGAGAGGAAATCAACTATAATAGTATTAGTTTGAAGTTCAGAATAACCCTTGTTTTACAAACTTCTCATCTAATTATTACTCGTGCAATTTCTATCTAAGAAATTCCTAGATATGAGACCCCTCTCACTTCCCTTTAGTCGCAAACCTGTAACAAACTGACAATGATAGACAAAAGCTAGAAGACACTCTTCAAAGACAAACAATCAGTTCTGCTTAAAAGCTCATGACTGATGAACAAAGATAACTTGACACACAATCCACTATGTCTTATAAGCTTATGAGTGATTACAAATAACAACTAAAACTTAGTCCAACTCTAATATCAAAGTGATAAGAGAGTGGATCACAATG
Organism: Vicia faba; assembly: GCA_948472305.1. Classification (NCBI taxonomy): domain Eukaryota; kingdom Viridiplantae; phylum Streptophyta; class Magnoliopsida; order Fabales; family Fabaceae; genus Vicia; species Vicia faba. The sequence goes on along the minus strand of OX451739.1, from coordinate 1,221,565,586 downwards.
GACAAACTAAAACCTTAAACCCTTATCTCATGCACATAACTTTTCCCCCAATGTTGTTAAGTTTAGAAAGTCCTTATAAAAATACCCTTGCAATCACGGGCTTGGACTCTTCACGCATATCCAATATTCCAGCTATAAATCTTCTCCATAAAAATAGGAACAGAAATATAAGGTTTCCTAAAAAATTTCCAAGATTCTTTTTATGAAATAAAAGCAATTCTGCTATAGAACCAATTTTTCTAAAATAACCTTCCTTGGTCTGCGACTAAATTAGAACTAAAACCATTCAGAATCTCATATTTTTAAAAAAAAAATCTTCAAAGAAGTAAAACCTAAATTGTACTGATGTTTTGGTATAACATGAACGGAAATCATGATTCAAAAACGTAGTAGAAATTAAAATTTCCCTTTAGTTGATACTTTTGAATGAGCATGATCAGTGATAGAAAATATCATGTGATCTAACAAAACCTTTTATGTGATAATGTTTGTGTATACAATTACTTTTTTGCCCTTATATCTAAATTCACTACGTCATATAAGGGAATATACATCGCTTTTTTTAGCTATAGACAGCACTTAAAAGCGCTTCCTATTCCTACGTTGTTGTAAGTAAAGACAACGCTTTTTGTCTATGTGAAAGCGTTGTTTAATGTAGCCTTTAGACATCGCTTTATTCAGTAATTGCTTTTTATGTCCCCTTTAGGCAGCGCTTTTTACAATAGAGGTGCTTTCTAAAGTGTGTCTATAAAAGCGCTTTCACTTTAGACAACTTTTAAAAGCGTTGTGTAATGTATTTTTTTGTTCACTTTTTTATGTTTTAGGCAGCGCTTTCTTTAAAAGCACTTTCTAAAGTCCCTTTTAGGCAACGCTTTATACTTCACAAGTGTTTTTGTATGCACCACTTTAGGCAGCGCTTCCTTTAAAGCGCTTTCTATTCCCCAATCTAGGCAACACCTTTTTTTTTAATGCGTTGTCTAATGTTCATGGATTTTTTAATATGTTCAGCTTATATTTTAAGTGACTTGTACAAATAATCACTTAAAATTTAAGCGCTGTCTTTCAAAATTTGCACCAGATTTCATAAATTTGCAGCTTCAATGCACCAAATTTACATATTTATATATACAGCTTTAATCCAATAATTTATATATTCATAAATGGGATACAACTTGAAGAATTCAATAATTTATATAGACATAAATTTAAATATTTATATATACAACTATATAATTCAATAAGTATGCACCAAATGTACATATTACTATCTTCTAGAGCTGCTATCTTCTCTATTATCTTCTCTACAAACAACAACAATGAAGAATCCTAGATGAACTTGTTATCTCTATAACTTCTACATATGCACCTACTTGAAACAAAACCAACAAAGGCATAATAGAACCAAGCTATATAACACTTAAATCTTATAACTTTTATCATTTAACACAAATCGATGTGATAAAAACAAATCAAAAATCCGTTATATTCGACCATTAAAAATTCCCTGATTCATACCATAATACAAACAAAACTTTATTAGAATTTAAATTCAATACCATCCTAACTAACCTTCCACATAACAACAACAATATTGCAACACAATTTACCACACTAATGACGATATAATATCTCATCAAAACTCAAACTTATATATACTCAAAATTCTCATCAATGAAAGTGTCACAATACCTTATAAAATTCTCATCTCAATAATGTATTGACACCAATCCTCCTTAATTTTGTCCAATTGATATTTTGAGTAAGTAGAAGACTTGTATTCATCAAAGCACTACATAATATAACATAATATGATTTAGTTAAAACTAATTAATTAGGTGAAATTTTTTAAATATATTAAAATAAATCATAAGTTAGAAACTCATACCATGGTTGAAATCTTTATTTTATTCAAAAGAATAATTTCTTTCATAAACCTCAACATAAAGTAACCACAATCTATACCATTACGCTGACGAAGACACTACACATGGAAAAAAATATGAATATATATCAGGATATATAGTTTAACTTGTTTTATCAAGTAGCATCACTAATATAATCAAAATTGTGAAAATATACCTACACTCTGATCCATGTAATGTTGTTTGCTTTACTCTTTGGTACTAGAGTATCTCTTTGTGATCGAAAAATTTGTATAACTCTAACAAAATATAAATGAATATTTAGAACAATCTCAGATAAATAAATAAATAAATAAATAAGTATATGAACAAATATTTAGAATAATCTAACTTACGTATCAACCATCTACTTCATATTTGGGTATTTTGTCCAATCACCTTCTAAAGAATCCAAATAATATACAATTTCTCTTATTGGATTAATTACAACCAACAACTAGTGACAACTGTAAGATTAACAATGGTTAGATGGAAACTTTCTACACAACATCAAAACACGAATAATTATAATAGATGATGTTTGAATGAAAATCTTACCCATTGTCAGTATTAAATGGAAAAAAACAATTTTTTTGTATCTTTGTTAGACATAAATGTACGGATAAATTACTCTTTGACTTTATCCAATATTTGTTCGATTAATAGTGAGTTGATATTGTTTGGAGATAAGAAATATAATCTTTGGTCCAATTGATGCAGGCGCATCAAGTTGGCATACATGAAACTTAAATAAAAACATCATTAACATTAAGACAATTAAGTGAAATGAGTAGATAAATTGATCAATTAATTAAATAAAGTTGATCAAAGTATACCTGATGTGTGTATTGATAACACTGAGGCCTAATTCCTAATATCTAAGAACTTGATCCATATCCTCTTTACTTATTGTTTCATAATAGGAAAAACCAAAAATACCTTCCTCCATAGGTATATTACGAGCACCTACGTCAGTCAAATATGATATTCCCGTTAATGTCTTAAGGCAAGACCTATACCGAGAAGTGCGATTTTTTTCTAGCCACTGACTTTGCAACATCCTTTTTTTATGTGGACATGTTTCCAATTTTAGGCTTCTTACTCATATTGACTTGTTGCATCTCTTTAGCATGAATCTAAAGATCAAATGCATATAAGTTAGGTGAAGCATAAGGTTGAAAATTAACTTTTTCTATGTATAATATATATATATATATATATATATATATATATATATATATATATATATATATATATATATATATATATATATATATATATATATATATATATATATATATATATATATATATATATATATATATATCAATTTACCTCTTTTTTTGGATGCAACTGACTCGGTTTGCCGTGTAATCCTCTTATCTTTTGATTTGGATTTTGTAGGAGTCTAACATTACCATGAAAAAAAAGTATGTTAAATGATCGTAAAAAATTTGAATACTCAAAGGTTCATAATGATTTTCAACATACCTCATCATTTATGTAAATAAGGTTTGACGGCCATGCAACATATGATCTTATTGTCTCTCCCACCAATGATGCATCTGAAATATCGTCAGGTAAAGGTAATGGTGCATCCCTCTCTAAAGCAATATCAATTTATACTTTCAAAAATCCAGCATGGAGCAGTTTATGGTGAAGTAATTCTCCCAAAGTGTTATGCACTTTTCCCTTGCCAACCATGCGATAAGCCGGTGACGATAAATAGAGCTGACAAGGTGAAATGCCCTAAACCAATAATAAATATGAAATTGTTGATGTGTATATACGTCAATTAAAAAAATTGTGCTAATTCATAATAATATATATTACGTCGAGAATTTTCCATTAGAAATCACAATTGATACTATCTTTGTAACTGGTGTCCTTGAACCCTGAACCTTACCTTTCTCGTTGATGTCTTTCTTTATCCTTTTCCAAATCACGAAATTTAGCTTTTAATTTTTCTAACTTTTCCATGACTTCTTTATTGCTATGACCTTTCCTCTTTTGATGGTTACCCAAAGATGTTTGAGTCACCCGAATCCCTTACCCCTCGCACGACTGGTATACTCAGGAACATTTAATACTCGAGTAAGTATGCTCCTGCAATCATGGTCTTCAGCTTGAGTTAAATATTGAGATAGATTCTCCTGAAATTCATATGCATATCAAAATAAATTAGTGGTGATTAAAACTCATAAATTCTATATATTAATAAAATTTTGATTTAATTAAAGGAGTATTGATATACTTACACATTTCTCATAAAATTTAAGCACATCTTCCTTACCAACTTCATCCTTACCCACCCGGGTAGCCTTCCATATAACATATTCCAGAAGAGTTGTTTCTTGACTTTTCTCCTCTTCTAACTACACATTAAGATAAATAATAAAATCAATTGTAACACATGATGAATATATACTAACCAATCTTTGTTGTAAGTGTGCATATCCCATATGCCCTTTTATCTATCGATATGGGGGAGTTGATGCTTGTTGGCGATTCACGACACTCACATCCTGAAAATCTGAGGTTCTTCATTTGTCGTTAAAGGTTTCCCATTCTTCATGTGAAATCAAGCCTGCATACGCCTTTGGACGTTCTGAATCGATAAAATTGTTATCGGCATCCCTAAGAAACTTGTTTGTCAAAAAAGATCGAAACCCTCTTAGTCTTTTTTCGGCCAATTGAAGATAATATATTTTTCGATCATCATCAATGTTAAAAGACCTCTAAAAAAAGATACATAGAATGTGTTATTAATTTAAATAAATAATCGCCAACAAAGACAAATAACATCACCTATGGCCCCTGTATATCAGTCCATATTGTTTCTTTAACGGGTTTCCACTCACACTTTCTCCAATCATCACAAGTGATTGGAACTTCTCTCTTCACAAGGGAACCAATGTAACTTCTCAACATTGAACCGTTAGGCTCAATTAGTTGTTTGTCTTCATTCTAATGTACGTCAAATTTGATACCTTTATCTCTTGCACGAATGATTGACTTCATAATTGTTATTCCTCGTCTAATATCATTCTCCACATAATGAGCTGATTCATTTCCATAATTATTAGAAGCGGGATGTGATTTTTTCCTCATTACTAGCCATTTGACCTGTAATATTAAAGAAAAACAAAAACACCATAGAAAATTCAAGTAGCATTGAATGAATAAATGCAATATAAAAACATAACCACAATATAAAACCATAAACACAATATAAAAAACAGAAACACAATATAATTGTTTTATTGAATGACAAAACATATAACATTTTACGAGTACCTTTTTCATTAACATCCTTTCTTTTATTGGTTGGAATATGAATTACGTGGACCTTAACAACTCGGACGGATGGATTGATCCAAATTCCCTCATTATCATCATTTCTAATATATGATTCATCCTCTATAATATTCTCATCTTGATCATTTTGTATATGCGAATCATTCCCTCTAACATATGACTCGTTCTCAACACCAGTATCACTTTGATTTACACTGTTATCACCAATCACTTTATTAGATAAATTCACTATAGACCATTTCGTATTTGTCAGATCAGTGACATATAACACTTGTTTAGCTTGAGAGGCTAGAATAAAAGGCTCATCTTTCTACCCCGCCATATTAAGATCCACTTGTAAAAATCCTGACTAATCCATTTGTATGCCGCTATTATGTACCAACTTGCAACCAAAGATAGGAATCTGAAACTTCTCATAATCAAACACCCAAATGTGCTCGATAACCCCAAAACATGACAGACTTGCATATTTGAGGTTTAAGTCATTCATACTTAAAATGTGCATTGCTTCAGCTACAACTGTGATACCACTATTTTTCATAGTACTTTTATCATCTTGTTCTTTGGTATCAAATGTGTATCTATTAATTGCGTATGCGCTATAAGAAAACACGAGCGAACTCGGACCATATGTTAAACATCTCAAACTTTCGGTTATTGAAGAGGATCTAAATCAAACTTTGAATAAATATGATCCTTGAACCATTGTATAAAACTTTGATTGTGCTCTCCTACTATCCAATTTTCATTTCTATTCGGATTTAAACCCTAGAGTACATCCTTGTGCATTTCAACATACGACTCAACCTCATTGTCATTGTGCAGAACATATAAATGCACTTGATCTCGTTCGACCCTTGATACTGTCACAATTTTATTTTCGATTAAATTTTTTCCTTCATTCCTTTCAAAAATATGATATTTGGGTAGTCCAGTGGATTGAACATTGGTAAAATATTTAGTATAAAACTCAACCGCTTCTTCAACAATGTATTGTTCAACCATATAACCCTTAGGCCGACTTTGGTTTTTCACGTACCCTTTTAATATTTTCATATAACGCTCAATGGTACATCCATCTCATATAAGATGGTCCATACAATTGTGTCTCTTTCACAAGATGAACAACAAGATGTATCATAATGTCAAAAAATAAGGGAGGAAAATACAATTGAAGCTCACACAAAGTAATAACTATTTCTTTTTGCAATATTGGTAAGATCTCAGGATCGATCACCTTACTACAAATTGACCTGAAGAAAAAACACAATTTAGTTATGGCGCATCTTACATTTTCTAGAAAATAAAACGTATACCTATTGGTAGAAAATGCTCCATTATAACATGGCAATCATGCGTCTTTAAACTCTTTAATTTGAGGTCTTTCATAGACACGAGTCTTCTAATATCTAAAGAGTAATCTTCTGGAACTTTAACTTCACTTAGAAACTTACACAATATTTTTTTCTCCTTTCTAGATAAAGTATAAGCAGCAGGCGGCAGATATGTTCATGTTCCTTTCTTCATGGGTCATAATTAAGTTCTTATTCCCATCTGTATCAAGTCCTTTCTTTCTTTAAGGACATCCTTAGACTTTCCTCGTATGTTGTACATACAACGACTTCCAATATGGAAATTAAAAAAAACTGACCTCTTCTTCCACCCACCATTGACAAACGTATGTGCAAAAGGCTTTCCAAACTGAGGACTCACGACTTTCACTTTTTCAAAAATTTGGCCACCTGTCAAGATATGTTGAGCTCTATCATGTTCTGGATTTGCATTGAATACCTTTCTCCACCCACGGTAGTGGTGATTTGAATTTAAGCATCTACAATGACCGAAAAATAAATTCTTTTGATAAAATTCCAATCGCTGCCAATTAGTGTTTTCTTCACAAATAGGACATGATTTTTTACCTTTAATGAATACCCTCATAGATCTTCGTATTCCAGAAAATAATTAATTGTGCCAAATAACATTACCCCCAAATTGAAACTTTCTTTCCTATATCCACCATAAACCTCCACACCGTTCTCCCATAAAATCTTTAAATCTTTGATTAAAGGTGTCAAGTATATGTCTATGTCGTTCCCTGCATGTTTAGGTCCATAAATTAACATAGATAACATCATGTACTTGTGCTTCATACATAGCCTTGGAGGTAGATTATAAATCATAATAATTACATTCCATGTGGTACGTGAGATACTTTGAAGACCATGTGGGTTTATTCCATCAGTAGATAATGCCAAGGGAAGGTTTCTTGCTTCTCCTCCAAAATCAGGACTATCATTATCAATTTTCGACCACTATGGTGAATCAGCTGGATGTCGAACCTTTCCATCAATATTTCTTTCATTTCCATGCCAAGTCAAGTGTCTTACATCGGTTTCACTATGAAACATGCGTCTAAATATCGGAAGTATAGGAAAATACCATAAGATGTTTGTTGGAGACAATTTTTTCTTATATCGAGATAAACCGCATTTAGGAAACTCATTTAATGATGCATATTCATTTCAAAATAAAATGCAATCATTTCGACAAGCATGTATCTTATCATAGCTCATGCCAATAGAGCACAAATTTTTTTGGCCTCACAGGTTCGATTAGGAAGAACATTATCCTCTAGAAGCATATCTTTCAAAAGGACTAATAACTCTGAAACTTTTATCCGACCATCCATTTCCCGCCTTTAAGTTGTACAACTTTAATACTGCAGACATTCTTGTGAATTTAGTGCAACATTTATACAACGGTTTCTCTGCATCGTTTACTGTTGTACCCAAAAAATTTCCCTCTCATTTTATCAACATTTCCCCTCACAAGGCTCTTGGAACTCAAGATCAAGCTAGGGTTTGCTCTGCTCAAGACATCTCCTTGCACTGATGACCTAAACTAGGGTTTGAGTTTGCACAAGGGTTTTTAGACCTTCAATGCTCAAATTGAATTTCATACTTCATATTGGACTCATAAGTTTGTCCATACCAAGTTTCAAGCCTTGAATCAAATTTTTGCCCAGTCAATTGGACAGTTGATCTAGAAATCAGCTGTATTGGGGAAAAAGTCAACAGTGGCCAATTTACAGTCAAACCTCATGAATTTTGACCCAAATAAACATTATGAAGTCATATGAACCATTTGATCAAGTTTGGACCACAACTCCACAAGAAATTTGATCAGATCACCAAAAGGGCAAAATGGTCATTTTTAGGGTTTTGACTGTACAAAGGCAATTTTTGACTGTTTGTCCTAGCCAATGGAAAATTAGGTTCAACCATGGACTCAAGGACTCAATGACATCATCTCGACTTATTCAACAAGTTCAAAAGATCTCAAATGCATGGGATTGATAGATGAATTTTTCAGTCAACTGATCAAAATTTGATTGTACACTGAAAAGTCAAACTTTGACTTTTTGGTCAAAATCAAGTGCCAAGGGTCATTTTTCATCAAGATGTGTAAAATTATGAAACTTGTTCATCAAGAAACCCAAAATTGCAAATTAGGGTTTGAAATTGAAAATTTTCATAACTTAGAATTTTTCTAAATTATGAAAATTTCTTAATTTTTCCTAACTTTTCCCCACATTTTCACCATGATGCAAATGGATTCAAACAAAACCTCCAACATGAAAGTTTTAGTCCTCCACAAAGTATACAACTTTAATTTACAAAGTTTTCTCAAAAGAAGCTTGGATCTCAAGTTATGATTTTTGGAATAAGGGTCCCTAAAACTTTTAACTTAGTGAAATTTTGCCCTAGTTTAGGCAGGATTTTGACCTATCTTCTTGGCCATTTTTCACATAGTTCCATTTGGAGTCTCAAGTTTCATTTCAAATATGGATTATAGAGCATGTTGCAAGCTTTCAAAATTGTCCATGAACTCCTCAAACACATTTGTGGTTAGGGAGAATCGAAGGCTTGAAGTTGGCAAAAACTCACTTTCCACCCATGGCACATTCATGTTCATACAAGTTGCATTTTCAAGCCAGCATGCCTTACACTAGTTTGCAGGCCTCTAAACCACTTCACACTCCATAATTAAATGGAAATCCATCAGTCTGAGCTTTTGTTTTTGTCATTTGGACATTGTACACAAGATTAAGCCCTAAGTAGAAAAAGACAAATTTCCATTTTTGCCTAAGTATGCTTTATGTCAAACCAACAATCCTTGAGCATTGGTCCAAGATCTCTTGCATCAAAACAAATCCAAAAATCAGAGGGGCCAAGAGCAATGTATGCAAGCATATTTGATAGCCTGTGCAGGCCTGTAACTTCACTTCCACATTCTTACATCAAAAACAAGAAAGTTATGCAAAACTTGAGAACTTGAAAACCAGCCAAGGCTAACTTACACAGACAGTTTGAACCTCTTTCTCACACCCCTTTGAGATAGAAACGCGATTGCTTGAGCCCCAAAACACCCCATAGCCAGAAATCACATTCCTTTGGAAAAACAGGGCAGGTTCTGCAACTTGAGTGCCATAGCTCATTTGGCTCGTGCGTTTTGCCCCAAGTTGCTTCAAACACCTTCCATTCAACTCACTCAAGCTATCCCAAACCTCAAATACCAACTGTAACTACATTTACATTGTTCACCATTTTCATTTTGAGCTTGTGCAGGTTGAGTTCTATAGACTGATTCAAGGACATTCAAGGCAAGCTAGTTATTGGAGAAGGTCAAGTGAAGTTCAGGCAAGCTACCAGACATCTCAAGCCTTGTTGAAAAGAACTACATTGCCCTACACAAATCCAACTGAAACAGGTTTTTCTTCACTTTCTATCTCTCTATTTAGGAATATTTAGCCTTAGGTTTGTGAATAAAAAATGTAGTGTTCATTGCCATGAAGCTATACATATGCTCAGTTTTCATTTATATTAAGTGTGCTAGGAGAATTTCATCCATGAACATGCTGAAAAAACTAGGTCAGATTTTAGGGCCAGAGAAATTCTCTCTGATCCTTGAGATTTAGAACAAGTTGTTTATATGGTTGGAATCGTCTTGAAATTCTCTACAAGTTTGATGTTGTGTGTTTTTGTAATAGATCACGTATACAGGATGTCCCAAGTTTGTACAGGCGCGCGCGTTTTTAAAATCTGGAGGTTGAAGATGAAGCTGGCTTGGGCTGGGCTTGGCCTGGCTTGCTTTTGACACCTCCCATTTTTATTTTTGAACCCCCTGGCCCATTTTCTTGTATTTTTACATTTTTGCAATTTTGTTTTCTTTTCTGATTTTGTTTATTTATTTCCAAATATAAAAAATGCTTAAAAAATATTTTCATAATTTTTTACATTTATTTGGCATTTTATTTTAATTTTTCTAACATTGAAAGCATTTAAATACTTTTTTTTTTATTATTAAGACTTGAAAAATATATATATGTATACTTTTATTTTTGTTTCTTATTTTTATTCACATTGAAAATATTATAATAAATATAATTTATTTGTGTACATATTTTATTTTATATTATACATATTTAATATACATATATAAATATATACTTTTTATTTTATTAAATACTCTAGAATAAAAATATACAAAATATTACATTTTATTTTTATTTTCATTTACACTAAAAAATACTTTTTTCTAAGTATATTTTATTTTTACATATATTAATATATTTATTGTATATAAATAATATAATGTATTTATTTTCTTAAAGAAATTAGGGTTTTACCCTTAAACAATTAAAATAAATCTTTTTATTTTATTCCTTTATTTTTTTACATTAAAATATTTTACATACATTAATTAACAAAAACCCCTTTTTGCATACTTCATATTATTTGATATATTTGTTTATTTTGAATATTTAAATATTGTCCATTTATTTTATGCAATTAAATTCAATTTGGATGTAATAGTAAATTAGGGTTTATATTTCTTGTCAAATACCCCCATTCAAAGATTGTACCCCCATCCCCATAATCATGTTGTAATAGTTTAGAATTTTAATTCTCGCACTTTATGCTTTCAATTATGCCATGATTAGAGAATTAGGGTTTGTATGCAAAAATCAAATCAACAAATAGTTTGACCTAATCAAAGACCAAAATGCATGAAAATCAAACACAATGCACACTTGCACCCCTAGGGTTACAATCCACTTGTTGCCTTCAAAAATGGGCCATGGTATGCATGTTGGGTACTTTGGCAAAACAAAAACAAAGCAAAAGATCATAGTCCCTCGATGACGCTGTCTTGGTTGCCTAAACAAAAATGATCAAGTCCCTCAAAAATTTGCCAAAGATACTTGACACAATTGCTATCATGGTCTATATGATGACCCGCGCCTATCCCGTTTAACATCCTAACACAAGGTTGTTCACCAAATGCAATGGTCAAACAACATTGTCAAAAGGGTTAAAAACATTAGGAAATATCTTTGAGTAAAATAGGGTAGATAGCTTTTAGTTACTTGATCAAAAGTTTGCAAAAATATCCTTGCTATTTTCAAACACACTTCACAACACAATTTCAAAACATTTTCCCAAATCAAACTTTCAAACATTGAAATATTTTCAAAAGACAAAAACACCTTTGTATACATTCAAACAAGAATCATTACAAAGGTTGCCACAACAATGGCCTCTTTTCAAAACATCTTTCAAAACCACACACAAAGAACCATTTCAAATAATTGGAAAAGCAAAGCAAGTGATCTAAACAAGTAACTAAGAGCCCATGGATAACCATGGATGAAAAGGGTGCTTGCACCTTCCCTTTTCATAATCTACTCCCCGAACCCAAGAAAACATCTCAAAGGTCTTTCCTGTGCTTTTTGACATTTCCTTAGGATAAAATAAAAAGTCGGTGGTGACTCTTGCTAAACCGAAACATTTGCGAACACAAACGCAAAATCCCAAGTCAGTTCTCCCACCGTATCACAGAACTGGCGACTCTGCTGGGAAAATCCCTAAAAGTGGAGTAACCTTAGGGTTTAGATCACCTTTGCATGCTTAACTTGTTTGCTTTGATTGCTTTACATTTGGTTCTAATGTTTGGGTTTTGAATCCTCCACCCGGATTTTGGGAAACATTCATAGGTAAATAGCAATATGTTGCGGAAAATGTGCGGGGTATACCGACATGGTTGAAGCAATAGCTATATTAGTGCGACATATTTGTGAGTATCGGTAGCCTTTGAGTCAATCAAAGAGAATACGGGGCCGCTGAGTGATGTCATGAAGCACTAATGAACTCTTAGAACCTTACTTGACCATCTTGGCCTTTTTTAGGGGTAGTGAGATGACCGGCTTTGGTGCAGTCCGAAGTTGGTAGATACTCGATACTACACTCATTGAGGGTTGTTTTCTTGGAATATTTCGGTCGCCAGTTAAGTGGCTAAACTGAAACAATGAACACAGAAAATAATTCGGTGATATTGAGCTCCTTAGAACCCGGTTACTATTTATAGGACAGGTTGAGCCAACTAACTTCAAGAGGGTACTTACCTATGAAACCTCATGCAAGCCTGAAACTAGGATCTTGTGTGACTTGTTTGTACATATGCTTGTGCATACATCATGAACATCATAAAGCATCATATACATCCGCTAACCATTTCAAGGGTTTGGATCTTCATCTTTGTTCTTGTTTTATATGTCATGGAATCTCTTCGCAGGAAAATAATCCAAGTCAACCTTGTGAGAATCCCTCCTCAACTCAAGGAGCTTACTTCCAAGATTCTAGAGAATTCTCTCTTCAGTGAAAGACATGGTAGACTTCTCAACTTGGTCAACTCCAACATTGAAGAAGACATGGTGAAAGTTCTCTTCCAGTTCTTTGACCCCCTACACCATTGTTTCACATTCCTTGATTACCAACTAGTACCTACTTTGGAGGAATTTTGTCAACTCCTGAGGATTCCTATTCTCCATCAACTACCCTACAACAGTACGGAAAGAGAACCAAAGCCTGAAGAGGTTGCACAAGCATTACACTTGCAACCATCTGATATTAAAGGTCATTGGGAAACCAGAAGTGGTGTCAAGGGTTTCTTGTCAAAGTTTCTGTTTGAGAAGGCACAAGACTGCTGGAATTCTCTAGATCTACAAGCCTTTGAGGAGATTGTGGCACTTCTCATCTATGGGTTGGTCTTGTACCCAAACCCTGACCAACTTATAGATGTGAATGCTGTCAAGATTTTCATATCTCGGAATCCTGTACCTACATTGCTTGGGGACATCCTACACTCATTTCACACACGAACAATGAGGAAAAGAGGTGTTCTCATGTGTTGTACTCCTCTTCAATAAAGGTGGTTTATTTCTCACCTTCCCCAATCAGTTTTGAAGAATGAGCAGGGTTTAAGGTGGTCACAACGGTTGATGACCCTCACACATTCTGATGTTCATTGGTGTTCTCGGTCCAGAGAAAATGTCATCATCATTGATCGTTGTGGGGAATTCCCTAATGTCCCATTACTTGGCATTAGGGGAGGCATCACCTACAACCCTTGTTTAGCTCTAAGGAAGTTTGGATACGCCCGGAGAGATGGTCCTCATGATATGCTGATCCCTGACTTGGTTTTTGACTTCTACGACGACGCTCAAGGACATCGATAAAGGTTTATCAGAGCTTGGAGGATGCCCAACAAGGTGGATAGTAAGACACTGGGGCACAAGAATTCCATCCCCCTTGAGCCTTATCTCAAGTGGGTACGAACCCGCGCCCTGAGTCTTATGATGCCTTACCCTCACATTCTCCCCGTGATCAAAGAGCCTATTATGGAAGGAGAGGTTCCATACACCCTCCTACATCCTGACATTCCAATATCATTGGAAGAATTACAAAAGAGTTGGATACAACTCAAGGAAGAACAAAATACTTTTAAAGCCAGCTTCTATGCCAGTGAGAAGAAGGTTTTGTAACTTACCCGTCGACTTCATGAAGAGGAAACTCTCAACACTTACATTGCGCCAAAGAGGATGCGCAATGTCTTTTTACATTAAGAATTTTGTAATATTTTGCCCATGGGGCATTTATGTACTAACAAATTTCTTCTTATTAATATGACGTGTGTTCTTTTTGTCTGCAACAAATTTGAATTTCTGAATCCTTGAATGCATTACATGAATAACATATCATTCATCATATGCATAAACAGGTCTTCACACCAGGTTTCCTTATCTTTCTGCTGTTCATTTCAGCAAGATGGATTTGGAGCACACGGTTAAAGATCTGTAAGCACAGAATTCGCAATTCCAGCAACTCCTCATGACCTTATCAAAGGGTCAAGAGGACCTTAAAGCACGGTTAGAGAAAGAGAAGGAACCAGAAAGGAAGAAAAAGAAAAGAGTTGGGGTAGCCACTATGGGGGGAAGATTTGAGCATCAGGCTATGAGAGTTCTAGAATTTCCCTCGATGTCTGACGAAGGGTTTGGTAAAGGAAAAGGAGTTGCAATACCTCCGAATCTGAAGCTGAGGAAGAAGAAGAGGAAGAGGACAAAGATTACTCCGAACAGCAATATCCCCCGGCGGATGATAAGTATAAAAATCTTGAGGATCGGTTGGCAGCCATGGAGTTGCAAAGGGTACCTGGTTTAGATTTCGAAGAACTAGGGTTGGTCGCTGGGATCGTCATTCCTCCCAAGTTCAAAGTACCTACATTTTCTAAGTATGACGGTTTATCCTGTCCAAAGATGCATCTGAGGTCCTACGTCAGAAAGATCCAACCTCACTCCTCTGATAAGGATATTTGGGTCCATTTTTTTCAAGATAGTTTGTCAGGCACGCAATTGGACTGGTTCTATCAACTTGAGAGATCTGATGTTCATAACTAGGAAGATTTAGCCGCTGCATTCTACCGACAATAACAATACAACGCAGATTTAGCGCCTACTCGTACTCAACTACAGAGTATGGGTATGGCCTCTAATGAGGGATTTAGGGAGTATGCCCAGAAGTGGAGGGATTTGGCTGGAAGGGTGCAGCCACCATTGTCGGATAGAGAGTTGGTTGACATGTTTTTAGGGACTCTTCCAGGTCCGTTCTTCAATTACTTGATCGGGAGTTCATCTGCAGGATTCACCGAATTAATTCTGACCGGTGAAAGGGTCGAGGCTGGCATTAAAAGTGGTAAAATTCATAAGGATGCCTCCGCTTCCACTGCTATTAAGAAGACCTTCTCGGCCAAGAAGGAAGTTTATGCTATTCATACCCAGAGAAACCAAGGGAGAACAGAGCACCGACCAACGGTGGGGGCTGTTATGATCCAAAACTCCTCAGCTGACCAACCTCGCAGCAATCAACCAAGAGCTAATCAGAAAAGGGTAGAAAGGCCACAATGGAAATTCACCCGAATCAACATGACACCGGCTCAAGTCCTCCCTCATCTGTTAAAGCTGAACCTTACCAACTTGAAAGAAGTGCAGAAAAACCCCAATACCTCTTCTCCTTATTATCACTCCAATGCAAAATGTGCATACCACTCGGACAGTGTAGGGCATGATACCAACAACTGTTGGGCTCTTAAAAACAAGATCCAAGACCTAATAGACGCCAAGGAGGTAGAATTCGATGCGCCCGAAAAGCCGAATGTGATTTCTGCCCCAATGCACAAGCATGGTCATAATGTCCATGCCATTGTGGAAGATCTTCATGTTACCACTGTTGATGACCTTTTGACTCCGTTACCAGTGATTAAAGTGAATTTGATGAAAGCCGGGATATTCCCAGGCTGTGGAAAAGACTGTTACTTTTGTTCAAACTTGCAAACTGACTGCCCACTGTTGAAATCAGGCATCCAACGCCTGATGGATACCCAAGAGATCCTCTTTCAAAAGACTCATGTTGATACTATCACTCATGTAACTCCTGTTACCTTTGATACTCCAACCAATGACATTGCTATAATAACCATCTCCGACGATCTTTCCAAGACCTGCAAAAGGCCTGTTAAGATTACGCCTGATCCTAAGTTTGTGCCGCTGAAGATCACCATGCCGGGGCCTATCCCGTATAAATCCAACAAGACGATACCATGGAATTACGGAGGAGAGATCTTCTACCATGGTGTCAAACAGATCGAATCATTCCAAGAGAATTTCGATGATGAAACCCATGATATAGGGAATATTGCAGGAACGAGCAAGATAACTCGCAGCGGAAGGATCTTCTCTCCGGAGATTGGTCCTCCACGGGCAGTTTTCGGACCCTCGAGAGTTTCTGTACCTGTCAAGCCATCTGTGCCAAGTCTGGTAATTGAAGAAATTGATGCACCCAAAGCTAGACCCTCTGATGTTACTGCGAATAAGGGTAAGGGGATACAAGAAGCGCCTGTCAGGATGAAGGCTCAGACTGTGGTTATCCCTGAGAGCACCCAAAAAGAGATGGAAGAAATCTTAAAGATAATAAAGAAGAGCGACTACGATGTCGTGGAGCAGCTAGGTCAAACCCCTTCCAAAATCTCTATATTGGCTCTCTTACTCTGCTCTGAGGCTCATGCCAAGGCCTTGATCAAATTTCTAAAGACGGCACACGTGCCTCAAGAAACTTCTGCCGACCAGTTTCAAGAGTGCATGGCTAGCCTTACAGCCGATAATGGTCTTGGTTTTTCTGATGATGATTTGACCCCCAAGGGAAGAAAGCATAACGATGCACTCCATGTCTCGGTAGAGTGCAGGGGGACCACACTTGCTCATGTTCTGGTAGATACCGATTCATCCTTAAATGTTCTACCAAAGAAGGTGTTAGACAGATTGGACTGTGAAGGTTTGACCCTAAATCTCAGTAACATCGTTGTTAGAGCCTTCGACGGTTCTAAGAGGATGGTTCACGGAGAAGTGGACATTCCAATCAAAGTGGGTACAGAAATTTTCAACTCTACATTTTATGTGATGGACATCCGTCCTTCATATTCATGCTTGTTGGGAAGGCCATGGATCCACAACGCTGGGGCAATCACTTCTTCTCTACACCAAATGCTAAAGTATCCAGTTCAGGGTAAGATCATAACAGTTCATGGGGAGGAAGAGTATATGATAAGTCACCTTAACTCCTTCCGCTATGTGGAGTTAGATGGCCAATTCATAGAAACGCCTTTCCAACACTTTGAAGAGGTTTCTTCTGAAGTCGCAGTTGCAAAGACAATAACTGATGTGCCTATCATTTCCAAGCACGTGTCTTGGATGGCATCCCTTAAAGATGCGGAGGCTGTAATCAAAGAAGGAAGAAGTACAGTGTGAGGGAAACTGCCTGACTTTTCTCACAAGACAGACATGTTCGGACTAGGTTTCACTACTGTTGGCCAGAAAGTTGTGCGTCGCTCCCAGGCTGGAGGACCACCCTTAAAAATCACTCACCATGGAATTAATGCCTTAGAAGATGATGATGAAGAAGACAACTTTGAATATTGGATCTTTCCAACCATTGAAGGAGGATTAAGCAACTGGGAGGCGAAAGACTTCGTTCCCATCACTTTCATCAATCAATAATTTTATCTTTGAACAATTTCCTATTTGGTCTGTAATAATTAAACAATCCGTACACTCTTTTTGCCTTGTGCCTTTCCCGGGACATATAGGTCCATTTGTAAGGGCTTGATTTCTTCATTATCATATGCCATTTTTAATGAATCATTGGACGTTTTCATCTATAAACTGCTGTGTTCATTTTCTTTCCTTTTACATTTTGTTTTGTTTAAGGATGGTTATCCCTTACACACACCCACACTCACAAAATGTAGGTACCCATCCATTCTGGATTCCATGGGTGACTATTCTGCTTGGCCTTCAGTAACTCTAAAGATTTGGTCAATCATGCCGAGTACGAAGGTGATGAAGACTATGAAGTGCTTGGAGAGTTAGCTAGACTTCTGCAATAAGAGGAAAGGGCTATTCTGCCCCATGAAGAATTGCTAGAGACTATCAATTTGGGAACAGAAGAAGACAAGAAAGAGGTTAACGTGGGTGCCAACCTGGAGCCAAGTGTCAAAGAGCGCTTAGTTCAGTTGTTGAATGAATATGTGGAAATCTTCGCCTGGTCCTATGAAGACATGCCGGGATTAGATGCGGATATTGTGGTTCACCATCTCCCTACAAGAGAAGACTGTCCACCAATCAAACAGAAAGTCCGCCGAATGAGGCCTAATATGTCCGAAAAGATCAAAGCTGAGGTGATGAAACAATTCAATGCTGGTTTTCTGGCTGTTACTTCCTATCCATAATGGGTTGCTAACATTGTGCCCGTGCCTAAGAAGGACGACAAAGTCAGAATGTGTGTGGACTACAGAGACCTAAATAGGGCTAGCCCTAAAGATGATTTTCCACTGCCACACATCGACATCTTGGTTGACAATACAGCTCAACACAAGGTATTTTCCTTCATGGATGGATTCTCGGGTGTTGGCTGAAGATTTTGATAATATTATTAGAAGCCAAATGAATTAAACGTTTCGATCGAAATGAAGTAAAGCGTCATGTTTCGAAGTAGCAGAAGCAGTGTTTCGAATAAGCATGTCAAAGCTGGAGCTTCGAGTGGCAATTATGGGAACATATCTAAAGAAGTCTCGAAATAACAACAAGGCTGTATCTGGGATGTGCGTTCGAAATGGAGAAATACCAAAGCATTTGAAATTCAAATGGAAGCGGGACATTCGAAGTTTGAAATTTATGTGCTGGAGCATTTGGAGACACGTTGAAAGAAGAAAGAGGCATTGTTCTGCATGTTCTGAACGTGACATAATCCTATAGCAAGACCGTTATGGTCGAATTAGTATAAATAGAAGTCTTAGTATTAGGATTTCGTGTGTCATATCTATTGTACTAAATACTCAGTAACATTCAAACTACCACATGGCAAGGGAAACGAATGCAAGAGCAATGTACGTATGATAGCACCATATATTTATGATTTAATGAAAACCTTTTACCATTTCCAGCACTTTCCTTTATCGTTCTGTCAAATAACATTTATAAGTTTTCTCATTTACAGTCTTTTCACTTCGAAATCTCTTCACTAAAGTTTTACATTTCAATGCTTTCTTCACATTTCAAGCACTTTACATTTCAGAAAACTGTCGTATTTTCCATGCCTTTACCTTCAAGCTTTATCCTTCGAACGCCTATTTTTACTTAAAGTCATTTACAGATTTCTTGCATTAAACGCTTTCTTCATATTTAAAACCTTTTACGTTCCAGAAATCCTTTACATTAACTGTTTTTATAATTCGAAACCATTTGCTTGCCTTTTATGCAATTTTACATGTCTTTACAATTAACATTTATTCATGCAACTTAGTTTCGTACACGCACATTTTGATTACATCTTTAGACCTTTAAGAGAGAAATCGAAATAAGCCAAACACCTATACAACACTCAAATATCAACCATGAATATTTGTTCGATCATGAGAGTTACCCTAATGACCAAGGAATCCTAGGATCAATCTAGTCGATCCTGTGAGTTACCAGAGGAATTGAATAACAGTCAGAAAGATTATTCGATAGTTTGGAAGACTAGCGGTTGTTTACCAGAAATCACTGGAAACAAATTGGCACACCTGATGGGACCAATAATTGGATATTAGAAATAAAGATTGTTGAGACATAACCATTATAAAAACGTTGGAACCTAAGAAGTTTGCTGTTTTATGAACCTGAGAAGTGGTAAAATAACCAACAGCAACCAACCTTTATCCAGAAGAAAACGTTTGGACAAAATGTCTAATTCTGACAATCAACAAGGGGAACAAAATGCCCCACATACAACAGGCACTAATGTGTCCACTTCGATCGGAACATATAATGTGATCCCTTCGAATGCACAGTCTGTTGCATCTTCAACTAGTAATATAGCCACCAATGGAGTAAGTGGCATATCAACTAATAGTTCGATCTTAGGAAATACTGGAACCATTGGTTACCCTGGGGGATTCGTTCCACCATCAGGGACACAATCCCATTTCGCCACTCCATTAACTAGACCACCCGGTTTCGATGGAAATAGAACCAGAAATTCCTCTTATGGAATGCCAACATCTTTTATGGCAGGTTTACACAATTCCACATCGAATTCATCCCCACAACTAGGGTCTGGGTCTGGGGCGAATCAGTTTATGATAAATAACCAAGGGTCAGTGGGTTATAGCATAATGCCTATCTTAACCACAGAAAACCAGTTGGCTTTTAGGCAATTTATGGATGACAGTAACCATAATATGATAGGGGTGTTAGCACAAACCATGCAGGAGATATTTGCCCCAATAGTGCAAAATGTGACTGTGACAAACAGGGAAAACGCTGACAACATGAGTCGAATAGCATATTTCTTTGCTCCCCCAGAAAGGCGTAGGCAGAATCAGGCGGGATTTCGAGCAAACATGCCTGTTATAGAACAAATTGCTAACGACCCAATTTATAGACCACCCAGAGAAGAAGTTAACTTAGGGGCCAGGGCACCAAGGTTAGAAGCCCCAATAATCCCAGGCCCACAAAGAGAAATTATGGAACCAGGGGCAAGGGTCGAAAGGCTAGAAGCCCCAGAGTTTCGAGAAGAACAACCTAGGGGAGTTGTCCTGGTTGGTCGAAATCAAGATGCCGATGCTGTCGTTCATAGAATTCGAAACGATAACATCTTGGCAGAAAACAATCTAACCACCATGATAGAGAGAGTCATGGCCCAGAATGGCCTCAACACAGGAATGAGAAGGCCAAATTATGCTTCTCCTATATTGGATTGCATAATGCATACTGATTTACCAAGGGGATATAAAGTCCCTAAATTTACAAAGTTCGCTGGGGATACCAATGAGTCAACAGTCGAACACATAGCGAGATATCTAACCAAAGCGGGAGATATAGCCAATAATGAAGATCTCAGGATCAAATACTTCCCAAGTTCCTTGAATAAAAACGCCTTCACATGGTTTACCACTTTGCCTCCTGGGTCCATTGATACTTGGGCTCTCTTGGAGAGATTATTCCATGAACAATTTTACATGGGACAGTCGAAAATAAGCTTGAAGGAATTGGCCAGTGTTAAGAGAAGGTTCACTGAACCCATAGATGATTATCTGAATAGATTTAGGCTTTTGAAATCCAGATGTTACACAGTAGTGCCTGAACATGAGTTAGTCGAAATGGCCGCTGGTGGCTTGGATTATTCTATTCGAAAGAAACTAGACACTCAATATTTGAGGGATATGGCTCAGTTAGCCGATAGGGTTCGACAGGTCGAAAGGCTAAAGGCCGAAAAAGCCAGAGTCTTTAAGAATAGCAAGAAAGAAAGGATTTCCTATGTTGGGACTGAGGAAGCAGAAGAATATCCTGAATTCGAATTCAAAGAGGTCGAAATCGACCTCGCTGAATTAAAACAGGCTCTGCCTTATTCCTGCAAATTATTGGTTCCCACAAAAGGGAAAGAGATTGTTGAAAATGAGAAAAGTAACAAATTCCCAAAGAAGGTTTATACCTTAAATGTCACTAAATGTGACGAGATTTTTGACTTACTTGTCAAAGATGGCCAACTAATTGTGCCATCAAATGTCAAAATACCTCCTTTGGATCAGAGAAAGAAGAGAGGATTTTGCAAATATCATAGTTTCCTAGGCCACAAAACCTCACAATGTTTTCTTTTCAGGGACCTAATTCAAAACGCGATCAAAGATGGCAGACTAAAATTTGCTGATAAGGTGAAGATGAAAGTGGACGAAGATCCCTTGGACGTCGCAGACACCAACTACTCTGAGCCTGCGTGCATTGGAGAGATCAACATGGTGGAAACTGATCAAAGCGACGCCCTAACAGGAGAGAAGGGTACTGAAACTGAAAATTGGGTGATGGTCGAAGTCAATAAGGAGGTCACTGAAGACATCCAGAATACGCCAGAGACTTCGATTGTCGCACCTGTAGCTGTTGCAAGAGAAACCCAGGCTACTGAAGGCCAGGGAAATCAAAACCAAGAACTAACACAAGTCACTGAAGGCTTGAGGCTGGAATTGGAGAAAGTCCAAATCACGAAGCTAATTTCCCCTCAGAAGGAAATATGGGACACTCTAGGGGAACCCAGTGGAAAATTTGACTATTTGGTCAAATATTCTGCCACAGAGAGTTCGAAGGTTCAGATTAAGGATATAAAGCCCACAGGATGGGGCGATGATGAAGCTAAGGGGGAAGATGTTGAAATAAATATGGTGGATATGGAGAGGCCTCGCTCTGAGATGGAGGAAGTAGAAAAATACTTAGAAAAAGAAAAGTATAGAATGGAGGATAATCACACTGGAGATGCTAGTCTCAAGGATTACCTCATGACATGCCACAAAGGAGATTCAGGCATGATATTGTGCCCTAGGTGCAGCATCCTCTGCAATCAAAGAATCGCTGCGAATTTCGAAAGGTTACAGAGGACTCGAACTGGCAACAATTGGCGCCAGGATAACCAGCTTTTTAGGTGTTATCCCAAGGCTGGAGAAAGTTTGCTGGAATTTGTGTTTCGCTGCTACAAAGGGGCAACCAAGTGCTTGATTTGCCCAAGGTGTTCTGCTGTGTATGACCAAAGCATGGCCAGAGCCTTCGAAACGATTCCATTCGCCCCTTGCTGGAACCATCAAGAAACTGTCCAGATGGGCCCACGTTTCGACAGCAGACACAAACAGCGAAGGCCTGATAGCCCTCACCCCAAGGCTGCTTGAAGGCCTGATAGATGGAGAAACGCCGAACGAAATGCACGCCATGCTGTGACATACAGGAGGCAATTCAACACAGCAAAAAGGGAGGAGGTGAGATTAGAAAATTACAAAGGAAGGAACCCCATGTCAAGATCCTAGTGGCGCAGACAGCAAAGGATTCGAAAGGCTGAGAGGGAAGTTGTGGCAAACAAAGGGGTTACTTCAACAAAGAACCAAGGTGAATCCAGCACCAACAAACCAAAAAATCAAATTGAAGACAAACCTCCAGTCAATAGGAGGCTTTTCTCTGAAGTACAACGCGATGAACCAAAGGAATACACTCCAGGCCCAGAAGAGGATGAAGATATGATAACAGATAACTTCGAATCGGAGGGGGAGTCTTCATTCAACCTGAACTGTAACGTGGTGTCTGTGCTTCCCTATGAATTTGGGCAGGAAACCGAAATCGATGAATATGAGGAGGAAGACACCACAGATTTGATGAAACATAGGCCTGTGTGCTACTATGTGATGGACAATGGGGCTGTTGAGGAACAAAATGCGTTCTTCGAACGTCCAGAACCTGCTATGAAGAACCATCTCAAGCCACTTTTTATTCGGGCGAAAGTTGGTGTCCATGGTGTGAACAAAGTTCTAGTGGATGGGGGTGCTGCAGTCAATTTGATACCCCATTTCATGCTAAAAAGATTAGAGATCTGCGAAGGAGACATCAAGCCCCATAATATGGTTCTGTCCAATTATGAGGGAAAAGTGGGCAAAACACTGGGAGTGGTCCAGTTGGAATTGACAATAGGCTCAAGCTGTAGGCCCACCATGTTTATGGTGATCGAAGCCAAGGCCAACTATAACTTATTGCTGGGAAGGGAGTGGATCCATGGCGTGGGGGCAGTTCCTTCGTCAATGCACCAGCGACTAGTTCTGTGGAGAGATGATGGAATCGTGGAAAACATCGAAGCAGACCAGAGTTATTTTATGTCAACGGTCAATTTAGTTGACAAGAGGGATTATGATAAAAATCTGGCAAAGATTGCTCTGTGTGTTCCAAATGATGAGATTAATGAAATCAGAAACGCCCACTACTACATGACCCTTCGCCATGATGGCCTTTACTGGGATAGAATAATAATCAGTGAAGAAGAGGGAGTCGAAAGCACTATACAAAAACAGCCAGCAGGCTGGGACTTCGACAACCTTATCCATGACTGAGTCCACTTTTTTCGAAAGGATTTCGGCCTATATGGCTGAGAACGAATCAAAAGCGGCCTTAGAGGCTGAAATAAATAAATCAACTATAAAGATGAACGAAGTAAGTGGGGATGGTTCGAAATGCTCACCCTTCGAAGAGTTTGAGATGGATCAAAGGTTGGATGCCATCTATGATAAAGAACCCTTAGGCTTCGAAAGGGACCCCGTAAACTCAGGTGCCAAAATGTTGGCACAAGATCCACTCGAAGAAGTCAACTTAGGGGATGAAAAAACGAAAAGAATAACCTACATAAGTGCAAAACTTAGCCCAGGCCTCAAGAAGGAAGTAATCGAAGTCCTCAAGGATAATAAAGATTGCTTCGCATGGGATTATGACGAGATGCCTGGTTTAAAGAGGGAGTTGGTCGAACACAGACTGCCAATCAAAGATGGAAAGAGGCCCATCAAACAAACTCCCAGAAGATTCGCACCAGCGGTTCTCATAAAAATTAAAGCTGAGATCGAAAGGTTGCTGCATTGCAAATTCATCAGAACAAGGTACGTCGAATGGTTAGCAAACATAGTACCTGTTATTAAGAAAAATGGTTCTTTAAGAATTTGCATAGATTTTAGGGATTTAAACACTGCAACCCCTAAAGATGAATATTCCATGCCTGTGGAAGAAATGCTAGTAGATTCTGCTGCAGGGTTCGAATACTTGAGTATGTTAGATGGATACTCTGGGTATAATCAGATTTTCATTGCTGAAGAAGATGTTGCAAAGACAGCATTTCGTTGCCCAAGAGCCTTAGGCACCTACGAATGGGTGGTGATGCCTTTTGGTTTAAAGAACGCTGGGGCAACTTATCAAAGGGCAATGAATTCAATTTTTCATGATTTCATTGAAACCTTCATGCAGGTGTATATTGATGATATAGTCATCAAATATATATCTGCAGGAAACACATTTGCATCATTTGAGCCAATCATTCGAGCGAATGAGAAAACATGGCTTAAAGATGAATCCCCTTAAATGTGCATTTTTTGTGCAGGCTGGAGATTTTCTTGGTTTTGTGGTTCACAAGAAAGGGATTGAAATCAACCAGAACAAAACCAAAGCCATAATGGAGACGAAAGCACCTACGTCAAAAAGGGAATTGCAATCTCTGCTAGGGAAAATTAACTTCCTCAGAAGATTCATTTTGAACCTGAGTGGAAGAACCCAAGCTTTCTCTCAGTTACTTCGTCTAAAGCAAGGCCAAGCCTTCGAATGGAACGAAGCTCACCAGGAGGCATTTGACAGGATAAAAGAATACCTTTCTCAGCCTCCTATTTTGTCTCCACCTTCATGGGGGAAGCCCATGAGATTGTACATATCTTCCTCTGAAGTTAGTATAGGTAGTATGCTAGCACAAGAAGATAGCAATGGCATCGAAAGAGCCATATACTATTTAAGTAGAGTGCTAAATGATGCAGAGACCAGATATAGCAATTTAGAAAAGCTATGTCTCTGTTTGTATTTCTCTTGTATGAAAATCAAGTATTATATAAAACCTGTTGATGTTTATGTTTCGTCTCATTTCGATGTTATTAAACATATGCTTTCAAAACCAATAATGCATAGCAGAGTTGGTAAATGGGCTTTAGCCTTAACAGAATATTCTTTGACTTTCATGCCTTTAAAAGCTATGAAAGGTCAAGTGATTTCTGACTTCATTGTGGACCATTCGTTGGTTGAGCAGACTGTCATGAGTTACATCGAAATGCAACCATGGAAATTGTACTTTGATGGTTCAACCCACAGGAATGGAAGTGGCGTTGGAGTCCTTCTGATTTCTCCTGAAGGAATTCCAACAAAATTCAAGTATAAATTAGATGGTCCTCGTTGCTCGAACAATGAAGCTGAGTATGAAGCGCTCATTGTTGGACTTGAAGCTTTGTTGGAATTGGGGGCAGCCAGAGTCGAAATTAAAGGAGACTCTGAATTAGTGGTCAAACAAATCACAAAGAAATATAAGTGCATAAAGGAAAACTTAATGGTATACTTCGTCATAGTCAATAGGCTATTGAGGAAATTTGAATACATGGATATTCAACACATACCAAGAATAGAGAACCAAGAAGCAAATGACTTAGCGCAGTTGGCTTCGGGTTATAAAGTGTCTACCAAGAACTTTAAGGATTTGGTTGAATTAAGGGCTAAAGTTATGGCTACTAGATTCACACCATCGGATCTGGAAAGTATGAAATTGGGATATGCTGAGAAACAGGGATTCGAAATATTAGCCATAAATACTTTGTCAGATGCAGATTGGCGAAGTCCACTGAAGAGTTATTTAGCAGACCCAACTCTAAACGTGGATAGAAAGACAAAATACAGAGCATTGTCATATCTCCTCATGGGGAACGAATTGTTTAAAAAGACCCAAGAGGGTGTATTATTGAAATGCCTAGGAGAAAGTGAGGCATATTTAGCATTGTCAGAAGTCCATAATGGGGAATGTGGGGCACATCAAGCAGGCCATAAAATGAAATGGCTGTTATTTCGATACGGCTTGTATTGGCCTAGCATGCTCAAAGATTGCATAGACTTTTCTAAAGGATGTGAGGAATGTCAGAAACATGCAGGGATTCAACATGCCCCTGCAAGTGAGTTGCATTCGATCATCAAACCATGGCCATTTAGAGGATGGGCATTGGATTTGATAGGAGAAATAAATCCTGCTTCATCCAAAGGACATAAATACATCTTGGTGGGAATAGATTATTTTGCCAAATGGATCGAAGTTATACCACTGATAGTTGCGGATTAAGAGGCTATTATTGAATTTATACAAAAGCACATTATCTATAGGTTTGGATTGCCAGAGATCATAACCACATACCAAGGCTCTGTGTTTAATGGTAGAAAGATGCAAGGATTTGCCCAAGAAATGGGGTTTAGATTGCTAACATCAACGCCATATTATGCTCAAGCAAACGGTCAAGTCGAAGCAGCAAATAAAGTAATAATAGGATTAATCAAGAAGCATATTGGCAAAAAGCCAAGAAACTAGCACAAAACTCTGGACCAAATATTATGGGCTTGTAGAACATCTCCTAAGGAAGCTACTAACACTACGCCTTTCCAACTCACATTTGGTCATGATGCAGTGTTGCCAGTAGAAATTCATCTACAATTAGTTCGAATTCAGAGACAAGACGAAATCCCAGCTGCATTATATTGGGAAATGATGATGAATGAATTAGTTGAGTTGGACGAAATTAGATTACATGCATTGGGAATTTTGATGAGACAAAAAGAAAGAGTGGCCAGAACATACAATAAAAGGGTGAAGAAAAAAGTATTCATTATTAATGACTTAGTTTGGAGAGTCATATTGCCTATGGACAAGAAAAATAAAGCATTAGGTAAATGGTCACCTCATTGGGAAGGACCTTTTCGAATATTAAAAGTATTCTCAAACAATGCATACGAAATCGAAGAACTCGTGGATGATAAACGTATCCTAAAGGTTAATGGGAAATATTTAAAGAAATATAAGCCACGCCTGCATGAGATTCGAATAGTAACAACGTAACCAAGATGTTATAAAAGGCCAAAATGGCAAGATAAAATGCCAAAATGGCGTTGTTCGAATATTACATATAAGAAACCAAAATTGTAGTCAAATAAACATCAAAATCTAGAAATAAGAGTTATTTTTCAATCGATTGAAAGTGCTTCGAAATGATTCAAGCTTCTGCTTAGCGAAACGCCTGGCTCCTTCCAAGGTTGCCACTTCTCCTTTAAGTTGTTCTGTAGTCTCCATTTCTGCAAGCCCCTGGTTGAGAAGCTCTTCGAATTGGTTACCAGCAGTATTGGTTTCGAAGGCTATTTGTTGTTTTTTAGCCTCCTTAACCTTCTGTTGAAGTTCCAGAATCTGCCTTTCCCAAAGAAGTATGGACTCAGCTCGAGCCTCATAATCAGTTTTCGCCTGCTTTAGATGCATAGCTTGATCCTCAGCTTCTTGAGAGAGTTTCGAAGCTTGTTCATAAGCAGCATCCATGGCAATGCGTTTCTCTTGAATCTTCTTGGCAGCAGATTCGTCTTGGAGAAGGTAACCAGTTACGTTGTCCAGCAAAGCCTGAAGATCGAACAAGAGAGTACTAACTGGCAAGGAGCAGGTAGAAAGATTGACCTTTGTAAGCAGCTCCTTCATAGTATAGCAAGCAGTACTATCTTGCTTGAGCACTTCGAATATATCCACATTGAGAATTGTTTTCCTAATTTTATTAAGAAGTACAATTCTTTCATCTGTGGGAAGAGGATAGCTGGTCGAACTTGTGCCAGCCCTAGCAAGTGGGACGTCCCTCTGAGCCAACATTGCCTTCATGTACCCAATAGGGTCATTTCGTCTCAGAAGTGACAGTTTCTCGTCAGTCATTCGAGACAAAGAGGATTGAGGGAGTTCCACACGTAGGGGAGCCACGTCCATTTCAACCTCCATGGGTTCGTTGGTTGCATTACCATCCCCTTCATTCGTTTCGTGCTCTTGGTCTTCTTCGTCCTCATCCAAGTCCACCACTTCGATGCCGTCCCTTTCACTGCTATTTGCGTTGAACTCCGTCCCAACAGTCGAACCGTCATTGGCATTCTCCTCCTCAGATTCTTCGTCTGCAGATTCTTCGTCTCTTTGCCCAGAATCAGCTTTCTCTCCTTCAATTTGAGTGTCCTTTGGGTCCTATTGAAGAGTTTCAAGAGGGGACTTTTGAAGAGAAGCTCTTTGCAAATCCTCTGTAGATGTTTGAAGTGGTGTTTCGTTTGTCTCTTTCAGAGGAATGGAGGTACCTTGATCATCCTGCTGTTCAGAAGTTCCAGTCAGAACCGCCATATTAGACGAACCTTTATTCTGAACGAGGTTGCTGGAATCTCCTTGAGGAGAGGAGTTGAGTGGAGCAGCAGCTTTGGATGGTGAGTTTGAAGTAGTGGAAGCTGGATTCAAGATGTTCTACAAGGAGCAACAGAATGTTAAAAAACATTCACAAAGGTAATAAGAAGTTATTATTGTCAAAAAATTTAAAGGTTCAATTTACCTGTGGACTCTCGGAGGAGAGGTTACTAGCTATACGTTCCAACATTGTGTTGGAGGTCGAAGGTGGGTTTTTGGATTTGGGTGAGGGAGCAGCATCCCTGGAATCAAGTCCAGAGACACTAGTTGGAACGGTACTTTTCGAAATATCTTTCTTTGGCTTCTTCTTCGAAGAAGTTGTTAAGTTTCCTCTAGCCTTGGGATCTTCCCCAGTGGTGCTTGATTTCCGCTTCTTGGGAGTAGTAGGAGGAAGCTTGTTGGTCTGAAAGGATTTAAACGAAGAGTTAGATGCAAACCATAAAACATGAGTGAATTCGAAACATCAAGGCTAAGTGATTACCGTTGGAGTTGGAACACTGGTTGTTGTTGGTATTGTTGTTGTTGTTGTGGTTGCAGCAATAGTGGTTGTTTCGGTTGGAGTCACTTTGTCAGTAGTTTCGATGGAGGCTTGAGAGGCACTCCGTTCTTTCGACTTCGAGGCAGCTGTCTTTATCCTGATGGCTGAAAATCGAAACAATTAAAGCAAAGGTTAAAGATATGGAAAATAAAAGACGTTTGGGATTTTCCCAAGCATTCGCACCTGTGCCTTGATCAGATTTAATTGACATGGCAAAAAGGTCGTATCGAAGGTGTCCTGGGAAATCATGAAGCTAGTGTCGAGCCCATGTCACAGTCTCAGATGGCTTTGGTTTCCTTTGAAGATGTTTGAACATCTCTTTGCAAGTGAACCACCAAGGATATGGGGGAAACCAAGCCAGAGCCAGTTCTGAGGTAGGTAATCTGGGAAATTTAGGTGGATGCATTTCGAATGCCAACCTATACCTATCCTCAGGTGACAACCCTGAAGGAAGTTTTAACTGAGAAACTTTTTGTTTAAATTTTTCCTTCAAGGTCTCAGCCGCTTGATGCACAGTGGAGTCCAAGCGCGTGGGGTCATAAGTAGTTTCAAAATAATTTTGGAAAGCTTTAATCTCTTTGGCATGAGTAAACATACCTTTCTTTGCTGGTACCTGCACATTGAAGGCATCAATTAGTTTCTGTTGAATTGTAAGTGTATCAAACATATAAGTTTGATAAAACTTGGTCCACCATTCCAGAAACCCTTTAGCTGTGAGATGGGTAGGTTCAAAGGTTATCAGCTCAAACTAGGCAAAGCCTTGATATTGTTCTTGCTGTATTTTAGCTTCCCGTGCCTTGAAAGTTCGTCCAGAAGTGATGGCACTCTCAGTTTGAAATAAAGGTTCAGGAATCAGTTGGCATAAGCCAAACTGTCTCGAAACAAAATTTGGTTGGTAAGCAAAAAGAAAAATCTGGTTCTTGGCTGGAGTTATTCTTGAAGAAATGAGTCTAGGTAGCAAAAAAGCTCTCCATACATCCTGAATCTCCTTGCTCTTGATAGCTTCTGAGAGAGCCATGGTGAACCAAGAAGGTCCATGAGCCCTCGAAGCAAAAGGCGCCATGCTCTCTTCGAACTTGTGCCTTTTGGAGAATATCATGATGTACTTCGAGAATTGGACTTTGAAGTCATCTTTGTCGTCATTTGGAGTTAATCTTCGAAGCCTAGTGCCTTCGACTATCCTATCATTTATCTCAGGATCTTGTTCATCAATGGTGTTGGCGGTTGACAAGGAGGGTTCGAACATGGCATTTAGCCATAGTTGAAGTAACCAAAAAGGGCCAGCCAACAGAATATTCTTGGAGGTATGGGATTTGAGGCTCGAAACAGCTGACCTCAGGCTTTCATAAAGGTCAACTAAGAGCAGTTCACTTAGGCACACTTTTCGATTTTCATGCAAGTCCCTAGCTAGAGGAATTAACCTACTAGCTACCTGTAGGGATCTACTGCAGAAAACGTATCTTGACAGCCACAGGGTTAAGAAAGCAATGTGTTCTACGTCAGACACATTGTCCCCCTCAGCATGGTAATGACTGATAAACTTGGAAAAACTTGCTAGCTTGACTTCGAAGTCAATTATGCTTGAATGTTCTTCGTTGTCGGGGATATAAGTTTCTCCTACTGGAGATAGCCCAGTGATGGCCGCTATGTCGAAGAAGGTTTGGGTGATCATTCCACCTGGGAGATGGAAAGTGTTATAGGTACTGTCCCAGAAATAGAGGGACGCGAATAGCAGAGGGTGGCTGTAGTTGAAACCAGGCTTCGATAGCTTAATCAGGTTGTAGATACCTAATTCTTCCCATTGCTGGGATTTCTTAGCTTCTACTTTCTTGAACCAATTTTGATAAGCAATATCAGAGGTGGGGCAAGATCGAAATGGCTTAAAATTACTTTTTACATAATCCAATACAAAGGGGTCCTTAGGAGGAACAGTTGGGTTTTCTATGGTATTTGAACTAGAAGATTCTATTGCCTTAAGGGCGTCCATTTTGTTAAACAAGGGTTTAAAACTATAACAAACTGGGAAAATCGTCCTGGTGTCTTTTAATATTTCAAAAACCGTAAGAGGGCCATTTAAAGCTAACCTCTTACTAGCAACGGTGGTAGGAATGAGTACCTGTGACGCATACAGCATTTCTTTTTCCTTTGAAATCATCTGAGGGGCAAGAACGGATTGACCTTGGTGAGTGATAATATTACTTTCCATGGTAGTTCCTGCAGTTTTTCCTTTCTTCTTGGAGACTTTCTTGAGTTGGGATGAAGTAGAAGAAGACATTTTTGAAGGATGTTGAAAGCTTGGGTTTTTTGACGAGAGAAGGAGGGTAAAAGATTCAGAGTGTGAAAAGAAAATAAAAGATTAAGTTGGTGATGTTTTATAATGGGGAAGTTTAAGTATCCACTGAATAAGGGTGTGATACGTGGAAATCATGGGTTGGTGTGATGAAGAGGTGGCGTAAAGTTAACATGGGTAATAGGCGTGATTTAAAGATAATCATTATTTGTAACTGCACCATACTGTGAAGTGGCTCCAGGCGGTTAAGGAATCCAAAAAGCGCTATGATTGACGTGACTGGAGTCAAATGCATTAAATGTTACGATGATTCGAAAGTCACATCAAAATCTTGTGTAGATGTTTAAAATAGGTATTTCTCAGAGGAATCGAAATACATATTTTAAAGGGGCAATTTGTTGGCTGAAGATTTTGATAATATTATTAGAAGCCAAATGAATTAAACGTTTCGATCGAAATGAAGTAAAGCGTCATGTTTCGAAGTAGCAGAAGCAGTGTTTCGAATAAGCATGTCAAAGCTGGAGCTTCGAGTGGAAATTATGGGAACATATCTAAAGAAGTCTCGAAATAACAACAAGGCTGTATCTGGGAAGTGCGTTCGAAATGGAGAAATACCAAAGCATTTGAAATTCAAATGGAAGCGGGACATTCGAAGTTTGAAATTTATGTGCTGGAGCATTTGGAGACACGTGGAAAGAAGAAAGAGGCATTGTTCTGCATGTTCTGAACGTGGCATAATCCTATAGCAAGACCGTTATGGTCGAATTAGTATAAATAGAAGTCTTAGTATTAGGATTTCGTGTGTCATATCTATTGTACTAAATACTCAGTAACATTCAAACTACCACATGGCAAGGGAAACGAATGCAAGAGCAATGTACGTATGATAGCACCATATATTTATGATTTAATGAAAACCTTTTACCATTTCCAGCACTTTCCTTTATCGTTCTGTCAAATAACATTTATAAGTTTTCTCATTTACAGTCTTTTCACTTCGAAATATCTTCATTAAAGTTTTACATTTCAATGCTTTCTTCACATTTCAAGCACTTTACATTTCAGAAAACTGTCGTATTTTCCATGCCTTTACCTTCAAGCTTTATCCTTCGAACGCCTATTTTTACTTAAAGTCATTTACAGATTTCTTGCATTAAACGCTTTCTTCATATTTCAAACCTTTTACGTTCCAGAAATCCTTTACATTAACTGTTTTTATAATTCGAAATCATTTGCTTGCCTTTTATGCAATTTTACATGTCTTTACAATTAACATTTATTCATGCAACTTAGTTTCGTACACGCACATTTTGATTACATCTTTAGACCTTTAAGAGAGAAATCGAAATAAGCCAAACACCTATACAACACTCAAATATCAACCATGAATATCTGTTCGATCATGAGAGTTACCCTAATGACCAAGGAATCCTAGGATCAATCTAGTCGATCCTGTGAGTTACCAGAGGAATTGAATAACAGACAGAAAGATTATTCGATAGTTTGGAAGACTAGCGGTTGTTTACCAGAAATCACTAGAAACATCGGGATACAACCAGATCAAAATGGCCCCCGAAGACATGGAGAAGACTACTTTTGTTATGCAGTGGGGTAGCTTCTGCTACAAAGTGATGCCATTCGGACTGAAGAATGTCGGGGCAACCTATCAGTGAGCCATGGTAGCTTTGTTTCATGACATGATACATCATGAGATCGAAGTATACGTAGACGACATGATAGCCCGTTCACAGACCGAAGAAGAACACCTCGACGATCTGCAGAAGCTGTTTTTCAGGTTGAAGGAATATAAGCTCAGACTGAACCCTAGCAAGTGCACTTTAGGAGTTAGGTACGGTAAACTTTTGGGATTCATCGTCAGTAACAAAGGCATCAAGGTTGATCCTGATAAAGTCAAAGCTATACAAGAAATTCCTGCCCCCCACACTGAAAAGGAGGTTAGAGGTTTCTTGGGACGCTTAAACTATATCGCAAGGTTTATCTCTCACCTAACATCTACCTGTGAGCCAATCTTCAAGCTATTGAAGAAAGATCAGGTGTTGAATGGAACAATGATTGTCAAGTTGCTTTTGATAAGATCAAGGATTATTTGCTGGAACCTCCTATCTTGATGCCACCCGTCGAAGGAAGACCTTTAATCATGTATCTGACTGTTTTGGATAACTCAATGGGGTGCGTATTGGGACAACATGACGAGTCTGGCCGAAAAGAGCACGCCATTTATTACCTTAGCAAAAAGTTTACCGACTGTGAGACTCGTTACTCACTGCTCGAGAAAACTTGTTGCGCTTTGGTATGGGCTGCTCGCCGGCTAAGGCAGTATATGTTGACACATACCACTTTGCTGATTTCTAAAATGGATCCGATTAAGTACATATTCGAGAAGCCTGCTTTATCCGGAAGAATCGCTAGATGGCAGATGATCCTGACTGAATATGATATCCAGTACATAACTCAAAAAGCTATAAAGGGGATTGTACTAGATGACCATCTAGCTCATCAAGCCGTCGAAGATTATCAATATATGAGGTTCGACTTCCCTGACGAGGACATTATGACATTGGACAACATTGAAGGTAATGGACCGTATGACGGACCTGAAAAAGGATCCCGATGGACCCTGTATTTTGATGGTGCTTCAAATGCACTTGGCAACGATATCGGCGCGGTACTTATTTCTCCAGAAGGTTGCCATACACCTTTCACTGCTAGACTCTGTTTCAGCTGTACCAATAACATGCCTTGTACGAAGCTTGTATCTTTGGTCTCAAGGCCGCAATTGACTTGGGAATCAAATCTCTGATTGTATTTGGGGACCCAGCTTTGGTTATCAGTCAAATCAAATGAGAGTGGGATACTAAACATCCTAATCTTATCCCATACAAAGAACATGTCTTGACATTGTTGCCTCATTTCGAGCAGATTACCTTTGAGCACTTCCCGTGGGAAGAAAATCAGCTAGTAGATGCTCTGGCTACAATTTCTTCCATGTTTAAACTCAACTGGGATAATGAGGCTCCCCAAATCACCATCGAGCTAATGGACAAACCTGCACACTGTCATGAGATTAATACCGAAGAAGTAGTGGAACAACCCTGGTTTCATGAAATCAAAAGGTATCTCCAGACTCGAGAATACCCTGAAGGAGCTTCAGTCAATGACAAAAAGTTATTAAGGAGATTTGCTGCCATGTTCTTCCTGAGCAATGGTATCCTATATAAGCGCAGTCATGATTGTGTTCTACTTCGTTGTGTGGACAAGGTTGAAGCAGAGTTGATCATGACCGAAATACATAGTGGCACCTTTGGCAGCCACTTAAGCGTACATACGATGGCTAAAAAGATCCTAAGGGCAGGCTACTACTGGTCTACCATGGAAGCTGATTGCCATCAACATTCCCGTACTTATCACAAATGCCAAGTCTATGCTGACAAGATACATATTCCTCCAGTTCCTCTCAACGTTCTGACAGCTCCCTCGCCATTCGCGATGTGGGGAATCGACATGATTGGAGAGATCAAGCCTACGGAATCCAATGGACATCGCTTCATCTTGGTGGCTATTGATTACTTTACCAAGTGGGTCGAAGCAGCTTCCTTCGCCTCCGTTACAAAGAATGTGGTTGCCCGCTTCATCAAGCAGAATCTCATATGCCGGTATGGTATCCCCGACAGGATCATCACGGACGACGGTACAAATTTGAACAACACTTTGATCACCGCTCTGTGCGAGCAGTTCAAGATTCACCATCACAATTCATCTCCCTATCGGCCAAAGATGAACGATGTTGTTGAAGCCGCGAACAAAAATATCAAGAAGATCATTTAAAAAATGACAGTCACTTACAAGGACTGGCATGAGATGTTACCGTTTGCTCTGCACGGATATCGTACCACGGCGCATACTTCAACTGGGGAAACCCCCTTTTCTTTGGTATATGGCATGGAGGCGGTTTTACCCATGGAAGTTCAGATTCCTTCCTTAAGGATTATGAAGGATGTTGGTCTAAGTGAAGACGATTGGATTTAAACCCGACTTGATCAACTTAATTTGATCGACGAGAAGCGACTTACTGCTGTTTTTCATGGTCAGACGTATCAAAAACGGATGATCAAGGCTTTCAACAAGAAAGTCAGGCGTCAGATATATCAAGTCGGAGATCTTGTAATCAAGCGGATCATCTTGCCGCAAAGTGATCCCAGGGGCAAGTGGACTCCTACTTACGAAGGACCATTTCTGATCAAGAACATTTTTTTTGGTGGGGAAATGATTCTGACCACCATGGATGGTGATGACCTGCCGCACCCTGCGAACACAGACATAGTCAAAAGATACTACGCATAAAATGACCCGGCAAGTCGAAAACCCGAAAGGGCGACTTGGGCAAAAATAGGCATCCCGGTGAATCGAAAACCCGAAAGGGCGGTTCAGGCAAAAATTAGGGATAAATAAAAAAATATGTACACCCGGAAAGTTGAAAACCTAAAAGGGCGACTTGGGCAAAAAAGGGTTTCCCGGTGGACTGAAAACCCGAAAGGGCGGTCCAGGAAAAAGTTAGGGAATTAAAGCGTATGACTATGTCTCGTCGGATCACTTTAATGACAATCTCTTCACGACCAAACTCCAATTTTCTGATCAATCCAGTCATCCGCGGACGAAGCAACGAATGGACAAGATACTCAGAGTTGTGAAGGCTACAGCAGAATGGGAACCCCATGGAATTGTTACACATAGCCATCTTTCTTTTTGTATAAAATTTTTCTCAAATTGTTTGACAATATTCTCTTACTAGGATGTTTGTCTCCTTTTTATAAAGATACTTACAAAAGTTAATACAAAAATACTTCAAAGTGCAGAAATTTGCATGCCTTCCCTTTTCTTTTTTTTATATACTTATGTTTTATTTGAAAACATCCAGTGGTTTGTTGAATAGGCATATGCATTTGAATATAATCAATGCTTACAAATAAAACAAAATAAGAAAGGATAATTACAGATAGTTCGAAAGTATAGGAAAATGTCTTTAGGCTATTCCAGAAGAAATCCCCTACGGTATGTCTTTCAGATCCTCAACAGAACTAAAACCTTGAAGTACATATCCCCAGCGAAGTTAAATTTCAAAATTCCCATCGGAGTTAAGTTTCTAAAAAACTCCCGATCCCCAGCGGAGCCAGAATACTCTAAACTTTCATCACCAGCGGAGTCCAAAACATCAAATCTTAAACCCCGGTGGAATACTATCCAACTTCCTCCAATTCACCAGCAGAGTTCTACACAAAACAAGGAACCCCCAGTATATTGTCATACAACCCAAGCTCCTGATTTCCCCGGCAGAATAAACACTCTCCCCACAGAGTTATTTCCCAACATAACGAAGATTATAGTGACCGTTTCTCCATTTGAAGCCTCCCAGGTTTTAATTCCGCCAATAGAGGTTATCAGATTTTTCCTTATTTCCCAGGGAAAGTCATGAAGGATTATCACATTCCCAGAGAAGTTGTCAAAGTTTTGATAATCCCTGCAAGTCGCCAAGGATTCTCAATCCCCGACAGTAGTCAGCAAAGACTTCTCATCTTCAGCAATCAAAGATTTTTGGAATTTCCAACACCGGTCAAGGATTTACTTTCCCCGGCAACAGTCAAAGATTTCATTATCTCCAGCTATCAAGGATTTATTTTCCTCAGCAAGATAGCTAATCAGCTTACATGCACATCCATTACATTCATATATCATAAACATTGATGACGCACATTTTATTGCATCATACATATCATGCAACATAACTTTGGGCTTTAGCTAACATTCTACCCTTTTCAGGATAAGATTAAAATGCTATCGTTAACAACTATTCAGAGATTTCAGATACAGTATAGATACACCCCCAGACACGGCAGTCATTCTATTACTCACTCAGAATTTCAAGTCAAGATACAGTATGGATACACCCCAGATGTGGCGGTCATTCTATTACTCATTCAAACTCCAGCAATCAGATACAGACTAGATACGCTCCAGACACAGCTGCCATTCTATTTCTTATTCAGATTCAATTATCAACTTCAAGTTCAGATACACTCCAGACACGGAAGTCATTTTGTCACTTGTCTGGATCCCAGTTACATTACGGATATACTCCATACACGGAAGTCATTCTTCTACTCATACAGATCTCATCTTCAGATACAATCTAGATACGCTCCAGACACGGTTGCCATTCTGTCACTCATTTGAAATTTATCCCCAGCACATAGATGCTCCATACACAGATGTTCTCTATTCAGAATACAGATACACTCCAGACACGGCAGTCATTCTGATATTTATTGAAGAATCAAATATAGTTACAGCTCGGATATGCTCTAGACACAGACGCCATTCCCTTTCTCATACGAACCCAATCTCCATATACAACTCAGATACGTTCCAAACACGGATACCATTCTGATGTTTATTCTACTGATTTTCAACAAACAAGTTTTGGATGGAATCTCTAATCCCATATCCATCAAGATTCTACCATCTCCAAATGGCATCTTTAAGCCCATTCCCTCAACCTACATTTTGACGAGTGCAAATTTACGGGCACTCTAGTGTCCAATCCTCTTTTACCTTCGAGTCACGAAAGGCAAACTTACCAATCTAACTCTTCAGGTTCAAGAAGATTGAACAGGGGCAACTGTTGTACCCCAAAATTTGACCTCTCATTTTATCAACATTTCCCCTCACAAGACTCTTGGAACTCAAGATCAACCTAGGGTTTGCTCTGCTTAAGACATCTCCTTGCACTGATGACCTAAACTAGGGTTTGAGTTTGCACACGTTTTTTGGACCTTCAATGCTCAAATTGACTTTCATACTTCATATTGGACTCATAAGTTTGTCCATACCAACTTTCAAGCCTTAAATCAAATTTTTGCCCAGTCAATTGGACAGTTGACCTAGAAATTAACTGTATTGGGGAAAAGTCAATTATGGCCAATTTATAGTCAAACCTATTGAATTTTGACCCACATCAACATTATGAACTCATATGAACCATTTGATCAAGTTTGGACCACAACTCCACAAGAAATTTGATTAGATCACCAAAAGGGCAAAATGGTCATTTTTTGGGTTTTGACTGTACAAAGGCAATTTTTGACTGTTTGACCTAGCCAATGGCAAATTAGGTTCAACCATGGACTCAAGGACTCAATGACATCATCTTGACTTATTCAACAAGTTCAAAAGATCTTAAATGCATGGGATTGATAGATGAATTTTTCAGTCAACTGATCAAAATTTGATTGTACACTGAAAAGTCAAACTTTGACTTTTTGGTCAAAATCAAGTGTCAAGGGTCATTTTTCATCAAGATGTGTCAAATTATGAAACTTGTTCATCAAGAAACCCAAAATTGCAAATTAGGGTTTGAAATTGAAATTTTTCATAACTTAGAATTTTTCTAAGTTATGAAATTTTCTTAATTTTTCCTAACTTTTCCCCACATTTTCACCATGATGCAAATGGATTCTAGAAAAACCTCCAACATGAAAATTGTAGTCCTCCATAAAGTCTACAACTTTGATCACAAAGTTTTCTCAAAACAAGCTTGGATCTCAAGTTATGATTTTTGGAACAAGGGTCCCTAAAACTTTTAACTTAGTGAAATTTTGCCCTAGTTTAGGCAGGATTTTGACCTATCTTCTTGGCCATTTTTCACATAGTTCCACTTGGAATCTCAAGTTGCATTTCAAATATTTATTATAGAGTATGTTGCAAGCTTTCCAAATTGTCCAAGAACTCCTCAAACACATTTGTGGTTAGGGAGAATCGAAGGCTTGAAGTTGGCAAAAACTCACTTTCCACCCATGGCACATTCATGTTCATACAAGCTGCATTTTCCAGCCAGCATGCCTTACACTAGTTTGCAGGCCTCTAAACCACTTCACACTCCATAATTAAATGCAAATCCATCAGTCTAAGCTTTTGTTTTGGTCATTTGGACATTGTACACAAGATTAATCCCTAAGTAGAAAAAGGCAAATTTCCATTTTTGCCTAAGTATGCTTTATGTCAAACCAACAATCCTTGAGCATTGGTCCAAGATCTCTTGTAGAAAAACAAATCCAAAAATCATAGGGGCCAAGAGCAATGTATGCAAGCATATTTGATAGCCTGTACAGGCCTGTAACTTCACTTCCACATTCTTACTTCAAAAACAAGAAAGTTGTCCAAAACTTGAGAACTTGAAAACCAGCCAAGGCTAACTTACACAAACAGTTTGAACATCTTTCTCACACCCCTTTGAGCTAGAAACACGATTGCTTGATCCCCAAAACACCCCATAGCCAGAAATCACATTCCTTTGGCAAAACAGGGCAGGTTCTGCAACTTGAGTGCCATAACTCATTTGGCTCGTGCGTTTTGCCCCAAGTTGCTTCAAACACCTTCCATTCAACTCACTCAAGCTATCACAAACCTCAAATACCAACTGTAACTCCATTTACAGTTTTCACCATTTTCATTTTGAGCTTGTGCAGGTTGAGTTCTATAGACTGATTCAAGGACATTCAAGGCAAGCTAGTTATTGGAGAAGGTCAAGTGAAGTTCAGGAAAGCTACCAGACATCTCAAGCCTTGTTGAAAAGAACTACATTGCCCTACACAAATCCAACTGAAAAAGGTTTTTCTTCACTTTCTATCTCTCTATTTAGGAACATTTAGTCTTAGTTTTATGAATAAAAAATGTAGTGTTCATTTCCATGAAGCTATACATATGCTCAGTTTTCATTTATATTAAGTGTGCTAGGAGAATTTCATCCATGAACATGCTGAAAAAACTAGGTCAGATTTTAGGGCCAGAGAAATTCTCTCTGATCCTTGAGAGTTAGAACAAGTTGTTTATATGGTTGGAATCGTCTTGAAATTCTCTACAAGTTTGATGTTATGTGTTTTTGCAATAGATCACGTATACAGGATGTCCCAAGTTTGTACAAGAGCGCGTGTTTTTCAAATCTGGAGGTTGAAGATGAAGCTGGCTTGTGTTGGGCTTGGCCTGGCTTGCTTTTGACACCTCCCATTTTTATTTTTGTACCCCCTGTCCCATTTTCTTGTATTTTTACATTTTTGCATTTTTGTTTTCTTTTCTAATTTTGTTTATTTATTTCCAAATATAAAAAATGCTTAAAAAATATTTTCAGAATTTTTTACATTTATTTGGCATTTTATTTTAATTTTTCTAACGTTGAAAGCATTTAAATACTTTTTTTTTAATTATTAAGACTTGAAAAATATATATATGTATACTTTTATTTTGGTTTCTTATTTTTATTCACATTGAAAATATTATAATAAATATAATTTATTTGTGTACATATTTTATTTTATATTATACATATTTAATATATTTAATATATTTAATATACATATATAAATATAGACTTTTTATTTTATTAAATACTCTAGATTAAAAATATACAAAATATTACATTTTATTTTTATTTTCATTTACACTAAAAATTACTTTTTTCTAAGTATATTTTATTTTTACATATATTAATATATTTATTGTATATAAATAATATAATGTATTTATTTTCTTAAAGAAATTAGGGTTTTACCCTTAAACAATTAAAATAAATCTTTTTATTTTATTCCTTTATTTTTTTACATTAAAATATTTTACATACATTAATGAACAAAAACCCCTTTTTGCATACTTCATATTATTTGATATATTTGTTTATTTTGAATATTTAAATATTGTCCATTTATTTTATGCAATTAAATTCAATTTGGATGTAATAGTAAATTAGGGTTTATATTTCTTGTCAAATACCCCCATTCAAAGATTGTACCCCCATCCCCATAATCATGTTGTAATAGTTTAGAATTTCAATTCTCGCACTTTATGCTTTCAATTATGCCATGATTAGAGAATTAGGGTTTTTATGCAAAAATCAAATCAACAAATAGTTTGACCTAATCAAAGACAAAAATGCATGAAAATCAAACAAAATGCACACTTGCACCCCTATGGTTACAATCCACTTGTTGCCTTCAAAAATGGGCCATGGTATGCATGTTGGGTACTTTGGCAAAACAAAAATAAAGCAAAAGATCATAGTCCGTCGATGACGCTGTCTTGGTTGCCTAAACAAAAATGATTAAGTCCCTCAAAAATTTGCCAAAGATACTTGACACAATTGCTATCATGGTCTATAGGATGACTCGCGCCTGTCCCGTTTAACATCCTAACACAAGGTTGTTCACCAAATGCAATGGTAAAACAACACTGTCAAAAGGGTTAAAAACATTAGGAAAGATCTTTTAGTAAAATAGGGTAGATAGCTTTTATTTACTTGATCAAAAGCTTGCAAAAACATCCTTGCTATTTTCAAACACACTTCACAATACAATTTCAAAACATTTTCCCAAATCAAACTTTCAAACATTGAAATCTTTTCAAAAGACAAAAACACCTTTGTATACATTCAAACAAGAATCGTTACAAAGGTTTCCACAACGATGGCCTCTTTTAAAAACATCTTTCAAAACCACACACAAAGCACCATTTCAAACAATTGGAAATGCAAAGCAAGTGATCTAAACAAGTAACTAAGAGCCCATGGATAACCATGGATGAAAAGGGTGCTTGCACCTTCCCTTTTCATAATCTACTCCCCGGA
Organism: Vicia faba; assembly: GCA_948472305.1. Lineage (NCBI taxonomy): Eukaryota > Viridiplantae > Streptophyta > Magnoliopsida > Fabales > Fabaceae > Vicia > Vicia faba. The sequence goes on along the minus strand of OX451739.1, from coordinate 1,221,523,096 downwards.
CCCAAGAAAACATCTCAAAGGTCTTTCCTCTACTTTTTGACCTTTCCTTAGGATAAAATAAAAAGTCGGTGGCGACTCTTTCTAAACCAAAACATTTGCGAACACAAACGCAAAATCCCAAGTCAGTTCTCCCACCGTATCACATTTACCAACCTCTCAAACATTTTGGGACAATCATAAAGATCTTCTTCAAGTGCTTCTGCAATCTCTTCGACACAATCACAATTGTATGTATATGTGCAATTGTCGTTTGAAGCATATGTCATATTATCCCCTGGTTCAACACTCCTGTTACTTTTCTCACCATGAAATGTCTAACATGTATAACTTTGATCAATTTCATTCCTTGGTAAATGTGATTCCAACCCAACTGCATCAACCCGACCCCCATAACAACAACCTAAGAAAGGACATTTCATTTGACTGGGGTTTTTGGCATGTTCAACAGCAAACTTAACAAATTCTAATACCCTATTCTCATACTCTTTTGATAATCGATTGGAAGACATCCATTTTTATCCATGATTTTACTACTAAGTAAACTAAACAAAAACACTATAATTAATCACGCAACTATAACAAAAGAACAACTAATTACCTGTAGAGAAGTTAGCATATTCTAGAACCACACAGTGTAAGTTTCTTGGTACGATCAGAATTTCAATCTTCACAAGAGAAATCAAAAATTGTGAAAGCGGCTATGAAATCGGGTAGCAACTACGCATAAACAATTAGGTTCATTAATTCCATTTCAAACATCTTTAAAACAAAACGGGTTTTGAGTGTATCTCGTAATATATTCATGAACCTCACTTTTTAAACTCCTAACCTGAGATGTTGATCTTTTAGAAAACCAGGCTATTGAATACCACAAGTCACAACTTTATCTCTGGCCTAATAACAAAAGAAAAACAAAACCAACATCATTTCTTAGAAAATATTTTTGGCCTAAATAATCTGCTAAAATGGGCAAACCTGAAAAAAAGGTCAGGCATATAAAGAAGGAGTGAACTGGTGGTCCTATTTTAAAAAAAAATATATCTATGTTTGAATTCTAAATTTCTACACACCCTTTTTGTAAGGATTGCACTTTTAGCATAAGAATTGATCTTTAGTAACAGCAAAATTATTTTTCCATGTATGAATATACAAGATGAATGAAGTTTCCTAGGTTCAAACTAGTTAGTGTGTTTCGAAAGGTCTTGTAGGGAGTGTAAAAACCTGGATGATGTGTAAATTTCTATGAATTTATTAACACACTGCATAACTGAATAATTTTTTTATCACTTGTTTTAACTCCATGGCTTCAATTTTGTTTCTTAAACTTTTTAGGTTTTAGAGTTATTTAAATTGTAATTTGGATGCTCTTTCCTATAAAATTGCTAGGTAAAGTTTTGCTTTCTGCAAAATTCAGCTTTATATATGCCAGTTTCCACTTTACAGGACCATCTACCAATGTTAGCATGATTCTACATAATCTTCATATATCTGAAAGATATTTTTATGAAATAAAAATACTTTACATGTCATATATTGTTGGTTAAATTCAAATCAGTATTGGGGAAATCAAAATTCAGATTCCCTTGGGCAGTGGGAAATAAATTCCTTTGGGACCTAGAAATAGTAAATGTTGTAACTTTAAATATTATATCACGTGACTCTATATAAATCACATGGTATCTCATTTTAAAAGTTAGTTGGACAATATATAAAGAATAAGTTCATAGACCACTCTCACTCTCTCTTAATATTTCTTCAAATTGGTATCAGAGCGTTTGGGAAATATGTTTGGAGAAATGCTACTGCCATGAATTTCAAAGTCGAATTATGAGAAATGGAGCATCCAGAAGAAGGAACTCCTAGGATCGTTAGATGTATGGGAAGTAACTAGCGATGGGTTTGAAGAACCATCAAATACGAAGGAAAACACAGCTTCTCAGAACAAGGCGTTAAAAGAAACGCGAGAAAAGGATAAATCAGCATTGTACATGTTGTTTAGAGCAGTCGATGAATCAGTTTTCAAAAAGATTTTTGGTTTAACTACATCGAAGGAGGCGTGGGACACACTAGAAAAACCTTTCAAAGGAGAAGATAGAGTTAAGAAAGTTAGATTACATACTCTTCAAGGAGAAATGGAGAGAATTAAAGAGACAGAGTTTATATCGGACTACATACTCCTGTGCAGATGGTGGCAAATCAACTCAATTGAAATGGGTAAGCAATGTCTGATGCTCGTATTGTCGAAAAGATTCAGAGATCTTTGACAGATAAGTTTGAAAACATAGTATGTGCAATAGAAGAAGTAAAGGACCTTTCGACAATCATTGTCGAAGAAGTGGCTGGTTCGCTCGAGGCACATGAACAGCGCAAAATAAAGAAGAAGGAGGAGGCACTTGAGGATGCAGAACCCAACAGAGATGAAAAGGCACTTTTCTCTCAAAATTGGCGTGGGAGAGGACATGGTCGTGGAGGACGTAATAATGGTCGAAGTTACCAAAATAACAACTTCGACAAAGGACAATCAAGTCAAAAAAACTGGCATGGAAGAGGACGTGGCCAAAGAGGTGCTAGATCGAATTACAATAATATTGAATGTTACAAATGCAACAAACAGGGGCACTATGCAAAAGATTTAAACTCCTACAGTTACTACAATTGTGGTAAAATGGGACATCTTTCAAAATATTGTCGTCTCAGAAGAAATGTAGAAGAAATAAAAAATCTTTCTCTAGAAACAGAATTGAATGAAGGATTTATGTTAATGACTCAAAAGGAAGCAGAGGAAGAAAATGACACTATGTGGTACCTAGACTCTGGAGTAAGCAACCATATGTGTGGTCATAAGCACTTTCTCAAAGAAATAAAGAAAATTAAGGATGGTCATGTTTCGTTTGGAGATGCGTCGAAAGTAAGGGTCGAAGGAAAAGGAACAATCAGTTTCTTACAGAAGGATGATTTGATAGGATCTATCCAAGATGTGTATTATGTACCAAACCTCAAAGCAAATATTTTGAGTCTTGGACAACTCACAGAAAAGGGTTATTTAATTCTCATGGAAGATCGAAGCTTGCACTTAAAAGACAAGTCATGACGTCTGATTTCTCAAGTCGAAATGGGGAGAAACCGAATGTATAAGTTGAACTTAAGAAGCATTCGAGAAAAATATTTGCAAGTCAGTGTCAAAGACCAAGCATCCCTGTGGCATCTATGTTTTGGTCATTTACATCAACCTGGAATAAGGAGGTTAGCAAAGAAAAATATGGTGCGTGGACTTCCAGACGTGGAATTCGAAGGAAAATTCTGTGAAGAATGTGTGTTTGGAAAATAGACGAGAACCTCATTCCAATCGAAGGCAGAATATCAGGCCAAACAAATTCTAGAATTGATTCACACTGACATGTGTGGACCAATTACCCCAGAATCCTTCAGTGGCAAAAAGTACTTTATATCCTTTATTGATGATTTCTTAAGGAAAACTTGGGTGTACATTCTGAATAAAAAATCTGAAGCCTTAGAAGTATTCAAGAAGTTTAAGATAATGGTTGAAAAAAAAACAGACAAGCACATCAAAGCTCTTCGATCAGACAGAGGTGGGGAGTATACTTCGACAACCTTTATGAAGTATTGCGAAGAGCAAGGCATAAGAAGATTTCTGACTGCAACATACTAACCTCAACAAAATGGTGTGGCAGAGAGGAAAAATTGAATAGTCCTTGACATGGTTCGATCAATGCTTAAGAGCAAAAACATGTTGAAGGAGTTTTGGGCATAAGTTGTACAATGTGCTATCTACGTTCAAAATAGATGTCGACATTCGAAGTCGGGAGATTTAACACCTCAAGATGCTTGGAGTGGTCGAAAGCCAATTGTGTCTCACTTCAAAGTGTTTGGAAGTGTGGCTTATGCACATGTACCTGATCAAAGAAGAACAAAGCTGGAAGATAAGAGTCATAAATACATACTTATTGGGTATGATGAGAAAACGAAAGGTTACAGACTTTTCGACCCAATAAACAAAAAGCTGATAGTAAGTAGAGATGTTCTAGTAAACAAAGAAAGAAAGTGGGACTGGAACAATTCTACTGAAGTTTTGGTCGAAGTACCAGATGCTAAATCGAAAGAAACTTTTACAAAACTAGAAGACTCTGATGATGATGAAGGACCCTCACAGCCCAGGTTGCGAAGATTACAAGACTTGTATGAAAACAAAGAAGAAGTGCATCTCGTATGCTTGTTGGCAGACACTGAAGATGTCAGTTTCGAAGAAGCAATAAGAAACAAAAATTGGAAGGATGCTATGAATGAAGAAATTAAGGCCATCGAACACAATGATACTTGGGAACTAGCAGAGTTACCAAAAGGAAGTCAAACAATTGGTGTGAGGTGGGTGTTTAAGAAAAAGATAAATGCACATGGTAAAATTTAAAGATATAAGGTGCGACTTGTGGCGAAAGGATACAGGAAGAAAGCAAGAATCGATTATGATGAAGTACTCGCACATGTTGCGAGAATGGAGAATATTCAATTGCTCATATCTCAAGCTGCTCAATACAGATGGAAAATACATCAGATGGATGTCAAGTCATCTTTTCTTAATGGCGTGCTCGAAGAAGAAGTTTACATCAAACAACCCCTTGGATTCATGAAAATAAAAAATGAAGGAAAGGTGTTAAAGCTAAAGAAGGCTCTTTATGGGCTGACATAGGCCCCATGATCATGGAATACTCTAATTGACACATACTTCAAAGAAAGTGGATTTCAGCAATGTCCCTTCGAACATGCCTTGTATGTGAAGAAGAAAAAAGAGAAAATACTTCTTGTTGCTCTCTATGTTGAAGATTTGATTTTCTTGGGAAACAACAATCAGCTGATCGAAGAGTTCAAAGGCACAACGACACAAGAATTTGAGATGACTGACTTAGGCCTGATGAAATACTTTCTTGGTATGGAGGTTCAACAGGAAGAAACAGGAATCTTCATCTCACAAGAAAAATATGCAAAAGATATCCTGAAAAGATTTAAGATGGATAGTTTCAATCCCATTTCGACACCAATAGAGCCAGAAGAAAAGCTTTCGAAATTTGATTGGGGAGAGCGTGTCAAAGCAAAAAAAATTCGAAGCTTGGTGGGAAGTCTTCGATACCTCACATGAACAAGGTGAGATCTTTCGCTTAGTGTTGGAATTGTGAGTCGCTTCATGGAAGAACCAGTTGTTACACACTGGAAAGCTCTGAAGAGAATCCTTCGATATGTCCAAGGAACTATGTCACTTTGAATATTTTATTCGATAGCAGAAGAATACAAGTTGACTGGCTACTGTGGCAGCGATTGGTGTGGTGACATTGATGATCGAAAGAGCACTTCAGGATATGTGTTCTTCATGGGAAACACTGCTTTCACCTGACTGTCAAGAAAGCAACCCATTATAACTCTATCGACCTGTGAAGCAGAGTATGTAGCAGCACCCTGGTGTGTATTCCATGCAATATGGATGAGAAGATTACCGAGTAAGATGGAATCGAAACAGAAAGACGCAACAATAATTCAAGTTGACAACAAATCTGCAATCGAACTGGAAAAGAATCCAATCAACCATGAACGAATTAAGCACATTGATGTTCGATTCCATTTTATTCGAGAACATGTGAAGGATGGAAGCATCAAACTGAAGCATGTTGCAAGAAAAGATCAAGCAACATACATCCTTACAAAACCACTGTCGAAGGAGCTTTTCGACAGAGGAAAGAAAATGCTAGGCATGATGGATCGAAGGAATATTTGAATTTATAGGGGAGTTTTGTTGGTTAAATTCAAATCAGTCTTGGGTAAATCAAAAGTCAGATTCCCTTGGGCAGTGGGAAATATATTCCTTTGGGACCTAGAAATAGTAAATGTTGTAACTTTAAATATTTTATCATGTGACTCTATATAAATCATATTGTATCTCATTTTATATGTTATTTGGACAATATATAAAGAAGAAGTTCATAGTCCACTCTCACTCTCTCTTAATATTTCTTCATATACCAATTCATGTCTATATTTAAAGAAACTATGTTGTTGCTAACTTTCATTGAAAACCGAAATTATGATTATTTAAAGAAGCTATTGTTGTTTTTCCCTTAGTTAACAAAAATAATAATACATAAATTTGTTGTATATCTACGGGGAAATCAGCTTTCACTTGCAATGCAACAGATTGAGGCTGCCGGAAGAGTTTTATTGAAGTTCATTATTGTTATCCTTCTTGCTATGTTTTGGTATAAATTTGCCCATGGTTTAAGAGATTGTTAGTATGGTTGTTAAGAGAATATCTCTAATTTTTTGTAATTACTCATAAGTTTCAGTTTTGAGACTTGTGTGAATAAGTTGTTTTAGGACTTATATAAATAAGTTCTTTTGAGTATACCATAAATAAGTTAATTTCAGTTGAGCCTTGTCTGAATAAGTTATTTTATGGATGATTGCAGAATCAATAATCCTCTCTTTCTGCTTCTTGTAGGTAGATAAACAACTTAGACAACAAAAGGAACTTCAACAACTTGGAGTTATACAACACGCTTGGAGGCCTCAGAGAGGACTTCCTGAAAACTTTGTTTTAATACTTCGTGCTTGGCTCTTCGAGCATTTCCTTAATCCATATGTGTTACTTCATAATGATACCCTTTAATCCTTTACTTATCATATTATAGTACATGTGTTTATTTTAATAAAACTATTATTTCAAATTTCATTTGATAATGCTACCAGTTACCCCAAGGATTCGGAGAAAAAAATGCTAGCCTGACTGTCATACCCAAATTTTTGACCTAAGATCACATCTTCATTTTGCATTTTTTTGTTATATACATCAAGGTCACGAGATATGGTCGGTTTCAAACGTTTCACCTTCGAGCATTACATGTGCAGACATTATCTAGTGTTGTGGACATTTTATCTTACGCATGAATAACTTCTAATCAAACACGAAGTGTATGTTTTTGTTTCTTTGATTTCATGTGCAGAAGCAAGTCTGAATCAAGAGCATCACTACTAAAAAAATGACATTTTAGAAAATGTTTTTACATCAGGTATAAAAATATACGATGTAAAAAATAAAATTAAAAACATTTTACATCAGGTATTTATTTGCAATGATATAAACAATATGAAAAAAAAATTTTCGCTAGCTATTACATCGGGCCAATTAATCCACCGATTTAAAAGGTTTCATAAAAAAAACACGGTGGCAGTTTTATAAATAAAAAACTAGGTGGCAGAATTGTAAATAAAAAACACACTAGCTATTACATCGGTTCCTGCAATCTGCCGATGTAAAAAAGAGGGTGGGAGATTGGTAATATAAAAACACGCTAACCCTTACATCGGTTCTTGAAATCCACCGATGTAAAAAACTTGAGAACCCTTACATTGGTCCTTGTTTAAACTGATGTAAAAAACCTCAAAATGAAACAATTACATCAGTCATTGACATGAACCGATGTAAAAAAGATGAGCGTGACGTAACCCTTACATCGTTTTATAGTTTCCACCGATGTAAAAACTATTATATATATATTTGAGAAATAAACCCTCATTGTTGTTCATTTCGTTATTGTTCTCTCATTGCAACCCTTACAGCTACAGTCCATCTGTCCTTGCCCTCCGCTCCGCCTACAGGATCTGTCCGTCTCTGCCTACGAACGCCTCTGCCTACGAACGCCTCCGCCTACGAACACCACCCGCCGTCTGCCCTCCGCCGTCTCCATGCAGATCTGCGTTGCCCTTCTGTCACAGGCCTCCGAATCTCCAGCCATCACATTTGCCGCCTGCACGAAGACAGAGGCGTTTCTCCAACCGTCACACTACCGTCGTCTTCGAAACCCCCTTCACCGTCCAACTACGATTCTGGTACAAAATTTTCTATTTTGTTCAACTTCATTGTATATCTATCGATTTCTAAGAGTTATATATACAAAAAAGTTTTTAAGATATTCTTGTTTCTTTGCATGCTACTGAGATACATTATAAAAAATTAGAAGTACATAGAAAAATAATTAGAAGATTATACTATGAATCCATTACTTTGTTCATATCTGTTTTTTAATTACTAAAAAATTTATTATTAATAGAGAGGTTAATTAAGTCTAATTAGTTATAAATAGTATATATTTTGTATAAAGTTAAGAATATAGTACATGTTGTGTATATGTCATTCTTTTTTCATTAGAGAAATTGTCTCCATAGAAACCTCCAAAAGAAACGTTAATGGTCCTCTCAGAAACACACAGTTTATCTTTAACCTATCAAACTTAATAGAGTTATCACCTTGCCATTGAAATTTGATTTTATTTTTCTTTCTCCGCGAAGCAGCACAACTTACAATCTCGGAATCTCCGTGAAGTAGCGCAGCCGCGGGCACACCCTTCGTCAGACCTTCCTCTGTGTGAACATAGTTATGATCGTAGTTGGATGAGAGCTAATCGATTAAGTGACAAGTACGAACATGGAGTGATGGAATTTCTACAGTTTGCTGAAAGTAATGCTGAAAAAAGTCTTCCTATGCTTTTTCTCTGTCCATGTGTTTGTTGTGCAAATAAAGAACCAAAACATAGTAAGAAAGAAATCATGGATCATCTAATTTGTGTAGGGTTTGCCAAAGTTATACATAATGGATATGGCACGGTGAAGTAGTAGCAAAGTCAAATGTGTCTCAAAGAGATGATGTTAGTGTAGAAATGGATGATCGTCTAGAAGACATGATGCGTGATATTGGACAAGATTCGTTTAAGAGGGCACATGCGTATGATACTCTATGCAGTGACAAGGATAAACCATTGTACCCGGGATGCAAAAAATTTACACGTCTGTCAGCCGTGTTAAAATTATTTAATCTGAAGGCAAAGAATGGGTGGACTGATAAAAGTTTTACTGAGTTGCTTGAATTGTTGACTGAAATGCTTCCAGAAGGTAATGTAATGCCAAGTCGTTATTACAAGGCGAAGAAAATATTGTGTCTGATGGGTTTGGAGTATGAAAAGATACATGAATTCCCTAATGATTGCATATTATACAGAAAACAGTATGTAAACTATAATCATTGTCTGAAGTGCAAGGCGTCATGCTACAAAAAGAAAGATGGTGAATCAATTGATGATGAGGTGGTCAAAAAGGGTCCTCCTGTGAAAGTGGTATGGTACCTACAAATAATTTCAAGGTTCAAGAGATTATTCGCCAATGCAGATGATGCAAAGAATCTTATATGGCATGCAGAAGAAAGAAAATATGATGGACAAATTTTTCATGTAGCTGATTCCTTGCAATGGAAGAAAATAGATTCTTTGTTTCCAAATTTTGGCAAAGAGTCGAGAAACCTTAGACTTGGACTTGCTACTGATGGAATGAATCTGTTTGATGATTTGAGTACTGACCATAGTTCTTGGTTTGTTCTCCTGATGATTTACAACCTATCTTCTAGGATGTGCATGAAGCGTAAATATATTATGTTATCGATGATGATATTGGGCCCAAAACAACCAGGAATATTTTTGTATGTTTTGTGAAGAATATATATTTGTAAGTTTGTTGTGAGTTTGTTTGTTTGTTGTGATACAATACAAGTTTGCAATACAATTGTTCATTTTGTAAGTTTGTTGTGAAAAATATGAAAATATCGACCTAGATGTGGTCTATGTGATGTTGGAAAGCTATGACATATATATAGCGACCTAAATATAGTCTGTGTGATATTGGAAAAATATGAAAAAATGGGTACCAATTTTTTTTACAGGTAATCATCCAGAAAAAATATAATTTATTCTAAAAAAATTGCTTACATTTTACATCGGTCATTACTCCCAACCGATGTAAAAACTTTCAAAGCTGTATATATTACATCGGGCTTAGATGACAACTGATGTAAAAAAAGGGACTTTTTACATCGGTCCACACGTTGCACCGATGTAAAATGTTGCGTCAATTTTTTTTAAAATAATGTTATAATTGTTTTTTACATCAGTCTTAGATCACAACCGATCTAAAAAAGGGACTTTTTACATCAGTCCACACGTTGCACCGACGTAAAATGTTGCGTCAATTTTTTTAAAAATAATGTTATAATTGTTTTTTACATCAGTCTTAGATTATAACCGATATGTTAACTATCTTTTTCACATAGGACCCAGAACCGATGTAAAAATTCCCTGATTTACTATATCTCCTGACTTTACATTGGACCCAGAACCGATGTAAAAAGTCAGTTTCGCCCGATGTAAAAAGTCATTTCTGCACTAGTGCATCAGACGTCACGCCTCAATTAGGGTTTTGAGTCTCTCAAACCAGATGTCCGATTGATCGTTGATTCTCGAAGACTGGTTCATCAAGGGAACTTTTAGAGAATCGTGTGTTTATTTCCATAATCTGTCCAACAGATGACCTCAAGCGTCTGAAGAAGTGAAAAACACAAGAAGGGGGGGTGAATTGAAACTTAAAAATCAAAAGCAATAGACACAATGATTTTTATCATGGTTCGCTTGATCTCAAACTACTCCAGTCCATCCACCAAGGTGATTTCGCCTCTCTCCAACGAGGACTTAATTCACTAATCAAAATGATTACAATTCTACTTTGACAACTACCAAAGTCTTCTTGAGTACAACCACAACCCAGTTTATCTCAAGGAAATTCAATTAATCAAAAGAAGAAATTCACTGTGTACTATATGTTTTTCGTTACAAAAACTATATCATTGTTGTGATGTATTACACGAATTTGGAGTATAGTATGAATATAAATTTTGCAGCTTTTTGAGATTGTATTGAGAAGTTGTGTTAAATCGTGAACGATTTAGCCTTTGAGCTTGTTTATATAGGCGTGACAGTCTGTCCAAATGGAAACATGATAATGGATACTTAATGCTCTTTCCATAATGAGAAGATCCTTGTCTGATTGTAGCCGTTGAAAATGATAATGCCTTAATGGAAAAGTAACGCTTCAGAGCTTAGGAATCTTGCATGCTGCTTTACTTCAGAACTTGGGAAGTCAGAAACATAAGATTATGTTAGCATGTTGGACTTCCATTCAGAATCAGAATATCTTTCTCTTTAGCGCAGATTCTGATCATCATACTTCAGAACATTCTGATTACTCAGCTTGAGTGCTTATGTGGCTTAACTTTTGGTGCAGTTTTAGTAGAGTGCATATTTGTTCTTTGTGTTTGTTATCATCAAAATTCTTATAAGGGTTGTATAATCAAACTATGTTCTAACAATCTCCCCCTTTTTGATGATGACAAAAACTAGGATTTTCAAAAAGAAATATACAAAACAAAAAAACTTAAGAGAGTCTCCCCCTGAGTTGAGTACTCAGATAGAGATGCAGTACTTCCCTAAAGACCCTTCTTATCAGAGCTTTGACGCATCTCCTTCTGTCTTTATCAGAATTTGTTCTTGTTTATGCTTTCAAAAAAGTAAGAAGTTAAGATATTCAGAGTGTTTGAGATTTAGTCCCGGTAAACTATTATTGAAAATATCTTACGTTCTCCCCCTTTTTGTCAGGTATCATAAAGAAATATAACGATAAGTTATCAGAGTCAAAGATGATTTGCATTAAAAACAGATTGCAATGACATTTTTCAGAAACAGAGAAGATAAGATGAAGAATATAGAAATCAAGTTAAAAAATCTAAGATGGAGGGGGAAGTCGTGTGAACAACGCTTCCAACAAGCTCTTAATCTGAGTGCTTGATTCTTCTTGCTTTCCCAGCATATCCTTGATTTCCTTGGTTATGTCTTCTTGCTTATCCAATATATCCCTGATTTCTTTGTTTGCGTCTTCTTGCTTATCCAATCTTGCATGGATTATAGCATTCTCCTTCTTCAGCTCTTCCAGAGTTTGCATTACCAGAGACATAGCTGGTGTTTCCTCAGAGGTTGCGAGTCGTTCAGAACACTCTGCATCATCTTTTGATTCAACTGCTTCTTCAGTTGCAAATTCCTTTTCTTGAGCAGTAGTCAGAGGGTGACTATTAGAACATGGTTTAGTGGCTTCTGAAGGTTGGTTCTCTTTCCAGGAAGCATTTTCCAGCAGAAGAATTTCTGTTTTGTCCCAGTGACTCATAACTTGGTCTTTGAAGGCTTTCAGCTGACCACTGAAGTTCTGCTGAGCCATTTCATAACAGAATTCTTTCAGCCTCTGGGATTCAGAGTTGAACCATATTCTGAATTTATCCCAAAGAGAATCAGAAGCAGCAGGATTAAAATTCTCTTGACTTTCTTGCTTCAAAGAATTAACCCATTCTTGTATTTCTGTTTCAAAAATCAATAAGTTCTTACCAACATCTATTTTGGTTAAGGTTGGTTTAGGTTTGGGAATGGCAATTTTATTTGTGGTTGAAGCTAGATGGTCCAGTGCTTCTAAATCAATGACAGTTCTGAGATGGTCAGCTGGACGGTTAATTGGTGAGGGAGTAGGAGAATCAGAAATTAGGATTGGTGAGCGAGGAGTGTTTGGTGGTGTGGACTGGTATGGTGAAGGTATTTCTGGAATATCAAGTATGGAGAGAGGTTGACGAACCATAAGAGGTTCTGTTATTCCAGGAATGGGGGTAGTGGTATTGGAGTCTGTAAAAGAGTCTCCTGATTGGTTTGCGGTAGCGTGTTAATTTTCTGGTTCAGGGGTTTCAGAATTTGAATTTTCAGTTTGGGGAGTGTAAGGGTTTTCATTTTCAGGTTGAGGAGAGTTGAGGTTTTGATGTTCTGGTTGTGGAGAATTAAGGTGTAGATTTTTTGGTTCTTGAGGATGGAGGTTTGGATTTTCTGGGATTGGTGAATGAAAGTATTAATCAAAAAGTTCAATATCAGAAAGAACTCTTGCAAGTTCTGGTTGATTTTGTTCTCGATTTGGATTAGGGGAGTGAGGTTCATTTAGGAAGCTGCCAAGAGTTACGGAAGGATCAAACTCTATGTCAAAATCCTCAAATGTTTGTGGTGTGGGATCTTCTGTTGGTTGAGGGGGAACTATTTCAGATGTTGGAAAAACTATAGATTCTACAACAGAAACAAAAGATGTGTTATCTTTCTTTTTCGCAGCTTTAGGTGTCCTCTGAGAGGATCCTTCTCGTGCTGTCTTTCTCTTTCTGGATTTCTTCAGCACAACATCTGGAGCTGGCTTGTGCAGGTCACAAATGTTGAGTTATGGAATAGTTCCATATTCTTTGCAAGCTTCAAGGTATCTGACCATAATATTTAGAGAAGCATCCATCTTAGAAAATAGTGGAAAATCTTTCAGAGAGATTCTCCTAGATGTGATGACTTCATGAGAAGAAATTGTTGGTTCCTTCTTAATGCTTTCAATAATCTTCATTTTCTTCAGATTCTTGGCATTTAGTGGTTTTCCAGAACTTGCCTCCAGAGTGATGATCTCCTAAGCCTCTGTTAGATGCTCTATCAGCCTGTTCTCCGTCAAAATGTCAGAAATTAATCTTCCCAGACGAATCCAATCCCTCTTTGTCCTTTCTTCTTCCCTTGTTTCTTTCACGCTTGTGCCCAGATGATTGAATAGCAAGTGTGGAAGATTTATTTTGGTCTTCTTTGAGATGAAGTACAATAGAAACTTCTGATCAATGTTGATGTAGTCAGGAGAGCTTGTAGGCTTCCTATGATTTATACATCCCAGAATGATCCTAGCCCAGATTATGTACTAATCTTTCAAGTCTCTTATCTTGCTGGATGGCTGTCCAGAAGTGAAAATGACCCTAGCAATTGATTTTAGATAAGAACACTTATCATCCATTTCAATGCACCTGACTCCACCGTCATTGTACCCAATAAGTTTCCCGATCAAGTCTTCTGTAATCACTTTCTTCTTTCCCATAATGTATGATGTAACCTGATGGTTGAATGAAGTAGCATGAATCCAGAATTCCTTAACAAGAATAGGAAATACTGGACAATTGTGTACTCTTAGATAACACAATTGTGTACTCTAATGGTTTATGTCTATTATGTAGCTTTTACTAAAATAGGTTCTAACTCAGGTAAGAATGTGTGTAACATCATCAAGTTTAGAACTCAACACTCTGGAAGAATACATTTGGTGTGTTACAAGTTAAGTCAAGATTCTGAAATGCTTCAAATGTAACAGTTCTAAGGAACGTTAATACAAGAGCTTTTGATCGTGACTTTTGAAAGGAAGCTTTGGAGGCCTTCTAAAGCCTTACTTTTGTAGTTCCAAGTTCTGAAGATGTTGAAGACAAGTTTATGCTGAACGAGTTCTGAAGATCTAAAGACATTTCTTCTGAAGACCAAGTGCTGAAGACTCTGAAGTCAAGGGTTCTCTAAAAAAGTTTTGAGACTCAAAGACTTAGGTTTTAAAGATGCAAGTTCTGATCCTTCTACAACATGCTTCATCAAGATACAAATTAGAAGCCTCTAAAGATATAGACGATAAAGATATAAACTAGTGATTCCATGTGATGGTGAGTATAAAAGTACAAAATTACTATGTCACCTATATTCTAATAGGGTGGCGTAAGGATATACCTCTTTGTACTTGTTGTCTACCAGTCCCACAATTACCACTGGGAACAAAACAATTGGTTTTGTGTTTCCTATTCTACTCTCCAACAGATTTATTTTTCAACTATAAAAGGAGGAATTAAAATAATTTGAAATCAACGAATCAATTCAAAAAAACTACACTAAAGCGCTACACAAACTCTTTTGAGATATTCTTTGTATAGTTTTGTAAATAAGCAATGAGCTTTTGTGTGTATCTTGCTGTTTACCTAGGGATTTGGTAAACAACCGCTGATCCTCCAAATGGTTACTTATTTGGTTACTCGCAGGATCGATCAGATTGATCCTATGGACATAGGTTGATTTTGAAGTTTGATTAAGGTGGATAAGGCTTTAAGTAAAATGTTTCAAGTAAATTGCATAAAGGAAAGGCTTGGTAAAATAAACAAGGCTTTAAAGTAAAGGTTCGACAGGAATTTAAAGGAGAAAAGCAAGTAAAATACTGGAAAAGTAAATGACTTTAATTGATAAAAATTGGTGTTTCACACATACATTTCTCAACAATTCTTTCGCTCACACTGGGTACTTGAATCTAAATGAGTGACTATGTATATAATTGTGAACACACGCGAGAAACTACATGTCTACTCCTATTTATACTAAAACATTCCAAGTAACCGTCGGGCAGTTACACTGCTTCGAGATTAAGCCACTTGGCACGTTCTCCATGCTCGACGCTCCAGATCCTTGCACGTTTGCACGTAGTAACTGCTGGAAACCGTTTTCCCTCCAACGCTTTGAATTTCAAACTGCTCCACTCTGGACCATCGAACACGTTCGTCAAGAGACGTCTTCGACGAAAACTCCTTCGACGTCGAAGGCAATCAGCCTTCTTCCTTGGAAGAAATCTTCTAAGTATTTTGCCATCTTTCGACGGGCACTTCGACAGGCTTAGCCAGTCGAAAGCATCTTTCAGCTTTTGATGGCTGCCATCAAACAAAACAAAGGTGTCTAATTTAGGAGCCAACAAATTGCCCCCCAAGAATGCCTTATTTCGACTCTGAAAGAAAAAGGCATTCTTTGAAAACGCCATTCGACACCTGTTTTTCCACGCTTAGTCACAAGTTAACTTGTGCACTTTTTGTTGCTTTTTACCAACTATTGGCAATCCCAAGAAACCATCATTGATTTGATCCTAGGACGTCACTTTCAGTACGGCGTGCAGTACCAAACGTCACTTCAGAATTTGTCATTATGACAAATCCCAAAAACGAGGACGCACGCTGCGTCTCTCTGTTTCTGCAGAAACGGCCAAAACAACAGGATGCTGCCACGCGTCCCACTAATTCCTGCAGCATTAAATGACATTTAATGTCCTCGTTATTGGGAATTTCTCCCACTACTATAAATAGTAGTGAATATCCCATTGTGGGACTTTTTACGCAAACTAGCCCTCAAACTCCCTTGCTTTCATACAAACTTGCTCTCTTTGCAGAAAAACTCTTCCTTTTTCACTTCATCTTCATCCTCAACAATGGCCTCTGCTTCTACTGCCCCCAAGACTAACGCACCAACTGAACAACTTGTTAAGCCCAAGGTCTTTGTTACTGCTCCGGTAGTGAACTCTACAGGGAAACGAAGGGTCCCTGAACCTTCTGACATCTCCGTTCGCGATGCTTACTCGCGTCACTTGATGATCCCGGTTGGATACTCCAACCAGATCTTCGCAATGTCTGGACCTATGAACCCAAGCATCTCTAAAGCTCTGAAGATCAAGAGCTATTTCCCCATCGTCGAGAAACTCAAGCCAGTAGCATGCGCCAAGAAGGACGCAGAAGACAACGAAGACCCTACACACGAGAAGATCGACCTTCGTTTCTTCAACAGAAGTGTTAGGGTCTTCAGGTCTTGCCCTAATCTGACCTCTGACTATGTTGCTTGGCTAACAAAGTTGGAGAAACATCAAACTCCAGTCTGGAAGGAAATGGGAATCTTCGACCTAGTAATGCTGTCGAAGACAGGCTTAAACTACTCCCCAGAGATGCTTATAGCTTCGCTGTTGTTTTGGGATTACTCTCACTTCACCTTTCACCTTCCATGTGGGATGTTAACCCCCACACTCTTCGACGTAGCGGCCATCACTGGCCTTCGACCAACCGGAGATTACTTCGACCCGGAAGAGATGTCGGAGGACCAAATTGGCTTCTCTGAGACCAAGCCAACATACACCACCTTTATCAACCATTATCACGACAGGTCGACGGATACAGTGTCGGATGTCGAACACATAGCGTTTCTAGCCTTATGGCTAACTCGCTTTGTGTTTTGCTCAAAATCTCTACAAGTGACCAAAAAGATGGTCACTCTTGCCACCCAACTGCATCACCGCCAAAACATCTGTTTGGCAGAACTAATTCTGGCCAGTCTTTATGACTCAATCAGCAATGGGGTTACTCTCTTGAAACATGTCGAAGATAGGAACAGTTTGCTACTCGCTGGGCCTTTCTGGCTACTTCAACTGTGGCTCAACGCCACTTTCGAATCTTTCTTACCCAAGAAGATTCAGATAAATGAACAAGCCCCAGCGATAGCTAATAGACGTATCGAAGGAATTAGGCTGGCTCTACTGACACCTGTGGAAGATGGGCTGGAGTTCCAACAAACCTTCACTAACTTCGTTCTGATGTTCGCTCGAAGGAAGGAATTTGTTTCAACTATGGCTCCATTTGCTCAACGGAAGGTGGGGCCAGCATGGTTCACAAGGCCACACCCAAAGGAGTCGAGTGGTCCCAACGTCGATGAGCACACTGTACTTTGGGAGGCGTTCCTGACACCCAGGATCATGCCTCTTCGATTTAAGAGTTCTAAGACTCATTTGAGTCTGCTTGCCTATCAACCAAATCTGGTATCTCGCCAGTTTGGTATCATCCAAACCCTGCCTTCTCCCATTTTTCAAAGAGAGAAGTCAATGTTGTACTTCTGCAACGATTATACAGAAGAAGCTGCCATCAAGCATATCGGAAGATATGCTGGTCGAACAATCCTCTCGCTGTTTAACTACCAGCTTAATTTCCTTTGCTCACCATCCTTTGAGGAGTGGTGGAGAAGCTATTATGCTGAATACTTCTTCGACGAGAAGGACTTCATGGCAGAGTTGCAGAAGTCTTTTGTCCTTGTGTTGGACAAAGTAAAGAAATGTAAGTTCATGCTCTCACATTACTTTTTATCTTTCTCTTCGACTGTTAGCCTGTTAACTTTCCTTTTCGCTTTCAGTTGTTCGAAAACCCTTAGCCAAGAAGGCTACAGAAGGCCCACAAGGAGGAGTCCCTTCGACAAAACCTCCACCGCCGGCGAAGACTATAGCGCCGGCGAAGACAACAGGCAGCCAACAGGGAGAAGGCTCTTCGAGGAGGCCTCCTGCATCGGTAACCAGATTTTCTTCATTTTTCTTCTGGCTTTCGATTTTTTATTTTCGATGTAATTATTTAATCGAATTCCTATTGGCTTTCTAGGCCCCTTCGCCCAAGAAAAGGGCAGCATTGGTGATCGAATCGGGGAGCGATGACGAAAGTGATTCCCCTCCTACTCCCTTAAAGAGGCGAAAGTTAACGAAGGACGCTTCTGTTCCTGCTCCTGCTCCTGAAGGTCGAACCGTCAGAATAAAGGTCGCTGTGAGAAAGCCTAGGCCACCTGCAGTGATCATCGAGGAGCCAACTGAAGAGGAACTGAACGCTCTTCTAACCAAGCCTGTCGAAAGTGACAATTCCAGCCCTGGGGCTGAAGTTAATCCACAGGTAATCTATTGGACCTTTCTCATAACTTAGGCATAGATACCAGTATTCGATTGTATCTCTTTCGACATCTGAGGATTTGTCTTCTTTCTCTTTTTCAGGACACTACTGAAAGTTCCCCACCAAGGACTTCAGAAACTCTAGAATCTGCTGACCTTAGCAGGCCTCGGGAAAAAGATTTGGGCAATGACGAAGCCCATACTGAGAATGAGGCCAATGCTGAAACAGTGGAGAAGACAACAGAAGAACCTATGGTGGAGGAAACACAGCCAGAAACGGTTCCTGTGGTGGTCTTGTCATCAAAAGAGAATCCTGAAGGAAGAGACCAAGGCAATGGCGAAGAGAATCAAGATGCTGTCGACGAAGAGCACCAAGGTGGTACTGGCGAAGAACACCAGGGTGACGCTAGCGAAGAGCCACAAAATGACGCTGGCGAAGGACCCCATGGTGATGTTAACGAAGAACCACAAGTCGACGCTAGTACCGCCTCAGTCCAAGTCGAAAAGCAACCAAACGAGGCACTCAGCATTCAACCGCCTCAAGCCCAAGATAATACTGCGGCAAGGGTCACCTCCTCAAAGCACAGGTCAAAAGAGGACTTGGAAATCTTGAAACAAACTGACCCTGTCAGCTACCTTAATGCAATCGTCGAGAGTAAGAGTTCTTCTGACACTAGTCAGGAAATTCCTACTCTGTCGGGGAAATCTACTGAAACTTCTCCTCTTGATGATGCGTTGGCGAAGGTTAAGGCCCAGTTCTTCAAGAGAGATTTAATGAAGACTTTAGAGGGGGACCCCACTGCTCCATCATGCTTGAAAGAGGTTTTGAATGCTGTTGACTTCGAAGCTGTAGCTCCAGAAATCTCAGACTTAATCATGGAATTACATTCTATGATTGATCAAGTCTCAGCGGATTACAGGCGCCAACGAACTTTTAACAGTCAGCTCGAAGTGCTGCATGGCAAAAGCTCATCTGCGTGGACTGCTGTCTCAGATTCGACTTCTCGAATTGCCGAGTTGTCGAAACAGAAAGCGTCTGCACAGGAAAGGGTCGATGCTATTGAGCGAGAGAATGTCTCCTTCCGAGCACAAATTGCAGAGATAGAGGCGAAGATAAACGCCAACACTGTACTCCAGGAGGAAATTCTTTCGACCATCCCAGACGCTGAGAGCCAGACTGAGATCAAGCAAGGCCTGGAATTCGCTGAGAGGGCTCAAAGCCTCGACGCCCAAATTGCCAAACTGGTGCAAGAAAAATCTTGGTGCAAAAAGAGGTTGGAGCTGCAGTATGCCAAGTATCTTCGACTCAAGAATTCTCTTTCCTTTTGATTGATTCTCTTTTGTAACCATCTTCTGTAATCGCTTTCGACAACAATTGCCATTTTGGCTGAAATTAATAAAAATTTCCATTTTGGCATTTTCATGGTTAATTTAGCTTGTTCTTTTATTATTTTATTTTTATCTCTTGAAGTATAGGCTTATATTTTTTCAAATATTTACCATTTACTCTCAAGAGCCTTTTATCACCACTTATCTCTTCGACTTCATAGGCTCCACCAGAAAAAGTTTGGATAACTCTGAAGGGTCCTTCCCATTTGGGTGACCATTTCCCCATGCTTCGATCCCGTCGATCCATGGGAAGAATTACCTTCCAAACTAAATCTTCAGGCAAAAATACCTTAGGTTTTACCTTTCTATTATAAGAGTCTTCTACTCTTTTCTTCTGAAGCCTGAGTAAGTCGAGAGCGTGTAATCTCTCTTCGTCTAAATCCACCAATTCATCTAACATCATATTCCAATAAACCTCAGAAGGAATATCATAATGTCTCTGAACTCTTGCAGATTGAAGACAAATTTCAGCTGGCAATACTGCATCATGGCCAAAAGTTAGCCTATATGGTGTTGTACCAGTGGCTTCTTTTGGGGACGTTCGACAAGCCCATAAAATCTGGTCTAACGTCTTATGCCAATTCTTTGGTTTCTTCCCAACATGTTTCTTTATCAAGCCAATCACCACTTTGTTAGCTGCTTCGACTTGACCATTCGCCTGTGCATAGTAAGGCGTGGATGTTAGGAGTTTGAAACCTGTTTCCTGAGCAAATTCCTGCATCTTTCGACCAGTGAAAACTGAACCTTGGTCAGTTGTTATTGTCTCAGGGATTCCATACCTAAATATAATGTTCTTTTGAATGAATTCAATGACATTTTCTTGGTCTACATTGACTAAAGGGACAGCTTCGATCCACTTAGTAAAATAATCAATGCCTACCAATATGTATTTCTGACTTTTTGATGATGCTGGTCGAATCTCTCCAATAAGATCCAACGCCCATCCTCGAAAGGGCCAAGGCTTCACTATCGAGTGAAGTTCGCTTGCTGGTACATGCTGGATGCCTGTATGAACTTGACACTCTTGGCAACCTTTGGCGAACTCAACACAATCTTTCAGCATAGTGGGCCAATATAGTCCTTGTCGAAACAACAACCATTTCATCTTATGGCCTGCTTGGTGAGCCCCACATGCCCCAGCATGTGTAGTCGAAAGGGCTATGTATGCTTCAGTTTCACTTAAACATTTCAGCAACACCCCTTCAGGCGTCTTCTTGAATAACTCATTACCCATGAGTACAAAACTCAACGCCCTGTATTTTGTCTTTCGTTCTGTCGGAGCTCCTGGATTTTGAAGATAGTCCACAATGGGTTTCCTCCAATCTTGCTCTGACAAATTATCAATGAACGAAATCTCGAAGTTTGAGTGATCAGCATAACCTAGTCTCGTCGATTCCAAGTCTGATGGTGATAAACAAGTTGCCTTTATCTTTTCTCGAACTTCGATTGCTCTTTGTAATCTTGTTTTTGAAATCTTATACCCTGATGCAATTTGTGCCAAGTCATTGGCTATTTGATTTTCGACTCTGGGTATGTGTCGAATATTGACACTTTCAAATTGTTTCAATAAACGATTTGCTATCACAAAGTACATAATGAGATTCTCTCTTATGCATTTATACTCCTTTGTGACTTGCTTGATGACTAACTCTGAGTCTCCCATTATTTCGACTCGAGTTGCCCCCAATTCCAACAATATTTCAAGGCCAGTAATTAGAGCTTCATACTCAGCCTCGTTGTTCGAACAAGAACCTTCGATTTGGTACTTGAATGTTGTTGGAATTTTATCTGGAGAAATAATCAAGACTCCTACTCCTGTTCCATTTTTATGGCTGGAACCATCGAAGTAGAATTTCCAGGGTTCTATCTCCACATAATTAATATCCTCGACTTGAATTGAGTGGTCGACTATGAAGTCTGCAACCACTTGTCCTTTTACTGCCTTAAGAGGCATAAAGGTCAAGGAGTATTCAGTCAATGCTAATGCCCACTTGCCAATTCGACTATGCAAGATAGGTTTCGACAACATATATTTGAAAACATCAAAATGAGACGAAACATAAACATCAACTGGTTTTATATATTGCTTGAGTTTTGTACAAGAGAAATACAGACATAGACACAATTTTTCAACTTCGCTATATCTAGTTTCTGCATCATTCAAAACTCGACTGAGATAATAAATGGGTCTTTCGACTCCATTCTCATCCTCTTGGGCTAACATACTTCCCAGAGTTTTGTCAGATGCAGCTATGTACAATCTCATACTCCTATTGCTACAAGGAGGCACCAAAATAGGTGGCTTAGTGAGGTACCCTTTGATTTTGTCGAAGGCTTCTTGCTGCTCTTGCCCCCATTCGAACCCCTCCTTATTCAGTCGAAGTAAGGGTGAAAAGGCCTGAGCTTTCCCACTTAGGTTAGATATAAACCTTCTCAAGAAATTTATCTTGCCTAAGAGAGATTGCAATTCCTTCTTATTCGATGGCGCTTTCGCTTCCAAAATTGCCTTCGTCTTGTTCTGATTTATTTCGATTCCTTTCTTGTGGACAACGAAACCCAAGAAATCTCCAGCTTTTACACAGAACGCACACTTCAAAGGGTTCATCTTCAGACCATGTTCTCTCATTCTTTCGAATGATTGTCGAAGGTGGTCAATGTGACTCTTCCTGGAAACAGATTTTATAACAATATCATCAATATAAACTTGCATAAAAGTGTTAATAAAATCATGGAAGATAGTATTCATTGCTCGCTGGTACGTTGCCCCAGCGTTCTTTAGGCCAAAAGGCATCACTACCCATTCGTAAGTGCCTAAGGCCCCAGGGCATCGAAAAGCTGTTTTCGACACATCCTCTTCAGCAATGAATATTTGATTATATCCTGAATAACCATCGAGCATACTCAGGTATTCGTAGCCAGCGGCAGAATCGACTAGCATTTCCGCCACAGGCATAGGATATTCATCTTTGGGGGTGGCAGCATTCAAATCTCTGAAATCTATGCACACCCTTAATGTGCCATTTTTCTTAATTACTGGCACAATATTTGCAATCCATTCGACATACCTTGTAACACGGATGAATTTGCATTTCAGAAGTCTTTCGACCTCCGTTTTGATCTTCGACAATATTTCTGGAGCGAAGCGTCTTGGATTTTGCTTGATTGGCTTCTTTCCAGGTTTGATTGGCAACTGAAGTTCTACCAATCCTCTGTCGAGACCGGGCATTTCGTCATAATCCCATGCAAAACAGTCTTTAAACTCTTTCAGCAATTGGATTACTTCCAACCTAAGTTCTGGATCAATTTTGGCGCTGATGTAAGTTGGCCTATTCTCTGATCCTTCGCCTAAGTTGATTTCTTCTAAAGGGTCTTGTGCTAACATCTTAATGTTGTTCGCCAAGGGGTCCTTTTCGAAGCCCAAAGGCTCATCGTCATAGATGGCGTCGAGCCTCTGTTCCTGCATTTCATCTGGCATGATATCAGGAGGTCTTGGATCGAAATCCTTTCCTGGGCCAACAGCAGATAATTGTTGATCATTGGCCTGAGTGGCCATGTACTTTACTTCGGCTTCGAGAGCCGTTATCATCTTGGTTTCGGCCACATAAGCCGAAATTCGCTTCAGAGATTGTGACTCAGTCATTATCACTGAATTCACTTCCCCAACCAGTTGGTTGGATATCAGTTAGCCCACTGAAGTCTATGTGGGACAAGTCTTCTCTGTCCCATTGGAAACCATGCTCAGGATGCAGGTATAGGGAACAAAAGGTGTTTGGCGCTGGCGCCATGTCGAAGTCAGGAGTTGGACATGGCCCTATGTGAGCCAAGTTTTTGTCGAAATCTGTTACACCCAAGTGATTCACTTCGCCAAGGTAGTAACTCTGATCTGCCTCTATGTTTTCGACCATCCCATCTGGACGCCATAGAAGCAGCCTTTGATGCATCGATGAAGGCACAGCACCTACACCATGAATCCACTCACGGCCTAACAAAAGGTTGTAGTTAGGTTTGGCCGATATGACCATGAACATTGTTGGTCGAAGGATCGACCCAACTTTTATGTCTAGCTGGATCACTCCCATGGTGGTCCCAATGCCTCCCTCATAGTTGGACAGAACCATATTGTGAGGTTTGATTTCTTCATCCCTTTTGCCAATCTTCCTTAGCATAGAATGAGGGATAATATTGATAGTGGCCCCACAGTCGACCAATATTTTGTTCACAGTGGTCTCTTCGAGCTTAGCCCTTACGAACAAAGGTTTGAGGTGATTCTTCATCGCCTCTGTGGGTGGCTCGAAGAAGCCATTTTGTTCCTCTGTAGTGCCATTGTCCATGACAAAATAGCACACTGGCCTGTGTTTGGCCATTTCTTGTTCCACCTCCCAGTCACTGGCTTCGACTTCTACTTGTCGATTGAATTCCCTAGGCAGTACTGAAACAATGTTCACCATTATATCCAGAGTATCGTCGGACTCAGCATCATCTTCGTCTTCGACTTCACTTTGGTTAGGCCAAACTAGCCTGTTGGTAACTGGTTCTCTCTCAAGAGGCTTTCTTTGTTTCCTTTGAGGCACATTCGAACTAGTTTCTGCCTTAGGTTCGTTGGCAGCCTCCCTTTCAGCTTTTCGCCTTCTTTGATATCTCCTCCATTGGGATCTCGACATAGGATTTTTTCCCTTGTAGTTGCTGGACACTTGAGCAACCTTGGGTGCAACAACTTGAGGATCTTTCTTCTGAATTAAAGAGGAACCTCTTGGCACTTCGAAAGAATGCCATTTCTCTTCACTTGGCCTTTCGGCCAGATGTTTTGTACCAAGTGTCTACTGGTACATTTGTTGGAGGCCTAAAAGTCAATGGCCTCTTGTCTTGATTAGAACCCCTTCTGGGATCATGTCGAAGGTCTGCATTCTCCCTTCTCTTGTTCGCTGCTCTCACGCCTTGTATGTGCTCAGCAGCTTTTTTATCAAAGATAGAACTGCATCTTGGACACAGCATCACCTCTGATTTCTTCTTCTATCATCTTTGTAAAAAATCTGCCAAGTTTTCGTTTTCCCTAGGGAAAGCCGTTTTATTTGCCTGCTCTTGCCTTATGGCTTCTTCTGAAGCTTTAGGGTCAGAAAGTTCAACCATGTTGATATTCATTATATCCTTATTAGCAAGAGTTAGTTGCTTCATTTGTGTCTCCAGATTCTCCGTCTGGCCTTGTATAGTGGCCAAATGGGAACTGGGCTTTGGTCCAGTTTTTTGTGCTTCAGCAGTCTTCGACTTCGGGTCTTCGACCGCTTTCTGGACAGCCTCAATTGTCTTCCTGGATAAATTTCCAGAAAAACTGCCAAAGATTGGCATGTTGATGTGGTCCTTTGAGACTTCGACCATGGTAATGCCTGGCTTCTTCGACTGGATCTTGGTTGCCTCTATCATGTTCACCTCAGAGGGTTCTGCATAGTGGGCTTCAGCCTTCAGTGGATTGGAGTCGACAGCCATGGGGGATTTGTCAGCAAACTTTAATCTCCCTTCCTCAATAGCGTCTTGCACAAGATTCCTGAAAAGAAAACATTGAGAAGTTTTATGGCCCAAAAAATTATGATATTTGCAAAAACCTCTCTTCTTTCTTTGATCAAGAGGAGGCACTTTTACCCCAGGGGGTACTATCATTTGGCCATCTTTAACTAGCAAGTCGAATATTTCATCACATTTTGTGATGTCAAAACTGTAAGTCTTTTTTGGGAACCTATCGTTGGTCCTGTCTGGACCAATGGGATTTTTCCC
The DNA here is from genome assembly GCA_948472305.1 of Vicia faba. Classification (NCBI taxonomy): domain Eukaryota; kingdom Viridiplantae; phylum Streptophyta; class Magnoliopsida; order Fabales; family Fabaceae; genus Vicia; species Vicia faba. Next base: position 1,221,497,656 of record OX451739.1, on the reverse strand, counting down.
ATTTGAGGGGACTAACTGTTTACAAGAGTATGGAGGCCCTTGTTTTAGTTCTGCTAAATCGACTTCTCCTTCTTCGACAGCTAAAGTATCGTCGAAGGATTCTAGATCTTCGTCATCCATCTCAACGTAAGCTATTCTCTCTCTCTTGTGAGTTTTCGTTGCCTTAGCTTTTTCAGCTTTGAGGCGTTCGACTTGTCGAACTCTATCGGCCAGTTGGGCCATGTCTCTTAGGTACTGGGTATCTAGCTTCTTCCTAATGGAATAGTCTAAACCACCTGCAGCTATTTCGACCAACTCATGCTCTGGCACTTGTGTAAAACATCTCGCCTTAAGCAACCTAAACCTATTCAGATATTCGTCTATAGGTTCAGTGAAACGTCTCTTCACACTCGCCAGTTCTTTCAGGCTTATCTTGGTTTGCCCCATGTAGAATTGTTCATGGAACAATCTTTCCAACTGGGTCCAATGATGGATCGAATTGGGGGGGAGAGTTGTAAACCAAGTAAAAGCGTTCTTGGTTAAAGAACTTGGGAAGTATTTGATCCTTAGGTTTTCGTTATTCGAAATGTCTCCTGCTTCGATCAAATATCTTGCCACATGCTCGACAGTAGATTCTGTCGTGTCCCCAGAGAACTTAGTAAATTTGGGGACTTTGCTTCTAGGAGGTAAATCTGTTTGCAATACGTATTCTGACAATGGAGATGTAAAGTTGGGCCTTCGAAAGCCCATGTTCATCCCATTCTGATTCATGATCCTTTCGATCATGGTTGCCAGATTATTTTCCAAACCCATGTTTTGGTGTTGGATATGCTGAACCACTTCGTCAGCATTTTGGTTTCTGTTAACTAACCTTACCTCTGGGGCTATTACCCTAGGTTCTTCGACAGGTTGTTCTACAGGCTGTTGAGCCTGATTAATGGTGGTTTCTTCCTCTACAAATATCCCCTGATTTCCTCTTGTTTGCGCCCTTTGGGGCTGTCGAATAGGTGGGGGTACTCCAAAGAAGTCAGCCAAACGCGTCATTTGCGCTGTAACTTGCTGATTCGATTGAGTAGTATTTTGTATTAGAGGATTTAGCACTGTACTCAAAGTTTGTGCCAACATTTGCACCATATCATGGTTGCTTTCGTCCATCTGTTGCCTCAAGACTGCTGTCGAGGCGTTTGTAAGGCCATGGGCTACTTGGGACGTTCCTCCTAAGAGTTGGGTCCTATTTCTATTCGCCATGCCTACTCCAGAGCCTTGGAGTGGCGAAGAGGCACTCACGAAAGGGTCTGAATAAGTGGACGCAGCATTCGTCAGGCTTGCCACTTCAGAAGTTGGCATACCATAGAATGGAATAAATCCTGGGGGAACCACAGGCCTTGTGCCTATATTTCCCCTTGGTGGGGGGGTTCCCAAAGGCATTCTGGGGCCTGAAAACGAAGTTATTGGCCCCGTGGTTGTGACTGACACTGCTGGTGTCGAACCAACATTCGTCGCTTCACTAACGGTCATATTAACCGTTGCTCCCACACTTGGTGGTGGAATTTCGTTGTTGTTTGGCGGATTCGCCATCTCTTCCCTTCTTCTGGCAGTATTGTTATCGTTGGTGTATATTCTACCACTCCTTAATAACATACAACTCGAAAAGATGAGATTATTTTTCAACAATCAACACACAGTCCCACCAGGTGTGCCAATTTGTTTACCTAGGGATTTGGTAAACAACCGCTGATCCTCCAAATGGTTACTTATTTGGTTACTCGCAGGATCGATCAGATTGATCCTATGGACATAGGTTGATTTTGAAGTTTGATTAAGGTGGATAAGGCTTTAAGTAAAATGTTTCAAGTAAATTGCATAAAGGAAAGGCTTGGTAAAATAAACAAGGCTTTAAAGTAAAGGTTCGACAGGAATTTAAAGGAGAAAAGCAAGTAAAATACTGGAAAAGTAAATGACTTTAATTGATAAAAATTGGTGTTTCACACATACATTTCTCAACAATTCTTTCGCTCACACTGGGTACTTGAATCTAAATGAGTGACTATGTATATAATTGTGAACACACGCGAGAAACTACATGTCTACTCCTATTTATACTAAAACATTCCAAGTAACCGTCGGGCAGTTACACTGCTTCGAGATTAAGCCACTTGGCACGTTCTCCATGCTCGACGCTCCAGATCCTTGCACGTTTGCACGTAGTAACTGCTGGAAACCGTTTTCCCTCCAACGCTTTGAATTTCAAACTGCTCCACTCTGGACCATCGAACACGTTCGTCAAGAGACGTCTTCGACGAAAACTCCTTCGACGTCGAAGGCAATCAGCCTTCTTCCTTGGAAGAAATCTTCTAAGTATTTTGCCATCTTTCGACGGGCACTTCGACAGGCTTAGCCAGTCGAAAGCATCTTTCAGCTTTTGATGGCTGCCATCAAACAAAACAAAGGTGTCGAATTTAGGAGCCAACACTTGCTATCAACACTTATGTGTTGTTGTACTTAAACATTGTGTAACCTTCTTTTTAGAAGTATCTCGATATACACATATTTGTAAAGCAATAGTTGTTGATAGGTTTCTTGAGAGACTCAGTGAGTCATGATTCTCAAGAAGACTTTGGTTGCGGTCATCATGGATTAGCCCTCAAGCATCTACTATGCCCTACCTTTGTTCAATCAGATTCTGCAAAATTTGTTGGCTTGATGTTCCAACATCTAGTAGGACATAAGTTCCCTTTACAAGGAACACATCAAGAAATCCTTTATCAAACCCTGGAGATTGGCCTTTTAGGGTTGAAAGAAAAAAATTATCTCTACCAGATCTCTTTTCAAAAAACTCACATAAGAGTGCCTTTATGAGTGGACTTGGAATAATCCTCAAGTATCTTTGGCTTCTCTAGCAAGCTAGTCTAACCTCTCCTCAAGTATCACCACACCATGGGATACGCCTTCAGAGGAAAACAATGTGATGCATCCTTAACACACAAAACTACCAGGAGTTTTCCATCAAATATATGCAGTGGAATACAAACCAGAAAAAAAATCCTTAACCACCACCAGAAAAAAATAGTAACCTTTGCACAACACAATCCTTCAGGTACAACGTGTTATCCTATACTTGAAAATGAATCAAACCCTTAACACAGTAGCTTGCCACCAAAGCTACACGCCTGAAAATAACAGACAAGTCAAATTCATATTCTGTCATGAACAATCCATCCTCCACTTCTAGGGATCATTCAAACAACAACACGAACTCTCCAAGTTCATACAGCTCTTCAGTAGAAACAATCTACCTTGCACATAACTAGAAGTATCCCCATGGATCTCATCTAGAAACAGGAAGAATTCCTTCTCTAATACTAATTGAAATCCTGGTATGACAAAACTCAGATGTCCTTTGACATGTTGGGACATCTAATCTGACATAAACAAAAAAATAAGGTATTAACAATAAAAACAATACTGAAAAAGCATAAATAACACACAGAATTGTTAACCCAATTCGAAACAACCTTCCTACTCTGGGGCATGCTAATCTAGGAACAAATTCACTCAAATAATATCAATTCATAGACCCTACAATAAACCTCCAGTTTACAGTCTAATCACTTAATCACTACCATTGCTAGATTTCTATCTAAAATTCACCTAGATATGAGGCTCTCCTTAATCCATTTTCAATCACAGACAGCGATTGGATCAACAATAATTCTAAAAAAATAGAAAGACATACTTCCATGACAATTACTAGCCTAGACTCTTGACTAATACCACAACTTGGAGTTGCTTCAAAGCTTCCTCCAAGGACAATACTCAACTCATTAATTCTTAGCTTCTGAGTGCGAACAACAGTGACCATCTCACAACCCGAGTGGTTCACTTACATCAACTCTCTTAGAGAGCAGCAAAAAGAAAAATCCCTAGACTTCTACATCTTGAACATGTGTCTTTCCTAGGTTACAAACACTTCTATGTATAACATATTCCCAATTGGATTTGAGCCATCAAAGTACAACATATCAACTGTAATAAATAGTAGTAACTGCTGCTACAAACAAGGTCTTCAATCAAATTTTCCTAAATTAAATCCAAATTTAAAAATTGTATATTCTTTAATATTTTGGTTGATTCTTATTGACCTTTAAATCAGCACCATATAGTGTTGCATAATATTTTCCAAAATATTATACATCAGTTAAATCATAACAAAATCTAACTGTCCACTTCAGCTCAGACGCGATGTCGTATGCTCCTTTAAAGGACAACTTATCTGACATGTTATTCCAGATGTTAAAACTCTTTAACTCAACATTTTTTAACATAATATAAGACTTCTTGTTGAACCTGTTCCTATTAGAAAGTTAATACATTCTATCTAACATATTGTTGTATTATTTATTTTACAAAAATTAGTGCCAATCTTTAAAACTATAGAACTTACACGAATAAAAACCAAAAAATAATAGAGATCAAAGTACGGGGATCAGTTATGCAAAGGGAATGTGTTAGCATCATAAACATCTACGGTACTCTACAGGATCCACGTTGTGTGTTATAATCAAATGGTGTGCTATCTAAAGACTTACTTGATAAAGGGAATGAATGAATGAATATTCACAAATAAAAGAAATGTTTTTTTTATTGTTGCGCTCACCTTTGGTCGTGAGAACTAGTGCATACTTACTCTCTAGAGCATTGGGAAAGTCATAACACCGTAGTTCAACTAAAAAAGAATAAAATATGACGTGTTGATTGATTTTAAATGAAGAGACAAGTCGTTATTTTTAGGACAGAGATCTCAACTAATTTCCCACAAGGTGTGAGAAAGATGAATCATGCATTAACGTGAAGAGGGTTTGGAAACGCCTCTGGCACTCAAGTGAAAAAGTCAGCACCTTTATAACCATGGGAATAGGAGGATTATATCTCGACTAGAAATGAATCATGTTTAATCTTGCAAAAAAATTTTAAAGGAAAAAGGTGCACGAGGGCAAAAAAAGGTTTGAATGAGGTTGAATGTTTTGTTAGAAGAACATATTAGATGGTCCCTCAGAAGATTATGGTATTTAAGTACTTCACTTTTATTTTTGAAAGTGTTTGAATGATATTACATGGATTGACATTGGATTAAGAAAAAGAAGTTTGAGAAAAAGGTCGCTTGACAAAGTCAAGGTTTACTATGAAAAATGTTAAAGTTTAAAAAAACAAGAAGGTTTAGAAAAAGATGAGAAAGTTTTGAAAATTGAAGAATGAGAGGAGATGGAGAGACTAATCTAAAAGCATAAGATAAAAGATAAGGTAAGGAAAGATCTAACCAAATAAGAAACCAATATTTTACATAAAGAAGTCAATACAACGTTCCCATCCTTTGGATGAAATCCATAAGCAGAGAATAAACCGAAGATATATCAAACATCAGGTGAAAATAAATCACAGCAGGTAAGAATAAATCACAAGCACAGAACACATCAGGTGAAAATAAATCACAAGTGGAGAATGCATCATGTAAGGCCAAGGTATCAGATAAGTGTTATGTGTCATATAAAACTCAAAGCATCAAATAAGAACTCCAAGTTTCGAATAAGAATTCTTGCATTAGATGAAATTTCAAATAAACAGACAAAATCAGGATAGTAGAGAAATAACCTGAAGTCTCAGGTGAAACAAGAACTCAGATCCAAGAGTGTTATAACCAAGTATCGAAGCTAAATGAAATAAATGAGATGTGAAATAGATGCTTAATTAATTAATTAATTAAAAATTGATTTAATTAATTAATTTTTAATAACAAAACCAACTAACTAAATCAGCTTTTAGTTAATTAACTAAAAATAACAAAGTGGTGCTAAGATGAAGTGGGCCCTTGAGTTACTTGAAAGCTACACAAATCAAAAATCAAGTTAGTAATCACAATAGAACCAAATAAAACTTGCAACAATTTACATGTATTAGTAATCCAATTTCACAACTAAAATCATCATACACGCATAATCAAGCAAGGGCATGAATTGAAATCACAACACCAACTTGTGCATTAACAAAGAAGTGATACAAGATGTGAAGCTACCAAGCATTCATGATAACTCCTAAGTTTCACAACACATTTTAATTCATTAGAAATAAAAATCAATTAGCAAAAATTCAAGGTATACTCAAATCACCTTCAAAGCATGAAAACAAAATTTCGATATAAACCTTAATCACATAAATTAAAATCCGGGCAACAACTCAACTTACACATCAATACTTCATAATTCCGACTCAAACATATTAAACAAGAATGGAAATTTCAAAACAATGCCATAATCAACCTTACTTATTCAAAATTGACACAAATAACTCCAAAATATCAACCAAAATCTTCAAATTGACTCAAGCAAACGTGGTATCGACATCATAATCTCATTCCAATTTGACATCAACAAAACCATAATCATCAATTTAAACTTCACTCAAGTTTGACATAAAAGACATGGCATCATTCAACTCAAAGTTCTCATCCAATTTCAACATACCAATTATAAACAACAATCACCATCATCTTAATAGTCCAACAACAATAATCAATCAACAATTTACCCCAACAACCATTAATATCAACAATTAAAATTATCTCTTCGAGTTAACTCAAATCACATGATATTATCATCAAAATTATCATTTAAGTTTAACACAATAATGAAACAATAATTATCATTCACATTCAATCAAAAACAGTCCCAAAATAAAGCTAAATAATAAAATGAGAGTGAAATTGAAGAGGAGTTATTTACTAACTCACAAAATTGAGACAAAAGTGGAGTTGAAGGGGTGATTCGCTGGGGATTCAGAGTGATGACAGAAGCAGGATTATGGAAGTGAGGTGGTAGTTCGTCGGTCTCGGTTGTTGTACGTGGAATATGGTTGTTACGGATGTTTGATGGTGATGTTCGGATGGGAATGCTCGCGGATAAGTGGAGGAGAATTTGTGGTGATGAAGGGCGAAATTTGTGAGGTTGAGAGGAGAGTATGGGGAAAGATGAAGTACTGTGCGTTCTCAATTTTTCTTTTCAATACAACTTGTCGCTATTTATAACTAAAACTCGGTTTAACAAATTTTATATAAGATGAAGCTAAAAACTGAAATTAATAAAAATAAATATATTAAAAAATATTTTTGTTTTAATTTTTTTAAGTAAAAAACGAACATTTAAATAATTAAAAACTATAAAATACAGATACTAAATTAATCGGAAAAAATGAAATGGATATATTAAAATAAACTAAAGTTCACAATGATTAATAAAAAAAATTCAAATGATCAGAATTAAAATAAAAATGAGAATAAGGATATCAGGCTGAGCAAACGCTGTCAGTTTAAAAAAGACTGCAAACTGTATTGAAAAAATAAAGCGAAAATATCGAAATGATCTACGCATAACGCAAATTCACAAAATAGATAGTTAAAGGTGAAAACTTAAAATATTTTCTTGCTAATTTTCTGCACAGTGTCGAATCGCTTTTAACATATTGTGTGTAGAACCAAAATATCAATATTATCGATATAAAAACAACATGATGCAATGTAAGAAGCGGGTAAAGAAATAAAAATGCATGAAATGAGGTAACGAGTATTTTTTAACTATAAAACGATGTAAATGTTGATTTACACTGATTTTTGGTCAACTTAAATATGACTAATGATGCGAATGCAATGAATGGATGACCCTGAGGCAAAATTGGGGTACGACAGGTATCACCATATTTGTGTGAAGGCCGGAGATATTCAGAAGACTGCTTTTAGAACAAGGTATGGTCACTATGAGTATTTTGTGATGTCGTTCGTTGTGACCAATGCACCAGATGTATTCATGGAGTACATGAACAAGATTTTCCATCCGTATTTGGACAAATTTGGGGTTATTTTCATTGATGGTATATTAATCTATTCGAAGAGTAAAGAAGATCATGTTGAGCATCTGAAAATTGTATTAACAATGTTAAGGGAGAAGCAATTATATGCTAAATTTTCTATGTTGAGTTTTGGTTGAAGGAAATGAGTTTCCTTGGCCATGTGATTTCGAGTGGAGGTATTGCAGTTGATCAGTCGAAGATTGAAGTTGTGTCTCAATGGAAAGCTCTGAAATCTCTCTCTAAGAATAGAAGTTTTCTTGATTTAGTAGGCTATTATCGGAAATTCATTGAAGGATTTTCCAAGTTAGCTTTTCCGTTGACGCAATTGACTATAAAAGGTCAAGCTTTTATTTCGATTGCAAAATGTGAAGAGGTTTTTCAAGAACTTAAGAGAAATTTGACGTTGTTCCTGTTTTAATTTTGCCTAATTCGACACAATCATTTGTTTTGTATTGTGATGCTTCGTTAATGGGATTGAGAGGTGTGTTGATGCAAATCAACAAGTTGTGGCTTATGCTTTAAGACAACTTAAAGTGCATGAGAGAAATTATCCGACGCATGACATATAGTTGGTTGCGGTTGTGTTTGTATTAAAGCTTTGGAGGCATTATTTGTTCGGATCTTAATTCATAGTGTTTAGTGATCATAAGAGTTTGAAATATCTCCTTGACCATAAATAGTTGAATATGAGGCATAAGAGATGGTTAGAATATTTAAAAGATTGTGATTTTTGTTTGAATTACCATCCGGGTAAAGCAAACTTAGTAGTTGATGCATTGAGTAGGAAATATTTACATATGTCGATTTTGATGGTACGAGAGTTCGAAATGATTGAACAATTTCGAGATATCAGTTTGATTTGTGAAGATACTTCTTATGGAGTTAAGCTTGGTATGTTGAAGCTTACTAGTGGCATTCTTAATGAGATTCGAGAAGGTCAGAAATCTGATTTAAGTTTGGTGGATCGATTGACTTTGATCAATCAGGGTCGAGATAGTGACTTTCAGATTGAAGAAAATGGTATCATGAGATGTCGTGATAGAGTTTTTGTTCCAAATATAGTTGAGTTGAAAAATAGTATCCTTGAGGAAGGGCATCGTAGTGGATATAGTATTCATTCGGGTGCTACGAAGATGTATCAAGACTTGAGGAAAATATTTTAGTGGCCCAGTATGAAGAAAGAAATTGCAGAGTTGTGTATTCTTGTTTGACTTGTCAGAAGTCGAAGGTCGAACATCAGAAATCGTTGGGTTTGATGCAACCATTGTCCATTATTGGATGAAAATGGGATAGTATTTCGATGGATTTAGTGTCCGGTTTACCTAGAACACCGAGTAATTTTCAGGATATTGGGTCATTATGGACAGACTGACGAAATCTGTTCACTTTATTCCAATCAGAATAGATTATCCATTGGAGAAGTTAGTAAAGCTGTATATTGAGAGGATTGTCCGTTTGCACGGTATTTCGTCTATTATTATGTCAGATAGGGATCCGAGATTTACTTCGAGATTTTGGAAAAATTTGCAAAATGCCTTTAGGTACGAAGTTACGTTTGAGTTCTGATTATCATCCATGGATAGATGGTCAGACTGAAAGGACAATTCAGTCACTTGAGGATCTTTTGAGAGCTTGTGTGATGGAAAAAGGAGGTAAGTGGGATATCTACTTGCCTTTAATTGAGTTTAGTTACAACAACAATTTCCATTCGAGTATCAGAATGACACCATTTGAAGCATTGTATCGTAGGAGGCGTAGGACTCCATTGTGTTGGTATGAGTCAGGAGTGAGTGTTGTGATTGGACCTGTGATAGTCTAGCAGACTACTGATAAGATTAAGATGATTCAGGAGAAGATGAAGATTTCTTAGAGTCGTCAGAAGATTTATCATGACAAGAGGAGGAAAGCACTTGAATTTGAAGAAGGAGATCATGTGTTTCTTCGAGTTAATCTGATAACTGATGTTGGTCGAGCATTTGGTCAAGCATTTGGTCAAGCATTGAAGTCACGTAAGTTAATGCAATATTTTATTGGTCCATATCAGATTTCAGAGTAGATATGTGAGGTGGCCTATCAAATTACTTTGCCACCGTCACTGGCTAGAATGTTGTTTATGATATGGGTGAACGGGTAAAGGAAATTGGAACTTGAACTATGCATTATGTGAAGTTTGGGGAGTATTTGGTAGGGATAAAAAGTAATTTTCGAGTCAAAAATAAGCAAAAATATGCTACTGCACAGGGTTTAACCGGTTACAATATTTTGCCTAGTTTTAAGGTAACCTGTTACCACCTGTCTGGACAACAACTTTATAAGTTTTCCAAAATTCATAACTTTCAAACCATAGCTCCATTTGGGTCACCGTTCAAAGTGTTAGGAAGCTAGTGCCATATTCTTTTCAATAAAAATGATCTTATTGACAATAGGTGATTTAATCGTTGTGTGGTTGTGTAAAATGATTTATATTTGTGTGTTGTGTGGTTTATGATTTGGTGTTTGATCGTAATGACACTTTTGGATATTTCTTGTTATGTGATGTTATGATGGTTTGGCGTGGTTATAATATGAAGGTGAATTATATGTAGATAATTTATGAAAATTTGCATGTATGTGCAATTGTATGGTAATTTAATTGTGATGAGTTATTGAAGATATGCATGGATGTTAAGATTTAGGAATGGTCATAATAGCGTATGGTTGTTGAAATTGCACATGCACCATTGTTGTCAAGAGGAAATTCTTTTTAGTTCCGTGAGAGCTAGTGACTTGTCCCAAACCTAGAGCGGGATTTAAAAGCTTAGGGAACATACTTTTGTATGTTATTGGTCTTGGGAACCAACCTGGTTTAAAGTAAAAACTGAAGAAAAATAACAGTGATTGGTATCATATGCATGAGTATTGCATTTAACTATTGCATTGAGTCATATTATGCTATGTCATAATATGAAGTTATGTGCATTATCTGAAAATGATGTATTTGTGAAATTGTGGATTGTGAGTGTATACTTGTGAATAGTATGAATAATTGGGTTATGTTATGTATGTATAGTATTTTTGAAGTGCGATTGAATTCACCTTATGCATGTATGTTATACATTATATATTATTATATGATTTTGATAATTATGTGAATTATCATCCTTTTATTGGAATGATGTTTTATACGATACCGCCCAGGTATTGAAAATTAGAGTTGCTTCTAGCAAGAGTGTAGTCGAAGGAGCTATCTTTATTTTCCTTTTCGTATTTTGGTTTTGGGTCATGCTCTGATGTTATGTAACACTGGAGAACAATTTTGAATTCGTGTTTTGAATGCATGGACTGAGGTCCAAGTTTCTTATGAAAGTAGTTCAAGTTTAAAAACAAGAAGAGTTTTCAAAAGGAGGGAGAAGATTTTTGAAATTAAAGAAGATGGGAGGAGAAGAAGAGACTATCCTAAAGCATAAGGTAAAAGCTAGGGATAAGAAGCGTCTAACCAACAAGAAGTCAATACTTGACATTATGAGTCAAGATAGAATTCCCATTATTTGGATTGAAACTAAGCAAGCAAAGATACTAGACCTCTTGAGAGAACTAAACATCAAGTGTATTAAGTCTTCACAAAAATTGGGTAGAGGAACGGTTGTATACGGGTGAATTCCATATTACAAACAAAGTATGTAATCACAATAACCTGCACACAAAACAAACAAACAACCCAATGTCTTGAGGTAAACCTCAAGAAATCCAGACAAAATATCCATTAAGGTCACAAGGTCTCAACCATAGGCCAAGGTTTCTAATCTTAAGTCCAAGAAGTCCAATACTCCATAATGCCAAGGATAGTAACAAAATAGTCCAAGTATCATTAAAGTTTTTTATGGTTCATGTTGATTATTAAGTATCTTCAAAAAAAAAGCTCAAGTGAGCAAAATAAAAATGAGAAGAATATAAAGGGGCTCAAGTAAGTAAAGATGAAAAGTAGCATGAAATGTAAATGCCAAAGTAAATGGTTCATAAAGTAAAGAGCATAAAGTAAAAAAACACAAAATAAAGTCAATTATTAGTAATTAGTGGTTAGTTGGATGACCATCTTGAAAGTTGCATTTAGAACTCATTAGAGGATTGGTGGAACCAAAGCCTCTACACAACAAGTTGCATTTGCTTTTTGTCAAGCATATCATCCATTTTGGAATCTTCAAAAGTAACATTTAATGATCAATGATGTTTAAGTGATCTGCGTTGACCAAAATTGATGAAGATCCATTAGAGGATTGGTAGAACCAAAGCATCCACACAATGAATTTCAAGGTTATAGGATCAAAGAGATCAAATTAACATACTTGGGCTTGCAAACATAGGTTTGGGCCACGAATGATCTTTTATTCAAATCGGACAAAATTTAGTGCTATGTTAAGGAATCGTAAGTGGACTTGTGTAGAAGTTGCACCTATTTTGAGGCCGGTCAATAACAATCTATGCACCATTTATTTTGAGACATGATATAGAGATCATGCTCCAATAACACTTAGTGCAATAAGAAAGGGATGAGGTGAAGAAGGGTGGGAAAGAATATACAAACCACATTTGAATTAAAATTTAATCAAACTATTATTAAAATTATTCATCCATATTTATAGAGTTATACTCAACACCATGGATCCAATAATGTTAACAAAGTTCATGATAAAAAATTCAACCCCAGATCAGCAAGTAAATAATCACAAAATAATATTACATTTAATATATACATTAAAAAGGGTTTTAAAATGATTTAAAATAGAAATAAGAGAGAAAAATATCAACCATGTTCAAATTAATCAATAAACATTAAATAAAACCATAGAAAAATCATAAATGAACTCAAACTTTTTTATAAAATTTTTGGTAATTTTTTAAAGTCATAAACTATTTTTTAAAATTAAAAGAAATGAGTAAAATAAACCAAAAATGATAAAAAATAACAAAGTCAGAAATAAAAAATAAATGAGGTCACTAATATTTGTCACATTTAAAACAATTCAAATAAAGTGAAAATTTATAAAAAATATCCAAACACAAAATAAAATTGTAAAAAAAATAAAAATCAGAAAGAGAAAAATCAAAAATATTTTTCATAATTTTTTCAGATTTTTTGGACTTAAAATTAATTTTCTATGATTTTTTGAAGTTTAAAACAATTAAAATAAAAATCAGAAAATGAAATATCAAACAAAAAATATATGGGTCATCTGATCATTGTTAAAACACGTTAGTAAACAGATCAAGTGGACGTGGAGCGTTGTGCATGTTATGGACTTAAGTGAATAAAACACTAGATCACTAAATAAATTAGAAATAAAAAAAACAAATGGCACACCATCATTGGTTGGAAGATGACACATTGGTCATCTTCAACCTCCAGCCAACGTGAAATACAAGTCTCTTAAACTGTAAAATCAGAAGCTTAGACCTAAGCCATTCGCTTCGTCTCATCAAGATGAAGATAACCACACCTTCACAAATAATTTATATAAATTGTAGCTCAAGCAATTTGGAAGGAATGTTTTGAAAAGGAATTTGAAAATTCATGGCCAAAACGTGTTTCCAGTTAGAAGAAAGTGTTGCGACTAGAACCAGGACAATGAGAGCTTCACAATGATATCAAAGTTTGGAAGAATTGATGGAGAAATCTACCTATTGAAGTTAACTTGTAGAGCTTTGAAACTGGACTTCTACGGATCAATATAGGTCATGATTCTTAACGATAATTGTATGGGTAGTGTGATCGGTGGATCTGGAACTGACTGTTTTTAAGCTGGTTTCGCGAAATGTCGCGGTAAGCAAGAGTCGCCACCGTCTTTTATTTTCTCCAATAAGGAAAGGACAAAAGCACAGAAAAATTCCTTATGAGATTTGTTTCTCGGTTCGGGAGGTAGATTATAGAAAGGGAAGGTGTTAGCACCCTTTCTATCCATGGTTATCCATGGGCTCTTAGATACTTGCTCATTGTGTTTTCAAAATGTTTGTTTGCTTTTCAAGGTGAGTGGGTTTTGAAAAAGTTTCGTTTGAAAAATTTCTAAGTAACTCTTGTATCTGTCCTCAAGAGTGTATGAAAAATTGCTTTCGAAAGCTTTTTGAAAAGTGTGTTGGTGTGGAAAGTATTTTGAATTGTTTTTGAAATTAGAGCAAGTATCAAGAGTCGTCTACCTACCCTAAGGAATTCGTCTGTGTAAATGTCCTTTAAAGTAGTGCCATCCCACCATTGAGAGGTAGGTAGCACCACCGTTGGAGGTGTTTGGGTCAATTCGAAGGTTCGGGACATGGTGATCACCAGAGCAATGGGAAGACACCTTAGAAGCTACCCTCATGCCAGGTTCCCGGATCATGAGGACTTACTAAGACATCCTCTACTCGACGACCACCTTTCGAGGGGCAAGGCAACAGTGAAGCGTACCCTGGGGGTGGTGTGTGCGATTCGTGTGTTGTTTTCATTTGCATTTATCTTGTCATGTTATTGGTGTTCTACGCTCGTTTTTATTTTGTCCATACATTCTTTCATGCCATTTATTTAACAGTTAAAATATTTGCGGGAAAGTAAAGATCTAAAGCTATTACAAAGGCGCGGGTCCACATCGCCAAAAGTTTCTCGAACCCGATTTGACAGAAAATAAATAAAGTAAAAGAAAATAAGGAATTAAAAGTGCGAGCAATTATTTACACGGCTTTGGGAGAGGTACATAAATATTTAAACGGAAAAGAAATAAGTATGCGAATTGATAAGAAATTAAGAACGAGGGCGTTGGCCCCTTTTGCAAAAATTAAATTAATGATGGAGTTAATCAATTAAAAAAGAAAGAACTTGTTTTTTTGGTATTTTTTAGTATTTATGACATTAAAGAAAATTAAATTAATTTAAAGTCAAGTAACTAATTCTAATACTAATTGTTTTTAATTTATTAAAGAAAATGCATTAAAGTTAAAACCTAGAATTAAAACTAATTAATTATAAAATTTATTTACAAAATTAATCGTTAATGATATTTATAATAAAAATATTTAATTAATTAAAAAAAGATAAAAAGTGCTAAAGGCCTATTTTTGTTATTTTTGGTTTATTGTGAAAAAAGAATTAAATTATAACCTAAAATTAAATCTAAATTAATCACATACAAATTTATTTATGAAAATACTTAAAATAAAATATTTTATTATTTTTTCTCTTTTTTCTGATTTTTATATGTTTTTTTATATTTTGAAAATATTAATTAATTAAAAGAAAGCAACAATTAAAAGAATATAAAAATAATAAAAAAGAACAAAGAAAAGAAAGAAAATTGTAAAACCTAAGGGGGTGAAGCCCCTAATTTGGAGGTATAAATGGAGAAATCTGGCCCAATAAGCCTGACCCGCTTGACTTTTTCGAGTAGCATGCTGAAGCGTGGACCAGGGTGCAACGTGTTCTTTAGATCTATGCCTTTGATTTGATCTCCCAGGACGCGTGTACACTGGGTTCTGAAGGTGTACCATGGTATTCATCATTGATGCTGCATGTGAACGTGAACTGGAAAATAATATTGGAATTGTGAAGACCTGGGGCTCGAACCCAGGTCATGTGCTTTGCCACCACTATCACTTGCCAGCTGAACCACGCGTATTTCTTGTATATCCTATAGCAAACAAACATTCTAATATAAAACAATTCCTTAATGTCTTCAGCGCGCGAATTTTTGAACTGGCCTATCACCATTTTCCAACACATCATCTTCTTCATGTTCCTGAAAGATAAACAGCATAAGCAACGGTTTTCACACTGTTGCAGAAGGTACCATATGAAAAAATAACGAATAGGCCATAAGGCCTCATAAATTGATCGCGAGTGTTGGCTTCCCTTCGTCCAAACGTGTTGAATCCAATGGTCTTGGTCTCAGCCTCTAATTTTACCTTATTTCAAAAGCCCTAATTCTAAGGTTGAAGAACCCTAAATATCAACAATGGCATCTTTGCATATAACACATAAAAACGCAATTAGTTCACATGGTAAGCACCAGAATGCATCATTGAATAAGAATATATAAATTAAACGTCATGAAAATGCCTCAAAGTTAATATACGAGTATGCAATTTTATGAGAAAAATTTGGATTCTGTACAGCGATTCTTGAGGTTTGGAGGACTGTTTTTGATTGGGAATCATCCAATGATGCTTGAGGAAGCTAATGAGATAGCAATCGTGGCCTGAAACCTCCTGCAAGTTGGTTTTCAGATTTGAGATTTTCTTGTAAAAGTGTGAGTTTTTGTTCAAGGTTCCTGCGCAGCTTTTTGTCTCATCTTGGTCTATATCACTTGTACATGTCTTATGCAATGTGTATGAATGATAGTTATGGCCAATAAAGCCTTGCTTTGATGATTTGGATTTTCACATAAACCACCATTATCACACTTTCCATTTTTGCCTCATTTTGAATTCTTGCCTTGTTTACTCCTTTGCACGAATTTGGTAGGCACATAATGATGTTTCAAGGCTAGTAAAAACCAAATATTCCCTTTTAAATTAATTTTTGAATTTCTTTTGATTTTAGAAGATTTAAGATTAATTAAATCCAATAAAAATCAATAAAAATGAAAAAATTAATAAAAAAAATCTGAAATAAAAGGTGGGACACGTGGGAAGCATGGCCAAGTTAATTCAAGTGGAAAAAGTGGGCCCCTTTTGTCAAAAATGAGATTTCAAGGATAAATGATTTTGGCCATTTCACAAAAATTTCCCAACTTCTCCAATGCATAACTTGCTCAATTTTTAAGCTTTGCTCATGTTCTTGGACATTTTGGAAATGTTTTTGAGTCCTCTAACCAATTCCTTTGGTCCCATGTCATTTTGATTTACCAATCTCAAGTTATGGCCTTTGACTTAAAGTCCCTTTTTGTTGACTTTTGAAAATGACCTATAATGTTGAAATTGATAACTTTTTGTGAGAGCATTTCTTGGACTTGAAGTATGAAGGTGAGTTGTAGGAAATGTCTTTCTCTTCAAAATGAGATTTGGATGGAATTTTTCTGATAATCCATGTGAAAGTTATGCCCTGGTCAATTTCAGTTGACTTTTTCAACTGTCCAAAAATAGAAACTTTTGCATCTTGATGATTTTTGAGCCAAATTTTGAGAATCATGATCAAGCATTGATCAAATGATGTTTGTGGCTTCAAAATGATATGTTGACCAAAAATTTGAACTTTTGACTGTCAAATGACCATTTTGCCCCTACAGTTGACTGTAGTGCAATTAGGGTTTTTGACTGTGCAACTTTGTGCTGAAAGTCTTGAAACTTGATATGAGGATGCTTGACCATATTTGGTGGCATGTGAGACTTGATTGGACCTTTGAAAACTTCATTTTCTTGATCATGATACAAACCCTAATTTTGACTGTATGGGAGACCTTTGCACTGTGCAACCCTTGAGGAATTTTGCAGTTTGACTTGGCAAATCTTTGAAGAATCTGGGAGGGCAAATCTTGGGGTACAACAGTTGCCCCTGTTCAATCTTCTTAGACCTGAGGATGCAGATTGGCTGACGTGCCTTTCGTAATCCGAGGGTAGAAGATGATTGAACATTAGAGTGCCCAGAAATTTGCGCTCACATAGTAGCAGTGATGGGAATGGGCTTATAGATGCCATTTAGAGGTTGACGAAATAGGATGATGGGCTTATAGATGCCATCTGGATGTTGATCGCGTAAGAGATTCCTTAGCGAAAAACCTGCATACCTGCAAAAGAAAAATGAGTACCTGACACGCTGCAAGAACTGGTTTTCAGATGTTTGGCATAGATATGTCCTGACTGGTTACAGGAGCTGGGTCTGGAGCTTCAAAAGATGATGAATGAACCAGGGATGGTTGCTACCTTGGCATGAATGGTAAGAGAACCTTGGGTGACTTTAACTTCAACAACGCTCGCTGAGAAAATCTTGGTGGGAATTACCATCTTCGCAGGATCGGGAAGAGAACCATAGGCCATTATAATCTGAAAGGGAATCACCTCATTCACCGTTGGAGAGGGAACCCTAGGAAATTATAATCTGAAAGGAATTATCACCTCACTCACCGTTGGAGAGGGAACCATTAGAAAAGGAATTATCGCCTCACTCACCGTCGGAGAGGGAACCATAGGAAAGGAATTATCACCTCACTCACCGTCGGAGAGGGAACCATAGGAAAGGAATTATCACCTCACGCACCATCGGAGAGGGAACCATTAGAAAATGAATTATCACCTCACTCACCGTCGGAGAGGGAACCATAGAAAAGGAATTATCACCTCACTCACCGTCGGAGAGGGAACCATTAGCAAAGGAATTATCACCTCCACAACGTCGGGAGAGAACCAAAGGAAAGGAATTATCACCTCACGCACCATCGGAGAGGGAACCATTAGAAAAGGAATTATCACCTCACTCACCGTCGGAGAGGGGACCATAGGAAATTATAATCTGAAAGGAATTATCACCTCACTCACCGTTGGAGAGGGAACCATTGGAAAAGGAATTATCGCCTCACTCACCGTCGGAGAGGGAACCATAGGAAAGGAATTATCACCTCACTCACGGTCGGAGAGGGAACCATAGGAAAGGATTTATCACCTCACGCACCATCGGAGAGGGAACCAAAGGAAATTATAATCTCAAAAGCGGGCGTTTGAGAAAAACCTGGAATGGAATTATCATCTCCACAACATCGGGAGAGAACCATAGGAAATTAATTATCACCTCACGCACCATCGGAGAGGGAACCATTAGAAAAGGACTTACCACCTCACTCACCGTCGGAGAGGGAACCATAGGAAATTATAATCTCAAAAGCGGGCATTTGAGAAAAACCTGGAATGGAATTATCATCTCCACAACGTCGGGAGAGAACCATAGGAAATTATAATCTCAAAAGCGGGCGTCTGAGAAAAACCTTCGATAACTTCTACTGAGTCTTCATCAGAAAAATCTGTTGGGAGTCGATTTAGCTGGACTAGAGAAGGCCTTGGACTGGATAAGAAATCTTTGGGGTCGATTAACTGAACCGGTCTAGGTCTTGAAATATGATTGAGAATTTAGCTGAACTTTCCTGAAAGAATAGAGGTCAGTCATATGCAATGCATGATATGGATCAAGCAATGATGTTCTCAACATAAATGAGATTTATATGATATAATGCGTCTATGCATGCTATAATGATGTATGTGATGTTTAGGAATGTATGCTTTCGTCTAGGAAAGTAAATCCTTGACGGGTGCCGGGAAGTCATATCCTGGGCTGATGTTGAAGAATAGATTTCGCTTCCGCTGGGGATGATAGCTGCAAGAATGCCAATAGGGGAAGATAACTCCGTTGCGGAATAAACTTGGCAAATGGAAGATTCTGCAGGGAGAAAAGATACTCTAGCGACCATGCTGGGAAGCAATACTCTGTGGGAAGAGGGATGCCTTGTTGAGTGTTGATGATAACTTGCTGGGGATAAGAAGACTCCGTCGAGGACGCTCTTTCCGTGGCTTTTGGCTGAGGATAACCCAGTTATATCCTGTTAAGGAAATAACTCTTTAAATAAAGCCGGACGACGCGTTCGTGCTCTGCGAGGGGATAAGCTTCCAGAATCTACTGGGGATAAGCTTACTGCTTGGGGAGATGACTTCCAACTTTCCGGGGGAAACTGGATTGGATTCTCCTGGGGAAGTTTTGAACTGCGGGGGAAGTGATTCCTTTGAATGTTGATATACCACCGGGGAACAATCTTTAGACCAAGACTGCCGGGGATGCTTGTTATGAATATGTATGCTGCTGGGGAATGTTGAGATCTGCGGGAGGATATCCAACTTCCTTAAGGCCTGATAATATAACTTGGAGAGAGTGTACTGACTGCTGGCTCACTCTCTGGGGAATTAGGACATACTGGTCGTGCCCTTTAACTGAACCTACCTTGGTACCTTGGAGGATAGAATAACTAGATTGCTTAGACAACTCTTTATTGCCCCTGTTTCTAATGTTACCTGTAATTAATCCTTTGTTTCGTATGCAAATATTTATGAGTTAGCAAATTATTGTCAATGCATATATCACAAATTGAACCTTGGACGTTCTTCGCAAAACAAAACAGAAAAAAGAAAAAACAATTGGCACTTTTAACTGAAAAGTATATTTGTATTGATTCTTTGAATGGCCCGAAAATAGGCGTTTTGTGTACAAGAGGCTGACGTCCTAGTAAGAGAACGCCGCCGAACAAAAGAGTTTATACAAATTTTGTACAAAAGAAAATAAAACAGCTGTGTGAAATGAATGATCCCACTGGGTTTCAACTCCGCTATTGCCGTTATATCTCCGAGCGTCTCATCACTTGATGACCTAAACAAAGATGAAGCTGACTGATCGATGCCGTCTGAACTTGATGTAGATACCGGATTCTGGATGCAAAGTGATCAATGAGACATAGTATTACGCTTTTATCCCTAATTTTTGCCTGGACCGCCCTTTCGGGTTTTCAGTCCACCGGGATACCCATTTTTGCCCAAGCCGCCTTTTCAGGTTTTCGACTTGCCGGGTGTACAGATTTTTTTATTTCATCCCTTCATTTTGCCCGAACCCTTTTGGTTCGACGGGAAGCCCTAATTTTTGCCTAGGCATGTCAGCCTAGCGGGTCTTTTTATGCGTAGTATCTTTTTACTATGTCTGCATTGGCGGGGTGAGGAAGGTCGTCACCATCCATGTTGGTTAGAATCATGGCTCCTCCCGAGAACACATGTTTAACCACAAATGGCCCTTCGTACGTAGGGGTCCATTTGCCCCTTGGATCACTCTGAGGAAGGATGATTGGCTTGATTACCAGATCCCCAACTTGATATTCCTGTGGTCTGACCTTTTTGTTAAATGCCCTGATCATCCGTTTCTGATACGTCTGACCATGGCAGATAGCAGCAAGTCTCTTTTCATCAATAAGGTTGAGCTGATCAAGTCGTGTCTGGATCCAATCATCCTCGTTCTGATTTGCATCCTTCATTATCCGGAGAGAGGGTATTTGGACTTCGATCGGTAAGACTTCCTCCATACCATAAACCAAAGAGAAAGGAGTTGCCCCGGTTGACGTCCTAGCTGAGGTACGGTACCCATGTAGAGCGAACGGTAACATCTCGTGCCAATTTTTATAGGTCACTGTCATCTTCTGCACGATTTTCTTGATATTTTTATTTGCTGCTTCTACAGCCCCATTCATCTTCGGTCTGTAAGGAGAAGAATTGTGGTGCTGTATCTTGAACTGTTCGCAGAGCTCAGTGATCATCTTGTTACTCAGATTGGTACCGTTATCTGTAATAATTCTCTCAGGGACACCGTATCGACAGATCAGGTTATGCCGAATGAACCGTGCCACAACAGTCTTGGTTACCGTAGCATAGGATGCTGCTTCGACCCACTTTGTAAAGTAATCAATCGCTACAAGGATGAAGCGATGCCCGTTAGATGCCGTAGGTATGATCTCACCAATCATGTTAATGCCCCACATTGCAAAAGGCCAAGGTGCGGTCAGAACATTCAGGGGAACTGGAGGAACATGCACCTTGTCTGCATAAATCTGGCACTTATGGCATGTCCTGGAATGTTGGTAGCAGTCAGCTTCCATTGTGGACCAGTAATATCCTGCCCGAAGGATCTTCTTAGCCATAGTGTGCCCACTGGAATGTGTACCAAAGGTCCCTTCATGCAGCTCTTCCATGATCCTTTCTGCTTCAGTCTTATCCACACAACGCAGTAAGGTTGAATCATGGTTTCGCTTGTACAAGATGCCGTTGCTAAGGAAGAATTTTGCCGCGAACCTCCTCAGGAACTTCTTATCGTTGACAGAGGCACCTTCAGGGTATTCCTGAGTTTCCAGATATCTCTTCACCTCATGGTACCACGGCTTCTCAGTCACCGTCTCAGTCTCGAGATCACAACAGTATGCCGGTTCGTCCAATTTCCAGATGATGACCCGGGGAGCCTCATTGTCCCACTTGACTTTGAACATAGAAGACATTGTAGCTAACGCGTCCGCTAACTGATTCTCCTCTCTCGGGAAATGTTCAAAGGTTATCTCGGTGAAGTGGGGGATCATTGTCAACACACATTCTTTGTAAGGAATAAGATTCGGATGTTTCGTATCCCACTCGCCTTTGATCTGGTTGATCACGAGAGCGGAATCTCCGAAGACACTCAGAAACTTGATCCTTAAGTCAATTGCAGCTTTGAGTCCCATGACGCACGCCTCATACTCCGCCATGTTGTCGGTGCAGTTGAAACATAGCCGGGCAGTGAGTGGAGTATGAGTGCCTTGAGGGGATATGATTACGGCGCCGATACCGTTACCCAAAGCATTGGAGGCTCCGTCAAAGTGCATAGACCATCAGGATCCTGGTTCAGGTCCTTCATCTGGTCCAGGTACTTCACAATCTGTCACTATCATGATGCTTTCATCCGGAAACTCGAAGTTCATTGATTGATAGTCATCTACGGCCTGATGTGCCAAGTGGTCTGCCAATACACTTCCCTTGATGGCTTTCTGGGTCGTGTACTGAATGTCGTATTCTGTCAAGATCATTTGCCATCTTGCAATTCTCCCAGACAGAGCAGGCTTTTCGAATATATACTTTATAGGATCCATCTTTGAGATCAATAAGGTAGTGTGAGTCAGCATATACTGTCTCAGCCGGCGAGCAGCCCATACCAAAGCGCAGCAAGTTTTCTCAAGCAGTGAGTATCGGGTCTCACAGTCGGTAAACTTTTTGCTAAGGTAATAAATGGCATGCTCTTTTCGGCCAGACTCGTCATGCTTCCCCAGCACACACCCCATTGAGTTGTCAAGTACTGTCAGGTAAAGTATCAGAGGTCTCCCTTCAACCGGTGGCATAAGGATGGGTGGTTCTTGGAGATACTCTTTGATTCTGTCAAAAGCAGCCTGACATTCATCATTCCAACGTACTACCTGATCTTTCTTCAGCAGCTTGAAGATTGGCTCACAGGTAGCAGTCAGGTGTGAGATGAATCGAGCAATGTAATTCAGGCGTCCTAAAAAGCCTCTGACTTCCTTCTCTGTCCTAGGAACTGGCATCTCTTGAATAGCTTTAACCTTGGCAGGGTCCACTTGAATACCCTTGTCGCTTACAACGAAGCCTAGCAACTTCCCGGACCTTACCCCGAAGGTGCACTTGTTCGGGTTCAACCTCAGCTTGTACAGTTTCAGACGGTCAAACAGCTTCTGCAGATGATCAAGGTGTTCTTCCTCAGTCTGGGACCTTGCGATCATGTCATCAACATACACTTCTATCTCATGATGGATCATATCATGAAATAAAGCAACCATGGCACATTGGTAGGTTGCCCCAGCGTTCTTTAGTCCAAAAGGCATGACCTTGTAGCAGAAGGTGCCCCACTGAGTAACAAATGTAGTCTTTTCCATGTCTTCAGGTGCCATCTTTATCTGATTGTAACCTGAAAAGCCATCCATGAAAGAGAATACCTTGTGTTGAGCTGTATTATCAACAAGGACGTCAATGTGAGGTAGGGGGAAGTCATCTTTGGGGCTGGCCCTGTTCAGATCCCTGTAGTCAACACACATTCTGACCTTACCGTCCTTCTTAGGTACCGACACCACATTAGCAACCCACTGAGGGTAAGAAGTCACTGCAAGAAACCCGACATCAAACTGCTTCATAACCTCGGCTTTAATCTTCTCAGACATCTCTGGACGCATACGGCGGACCTTTTGCTTAACCGGAGGGCAATCTTCCTTAGTTGGCAAGTGATGGACCACAATATCGGTATCCAACCCGGGCATGTCTTCGTAGGACCAGGCAAAGATCTCCATATAATCATGTAGCATCTGAGTCAACCGTTGTTTCACGCTGAGCTCTAGGTTGGCACCAATCTTTACCTCTTTCCTGTCTTCTTCAGTACCCAAGTTTATTGTTTCCACTGGCTCTTCATGGGGTTGAATTGCCCTCTCTTCCTAAAGTAACAGTCTTGCAAGCTCGCCAGGCACTTCGCAATCATCTTCACCTTCGTCTTCGGCTAAGTTGATCGGATTTTCGAAGTCATAATTGGCGGTAGCAGAGTCGTTACCAGTGAGATCCAGAGTGGATTGAAACCTGTATGAGTGAGTGTGTGTAAATACAGCTGTTTTGCAATATGTAAAGAAAGGAAAGATAAGGAGCGCAAAATTTTAAATGTGAAAAACGTCCAATGCTTTTATTTATGATATATGAAATGACAATTTATATGCCCTCACAAATAAAACCGCGGTGTCTCGGGTAAGACACCGGGCCGTAGAGTTTATTTAATTGTTTATTACAAATACCAAAAACATAGGAATTCATTACTTAGTAACAAGAGAAACATGTAAGTTGTCCTTTGCACTCCAATTGTTAGGTCCACTGTCGGTTGCCGGGTAGATCCAGTTGTCAAACTCGGCTTCATCCACTTCGTCTTCGTCCCCAATAGCATTCACTCCATGAGCAGGCAGGGGAGCTGTCACTACATTAGGCTTCTCAGATGCCTCAAACTGTACCTCCTTGGCGTCAATAAGGTCCTGCAGCTTGTTCCTTAATGCCCAACAGTCATCAGTGGAGTGCCCCGGGCCATCAGAATGGTAGGCACAACGGGCATTCGGGTTGTACTTGGGAGATGTAGTATTTGGGAACTTCGGAGCCTTTCTGACGGTTACTAGATTGGTGGATAGCAACTGTGGCAGGATCTGTGATAAGGTCATGCTCAAGCGGGTAAACTCTCTCCGGGGTCTTTCAGCCCTTTGAGGATTGGTCGGCCGAGGAGCGGCAGCAGGCTTGGCAATCAATACCGCACTGACAGATTGGCGGCGCTCAGGTCGCTCTGGTCTCCGGGAGCTATATACAGCACTAGCCTCCTTTTTGAAGGGTTTCTTTTCAGCATTGGAGGCAGTAACCTTCTGTATCTTCCCTAATTTTATACCTGCCTCGATCCTTTCACCAGTCAGGATCAGATCAGTAAACCCAGCAGAGGAATTACCAATGAGATGATTGAAAAATGGACCAGATAGGGTCCCCAAAAACATATCCACCAGCTCCCGGTCCGTCAATGGCGGCTGCACCCTGCCAGCCAGATCTCTCCATTTCTGTGCGTACTCCTTAAAACCTTCACCCGACCCTAGCGACATACCCTGGAGTTGGGTACGCGTAGGAGCGAGGTCAGAATTATATTGATACTGCTTGTAAAAAGCAGTGGCCAGATCCTCCCAGTTACGAATGTTGATTCCATCCAGCTGATAGAACCATTCGAGGTGAGTCCCTGAAAGACTCTCCTGGAAGAAGTGGATCCAAAGGTTCCTATCTGCTGTGTAAGGCTGGATCTTCCTTACATAAGAACGGAGGTGCATCTTGGGACAGGAAGCTCCGTCATACTTCACAAAGGCAGGTGCCTTGAACTTGTGTGGAATCACCACCCCAGTAGATAACCCCAAGTCTCCGAAATCCAGTCCAGGCACACGCTGAATTTCCATAGCCTTTAATCTGTCCTCCAGCTGCTTGTACCGGTCTTCAGCAGGAGGGTACTGTTCGTCGTTGAAGTCTGTTTCAGTATCAGAGCCCACAGGAGTAGGGACCTCCCTTTCTTGGTGACTACCTTCCCCCACAGATGGAGTAGTCCTCTCAGCCTCAACCTGTAAGGTGTTCCCGAGTCTGCGCCCAGTGTTAAATAGCACAGTCCTCCTCTTCTTCTTAGTCTTCTTCAGAAGCATGGTCTTCAATTCCTGTTGACCCTGAGCCAAACCCTTGATCAGCTCTTGAAATTGGGCGTTCTGCGCCTGAAGAGCCTTGATAGATGCCTCGGTTGATGATTCAGGGTTCATGATGCTGAAATAAACAGCGAAGAACAGTCAGCAGCCTGAAAAGAAGAGTACCTGTGATGCATATGATGAATGATATGTGTTTATGCAATGCATTCAAGAGTTCGAAAATTCAAATTTGTTGTAGACAAAAAGGAACACACGTTATTATTAAGAAAATAATTGTTCAGTACATTAAAGCCTCATAGGCAAACATTACAAAGCAGATCAATCCCAAAAGACACTACGCATCCTTTTCGGAGCAATATAGGTATTGAGATTCCTCTCCTCGTGCAGTAGGTGGGTGAGCTCCAAGACCTTTTTCTCACTGGCATGTAGATTGGTTTCCAGAGAATTCCATTCTTCCTTAAGCTGGATCCAACTCTTCTGCATCTCTTCCCAGGACGTGGGCATGTCAGGATGTTGAATGGTGTAGGACACCTCTCCTTCCAAGTCTGGCTCTTTGATCACGGGGAGAACATGAGGATAGGGCATCACCAGCTTCTGGGAGCGGGCTCGTACCCATTTGAGATAAGGCTCCAATGGGATGGAGTTCCTGTGTCCCAGGGTCTTGCTGTCTATTTTGCTGGGCATCCTCCAAGCTTTGATAAATTTCTGGCGAAGTCCTTGCGTATCCTTGTCGAAGTCAAAAACTATGTCAGGAATTAACATCTCATGAGGGCCATCTTTCCGAGCATAACCAAACTGTCTCCAAGCCAGGCACGGGTTGTAATTAATACCTCCTCTGATTCCAAGTAAAGGAACATTAGGGTACTCCCCACAACGATCAATGATAGTGACATCCTCTCTGGACCGAGAACACAAATGTATATCTGCATGTGTAAGAGTCATCAACCGTTGTGACCACCTCAAACCTCGCTCGTTCTTCAAAACTGATTGTGGAAGGTGCGAAATAAACCACCTTCCCAGGAGGGGAGTCCAGCACATAAGAACACCCCTTTTTCTCATGGTTCGAGTGTAACATGAGTGAAGGATGTCCCCCAGCAACGTAGGTATAGGATTCCTGGACATGAAGACCTGGACAACACTGATATCTATAAGCTGATCTGGTTTAGGGAACAACACCAACCCATAGACAAGGAGGGCTACAATTTCTTCAAAGGCTTGTAGGTCAAGGGAATTCCAACACTCTTGGGCCTTCTCAAACAGAAACTTTGCCAAGAATCCTTTGATACCATTTCTGGCTTCCCAATGCCCCTTGATGTCAGATGGTTGTAGGCATAATGCTTTAGCTACTTCTTCAAGTTTTGGTTCCCTTTCCGTACCGTTGTAGGGTAGTTGATTGAGAATGGGAATCTTCAGAAGTTGGGAAAACTCTTCTAGAGTAGGCACCAGCTGATAATCCGGGAAAGTAAAACAGTGATGCAGAGGGTCAAAGAATTGGAAAAGGACCTTTACCATTTCTTCCTCAATATTGGTATTGACCAAGCTGATGAGTCTACCATGCCTTTCACTGAATGACGAGTTCTCGGGAATCCTGGATGTAAGCTCCTTGAGCTGAGGAGGGACCCTTATAAGGTTGATCTGAATTGTCTTTCTGCGGATAGTTTCCATGTCCTACAAAACAAGAACAAAGATGAAGGTTCGAACTCCTGAAATGGTTAGGGGATGCATATGATGCTGTATGATGTTATGATGCTATGGTTAAACACACCACAAATATTTACAAGGGCAAACATGTAAGGCACACAAGTCACACAAGACAAGCCCTTAGAGTTTAGGCCAGCATGGGGTCTGGGTATTACCCTCTTGAAGTTGGTGGGCTCAAACCTGTTATATCAAAGTAACCAGGTTCTAAGGATCTCAATATCATTGGATTGCTTTCATTGTTCATCGTTTCGATTTAGCCACTGACTGGAAATCAAAATATCCCAAGAAAACAACCCTCAATTGAGTGTAGTATCGAGTATCAACCGACTTCGGAGTACACCAAAGTAGTCATCTCACTACC
The DNA here is from genome assembly GCA_948472305.1 of Vicia faba. NCBI lineage: Eukaryota > Viridiplantae > Streptophyta > Magnoliopsida > Fabales > Fabaceae > Vicia > Vicia faba. The sequence continues at coordinate 1,221,469,990 of OX451739.1, read as the reverse complement.
ATAAAGAGGCCAAGATGGTTCAATTAAGGTTCCTAAGGTCTGTTGATGCTTCACGACACCACACGGAGGCCCCGTACTCTCCTTGATTGACTCAAGGGTTACCGGTACACACCAAAGTGCCACATCAACGTAGCAGACTGCTTCAACCATGTCGGTATACCCCGCACAGTTCCCTCACAGCCTTGTTGCTACTTTCTAAGAAGGTACCCCCAGATCCGGGTTAGGATCTATAGAACTCCCAAGACAGTCCCACAATAATAAAGCAAACAAGTCAAAGCAATTGAAAACACAGTGATCTTAGTCCTAAGGTACACATCACTTTAAGTTAACTCCCCAGCAGAGTCGCCAGTTCTGTGATCGGTGGATCTGGAACTGACTGTTTTTAAGCTGGTTTCGCGAAATGTCGCGGTAAGCAAGAGTCGCCACCGTCTTTTATTTTCTCCAATAAGGAAAGGACAAAAGCACAGAAAAATTCCTTATGAGATTTGTTTCTCGGTTCGGGAGGTAGATTATAGAAAGGGAAGGTGTTAGCACCCTTTCTATCCATGGTTATCCATGGGCTCTTAGATACTTGCTCATTGTGTTTTCAAAATGTTTGTTTGCTTTTCAAGGTGAGTGGGTTTTGAAAAAGTTTCGTTTGAAAAATTTCTAAGTAACTCTTGTATCTGTCCTCAAGAGTGTATGAAAAATTGCTTTCGAAAGCTTTTTGAAAAGTGTGTTGGTGTGGAAAGTATTTTGAATTGTTTTTGAAATTAGAGCAAGTATCAAGAGTCGTCTACCTACCCTAAGGAATTCGTCTGTGTAAATGTCCTTTAAAGTAGTGCCATCCCACCATTGAGAGGTAGGTAGCACCACCGTTGGAGGTGTTCGGGTCAATTCGAAGGTTCGGGACATGGTGATCACCAGAGCAATGGGAAGACACCTTAGAAGCTACCCTCATGCCAGGTTCCCGGATCATGAGGACTTACTAAGACATCCTCTACTCGACGACCACCTTTCGAGGGGCAAGGCAACAGTGAAGCGTACCCTGGGGGTGGTGTGTGCGATTCGTGTGTTGTTTTCATTTGCATTTATCTTGTCATGTTATTGGTGTTCTACGCTCGTTTTTATTTTGTCCATACATTCTTTCATGCCATTTATTTAACAGTTAAAATATTTGCGGGAAAGTAAAGATCTAAAGCTATTACAAAGGCGCGGGTCCACATCGCCAAAAGTTTCTCGAACCCGATTTGACAGAAAATAAATAAAGTAAAAGAAAATAAGGAATTAAAAGTGCGAGCAATTATTTACACGGCTTTGGGAGAGGTACATAAATATTTAAACGGAAAAGAAATAAGTATGCGAATTGATAAGAAATTAAGAACAAGGGCGTTGGCCCCTTTTGCAAAAATTAAATTAATGATGGAGTTAATCAATTAAAAAAGAAAGAACTTGTTTTTTTGGTATTTTTTAGTATTTATGACATTAAAGAAAATTAAATTAATTTAAAGTCAAGTAACTAATTCTAATACTAATTGTTTTTAATTTATTAAAGAAAATGCATTAAAGTTAAAACCTAGAATTAAAACTAATTAATTATAAAATTTATTTACAAAATTAATGGTTAATGATATTTATAATAAAAATATTTAATTAATTAAAAAAAGATAAAAAGTGCTAAAGGCCTATTTTTGTTATTTTTGGTTTATTGTGAAAAAAGAATTAAATTATAACCTAAAATTAAATCTAAATTAATCACATACAAATTTATTTATGAAAATACTTAAAATAAAATATTTTATTATTTTTTCTCTTTTTTCTGATTTTTATATGTTTTTTTATATTTTGAAAATATTAATTAATTAAAAGAAAGCAACAATTAAAAGAATATAAAAATAATAAAAAAGAACAAAGAAAAGAAAGAAAATTGTAAAACCTAAGGGGGTGAAGCCCCTAATTTGGAGGTATAAATGGAGAAATCTGGCCCAATAAGCCTGACCCGCTTGACTTTTTTGAGTAGCATGCTGAAGCGTGGACCAGGGTGCAACGTGTTCTTTAGATCTATGCCTTTGATTTGATCTCCCAGGACGCGTGTACACTGGGTTCTGAAGGTGTACCATGGTATTCATCATTGATGCTGCATGTGAACGTGAACTGGAAAATAATATTGGAATTGTGAAGACCTGGGGCTCGAACCCAGGTCATGTGCTTTGCCACCACTATCACTTGCCAGCTGAACCACGCGTATTTCTTGTATATCCTATAGCAAACAAACATTCTAATATAAAACAATTCCTTAATGTCTTCAGCGCGCGAATTTTTGAACTGGCCTATCACCATTTGCCAACACATCATCTTCTTCATGTTCCTGAAAGATAAACAGCATAAGCAACGGTTTTCACACCGTTGCAGAAGGTACCATATGAAAAAATAACGAATAGGCCATAAGGCCTCATAAATTGATCGCGAGTGTTGGCTTCCCTTCGTCCAAACGTGTTGAATCCAATGGTCTTGGTCTCAGCCTCTAATTTTACCTTATTTCAAAAGCCCTAATTCTAAGGTTGAAGAACCCTAAATATCAACAATGGCATCTTTGCATATAACACATAAAAACGCAATTAGTTCACATGGTAAGCACCAGAATGCATCATTGAATAAGAATATATAAATTAAACGTCATGAAAATGCCTCAAAGTTAATATACGAGTATGCAATTTTATGAGAAAAATTTGGATTCTGTACAGCGATTCTTGAGGTTTGGAGGACTGTTTTTGATTGGGAATCATCCAATGATGCTTGAGGAAGCTAATGAGATAGCAATCGTGGCCTGAAACCTCCTGCAAGTTGGTTTTCAGATTTGAGATTTTCTTGTAAAAGTGTGAGTTTTTGTTCAAGGTTCCTGCGCAGCTTTTTGTCTCATCTTGGTCTGTATCACTTGTACATGTCTTATGCAATGTGTATGAATGATAGTTATGGCCAATAAAGCCTTGCTTTGATGATTTGGATTTTCACATAAACCACCATTATCACACTTTCCATTTTTGCCTCATTTTGAATTCTTGCCTTGTTTACTCCTTTGCACGAATTTGGTAGGCACATAATGATGTTTCAAGGCTAGTAAAAACCAAATAATCCCTTTTAAATTAATTTTTGAATTTCTTTTGATTTTAGAAGATTTAAGATTAATTAAATCCAATAAAAATCAATAAAAATGAAAAAATTAATAAAAAAAATCTGAAATAAAAGGTGGGACACGTGGGAAGCATGGCCAAGTTAATTCAAGTGGAAAAAGTGGGCCCCTTTTGTCAAAAATGAGATTTCAAGGATAAATGATTTTGGCCATTTCACAAAAATTTCCCAACTTCTCCAATGCATAACTTGCTCAATTTTTAAGCTTTGCTCATGTTCTTGGACATTTTGGAAAGGTTTTTGAGTCCTCTAACCAATCCCTTTGGTCCCATGTCATTTTGATTTACCAATCTCAAGTTATGGCCTTTGACTTAAAGTCCCTTTTTGTTGACTTTTGAAAATGACCTATAATGTTGAAATTGATAACTTTTTGTGAGAGCATTTCTTGGACTTGAAGTATGAAGGTGAGTTGTAGGAAATGTCTTTCTCTTCAAAATGAGATTTGGATGGAATTTTTCTGATAATCCATGTGAAAGTTATGCCCTGGTCAATTTCAGTTGACTTTTTCAACTGTCCAAAAATAGAAACTTTTGCATCTTGATGATTTTTGAGCCAAATTTTGAGAATCATGATCAAGCATTGATCAAATGATGTTTGTGGCTTCAAAATGATATGTTGACCAAAAATTTGAACTTTTGACTGTCAAATGACCATTTTGCCCCTACAGTTGACTGTAGTGCAATTAGGGTTTTTGAGTGTGCAACTTTGCGCTGAAAGTCTTGAAACTTGATATGAGGATGCTTGACCATATTTGTAGGCATGTGAGACTTGATTGGATCTTTGAAAACTTCATTTTCTTGATCAGGATACAAACCCTAATTTTGACTGTGTGAGAGACCCTTGCACTGTGCAACCCTTGAGGAATTTTGCAGTTTGACTTGGCAAATCTTTGAAGAATATGGGAGGGCAAATCTTGGGGTACAACAGTTAGCTTCAGGGAAGATCAAAGAAGGTGAATTGATAGAAAAAATGGATTGAAAAAGGCTTGAACATTGATTTCGAAGTTGCAGAAAAGTGAGTTATGGAATGAGTTTGGCAGGGTGATTTTTTCTGTTCGAGCTTGAGAAAATGAATGGGGGATGACCCTCTATTTATAGGAGAATGAATAGGCTCCTTAAGCGTGTGAAATGATGAATATTGGAGGGAAATCGTGTGGGTCTGCAACATGTACAAAGTGTGACTTGTTTATCAACAAAACTCAGCCAAATCGTGTGTTTCATGATGCTAAACTCCTTTGGAAAGTTTCTAAACATGATTAGAAGCAAAAACGCGTGCAAAACTTGTGATTAGAAGCCAAAACAAAGATTTCAAAATCTGACATGTGATGAAACTTCAGTTTCAAGTTACCGAATTCAAATCAATGGCATTCTCAACTCAAGGGGTCTTAGGGCCTGATTCTTGAAGCTTTAGAAAGATGAGGTTACAAGCTTTGCAATAGGAAAAGAATGGAATTAAATGGATGTTTGAGCTGAAAGTTGCAATGAGTCAAAGTTGGGAAAAAGAAGTTGACTTTCCATACTTAGAAATATTTCAAGTTTTTCTTCAAAAGTGACCTATAATGTTTTGCATCCAAACATGGCCTTCCTCTTGGAATTTTCTCTTGACCAAAAAAGACGGCATAAAATAGACCACTTGAATGACATTTTGAAACTTGAACCATTCAAAATCTCCAAAAATTGAGAGTGTTATGGATTGTTGAAGTTGGCAAAAAAAATCATTAAATGACCTATAATCTTTTGTATCCTTAGGGAATCTTCCATCCATTTTCTCACTTTGCACATGAAATAAGGAGTAACGTTTACATCCTCAAGATCATTGTGGAAAAATAGTGGGCTCAAGGTGATAAATATTTACCAAGTTATGATCATTTGAAGTCACATATTGGAAATTGGGGGTTCATCTGTAGGACTTGTAATCTTTCTTCTTCATCAAGTTTCTTCCACATGAAAACTCCTTGAAACTTTTGAAGTGATTTTTTAATAACCCTTTAAAGAGAAGGGTGTTTTTGGAATCACTAAAAAATACCAAAAGATGAGCAAGATATACTTCTTTGAAGTTCAAAACCCTAGCTCCTAGATCAAGAAAATGTTTTGAGGAACTTTGACAATTTTAAACAACCTTCTTGTACCAACACTTTTGCTTTGTAGATAGAAATTGTTTAGGATGATAATGAGAACTCATAGCAACCAAAACCACATCCACATCTTGAGAATTGAGAGAAATATGCACTTGTGACCAAATGGAACAAGGCCTTGTCCATCCATGACAACTTCTCCAATAAACCCCTTGTACTTTTGAATCAATCTTGATAACTTTGAAATGTGGTGAACCAAAATAAACCTTGCCATGCCTTTTCTTCTAAAACAACTTCAATGGTGAGGTTTGAATTTCTCATGTTTATTGGCTAGGGCATGGAAATAAACTCATGAACCCATGGATCAACTTGCTAAACCATATTTCCTTTACCTACATTATTAACAAGTAAGACAAACCAACATTGTATTTTATTAATTAAAAAGAAAGTCAAAACAAAACATGCACGATCACAAAAGAAAAACAAGTCACAGTGCTTGGTGATTCCTTAGAGAGAAAAGCTAGATATATGAAGGAGAACCAAAGGCCCTAATATGATCTTATTGTGATTGAATCAATATGGTATGATGAAGGGATCTTAGGGGAAAAAATTGGGGTACAACAGCTGCCCTTATTTAAGTTTCTTCTATCCGGAGATACGAAGGTTAAAATTTTTCATGTCGAAGTGATCAAAGATACTTAAATATAAAACAAACCCTATTTTTGGCCCTAAGATACCATGCAATGCTTATGATATGAATGCATATGAAAAACTTCAAAGGGACGCAAAACATCACTGGGGTTGTAGCAAACGAAATAAGGATCAAAACAGAAACCCAACCAGGAAAATAAATCACTAGTGAATCAAAGAGACCCAACTCTATTGGTGTAAAACCCAAAGAAGAGATACGGTAGCATCAACTCAGCTAAAGAGGAGATAAAAGATCAAAAATATAATGACTCATACATGATAGTAAACTACCAACTCAAAGTTGAAGGTAAAATATTTAAAGGATACACCAACTTTTACTGAAGGCGAAACTATTGATGTTCACTGACGGTAGAAAGAGAAAATATTAACAACATTGACATTCACTGACGGTGAACTACTAACTTTCACTGAAGGTAGATAGAAATAGAAATATCAAAGCACTGAAGTTCACTGACGGTGAACTACCAACGTTCACTAAAGGTAGAAAAAAGATAACAATCACCAACATTCACTGATGGTGAACTACCAACTTTCACTGAAGGTAGAGAGAAAAGAAATAACATAGCACCGATGTTCACTGACGGTGAACTACCAATGTTCACTGAAGGTAGCAAAAAGATAACAAACACCAACTTTGATTGATGGTGAACTACCAACTTTCACTAAAGCTAGAGAGAAAAGAAATATCATAACACCGACGTTCACTAACGGTGAACTACCAACGTTTACTGAGGGTAGCAAAAAGATAACAATCACCAACTTTCACTGATGGTGAACTACAAACTTTCAGTGAAGGTAGAGAGAAAAGAAATATCATAGCATCGGCGTTCACTGATGGTGAACTACCAACGTTCACTGACGGTGAACTACCAACGTCCACGGACTGTGAACTACCAACATTCACTGAGGGTAGAAAAAAAGATAAAAATCACCAACTTTCACTGATGGTGAACTACCAACTTTCACTGAAGGTAGAGAGAAAAGAAATATTATAGCACCAATATTCACTAACGGTGAACTACCAACATTCACTGAGGGTAGAAAAAAGATAACAATCACCAACGTTCACTGATGGTGAACTACCAACTTCCATTGAAGGTAAAGAGAAAAGTAATATCATAGCACGGGCATTCGCTGATGGTGAACTACCATTGTTCACTAAGGGCAACAAAAAGATAAAAATAACCAACCTTCAATGATGGTGAACTACCAACTTTCACTGAAGGTAGAGAGAAAAGAAATATCATAATACCGACGTTCACTGACGGTGAACTACCAACATTCACTGAGGGTAGCAATAACATAACAATCACGAATCTTCGCTCATGGTGAACTACCAACTTTCACTGAAGGTAGAGAGAAAAGAAATATCATAGCACCGACATTCACTAACGGTGAACTGCCAACGTTCATCAAGGGTAGAAAAAAGATAACAATCACCAAATTTCACTGATAGTGAACTACCAACTTTCGCTGAAGGTAGAGAGAAAAGAAATATCATAGCACCGACGTTCACTGACGGTGAACTACCAACGTTCACTGAGGGTAGAAAAAAGATAACAATCACCAACATTCACTGATGGTGAACTACCAACTTTCACTAAAGGTAGAGAGAAAAGAAATATCATATCACCGACCTTCACTGTTGGTGAACTACCAACGTTCACTGAGGGTAGCAAAAAGATAACAAGTTTCCCCAAAATTCTGGCGTTTCACCTAGAAAGGGTCTCAACTTCTTCTTTAACCAAGGCATTCCGTCTGGAAAGGTAATATATAAGCTGTCTCAAATAAAGAGACTACCACTTGCAACGATTTCACAATGAATCGTCTTTGTCATATTGAAAGACTCGCGATCCACTGGAGTAATTTGACAATGAACTGCAAACTATCCACTCATAGAGAAGATAAAAAAAAGTAACATCGACTTTTACGGGGAAGTACAAGCTGCTCTAATAAAGAGACTTGTTACTTGCCGTTATAGGAAGGATTGTAAAAAAGACTTCTTGGGGAAAGCAATATGGCTTCCCGGGGAAAGAAATATGAGTTCCTGTGGAATAAAATATGACTTCCTGAGGAAATGCCAATATATTCCTACTGAGGAGATAAAATCCTTCTCGTGCAAAGTAAATGCACATTCTCAAACCAAGGCTCGAAGCTTGCAGAAATTCAAAGTAATAATATCGCTGGGAAATAAAGATTCAAACCAGAAATAAACTAGAGTGAAACAGTCAACCAAAATATATCCTTTAAGAAATAAACTCAAGAGGGAAACCTAAATCATCCAGACAAAGAACTGTACATGAAGGCTAAAGCAAAAAAATCTTCCACAAGGGAAAACTCTGGGGAAATTGAAAGAATATACACTTTATGCTTAAGGTTGACACTCTATTGGAGAGATAACAACACAACTCTGCAAAACAGGGTAATATGTTAACAAAATATTAACGAATGTGAATGAGCAATGATTTGTTAAATTTAACCATGCATGATGTATGTATGAACGTATGAGTGTTATCATGTATATGTTGACAAAATAGACATATAACACTAGGAGTAACAAGACAAAACCAACTCAGACTAAATCAACACTCGGCTAAATCATATCCAAGATGAACATTCCACAAGAAAAGAAGCACCAAACGAGGAAACATAATCCTACTCACGGCTTAACTTCACTGGGAAGGAACATAATCCGGAAGTAAACAAATCATAGCGACAAAACAGTACAGATATCAGGATGTAACATCCTTCTCCAGGCTTCACCGAGGAATAACACACAGACTTTAATGGGGAAACAAATGTTTCACGGTCCATACTTATACTGGGGATTGCAATACTGATTTCAAATAAGGCAGATGGAAACCATATCGGCAAAACATCAACTGAGGATTTCAAGCTGACTTTATTAGGGGGACATCATACAGACTTCACTAGGGGAGAAAGTGCCTCATCGTCGAGATATCAACTGGAAACCTCGTGTTGACTTCATTAGGGAGGACAACACCATATCGTCGAGGGGAAACCAAGATATATTCCTCAACATTGAGAGTAAGTATTACACCAAGTTCTCTGGGGAAAAAGTATGAAACCTTATGGGGATAACAACTTGGGGAGTTAAGAAGTCAAACATTACAGCAAGAAATCAATCTTATGGGGATTTTAAATCAAACCCAACACTTACCGGGTGAAAACCCAGAAAAACTGACAAATGCCTGGACACTTCTTAAATAAAACATTGCCCTTGCTTGATTATTGGGCAATCAATCAAATGAAAGTACTACCAAAAGGGAGATGCTTCGTAAATGAGTCAAATCTCAGCATGCACGGGGTGAAAATACTTCTATCAAATAGAAAAGCCTTCATTGGGGAATCTTGGATTGAGTCTTTATATCACGCAAACTTATTCCAACAAAAGATGCCATGGGATAACCTTCTTGGGGAATCAAGAAGTCAACATTATAGAAAGAGGTCAAACTCATGGGGATTTTAAATCAAACCCAACACTTGGCGGGTGAAAACCCAAAGGGTTGAAAACTGTCTCAACACTTCTTGAATAAATAGCATATCCTCCTTCTCCTTCAGCTGTCGAGTCCAGACCCTGTTTTCATATTCGGACATACTATACTTTTCCTTCCAAGAATCTCTTTCAGACTCCAATCTATCCAGACTTTCATGATACTCTCTCATGTTCTCAATAGGAATGGCGATAGATGATAATGTAACAACAGGGAATAAAGGTTTCTCGGGATAATAAGGCATCTTGAGAACACAAGCCCTAACATGAATCCATTGATGGTAAGGCTCCAAAGAAACAACACCTGTCTTTCCTAACATGTCTCTTCCCTTTCTATGGATATGGCGCCAAGCCTTTTCAATCTCCTCCTTAGATTCTTTGTGATCTTTTCCTTCTTGGAGAAAGAAACCACTCAAATGAATGTTATTTGGTTTGTCCTTCATCGGGTATCCAAACTTGTGGCGCACAAGAACATGATTGTAATTAATTCCTCCTTTCGTACCTAAAAGAGGCACGTTGGGAAAAACACCACAACTATCAATGATATTCACGTCGTAGTAAGCTTGATTATACCAATCTATATCAGAATGAGTAAGATCCATAATTTTTGGTGCCTATCGTGGCTCTTTTTTGAGATCCCAGAAAACATCAGACCCAGGTAAATGAGAAACATACCACTGGTATAACAATGGTGCACAACAGATAATCATCTCAGTCTGTGCAATCGATTACACTCTAGGAGCAATCGATTGCACAGTGAAAAAAATGAAATTTTTTTAATTATTTTTCTTTACAAATAGAGATTTTAGGAAAATAATACCGGAAAACCTTAGTTGTCAGATGCTTTGACTCAGTACCTACAAAACACAAATATTCAAAGAAAAATATTTTTTGTATTTTGATTAGAAGTTAGTCAACAACAAATATACAAAATACACAACTAAGGTGCTTGGAGATCCCTCAAGATCAAACTTAAATATAGGAGATATAAAAAGAGGAAGAACCAACCCTAATGTGATCTTGTTGCATTGTGATGGTATGAAATGATAGAGGAATCTTAGGGGCAGAAATTGGGGTACAACAGCTGCCCTTATTTAAGTGTCTTCTATCCGGAGATACGAAGGTTAAAAATCTCCGTGACAAGGCTACCATCCATTGGAGTAACAAGAAATATCAACAACAGACTTCCTTCTACAATGACAAGGCTACCATCCATTGGAGTAACAAAAATTTCAACAACAGACTACCTTCCATAATGACAAGGTTACGATCCATTGGAGTAATAAAAATCTCAACAACAGACTACCTTCCATAATGACAAGGCTACCATCCATTGGAGTAACAAAAATTTCAACAACAGACTACCTTCCATAATGACAAGGCTACCATCCATTGGAGTAACAAAAATGTCAACAACAGACTACCTTCCATAATGACAAGGCTACCATCCATTGGAGTAACAAAATCTTAACAATAAACTACCTTCCATAATGACAAGGCTACCATCCATTAGAGTAATAGAAATATGAATCTTCTCTGGGAGTTATCAAATCCACTGGGGGAAGTACATGTTGCTCAAATAAAGAGACCTGCCACTTGATGCCACGAGGAGGAAATGCAATAAAGACTTTTATGAAGGAGGAAAATATGGCTTCATGGAGAAAGAGATGGAACTCCTGGAGAAATGCCAATAAATTCCTGCTGAGGGGATAAAATCTTCTTGTTCAAAATAAATTTACATTCTAAAACTAAAGCTCAAAGCTCGCCAAAATCCAAATAATAATGTTGCTGAGGTTATCCACTCCAAACAGAAATAAACCGGAATGAAGCAGTCAACCAAAATATATCTCCTGAGAAATAAACTCAAGAAGGAATCCCATTTTGTCCAGACAACGACTGAAAAGAAGGTTGAAACAAAAATTCTCCCACGAGGGATAACTCAGTAGGGAAGTTGAAGGAATATACATTTTTTTTGCATAAGGTTGACACTCTATTGGAGAGAGATTAACATAACTCTGCAAAACAGGATAACATACCAACAAGATATTAAAAAAATTCAAATGAGAAATGATCATGCATGATGCTGATATGAAGGTATGAATGTTATCATATGTATGCTAACAAAACAATCATATAACACTGGGGATACACACAAGACCAAAAATGGGTACAATCAATACTCAGCTAAATCAAAAACATGATGGAAATTCAATAAGATTGTAAGCACCAACCAAGGAAACAAATTCTTATTCCATAGCTTAACTTCACTGGGGAGGCACAAGATCAAACAAAACAGAGATGTAACATCTTCCTCCGAGCTTCTACTAGGAAACCATACGAACTTCGGGGAGGGGGGGAACAAAATGTTTGAAGTTCATACTTCTGCCAGGGTTGACTTCACTGGGGAAAAACAATATCACCTAATTGAGACATCAATTGGGGATGACATACTGACTTCATTGGGAAGGATAATACTATATTGGTGAAGAATACTTCAAGATACATTCTCAATAATGAGAGTGATAATTGAACCAACTTATCTATGGAGGAAGTTCGAAAACATCACGGGGGTAACAATTTCAGAAAAATATCTCGTCTCAACATCACCCGGGGAATTTTCAAGAAGTCAAACACTATAGCAAGAAAACTTATGGGGATTTTAAATCAAATCCAGCACTCGGTGGGAGAAAACCCAAACATTTGATAACCAATTCAACACTTCTTCAATAAGAAATTACCCTTTCATGACTACCGAGCCAACAAACAAATGCTAGTACTACTGAAAGGAGATGTTTCGCAAATGAGTCCAATCTCAGGATGTACGGAGAGACAAAACTTTTACCAAATTATTGACTCCTTCATTGGGGAGACTTGGATAGAGTCCCCATATTACGCAAACCTTTGAGTTTATTCGTCCCATAAATCACTAATCTTGTCCTCCTTGTATCACAAAACTTAAAGCCATTTGTAAATTCTTTTCAAAAAATAATTTTGTTTTTTAATCTGTTTGCTTTGATCATTACTATCAATAATAAATGAAATCTCTATAAGTTGAATAAAATAAGAATTGAAAAGAATTGAATAAAAGGCTCGAACTTTATTAATAGAATGGTAGTCTACTATAGCGATATAAATGTTCAAGACTAAGCCATTGGATTGACTAGACTTATACAAATCAAAAATAAAAATCGCCACCACGCTTTATTGTTTCCAAAGGAATGGGAAAATAGCGAATAACCCAAAAAAGAGGGGGAAAGATTCAAGGTAAGGGGGTTGGTCATGTAAAGGGAATGTATTAGCACCCTAAACATCTATGGTACTCCGCTGGAACCTCTTTGTAAAATCTGTATATTTTGGCTATAAAAATGTTGTATAAAAATAGATGGTAGAGGTGAGAAAAGAAGTATTTTTTATTGATTTTTTTCTCCCGCCGCAGTTGTGAACCTTTAGTGCCTACGTACCACCTTACGTGCAATAGGGGATCAGGGTACACATAGTTCCTCTTTAAAAATTTTAAAATGTAAGTGTGTTGGTTAATTTTATGAGATAAGACATCATTGTCATTGTCCGTGTGGAAAACGTACTTACTACTTACAATTATGAGGAAGGAGCATTTGCATCATCTCAAATTGGAGGATATGGCTTGGATTTCAAAATCAACAATGCCTCACTCAACACCTAACTGGAAAATATCTCACCTCACTACATATCATAGAAGTATAGTTGCTTACATCACTACAAGGATTGACAAGAGTCTAATATTTGGAGAAAAGTTTAAAGTAAAAGCCAAAGTGGCAAAAATGGTGTTAAATGAGGTTGATTGACTTTTAGTCTTCTGACAAAAAAAGTCAAGGTATTATTAAGTTGATTGAAGTTTATTTATGAAAAGGTTTTGAAAATGCATGGACCTAAGTCCAAGTTTATTATGAAGGTGGTTCAAGTTTAAAACAAGAATAATTTTCAAAAGGAGAGAGAAGATTTTTGAAATTAAAGAAGATGGGAGGAGAAGCCAATGCTTGACATTATGAGTCAAGATAGAATTCTCATTCGTTGCATTTAAACCAAGCAAGCAAAGATACTAGACCTCTTGAGAGAATCAAACTTCAAGTGTATTAAGTCTTCATAAAAAATTGGGCAGAGTAACGGCTGTATACGGGTGAATTCGAGACTATAAACATAGTATGTAATCACAATAACCTGCACACAAAACAAACAAACAACCCAATGTATTGAGGTAAAACTCAAGAACTCCAGTCAAAATATCAATTAAGGTCATAAGGTCTCCAACATAGGCCAAGGTCTCTAATCCTAAGTCCAAGAAGTCCAATACACCATAAGGCAAAGGATAGTAACCAAACAGTCCAAATATCATTAAAGTTTTTTATGGTTCATATTGATTATTAGGTATCTTAGAAGAGAAAAACTAAAGGCTAAAGTGAGAAAAAAAATAAAAATGACATGAAATGTAATGCTTAAAGTAAATGGTACATAAAGCATAAAAAAAGGCATAAAGTAAAAACAATTTAATAATTAATGGTTAGTTAGATGACCATCTTGAAACTTGCATTTGGAACTCATTAGAGGATTGGTAGAACCAAAGACTCCACACAACAAGTTGTATTTGCTTTTTGTCATGTATATCATCCATTTGGAATCCTCAAAAGTACCATTTAATGATCAACGATGTTTAAGTGATCCGCGTTGACCAAAAGTGTTGTAGATCCATTAGAGGATTGGTAGAACCAAAGCCTCCATACAATGAATCTCAAAGTTATTGGATCAAAGAGATCTAATTAACATACTTGGGCTTGCAAACATAGGTTTGGGCCACGAATGATCATTTTTTCGAATCGGGACAAAATTTAGCGCTATGTTAAGCAATTGTAAGTGGACTTATATAGAAGTCGCACCTATTTTGAGGCCGGTCAATAGCAATCTATGCACCATTTTTTTTGAGACATGATATACAGATCATGCTCCAATAAAACTTAGTGCAATAAGAAAGGGATGAGATGGAGAGGGGTGGGGAAGAATATACAAACCACATTTAAATTAAATTTTAATCAAACTATTATCAAAATCATTCATCCATTTTTGTGGAGTTAGACTCAACACCATGGATCCAATGATGTTAATAAAGTTCATGATCAAAGATTTAACCCAAGATCAGCCAGAAAATAATCACAAAATAATATTGCATTTAATATATACATTAAAAAAGGATTTAGAAATATTTAAAATAGAAATAAGGGATAAAATATTAACTATATTCAAATTAATCAAGAAACAAAAAGTAAGACCATAGAAAAATCAGTAATGGACTCAAATATTTTTGAAATATTTTTGGTAATTTCTTAAAGTCAGAAATTATTTTTTAAAATTAAAAGAAATGAGTAAAATAAACCAAAAATAATAAAAAATACCAAAGTCAGAAATAAAAAATAAGTGAGGTCACCAATATTTGTCACAATATCATTGGATCATTCCATATTTTTTACAGAATTTAAAAATGCATAAAAGTATTTTTAAACATTAAAAAAAATCAAATAAAATGAACATTTATAAAAAATACCAAAACACAAAATAAAATTGTGAAAAAATATAAATCAGAAAGAGAAAAATCAAAAATATTTTTCATAATTTTTTCATATTTTTTGGACTAAAAATGAATTTTTTATGATTTTTTGAAATTTAAAACAATTAAATATAAAAATTAGAAAAGAAAATAAAAAACAAAAAAATATGGGCCATCTGATCAATGTCAAAACGCTTAGTGAACAGATCAAGTGGACTTGGCGCGCTGTGCATGTTATGGACTTTAGTGGATAATGCATTGAATCATTAATTAAATCAGATTTAAAAAAAACAAGTGGCGTGCCATCATTGATTGGAAGATGACACATTGGTCATCTTCAACCTCCAGCTAACGTGAATTGCATGTCTCTGAAACTGTAAAATCAGAAGCTCAGACCTATGCCATTCACTTTGTCTCTTCAAGACGAAGACAACCACACCTTCGCGACAAATTTATATAAATTGTAGCTCAAGCAAATTGGAAGGAAAGTTTTGAAAAGGGATTTGAAATTTCTTGGTCAAAACAAGTTTCCAGATGAAAATAAGTGTTGCAACTAGAACCAGGGAAATTAGAGCATCACAATGATATCAAAGTTTTGAAGAATTGCTGAAGGAATCTACGTATCGATGTTGAGTTGTAGAGCTCTGAAACTGGACTTCTATGGAGAAATGTAGGACATGATTCTTGAATGTAATTATATGGTTAGCTTCAGGGAAGATCAAGGAAGGTGAATTGATGGAAAAATTGGATTGAAAAAGGCTTGAAAGCAGATTTCAAAGTAACTGAATTTTGAGTTATGGAACAAGTTTGGCAGGGTGATTCTGGCTATCTAAGCTTGAGAAAATGAATGAGGGATGGACCTCTATTTATAGGGAATCAAATGGAATGTCCAAGTGTGTGAAATGATGATGTTTGGAGGGAAATCGTGTGAAGTTGCAAACAAGAAAAGTGTGACTTCTACTTTGATCAAAACTCATCCAAAACGCGCGTTTTGTTATGCTAATCACTTCTGGAGGTTCACTAAACATGTTTAGAAGCAAAAAGTGCGCAGAAACAAAGTGTTTTGAAATTAAACCAATGATTTCAAATTCTGACTTTTGAAGAAACTTCAATTCATGGTTACCAAGTTCAAATCAATGGCATTCTCAGCTCAAGGGGTCTTAGGGCATGATTCTTGATGCTTTAGAAAGATGGGGTTACAAAATTGGAAATGGAAAAATAATGGAATCAAATGGATGCTTGAGCTGAAAGTTACACGGAGTCAAAGTTGGAAAAAAAGTTTACTTTCCATACTCAGAAATATTTCAAAGTTTTCTTCAAAAGTGACCTATAATATTTTGCATCCAAACATGGCCTTCCACTTGAAATTTGCTTTTGACCAAAAAAGATGACATGAAATAGACCTCTTGCATGACATTTTGAAACTTGAACCATTCAAAATCTCCAAAAATGGAGAGAGTTATGAATTGTTGAAGTTGGCAAAAAATCATGAAATGACCTATAATATTTTGTATCCTTAGGGCATCTTCAATCCATTTTCTCCCCTTTCACATGAAATAAGGCATAAATTTCACCTCCTCTAGATCATTGTGGAAAAATAATGGGCTCAAGGTGATAAAAATTGACCAAGTTATGATAATTTAAACTCACATATGAGAAATTGGGGGTTCATATAGAGGACTTGTAATCTTTCTTCATCATCAAGCTTCTTCCACATGAAAACTCCTTGAAACTTTTGAAGTGATTTGTTGATAACCCTTTGAAGGGAAGGATTTCTTTGGAATCACTCAAAAATACCTAAAGATGAGCAAGATATACTTCTTTGAAGTTCAAAACCCTAGCTCCTAGATCAAGAAAATGCTTTGAGGACCCTTGACAATTTTGAACAAACTTCTTGTACCAAAGCAAATGCTTTGTAAATAGAAGTTGTTGAGGATGAAAAATTAGAATTCATAGCCACCAAAAAAACTTCCATATCTTGAGAATTTAGAGAAATATGCACTTGTGATCAATGGGAACAAGGCCTTGTCCAAGCATGACATCTCCTTCAATCAACCCCTTGTACTTTTGGATCAATCTTGATATCTTGGAATGTAGTGAAAAAAAACCTTGCCATGCCATTTCCTCCAAAACAAATCCAATGGTGAGGTTTGAACTTCTCAAGTTTTATTGACTAGGGCATGGAAATAAACTCATGAACCCATGTAGCAACTTGCTAAATCTCATTGCCTTTACCTACATAATTAACAAGCAAGATAAACCAACATTGAATTTTATTAATTTAAAGAAGAAATCAAGACAAAAATAGTCATGATCACAAAATAACACAAGCCAAGGTGCTTGGTGATTCCTCAAAGAGAAAAGCTAAAGATAGGGGGGGAACCAAGAATCCTAATGTGATCTTGTTGTGATGGAATCAACATAGTATGATGAGGGGATCATAGGGGAAACAATTGGGGTATAACATCTGCGAATGGCAAGACTCCATAGATGATTACAAAGTTTGGAACATGGTAATGTATATTGGAAAATATACATTGAATTACAATGACCGCTATTCTCTCTAGAAACTTTGAATTCCTGAGCCGAAACTTTGGTCTAAGAGTAGCAAGATCCAAGCAGATTATTGTTCCATTGATCGACTCTTGTCTAATGCAGTTACTCGCTAGAAAATCCCTAACTTTTTCCTAGGCTACCCTTGCGGGTTTTCAACCTACTGGGAAAATTTATTCTATTTATGTCTCTGATTTTTGCCTAGACCGCCCTTTCGGGTTTTCAACCTACCGAGACGCTCCTTTCTGCCTAAGCCGCCCTGTCGGGTTTTTGTCTTAGCGAGCTGTTCTTTTATTTTTCTAGGAGAAGTATTTCTTGACTGCATCAGTATTCACAGGACGTGGGAACTCCTCACCATCCATTATCTCAAGAATCAATGCACCGCCAGAGAAGGCCTTCTTGACAACGTACGAGCCTTCAAAATTGGGAGTCCACTTGCCCCTAGAATCAGTGTTAAAAGACATGATCTTTCTGAGTACGAGGTCGCCTTCTATGAATTCACAAATTTTGACCTTCTTATCAAAAGCTTTCTTCATTCTATGTTTGTATGAATTCACAAGGCTGTCATTCTTTTTTCTTCTATTAAATTCAACTGGTTAAACCTGTTCTGGACCCATTCAGCCTCCGACAACTTGGCTTCCATTATTACTCGCAAAGAGGGAATCTAAACTTCAATGGGGAGAACTGCTTCCATGCCATATACAAGAGAGAAAGGGGTTGTGTGATACGGTGGGAGAACTGACTTGGGATTTTGCGTTTGTGTTCGCAAATGTTTCGGTTTAGCAAGAGTCGCCACCGACTTTTTATTTTATCCTAAGGAAAGGTCAAAAAGCACAGTAAAGACCTTTGAGATGTTTTCTTGGGTTCGGGGAGTAGATTATGAAAAGGGAAGGTGCAAGCACCCTTTTCATCCATGGTTATCCATGGGCTCTTAGTTACTTGTTTAGATCACTTGCTTTTGCTTTTCAATTGTTTGAAATGGTGCTTTGTGTGTGGTTTTGAAAGATGTTTTGAAAAGAGGCCATCGTTGTGGCAACCTTTGTAATGATTTTTTTTAATGTATACAAAGGTGTTTTTGTCTTTTGAAAAGATTTCAATGTTTGAAAGTTTGATTTGGATAATGTTTTGAAATTGTGTTGTGAAGTGTGTTTGAAAATAGCAAGGATGTTTTTGCAATCTTTTTGATCAAGTAACTAAGAGCTATCTACCCTATTGTACTCAAAGATCTTTCCTAATGTTTTTAACCCTTTTGACAGTGTTGTTTCACCATTGCATTTGGTGAGCAACCTTGTGTTAGGATGTTAAACGGGACAGGCGCGGGTCATCGTATAGACCATGATAGCAATTGTGTCAAGTATCTTTGGCAATTTTTGAGGGAATTGATCATTTTTTTAGGCAACCAAGATAGCGTCATCGATGGACTATGATCTTTTGTTTTGTTTTTGTTTTGCCAAAGTATCCAACATGCATAACATGACCCATTTTTGAAGGCAACAAGTGGATTGTAACCCTAGGGGTGCAAGTGTGCATTGTGTTTGATTTTAATGCATTTTTGTCTTTGATTAGGTCAAACTATTTGTTGATTTGGATTTTTGCATACAAACCTTAATTCTCTAATCATGGCATAATTGAAAGCGTAAAGTATGAGAATTAAAATTCTAAACTATTACAACATGATTATGGGGATGGGGGTACAATTTTCGAATGGGGGTATTTGACAAGAAATATAAACCCTAATTTACTATTACATCCAAATTGAATTTAAAATGCACAAATATTAAATGGACAATATTTAAATAAACAAAATAAATAAATGTATCAAATAATATGAATTATGCAAAAAAGGTTTTTTGTTCATTGATGTATGTAAAAGTTTTTAAAATAAAGAAATAAATAAAAGATTTATTTTCATTTGGTTAAGGGGTAAAAACCCTAATTTCTTTAAGAAAATAAATATATTATATTATTTATATACAATAAAATATATGAATATATACAAAATGAAATATACTTAGAAAAAGTAGTTTTTTTTAGTATAAATAATAATAAAAATAAAAATGTAATATTTTATATTTTTATTCTAAAGTTTTTAATAAAATAAAAGTATATATGTATATATATGTATATTAATCAAACTAAATATGTACAATATAAAATTAAATATGTACAATATAAAATAAAATATGTACAATATAAAATAAAATATGTACAAAAATAAAATATATTTAGGAAAATATTTTTAGTATGAATAAAAATAAAGAACAAAAATAAAAATAAAAATTATTTATATTTTTCAAGTCTTAATAAATAATATAAAAGTATTTAAATAGTTTTTCATGTTAGAAAAATTAAGATAAAATGCCAAATAAATGTAAAAAAAATTATGAAAATATTTTTGAGCATTTTTTATATTTGGAAATAAATAAACAAAATCAGAAATGAAAACAAAAATGCAAAAATATAAAAATACAAGAAATTGGGCCAGGGGGTGCAAAAAGGAAAAGAGGGGGTGTCAAGAGTGAGCCAGGCCAAGCCCAGCCCACCACTTCATCTTCAACCTCCAGATTTGAAAAAACGCGCGCGCTTGTTCAAACTTGGGACATCCTGCATATGAGCTCTATTGCAAAAACTCACAACATCAAACTTGTAGAGAATTTCAAGACGATTCCAACCATATAAAAAACTAATCCTAACTCTCAAAGACCAGAGAGAATTTCTCTGGCCCCAAAATCCGACCTAGTTTTTTCAGCATGTTCATGGATGAAATTCTCATAGCACACTTAATATAAATGAAAACTGAGCATATGTACAACTTCATGGCAATGAACACTACATTTTTTATTCACAAACCTAAAGCTAAATGTTCCTAAATAGAGAGATAGGAAGTGGACAAAAACCTGCTTCAGTTGGATTCGTGTAGGGCAATGTAGGGCTTTTCAACAAGGCTTGAGATGTCTGGTA
Source organism: Vicia faba (assembly GCA_948472305.1). NCBI lineage: Eukaryota > Viridiplantae > Streptophyta > Magnoliopsida > Fabales > Fabaceae > Vicia > Vicia faba. The sequence goes on along the minus strand of OX451739.1, from coordinate 1,221,449,434 downwards.
GTTTTCCTGAACTTCACTTGACCTTCTCCAATAGTTAGCTTGCCTTGAATGTCCTTGAATCAGTCTATAGAACTCAACCTGCACAAGCTCAAAATGAAAATGGTGAACACTGTAAATGGAGTTACAATTGGTATTTGAGGTTTGGGATAGCTTGAGTGAGTTGAATGGAAGGTGTTTAAAGCAACTTGGGGCAAAACGCACGAGCCAAATGAGCCATGGGACTCAAGTTGCAGAACCTGCCTTGTTTTGCCAAAGGAATGTGATTACTGGCTATAGGGTGTTTAGAGGCTCAAGCAATCATGTTTCTAGCTCAAAGGGGTATGAGAAAGATGTTCAAACTGTTTGTGTAAGTTAGCATTGGCTGGTTTTTAAGTTCTCAAATTTTGGACAAATTTCTTGTTTTTGAAGTAAGAATGTGGAAGTTGAGTTACAGGCCTATATAGGCTATCAAATATGCTTGCATACATTTCTCTTGGCCCCTGCAACTTATGGATTTGATTTGCCTTATGAGATATGGACCAATGCTCAAGGGATTGTGGTTTGACATAAAGCACATTATGGCAAAAATGGAAATGTGCCTTTTTCTACTTAGGGCTTAGTTTTGTGTACAATGCCCAAATGGCCAAAACAAAAGCTTATACTGATGGATTTGCATTTAATTATGGAGTGTGAAGTGGTTTAGAGGCCTACAAACTAGTGTAAGGCATGTTGATTTGAAAATGCAACTTGTATGAACATGAATATGCTATGGATGAAAAGTGAGTTTTTGCCAACTTCAAGCCTTCGATTCTCCCTAACCATAAATGTGTTTGAGGAGTTATTGGACAATTTGGAAAGCTTGCAAGATGCTATATAATCCATATTTGAAATGAAACTTGAGATTCCAAGTGGAACTATGTGAAAAATGTCCAAGAAGATAGGTCAAAATCCTGCCTAAACTAGGGTAAAATTTCACTAAGTTAAAAGTTTTAGGGACCCTTGTTCCAAAAATCATAACTTGAGATCCAAGCTTCTTTTGAGAAAACTTTGTGAATCAAAGTTGTAGAATTTATGGAGTACTACAACTTTCATGTTGGAGGTTTTGTTTGAAGCCATTTGCATCATGGTGAAAATATTGGGCAAAGTTAGGAAAAAATAAGAAAATTTCATAACTTAGAAAAATTCTAAGTTATGAAATTTTTCAAATACAAACCCTAATTTGCAATTTTGGGTTTCTTGATGAACAAGTTTCATGTTTTGACACATCTTGATGAAAAATGACCCTTGGCTCTTGATTTTGACCAAAAAGTCAAAATTTGACTTTTCAGTGTACAGTCAAATTTTGATCAGTTGACTGAAAAATTCATTTGTCAATCTAATGCAATTGAGGTCTTTTGAACTTGTTGAATAGGTCAAGATGATGCCATTGAGTCCTTGAGTCCATGGTTGAGCTTAATTTTCCATTGGCTAGGTCAAAAAGTCAGAAATTGCCTTTGTACAGTCAAAACCCTAAAAATGACCATTTTGCCCTTTTGGTGATCTGATCAAATTTCTTGTGGAGTTATGGTCCAAACTTGATCAAATGGTTCATATAAGTTCATAATGTTGATGTGGGTAAAAAATTATGAATTTTGACTGTAAATTGGCCATGGTTGACTTTTTTCCCCAATACAACTGATTTTTAGGTCGACTGTCCAATTGACTGGGCAAAAATTTGATTCAAGGCTTGAAACTTGATATGGACAAACTCATGAGTCCAACATGAAGCATGGAAGTAAATTTGAGCATTGAAGGTCCAAAAATCCCTATGCAAACTCAAACCCTAATTTAGGTCATTAGTGCAAGGAGATGCCTTGAGCAGTGCAAACCCTAGCTTGGTCTTGAATTCAAATTTCCTTGTGAGGGTAAATGTTGATAAAATGAGAGGGAAAATTTTGGGGTACAACAGTTGCCCCTGTTAAATCTTCTTGAACCTGAAAAGTTAGATTGGCAAGTTTGCCTTTCGTGACTCGAAGGTAAAAGAGGATTGGACACTAGAGTGCCCGTAAATTTGCACTCGTCAAAATGTAGGTTAAGGGAATGGGCTTAAAGATGCCATTTGGAGACGGTAGAATCTTGCTGGAGATGGGCTTAAAAGATGCCATCCGGGATTGTTTGTTGAAAATCAGGAGAATGAACATCAGAATGGTACCCGTGTCTGGAACGTATCTGAGTTGTATCTGGAGATTGGATTCGTATGAGAAAAGGAATGGCGTCCGTGTCTGGAGTGTATCGGAGCTGTAAATGTATTTGATTCTTGAATGAATATCAGAATGACTGCCGTGTTTGGAGTGTATCTGTATTCTGAATGGGTAACAGAGAAACATATGTTTATGGAGCATCTATGTGCTGGGGATAAATTCCAAATGAGTGACATAATGGAAATCGTGTATGGAGCGTATCTAGACTGTATATGAAGTTGAGATCTGTATAAGTAGAAGAATGACTTCGTGTCTGGAGTGTATCCGTACTGTAACTGGGATCCGGACAAGTGACAGAATGACTTTCGTGTCTGAAGTGTATCTGAACTTGAAGTTGATAGTTGAATCTGAATGAGAAATAGAATGGTCGCCGTGTCTGGAGCATATCTAGTCTGTATCTGATTACTGAAGTATGAATGAGTAATAGAATGACCGCCACGTCTGGGGTGTATCTATACTGTATCTGATTGCTGAAGTCTGAATGAGTAATAGAATGACCGCCACGTTTGGGGTGTATCCATACTATATCCTGACTTGAAATTCTGAATGAGTAATAGAATGACCGCCGTGTCTGGGGGTGCATCCATACTGTATCTGAAATCTCTGAATAGTTGTTAATGATAGCTTTTTAATCTTATCCTGAAAAGGGTAGAATGTTAGCTAAAGCACAAAGCTATGTTGCATGATATGTATGATGCAATAAATTGTGTTCCATCAATGTTTATGATATATAAATGTAATGGATGTGCATGTAAGCTGATTAGCTGTCTTGCTGAGGAAAATAAATCCTTGATAGCTGGAGATAATGAAATCTTTGACTGCTGCCGGGGAAAGTAAATCCTTGACTATAGCTGGGGATTCAAAAAAATCTTTGATTGTTGCAGATGAGAAATCCTTGCTGAATACTGTCGGGGATAGAAAATCCTTGGTGACTTGTGGGGATTAACAGGAACTTTTACAACTTCTGTGGGGATGTGAGAATCCTTCATGACTTTCCTGGGGAATAAGGAAAACTCTGACGATCTCTACTGGGGGATCAAAACCTGGGAGGCTTCCACTGGAGAAATGAGAACAAGAAAATTCATTCTGCCAGGAAATAACTCTGTTGGGAGAGTGTTTATTCTGCCAGGGAAATCAGGAGCTTGAGTTGTATGCCAATCTACTGGGGATTCCTTGTTTTGTGGAGAACTCTGCTGGTGAATCTAAGGAATTTGGATAGTATTCCACCGAGGTTTTAAATTTTAAGTTTTGGACTCCGCTGGTGATGAAAGTTTAGAGTATTCTGGCTCCGCTGGGGATCAGGAGTTTTTTTTTTTAGAAACTTAACTCTGATGGGGATTTTGAAACTTAACTCCACTGGGGATATGTATTTCAAGGCTTTAGCTCTGTTGAGGATATGAATGTCATACCATAGGGGATTTCAACTGGAATAGCCCAAAGACGTTTCCCTATACTTTCGACCTATCAGTAATTATCCTTTCTTATTTTGTTTAATTTGTAAGCAGTGATTATGTTCAAATGCACATGCTCATTTAACAACCATTGGACGTTTTCAAATAAAACATAAGTGTGAAAAAGAAAGGAAAGGCAAGCAAATTTCTGCACTTTGAAGTATTTTTGTATTAATTTTTGTAAGTATCTTTGTACACAGGAGACAAACATCCTAGTAAGAGAATGTTGTCGAACAATTCGAGAAACATTTTATACAAAAAGAAAGATGGCTATGTGTAACAATTCCATGGGGTTCCCATTCTGCTGTAGCCTTCACAACTCTGAGTATCTTTGTCCATTCGTTGCTTCATCCACAGATGATTGGATTGATCAGAAGCTTGGAGTTTGGTCATGAAGAGATTGTCCTTAAAGTGATCCGACGAGACATAATCATACGCTTTAATTCCCTAACTTTTTCCAGAATCGCCCTTTCGGGTTTTCAATCCACCGGGAAACCCTTTTTTGCCCAAGTCGCCCTTTCGGGTTTTCAACTTGCCGGGTGTACAGATTTTTTTGTTTATCCCTAATTTTTACCTGAACCGCCCTTTCGGGTTTTCGATTCACCGAGATGCCCATTTTTGCCCAAGTCGCCCTTTCGGGTTTTCAACTTGTCGAGTCGTTTTATGCGTAGTATCTTTTGACTATGTCTGCGTTTGCAGGGTGCGGAAAGTCGTCGTCGTCGATGGTGGTCAGAATCATTGCCCCACCAGAAAAGATGTTCTTGATCACAAATGGTCCTTCGTAAGTAGGAGTCCACTTGCCCCTGGGATCACTTTGCGGCAATATGATCCGCTTGACTAAAAGTTCCCTGACTTTATATACTTGTCTCTTGACTTTCTTGTTGAAGGCCTTGATCATACATTTTTGATACGCCTGACCATGGAAAACAACAGTAAGTCATTTCTCGTCAATCAAGTTAAGTTGATCAAGCCGAGTCTGAATCCAATCGTCTTCACTCAAACCAGCATCTTTCATGATTCTCAAGGAGGGAATCTGAACCTCGATAGGTAAAACAACTTCCATGCCGTATACTAAAGAAAAGGGGGATACCCTAGTTGAAGTACGTGCCGTGGTATGGTACCCGTGCAGAGAAAATGGTAACATCTCATGCCAGTCCTTATAGGTGACTGTCATCTTTTGAATGATCTTCTTGATATTTTTGTTCACGGCTTCAACAACACCGTTCATCTTTGGCCGATAGGGAGATGAATTGTGATGTTGAATCTTGAACTTCTCGCACAGAGCGGTGATCACAGTTGTTGTACCCCAAAATCAACCCTCCCTTTTTCACAAGAAATCACAACTTCAGGGTTTTCCCTGATCTTTCAAGATTGGCTCAAGAATCAGTCAAACATACTTTTCTTTATCAGTTAATCCAGAATTAGGGTTTCCATTTATTTTGTTGAGATTGGCTCAGGAATTGATCAAGCAGACTTTTCTTTGACGACAAATCTGGAATTAGGGTTTTCACTCTTATTTCTCAGAAGAAATTTAATCCACAATAATTCAATTGACTGTTACATTATTTTTATGCTTGTTCCAGATTACCGGTTGCTTCTCAAAACCTAAATATCTGGGATAGGAGCTGAGGCTTTGATTGAAACTTTGAGGCATTGGTTTGATCAGTGAAGTGAAAAGTGTATGGAATGCTTGTTTGTTTAACTGTACAAAGCATATGATTAATTGGAATGCCAGGCGTATTGTGGTTAATGCAAGGTTGTGAGACGACAAAGTTTGTTGATTATTAATTTCATCTGGGTTAAAGTTATTGGGATGCATTTCCAGTTGTTTTAACTTAACAGATTTAAATAATTAAATAGACAGTGCAAAGGAAAGAAGGAAATATTTGACAGTAAAGAATTCGTATTTGACAAAGACTTTGTTTATTTATTTATTTCAAATATTGTTACAAATTTTGTTCGAATACTGTAAATTTATAATTTACAGTGTTTACAATAATATTTATTACAATAAATGAAAAGAAAATAAATCTAAAGCCTAAATCTCTTGAAATCTTCCACTTTTACTGCATCCTCCATTATTCAACTGGTACTTACCTGCAAAGGACAGAAGAAAAAAGAAATCAGTCCAGTTAAACTGAAAAACCATTTTCAAGCAGATAAATATAAAGTCATCATTAAAGCTTGTTAGCCGGAATCAGATTGTTATTGGGTTCATCATATTTTACTTGTCCTCTTTGCAAATCACAAGAAGATTTCTCTTCTTGGTTCACAAAGAGGAAAGTAAAAATAATTTGCAAGCATACAATTAAATGCAAAGATATAAGGCATCAAGGTAAAGCAAACTGGATTCCCAAACTGCATTAGTCAACCAAAGGCAGCAAGGCAAAGTAAACTAAGTTGCAAAACTGTCACAAAGCAAACTAAGTTGCAAAACTGTCACAACAAGTACACAAAGTTGTCAAAGCAGAAAAGCTGTACACAAGCTGTCAAAAAAATCATACAATGGTCCTCCCATATTCTCCAAGAAATTACCAAGTCAAGCTTCAAATCTCCCTAAGGGTTGCACAGTCAAAGGTCTCCTATACAGTCAAAATTAGGGTTTTGAGTCTGATCAAGAAAATGAAGTTTCTAAAGGTCCAATTAAGTCTCACATGCCTACAAATATGGTCAAGTATCCTCATATCAAGTTTCAAGACATTCAGCACAAAATTGCACAGTCAAAACCCTAAATTGCACTACAGTCAACTGTAGGGGCAAAATGGTCATTTGGCAGTCAAAAGTTCAAATTTTTGGTCAACACATCATTTTGAAGCCACAAACATCATTTGATCAATGCTTGATCATGATTCTCAAAATTTGGCTCAGAAATCATCAAGATGCAAAAGTTTCCTTATTTGGACAACTGAAAAAGTCAACTGAAAATTGACCAGGGCATAACTTTCACATGGATTATCAGAAAAATTCCATCCAAAGCTCATTTTGAAGAGAAAGACATTTCCTACAAAGCATCCTCATACTTCAAGTCCAAGAAATGCTCTCACAAAAAGTTATCAATTTCAACATTATAGGTCATTTTCAAAAGTCAACAAAAAGGGACTTTAAGTCAAAGGCCATAACTTGAGATTGGTAAATCAAAATGACATGGGACCAAAGGCATTGGTTAGAGGACTCAAAGACCTTTCCAAAATGTCCAAGAACATGAGAAAAGCTTAAAAATTGAGCAAGTTATGCCTTGTAGAAGTTGGGAAATTTTTGGACATTTTGAAAAGTCAACATTGATTCAAATAACCTAAAATTGCTAATGGGCCCATTTTTCTTCCATGATTCATCATCCATGACATATGCACGACCACTTGGCCCAAGGGGAAGTATTTCTTCATTTTTTATTTATTTATTTGAATTTTTATTTATATTAATTCATTTAAATCATTTAAATATATGAAAAATACTTAATTTAACCTAACAAATCTTTTTGCACATGTAACCTACTCAATAATTCGTGCACATTCAAATATGGGAAGATTTGGTTTGATTGGATCCTAATTGACACAAACTTGCATGGAAAAAGATATGGAAATCATGGTGAAAAATCAAATCTTCAAAACCATGATTGCAAGAGATTTGGAGCAAGTTTTTTGACCTAATGCACTCAATATAAAAGCCTGAATACAACCCTAATCAAAAAACACACGCAGCTGCTCAACAAAGCCATAACCAAACTTGAAACTTTTCTCAAAAAAGTCAAATCTGAAAACCACTTTTGAGGGCGATTCAAAGCGTAATTCTTGTTCCATTAGCTTGCCAAGGTTGCCCAGAAGAGATTACAATCAAAAACCTTCATCAAAGCTCAAGGAATCGGTATACAGGACTCCAAAAATTTCATGAAAAACTCATAATCGTATTCTCAAATCTAGGCATTTTCATAACATTTTATTCATTGATTCATGTTCATTATGAAGTTTTGAAGCTAACCAATGCATTCAATTATGTTTTTATGCTGTATACACGATTTCACCATGTTTGAGTTTTAGGGTTCACAGGACCTCCAATTGGGGATTTTGAAACCAAGAAAAATTGGCCTTCAAGAGTACCATGGTTGTAATCAGCAAGTCTGGACGAAGAAGAAGCCACTATCGCGCCTAATTTATGGACCCCCTAGACTTAATCGTTATTTTTCCAAAACCGGCCTAAGAGAACATATAAGAAACCGTTGCCTAATGTTTTTATATTTCAGGGATGATGAAGAAGACGAATTCGTGGCAGGCGACGATTGGCTGGTTTAAAATTCGCGCGCAATAATCCATTAACGCGTAGTTTCACATTATATTATTTGTTGTTTATTTATTTAACAAAAGGATTCAGTGGTTCAGCTGGCAAGCGTTGAGTGCGTTCACGTCCAAGACCTGGGTTCGAGCCCCAGGTCTGTATTATTTCCCATATTATTTTTCTATCTATGTTCCCATGCAGTGCCAGCATCAAGACGCACCATATGCCTTCAAGAATCCCACATCCACGTGCCCCTGGAGGTACAATCAAAGGCATAGATTGGAAGCGCATCATATGCCTGGTCAAAGGTGCCACATAGTGTCTGGAAAAGTCAACGAACTTGAAGGTTATTGGGCTCAGATTTCTTGGGCCAGACCTCCACTTTGGGGACTACCACCCCCCTGGTTTGCAATTCTCTATATTTTCCTTATATTTTATTTTCAATTATTATTTTATTTTCTTTATTGTTTTGATTTAATTAATTATTTCTACAAAATATAAAAAATGCATAAAAATCAGAAAAGATAAAAAATATAATAAATATTTTTATTTTAATATTTCTTGTAAATAAATGCATGTAAATTAATTAGTTTAAATTAGGGTTTTAATTTTAATTCCTTTCATAACAAAATCTAAAAAATATAGAATTAGGTTTAATAAATGTTTTATTCCTTTTAATTTTTCTTTTTCACAATAATATTATTTATTTTATTTATTTTTATAATCAAAATTGTATGTAAAAATTAGGTTTAATTTAGGTTAAATTTTAACGTCTTCTTAATAAATTAAAATAAAATAGAATTAGGGTTAGCGTTTAATTGCAATTAATTTTTCTATTAAATCCTAAAATATTAAAAATACCAAAAACATCTTTTTTTAATTAATTAACTTCATCATTAATTTGATTTTTTAAGGGCCCAACGCCCTCGTTTCGATTTAATTTCGCATATTTATTTTATTTTGCTTAAATATTTATGTACCTCTCCCGAAGCCATGTAATTATTTGTCGCACTTTTCAATTCTTTATTTACTTTGTTTATTTATTTTCTGTCAAATCGGGTCCTGGTTAATTTTGGCGATGTGGACCCGCGCCATTTGTAATAGCTTAGAATTTACTTTTCTGCAAATATTTTAATTGTTAATCAAAAGCATGAAAGAATATATGGACAAAATAAAAACAAGCGTAGAACACCAATAACATGACAAGATAAATGCAAATGAAAACGACACACAAATCACACACCACCCCTAGGGTACGCCTCACTGTTGCCTTGCCTCGAAAGGTGATCGTCGAGTAGAGGATGTCTTAGTAAGTCCTCATGATCCGGGAACCTGGCATGAGGGTAGCTTCTAAGGTGTCTTCCTATTGCTCTGGTGATCACCATGTCCCGAACCTTCGAATTGACCCGAACACCTCCAACGGTGGTGCTACCTACCTCTCAATGGTGGGATGGTACTACTTTAAAGGACATTTACACAGACGAATTCCTTAGGGTAGGTAGACGACTCTAGATACTTGCTCTAATTTCAAAACAATTCAAAAATACTTTTCACACCAACACATTTTCAAAAAGCTTTCAAAAGCAATTTTTCAAACACTCTTGAGGACTGATACAAGAGTCGAACTGGAATTTTCAAAGAAACTTTTTAAAACCCACAGTTGAAAAGCAAACAAACCATTTTTGAAAACACAAGTGAGCAAGTATTTAAGAGCCCATGGATAACCATGGATAGAAAGGGTGCTAACACCTTCCCTTTCTATAATCTACCTCCCGAACCGAGAGCAGTCTCTTTAAAGGAATTTTTCTGTGCTTTTGTCCTTTCCATTTGGAGAAAATAAAAGACGGTGGCGACTCTTGCTTACCGCGACATTTCGCGAACCAGCGTTAAACAGTCAGTTCCAGATCCACCGATCACAGAACTGGCGACTCTGCTGGGGACACTCTTAAAGTGAGGTGTACCTTAGGGCTAGTTCATAACTGTGTTTTCAATTGTTTTCCTTGTGTGCTTTAAATTGTGGGTTGCTTGGGAGTTCTATAGATCCTAAACCCGGATCTGGGGATACCTTCTTAGAAAGTAGCAACAAGGCTGTGAGGGAACTGTGCGGGGTATACCGACATGGTTGAAACAGTCTGCTACGTTGATTTGGCACTTTGGTGTGTACCGGTAACCCTTGAGTTCAGTCAAGGAGAGTACGGGGCCTCCGCATGGTGTCGTGAAGCATCAACAGACCTTAGGAACCTTAATTGAACTATCTTGGCCTCTTTAGGGTAGTGAGATAACTGACTTTGGTGCAGTCCGAGGTTGGTTGATACTCGATACTACACTCAATTGAGGGTGCTTTCCTGGAATATTTCGGTCGCCAGTTCAGTGGCTAAATCGAAACGATGAACAATGAAAGCAATCCCGTGATATTGGGATCCTTAGAACCCGGTTACTTTGATTAGGACAGGTTGAACCCACCAACTTCAAGAGGGTACTACCCAGACCCCATGCTGGCCTTAAACCTTAAGGGCTTGTCTTGTGTGCCTTGTGTGCCTTACATGTTTGTCTTTGTAAATATCTGTGGTGTGTTTAATCATAGCATCATGACATCATCCAGCATCATATGCATTGACTAACCATTTCAGGGGTTCGAATTTTCATCTTTGTTCTTGTTTTGTAGGACATGGAAACTGTTCGCAGAAAGACAATTCAAATCAGTCTTGTAAGGATCCCTCCTCAGCTTAAGGAGCTTATATCCAGGATTCCTGAGAACTCTTCATTCAGTGAAAGACATGGAAGCCTCATCAGCTTGGTCAATACCAATATTGAGGAAGATATGATCAAGGTCCTGTTCCAGTTCTTTGACCCTCTGCATCACTGTTTCACCTTCTTGGACTATCAGTTGGTACCTACATTGGAGGAGTTCTCCCGGCTCCTGAAGATCCCTATCCTTGATCAGCTACCCTTCAACGGTACAGAAAAGGAACCTAAGCTTGAAGAGATTGCTAAAGCCTTGCACCTGCAGTCATCTGACCTCAAAGGACTTTGGGAAGTTAGAAGTGGTATCAAAGGGTTCTTAGCCAGGTTTCTGTTCGAAAAGGCCCTTGAATGTTGGAACTCCCTTGACTTGCAAGCTTTTGAAGAAGTTGTGGCCCTCCTCGTCTATGGTTTGGTGTTGTTCCCTAATCCAGATCAGCTTATAGATATCAGTGCTATCCAGATCTTTATGTCCAGGAATCCTATACCTACGTTGCTGGGGGACATCCTTCACTCATGTTACACTCGAACCATGAGAAAAAGAGGTGTCCTTATGTGTTGCACTCCTCTCCTGGGAAGATGGTTTATTTCGCACCTTCCACAATCAGTCTTGAAGAATGAGCGGGGTTTGAGATGGTCACAACGGTTGATGACTCTTACACATGCAGATATACATTGGTGCCCTAGGTCCAGAGAAGATGTCACCATCATTGATCGTTGCGGGGAGTATCCTAATGTTCCTTTACTTGGAATCAGAGGAGGTATTACTTACAGCCCATGCCTGGCTTGGAGACAGTTTGGTTATGCTCGGAGGGATGGTCCTCATGACATGTTAATTCCTGACGTAGTTTTTGACTTCGACAACGATACTCAAGGACTTCGCCAGAGATTTATCAGAGCTTGGAGGATGCCAAGTAGGATAGACAGCAAGACACTGGGGCACAGGAACTCCATCCCTTTGGAGCCTTATCTCAAGTGGGTACGCGCCCACTCCCAGAAGTTAGTGATGCCTTATCCTCATATGCTCCCAGTAATCAAAGAACCAGTCTTGGAAGGAGAAGTGTCCTACACCGTTCAGCACCCTGATATGCCCACATCCTGGGAAGAGATGCAGAAGAGCTGGATCCAGCTTAAGGAGGAAAGGAATTCTCTTGAGACTAGCCTACATGCCAGTGAAAAGAAGGTCTTGGAGCTCACCCGCCTGTTGCATGAGGAGAGGAATCTCAACACTTACATAGCTCCAAAGAGGATGCGCAGCATATTTTGGGATTGATTTGATTTTTGTACTTTTGCCCATGAGGCCTTGATGTATTAAACAATGATTTCCTTAATGATAACGTGTGTTCCTTTTTGTCTATAACAAAGTTGAATTTTCGAACCTTTGAATGCATTGCATAAACACATCTCATTCATCATGTGCATAGCAGGTTTTTCCCCTTTTCAGGTTGCTTACAGTTCTTCGCTGTTTATTTCAGCATTATGAATCCCGACTCTGTATCAACTGAGACATCAATCAAGGCTCTTCAGGTGCAGAATGCACAATTCCAGGAACTAATCAAGGGTTTGGCTCAGGGTCAAGAAGAACTGAAGGCTATGCTCCTGAAAAAGGAGAAGAAGAAGAAGAGAAGAACTGTTCTGTTTAACTCGGGCCGAAGGTTTGGCAATACTCTGCAGCAGGAAGAGGCTGGTTCTTCTGTTGGCAAGAGTAGTCCTCAGGCAGAAGCAAGGGTTCCTAGTCCGGTAGTCTCCGACAACGAGACTGATTTTGATGAAGAGAAGTACCCTCCTGCAGACGACAAATACAAGCAACTGGAGGATAGGTTGAAGGCTATGGAGATTCAACAGGTACCGGGGCTGGATTTCGGAGATCTGGGTTTGTCAACTGGTGTGATCATCCCTCACAAGTTCAAAGCACCATCCTTATCTAAGTATGACGGGGCGTCTTGTCCCAAGCTGCATCTAAGGTCCTATGTTTGGAAAATTCAACCGTACTCTGCGGATAAGAATTTGTGGATCCACTTCTTCCAGGAGAGTCTTTCAGGGACTCATCTCGAATGGTTCTATCAGCTGGATGGGACCAAGGTTCGTAACTGGGAGGAGTTGGCTACTGCTTTCTATAAGCAGTATCAATATAATGCCGACCTTGCCCCTACGCGTACCCAACTCCAGGGTATGTCGTTAGGTGCAAGTGAAGGTTTTAAAGAGTACGCTCAGAAGTGGAGAGACCTGGCTGGCAGGGTGCAGCCACCATTGACTGATCGGGAGTTGGTAGACATGTTCCTGGGGACCCTATCTGGGCCATTTTTCAACCATCTCATTGGGAATTCTTCTGCTGGGTTCACTGATTTGATCTTGACTGGAGAGAGAATTGAAGCTGGGTTAAAGTCTGGGAAGATTCCGAAGGGTGCATCATCTAGTTCTGAGAAGAAACCCTTCAAAAAGGAGGCTAGTGCCGTATATGGTTCCAAGAGATCAGAGAGACCTGAGCGCCGCCAATCTGTCAGTGCGGTAATGATTGCTAAGCCTGCTGCCGCTCCTCAGCCGACCAATCCTCAAAGGGCTGAAAGACCCCGGAGGGAGTTTACCCGGTTAAGCATGACCCTATCGCAGATCCTGCCACAGTTACTATCCACCAATTTGGTGACTGTCAGGGAGGCTCTGAAGTTCCCCAATACTGCATCTCCTAAGTACAACCCGAATGCTCGTTGTGCTTACCATTCAGATAGCCCGGGGCATGCCACTGATGACTGTTGGGCATTAAGGAACAAGCTGCAGGACCTTATTGGCGCTAAAGAGGTACAGTTTGAGGCATCTGAGAAGCCTAATGTAGTGACAACTCCCCTGCCTGCTCATGGAGTGAATGCCATTGGGGACGAAGAGGAAGTTGATGAAGCTGAGTTTGATAGCTGGATCTATCCGGCAACCGACGGTGGACTTAACAATTGGAGTGCAAAAGACTATCTCCCTGTTTCTCTTGTTACTGAGTAATGAATTCTTATGTTTTGTAATAAACAATAAATAAACTCTATGGCCCGGTGTCTTACCCGAGGCACCGTGGTTCTATTTGTGAGGGCATATAAATTGTCATTTCATATATCATGAATGAAAATCTTGGACGTTTCCTCGCATTGCAAATTTTGTGCTCCTTTTCTGTCTTTCTTTCCTTTTCATATATTTCAAAACAGCTGTATTTACACACACACACTCACTCATACAGGTTTCAATCCACTCTGGATCTCACTGATAACAACTCCGCTACTGCCAATTATGACTTCAAAAATCCGATCAACTTAGCCGAAGACGAAGGTGAAGATGATTGCGAAGTGCCTGGCGAGCTTGCAAGACTGTTTCTTCAGGAAGAGAGGGCAATTCAACCCCATGAAGAGCCAGTGGAAACAATAAACTTGGGTACTGAGGCAGACAGGAAAGAGGTAAAGATTGGTGCCAACCTAGAGCTCAGCGTGAAGCAACGGTTAACCAAGATGTTACATGATTATATGGAGATCTTTGCCTGGTCCTACGAAGACATGCCCGGGTTGGATACCGACATTGTGGTTCATCACTTGCCAACTAAAGAAGACTGCCCTCCAGTTAAGCAAAAGGTCCGTCGGATGCGCCCAGAGATGTCTGAGAAGATTAAAGCCGAAGTTATGAAACAGTTTGATGCTGGGTTCCTTGCAGTGACTTCTTATCCTCAATGGGTTGCTAATGTGGTGCCGGTACCTAAGAAGGACGGCAAGGTCAGAATGTGTGTCGACTACAGGGATCTAAACAGGGCCAGCCCCAAGGATGACTTCCCTTTACCTCACATTGATGTCCTTGTTGACAATACAGCTCAGCACAAGGTATTCTCTTTCATGGATGGCTTTTCAGGTTACAATCAGATCAAGATGGCACCTGAAGACATGGAAAAGACTACATTTGTTACTCAGTGGGGCACCTTCTGTTACAAGGTCATTCCGTTTGGATTAAAGAATGCTGGGGCAACCTACCAACGTGCCATGGTTGCTTTATTTCATGACATGATCCATCATGAGATAGAAGTGTATGTTGACGACATGATCGCAAGGTCCCAGACTGAGGAAGAGCACTTAGATCATCTGCAAAAGTTGTTTGACCGGTTGAAACTGTACAAGCTGAGATTGAACCCGAACAAGTGCACCTTCGGGGTAAGATCTGGGAAGTTTCTAGGCTTCGTGGTCAGTGATAAAGGTATTCAAGTGGACCCTGCTAAGGTCAAAGCTATTCAAGAGATGCCAGTCCCTAAGACAGAGAAGGAAGTCAGAGGCTTTCTAGGACGCCTGAATTACATTGCTCGGTTCATCTCACATCTGACTGCTACCTGTGAACCAATCTTCAAGCTGCTGAAGAAAGATCAGGTAGTACGTTGGAACGATGAATGTCAGGCTGCTTTTGACAGAATCAAAGAGTATCTCCAAGAACCACCTATCCTTATGCCACCGGTTGAAGGGAGACCTCTGATACTATACCTGACAGTGCTTGACAACTCAATGGGGTGTGTGCTGGGGCAGCATGACGAGTCTGGCCGAAAAGAGCATGCCATTTATTACATTAGCAAAAAGTTTACCGACTGTGAGATCCGATACTCACTGCTTGAGAAAACTTGCTGCGCTTTGGTATGGGCTGCTCGCCGGCTGAGACAGTATATGCTGACTCATACCACCTTGTTGATCTCAAAGATGGATCCTATAAAATACATATTCGAAAAGCCTGCTCTGTCTGGGAGAATTGCAAGATGGCAGATGATCTTGACGGAATACGACATTCAGTACACAACCCAGAAAGCCATCAAGGGAAGTGTATTGGCAGACCACTTGGCACATCAAGCTGTAGATGACTATCAATCAATGAACTTTGAGTTTCCAGATGAAAGCATCATGATAGTAACAGATTGTGAAGTACCTGGACCGGATGAAGGACCTGAACCAGGATCCCGATGGTCTATGCACTTTGACGGAGCCTCCAATGCTTTGGGTAATGGTATCGGCGCCATCATCATATCTCCTCAAGGCACTCATACTCCACTCACTGCCCGACTATGTTTCAACTGTACCAACAACATGGCGGAGTATGAGGCGTGCATCATGGGTCTTTAAGCTGCGATCGACTTAAGGATCAAATTTCTAAGTGTCTTCGGAGATTCCGCTCTTGTGATCAATCAGATCAAAGGAGAGTGGGATACGAAACATCCAAACTTGATTCCTTACAGAGAATGTGTGTTGACCTTGATCCCCCACTTCACAGAGATAACCTTTGAACACTTTCCAAGAGAAGAAAATCAGTTGGCGGACGCGTTAGCTACAATGGCTTCTATGTTCAAAGTTAAATGGGATAATGAGGCTCCCCGGATCATCATATGGAAACTGGACGAACCGGCATACTGTTGCGATCTCGAGACTGAATTGGTGACTGAGAAGCCTTGGTACCATGAAGTGAAGAGACATCTGGAAACTCAGGAATACCCTGAAGGTGCCTCTATCAATGATAAGAAGTTCCTGAGAAGGTTCGCAGCCAAGTTCTTCCTTAGCAACGACATCTTGTACAAGCGAAACCATGATTCAACCTTACTGCGTTGTGTGGATAAAACTGAAGCAGAACGGATCATGGAAGAGCTACATGAAGGGACCTTTGGCACACATTCCAGTGGACACACTATGGCTAAGAAAATCCTACGGGCAGGATATTACTGGTCCACAATGGAAGCTGACTGCTACCAACATTCCAGGACATGCCACAAGTGCCAGATCTATGCAGACAAGGTGCATGTTCCTCCGGTTCCCCTGAATGTTCTGACTGCACCATGGCCGTTCACAATGTGGGGCATAGACATGATCGGTGAGATTAAACCTACGGCATCTAATGGGCATCGCTTCATCCTAGTGGCGATTGATTATTCTACGAAGTGGGTCGAGGCAGCATCCTATGCTACGGTAACCAAGACTGTTGTGGCACGGTTCATTCGGCACAACCTGATCTGTCAGTACGGCGTCCCTGAGCGGATTATTACAGACAACGGTACCAATCTGAATAATAAGATGATCGCCGAGCTCTGAGAACAGTTCAAGATACAGCACCACAATTCTTCTCCTTACAGACCAAAGATGAATGGGGCTGTAGAAGCAGCAAATAAGAACATCAAGAAAATCGTGCAGAAGATGACAGTGACTTATAAGGATTGGCACGAGATGTTACCGTTTGCTCTACATGGGTACCGTACCTCAGCTAGGACGTCAACCGGGGCAACTCCTTTCTCTCTGGTTTATGGTATGGAGGCAGTCTTACCTATCGAAGTACAAATACCCTCCCTCCGGATAATGAAGGATGCAAACCTGAACGAAGATGATTGGATCCAGACACGACTTGATCAACTCAACCTCATTGATGAAAAGAGACTTGCTGCTATCTGTCATGGTCAGACGTATCAGAAACGGATGATCAGGGCATTTAACAAAAAGGTCAGACCACAGGAATATCAAGTTGGGGATCTTGTAATCAAACGAATCATCCTTCCTCAGAGTGATCCAAGGGGCAAATGGACCCCTACGTACGAAGGGCCATTTGTGGTTAAGCATGTGTTCTCAGGAGGAGCAATGATATTAACCAATATGGATGGTGACGACCTTCCTCACCCCGCCAATGCAGACATAGTAAAAAGATACTACGCATGAAAAAATACCCGCTAGGCTGACATGCCTAGGCAAAAATTAGGGCTTCCCGTCGAACCAAAAGGGTTCGGGCAAAATGAAGGGATGAAATGAAAAAATCTGCACACCCGGCAAGTCGAAAACCTGAAAAGGCGGCTTGGGCAAAAATGGGTATCCCGGTGGACTGAAAACCCGAAAGGGCGGTCCAGGAAAAAATTAGGGATAAAGCGTAATACTATGTCTCATTGATTGCTTTGCATCCAGAATCCGGTATCTACATCAAGTTCAAACGGCATCGATCAGTCAGCTTCACCTTCAACCAAGGTCATCAAGTGATGAGACGCTCGGAGTTATAAAGGCAATAGCAGAGTTGAAACCCAGTGGGATCATTCATTTCACACAGCTGTTTTATTTTCTTTTGTACAAAATTCGTATAAACTCTCTTGTTCGGCGGCGTTCCTCTTACTAGGACGTCAGCCTCTTGTACACAAAACGCCTATTTACAGGCCATTCAAAATTAATACAAATATATTTTTCAGTTAAACGTGCCAATTGTTTTTCTTTTTCTGTTTTGCTTTGCGAAGAACGTCCAAGGTTCAATTTGTGATATATGCATTGACGATAATTCGCTAACTCATAAATATTTGCATATGAAACGAAGAATTGATTACAGGTGACACTGGAAACAGGGGCAATAAAGAGTTGTCTAAACAATCTAATTGTTCTATCCTCCAAGGTACCAAGGTAGGTTCAGCTAAAGAACATGACCAGTACATCCTAATTCCCCAGAGAGTAAGTCAGAAGTCAGTACATTCTCCTCCAAGCAGAGTTATCAAATCTCAAGAAAGTTGGGTATCCTCCAGCAGATATCAACATTCCCCAGCAGCATGTATATCCATAACAAGAATCCCCGGCAGTCTTGGTCTAAAGATTGTTCCCCGGCGGCGTATCAACATTCAAAGGAATCACTTCCCCAGCATATCAAAACTTCCCCAGGAAGGTCCAATCTAGTTCCCCAGGAAAATTGGAATTCATATCCCCAAGCAGTAAGCTTATCCCCAGTAGATTCTGGAAGCTTATCCCCTCACAGAGCACGAACGTGTCGTCCGGCTTGATTTAAAGAGTTATTTCCTTAACAGGATATAACTGGGTTATCCTTAGCCAAAAGCCGCGGAAAGAGCGTCCTCGACGAAGTCTTCTTACCCCAGCGAAGTCCATCAACACTTCCAACAACAAGGGTATACCCAGCAAATTATTATCAACACTCAGCAAGGCATCCCTCTTCCCACAGAGTAATGTTTCCCAGCATGGTCGCTAGGGTATTTTTCTCCCCGCAGAATCTCCCATTTGCCAAGTTTATTCCGCAACGGAGTCATCTTCTCCTACCGGTATTCTTGCAGTTATCACCCCCAGCGGAAGTACAAGCTTATTCTTCAAACATCAGCCCAGGATATGACTTCCCGGCACCCGTCAAGGATTTACTTTCCTAGACAAAAACATACATAAAACATCACATACATCATTATAGCATGCATAGACACATCATATCATACAAATCTCATTTATGTTGAGAACATCATTGCTTGATCCATATCATGCATTGCATATGACTGACCTTTACCTTTCAGGAAGGATGCAGTTGAAATTCTCAATCATATTTCACGACCTAGACCGGTTCAGTTAAATCGACTCCCAAGATTTCTTATCCAGTCCCAGGCCTTCTCTAGTCCAGCTAAATCGACTCCCAACAGATTTTTCTGATAAAGACTCAGTAGAAGTTATCTCAGATGGTTCCCTCTCCGACGGTGAGTGAGGTGATAATCTCCTATGGTTCCCTCTCCGACGGTGAGTGATGTGGTAATCCCTTTTCAAGATGTTTCCCTCTCCGACGGTGAGTGAGGTGATAATCTCCTATGGTTCCCTCTCCAACGGTGAGTGAGGTGATAATTCCTTTTCAAGATGTTTCCCTCTCCGACGGTGAGTGAGGTGATAATCTCCTATGGTTCCCTCTCCGGCGGTGAGTGAGGTGGTAATCCCTTTTCAAGATGTTTCCCTCTCTGACGGTGAGTGAGGTGATAATCTCCTATGGTTCCCTCTCCAACGGTGAGTGAGGTGATAATTCCTTTTCAAGATGTTTCCCTCTCCGACGGTGAGTGAGGTGATAATCTCCTATGGTTCCCTCTCCGACGGTGAGTGAGGTAATAATTCCTTTTCAAGATGTTTCCCTCTCCGACGGTGAGTGAGGTGGTAATTCCTTTCCTATTGGTCCCCTCTCCGACGGTGAGTGAGGTGGTAATTCCTTTCCTATTGGTCCCCTCTCCGACGGTGAGTGAGGTGATAATTCCTTCCCTATGGTTCCCTCTCCGACGGTGAGTGAGGTGGTAATCCCTTTTCAGATGGTTCCCTCTCCGACAGTGAGTGAGGTGATAATTCCTTTCAGATTATAATTTCTTATGGTCCCCTCTCCGACGGTGAGTGAGGTGATTCCCTCTCAGATTATAATTGCCTATGGTTCTCTTCCCGATACTGCAAAGATGGTAAGTCCCACCAAGATTTTTCTCAACGAGCGTTGTTGAAGTTAAATTCACCCAAGGTTCTCTTACCATTCATGCTAAGGTAGTAACCATCCCTGGTTCATTCATCATCTTTTGAAGCTCCAGACCCAGCTCCCGAAACCAGCCAGGACATATCTATGCCAAGCATCTGAAATCAACTCCTGCAACGCGTCAGGTACTCATGTTTCTTTTGCAGGTATGCAGGTTCTCGCTAAGGAATCTCTTATGCGATCAACGTCCAGATGGCATCTATAAGCCCATCATCCCCCATCAATCTCCAAATGGCATCTATAAGCCCATTTCCATCACACTGCTACTATGTGAGCGCAAATTTCTGGGCACTCTAGTGTTCAATCATCTTCTACCCTCGGATTACGAAAGGCACGTCAGCCAATCTGCATCCTCAGGTCTAAGAAGATTGAACAGGGGCAACTGTTGTACCCCACAATTTGCCCTCCCATATTCTCCAAGAAATTACCAAGTCAAGCTTCAAATCTCCCTAAGGGTTGCACAGTCAAAGGTCTCCTATACAGTCAAAATTAGGGTTTTGAGTCTGATCAAGAAAAGGAAGTTTCTAAAGGTCCAATCAAGTCTCACATGCCTACAAATATGGTCAAGTATCCTCATATCAAGTTTCAAGACATTCAGCACAAAATTGCACAGTCAAAACCCTAAATTGCACTACAGTCAACTGTAGGGGCAAAATGGTCATTTGGCAGTCAAAAGTTCAAATTTTTGGTCAACACATCATTTTGAAGCCACAAACATCATTTGATCAATGCTTGATCATGATTCTCAAAATTTGGCTCAGAAATCATCAAGATGCAAAAGTTTCCTTATTTGGACAGTTGAAAAAGTCAACTGAAAATTGACCAGGGCATAACTTTCACATGGATTATCAGAAAAATTCCATCCAAAGCTCATTTTGAAGAGAAAGACATTTCCTACAACTCATCTTCATACTTCAAGTCCAAGAAATGCTCTCACAAAAAGTTATCAATTTCAACATTATAGGTCATTTTCAAAAGTCAACAAAAAGGGACTTTAAGTCAAAGGCCATAAATTGAGATTGGTAAATCAAAATTACATGGGACCAAAGGCATTGGTTAAAGGACTCAAAGATCTTTCCAAAATGTCCAAGAACATGAGAAAAGCTTAAAAAGTGAGCAAGTTATGCCTTGTAGAAATTGGGAAATATTTGGACATTTTGAAAAGTCAACATTGATTCAAATGACCTAAAATTGCTAATGGGCCCATTTTTCTTCCATGATTCATCATCCATGACATATGCACGACCACTTGGCCCAAGGGGAAGTATTTCTTCATTTTTTATTTATTTATTTGAATTTTTATTTATATTAATTCATTTAAATCATTTAAATATATGAAAAATACTTAATTTAACCTAACAAATCTTTTTGCACATGTAACCTACTCAATAATTCGTGCACATTCAAATATGGGAAGATTTGGTTTGATTGGATCCTAATTGACACAAACTTGCATGGAAAAAGATATGGAAATCATGGTGAAAAATCAAATCTTCAAAACCATGATTGCAAGAGATTTGGAGCAAGTTTTTTGACCTAATGCACTCAATATAAAAGCCTGAATACAACCCTAATCAAAAAACACACGCAGCTGCTCAACAAAGCCATAACCAAACTTGAAACTTTTCTCAAAAAAGTCAAATCTGAAAACCACTTTTGAGGGCGATTCAAAGCGTAATTCTTGTTCCATTAGCTTGCCAAGGTTGCCCAGAAGCGATTACAATCAAAAACCTTCATCAAAGCTCAAGGAATCGGTATACAGGACTCCAAAAATTTCATGAAAAACTCATAATCGTATTCTCAAATCTAGGCATTTTCATAACATTTTATTCATTGATTCATGTTCATTATGAAGTTTTGAAGCTAACCAATGCATTCAATTATTTTTTTATGCTGTATACACGATTTCACCATGTTTGAGTTTTAGGGTTCACAGGACCTCCAATTGGGGATTTTGAAACCAAGAAAAATTGGCCTTCAAGAGTACCATGGTTGTAATCAGCAAGTCTGGACGAAGAAGAAGCCACTATCGCGCCTAACTTATGGACCCCCTAGACTTAATCGTTATTTTTCCAAAACCGGCCTAAGAGAACATATAAGAAACCGTTGCCTAATGTTTTTATATTTCAGGGATGATGAAGAAGACGAATTCGTGGCAGGCGACGACTGGCTGGTTTAAAATTCGCGCGCAATAATCCATTAACGCGTAGTTTCACATTATATTATTTGTTGTTTATTTATTTAACAAAAGGATTCAGTGGTTCAGCTGGCAAGCGTTGAGTGCGTTCACGTCCAAGACCTGGGTTCGAGCCCCATGTCTGTATAATTTCCCATATTATTTTGCTATCTATGTTCCCATGCAGTGCCAGCATCAAGACGCACCATATGCCTTCAAGAATCCCACATCCACGTGCCCCTGGAGGTACAATCAAAGGCATAGATTGGAAGCGCATCATAGGCCTGGTCAAAGGTGCCACATAGTGTCTGGAAAAGTCAACGAACTTGAAGGTTATTGGGCTCAGATTTCTTGGGCCAGACCTCCACTTTGGGGACTACCACCCCCCTGGTTTGCAATTCTCTATATTTTCCTTATATTTTATTTTCAATTATTATTTTATTTTCTTTATTGTTTTGATTTAATTAATTATTTCTACAAAATATAAAAAATGCATAAAAATCAGAAAAGATAAAAAATATAATAAATATTTTTATTTTAATATTTCTTGTAAATAAATGCATGTAAATTAATTAGTTTAAATTAGGGTTTTAATTTTAATTCCTTTCATAACAAAATCTAAAAAATATAGAATTAGGTTTAATAAATGTTTTATTCCTTTTAATTTTTCTTTTTCACAATAATATTATTTATTTTATTTATTTTTATAATCAAAATTGTATGTAAAAATTAGGTTTAATTTAGGTTAAATTTTAACGTCTTCTTAATAAATTAAAATAAAATAGAATTAGGGTTAGCGTTTAATTGCAATTAATTTTTCTATTAAATCCTAAAATATTAAAAATACCAAAAACATCTTTTTTTAATTAATTAACTTCATCATTAATTTGATTTTTTAAGGGCCCAACGCCCTCGTTTCGATTTAATTTCGCATATTTATTTTATTTTGATTAAATATTTATGTACCTCTCCCGAAGCCACGTAATTATTTGTCGCACTTTTCAATTCTTTATTTACTTTGTTTATTTATTTTCTGTCAAATCGGGTCCTGGTTAATTTTGGCGATGTGGACCCGCGCCATTTGTAATAGCTTAGAATTAACTTTTCCGCAAATATTTTAATTGTTAATCAAAAGCATGAAAGAATATATGGACAAAATAAAAACAAGCGTAGAACACCAATAACATGACAAGATAAATGCAAATGAAAACGACACACAAATCACACACCACCCCTAGGGTACGCCTCACTGTTGCCTTGCCTCGAAAGGTGATCGTCGAGTAGAGGATGTCTTAGTAAGTCCTCATGATCCGGGAACCTGGCATGAGGGTAGCTTCTAAGGTGTCTTCCTATTGCTCTGGTGATCACCATGTCCCGAACCTTCGAATTGACCCGAACACCTCCAACGGTGGTGCTACCTACCTCTCAATGGTGGGATGGCACTACTTTAAAGGACATTTACACAGACGAATTCCTTAGGGTAGGTAGACGACTCTAGATACTTGCTCTAATTTCAAAACAATTCAAAAATACTTTTCACACCAACACATTTTCAAAAAGCTTTCAAAAGCAATTTTTCAAACACTCTTGAGGACTGATACAAGAGTCGAACTGGAATTTTCAAAGAAACTTTTTAAAACCCACAGTTGAAAAGCAAACAAACCATTTTTGAAAACACAAGTGAGCAAGTATCTAAGAGCCCATGGATAACCATGGATAGAAAGGGTGCTAACACCTTCCCTTTCTATAATCTACCTCCCGAACCGAGAGCAGTCTCTTTAAAGGAATTTTTCTGTGCTTTTGTCCTTTCCATTTGGAGAAAATAAAAGACGATGGCGACTCTTGCTTACCGCGACATTTCGCGAACCAGCGTTAAACAGTCAGTTCCAGATCCACCGATCACACCTGCCTAAACTCATCAAACTGCAGTCACAAGAACTGCAAGTTATCAAACATCCAAACTTGCAAGAAACACAACCTTCCTGCATAACTTGCAAGACTGCTTCTCAAGCACAACAAGCCTTCAAGCCGGCTCACCAAAAACACCAACCTGTTTTAAACTGCATAACCTACAGGCCTGAACTCACAAGCCTTCAAGCATGCTTTCAAAGCCTAAAACCTGTTAAACTGTATCAAGCAAAGCTCAACAAACAAATCCAAAACCAAAGAACCTATTCAAACCTGCAAAACTGCCTCCAAAACAGAAATACGAGCAAACCTGCAAAACTGCAAGTTTAAGAAACTTACAGCCTGCCTTCCCAAAAGCTCTGTTAGAACATAGTTTGATTCTATAACCCTTAATTAGAGTTTTGATGATAACAAAATACAAAGAATAAATAAATTTTAAGATTTATATATAAGACAAATATGACCCTTAAATTATGTTCTGTATGTACAGAAGTTCTGATGGATTCATCATCAGCATCAGAAGATCAGTAATATGTCAGCATCAGAAGATCAGTAACATATGCTACACGCTGAAGCTACCAGATCATACGCTGAAGCTTGATGACCAGAATCTGCGCATAAACATATACACTCTGACTCTGATCAAAGATCTTTACCAAGTCATCAGCACTCTGAAGCGTTATCACAAGTTAAAGCGAAGAACACTCTGAAGCGCTACCATAAGCAAAGAAGACTCTAAAGCGTTATTAAGCATTCAAGATAGAATTAATTACCAACGACTTTATTCAGACAAGATCTTATCAAGAAGGAAAGTCCGTTATTATCAGTAAAAGTGCTTTATGGACAACGTATCTCTACCTTGGCTATATAAACAAGTCTTTGTGAGAAAAGACGCACGCATGCACTCATACATTTTTGCTAAGCCTTAAAACCACGCTTACTCAAGCGCATTAGCAATCCAGTTTTATCCCAAGCTTAAAATTGTGTAATTATCACAGTTGTGATATAATATTTTATTAGAAAACATTAAAAACATTATTGTTCAATTATTTGTAAAGAGATTTCGTTGAGATAAACCGGTTTGTGGTTATACTCAAGAAGGCTTTAACAGTTGTTAAAGTAGCTGTTGTAATCCTTTGAATATAGTGGATTAAGACCTCGTTGGAGAGAGGCGAAATCACCTTGACGGGTGGACTAGAGTAGTTTGAGATCAAACGAACCAGGATAAAAATACAATGTTGTCTAGCATTTGTTTTAATTTTTACAATTCAACCCCCCTTCTTTTGTTTTTCACATCTTCAATTGGCATCAGAGCGCCTGGTTCTGAGCTTATAACACTTAACCGTGTCAGTACAAGATCCAGCGTTAGAAAAACAAAATGGCAGGACCAAATCAAAACATCAGCAATGACAACAATGAAGAAAGAGACAAATTCAGTGGCAAACCTCCAGTCTTTGATGGAGAGAACTTTGACTACTGGAAAGACAGATTTGAGAGTTTCTTTCTGGCGCATGATGCTGATCTGTGGGACATGGTAACTGATGGATACACGCACCCAGTGGATGGAAGTGGTCAGAAGATTGATAGGAAAACAATGTCTGATTAGCAAAAGCGTGAGTTCAGAAATCATCACAAGGCCAGAACAATTCTTCTCAGCTCCATCTCTTATTCAAAATATGAGAAGATATCAAACAGAGACACTGCAAAGAATATGTTTGACTCTCTGAGAATGACGCATGAAGGCAACATTCAAGTCAAAGAAACCAAAGCCCTTGCACTCATTCATAAGTATGAGGCATTCAAGATGGAAGAAAGTGAATCAATAGAAACTATGTTTTCAAGATTTCAAATTCTTGTTGTTGGTCTAAAAGTTCTTGAAAAAGGGTATTCTACTGCTGATCACGTTAAGAAGATCATCAGAAGCTTGCCAAAACAATAGAGGCCAATGGTCACAGCGCTTAAGCTAGCAAAGGATCTCAACAAAATCTCTCTGGAGGAACTTGTCAGCTCCCTCAGAAGTCACGAGATAGAGCTAGAAGCAGATGAACCTCAAAAGCAAGGTAAGCCATTAGCTTTAAAATCTAACAGAAAATCTGACTCCAAAGTTTTGCAGGCTATGGAAGAAACCTCTGATGGGTCCTCATCAGAAGAAGATGAACTGTCTCTCATATCCAGAAGGGTTAACCAATTGTGGAAGCAGAGGCAAAGGAAGTTCAGGAATCCCAGAAGATCAGAAAATCAGAATGAATCTTTCTCCAGATACAGAAGGTCAGAATCCTCCTCTGGACACAGAAGATCTGAAGGCTCTTCAGGAAACAGAAAGCCAAACAACAAAGACATCATCTGCTATAAACGTAACGAGCAAGGGCACTACAAAAGTGATTGCCCAAAGCTTGAGAAGGAGAAGCCCAAAAAGAAGTTTGGCAAGGAAAAGAAGAAAAGTCTCATGGCTACATGGGATGATTCTGACACATCTAAAGCTGACTCAGAATCAGATGATGAAAGAGCAAACATAGCTCTCATGGAAAACATAGCAGAAGACAGTGAAGCTTCTGAGTCAGACTATGAATCATATACAGAAGAGGTATTCCCTGACTTTACTATAAACTTTACTAAGGCTGAACTAGCTGAAAGCCTTAATGAAATTCTGGAAAGATATCAACAGATCAGAGTCAAATTCAGAAACCTGAAAAGGAATCTTGCTTCTAACTCTGATAAGACCGAGAGTCTCAAATTGGAGAATTCTGAGTTAAAAGACAAAATTTCAAAATTAGAAAACCAATTGCAAAAATCTCAGAAGGAAACAATCCCTGAAACTCCCAGCAATGCTGATGAGATCATCAAGGAGTATGATCACAGCTTTCAGAAGTTTCTAGCTAAAAACATAGACAGAAGCAAAATGGCTTCAATGATCTATGGAGTTAGCAGAAATGGCAGAAAAGGGATAGGATATCAAGGTAAGGTACCTACACCAAAAAATTCCATGGATTTAGTTATAAAACGTACTCCACTTGATTCACACTTTATATATGGGCACACACATGACATAAAATATACAAGTAGTGATTACTCTGTCAAACCAAAATTTAACCAGAGTTTTGGTAAAACTAACAAATCAGGACCCAAGAAAATATGGGTACCTAAGGATAAAATAATACATGTGGCAGATATCTTTAGCAGCAAAGCAAAAACACCAATCATGGTACCTGGACTCTGGCTGCTCACGACACATGACGGGAAGAAGGCATATCTTCCAAAGCCTGGAACTTAAGCCTGGAGGCCACGTAGGTTTTGGAGGCAATCAGAGAGGAAATATCATTAGCTCTGGAACAGTAGGTAATGGAAATCTTCCCTCTATAAGTAATGTTTTACTAGTTGATGGATTAATGCATAATCTGTTATCCATAAGTTAATTAAGTGATAACGGTTATGATATAATCTTCAATCAAAATTCATGCAAAGCTGTTAGTCAGAAAGATGGGACTATCCTATTTAATGGAAAGAGGAAAAACAACATTTATAAAATAAAACTTTCTGAACTAAAAAGTCAGAATGTAAAATGTCTACTGTCTGTTAACAACGAGCAATGGATCTGGCACAGAAGATTGGGACATGTTAGTATGAGAAGAATATCTCAGATTATTAAACTCAATCTGGTTAGAGGAGTTCCTAACCTGAAGTTCAATTCAGATGCTCTGTGTGAAGCATGTCAGAAAGGCAAGTTTGCAAAACCAGCTTTCAAATCCAAAAATGTCGTTTCCACCTCCAAGCCATTAGAACTTCTGCACATTGACTTATTTGGACCAGTTAAAACTGCTTCTGTCAGTGGCAAGAAGTATGGGTTAGTAATCGTAGATGACTATAGCAGATGGACATGGGTAAAGTTGTTAAGACACAAGGACGAGTCACACTCTGTGTTTGCCACCTTCTGCAACCAAGTTCAGAATGAAAAGGATCTTAGAATCATCAAAGTCAGAAGTGATCATGGTGGAGAATTTGAAAACAAAGATTTTGAGTCATTCTTTAATGACAAAGGCATTCTGCATGATTTCTCTTGTCCTAGAACTCCCCAGCAAAATGGAGTTGTAGAACGAAA
This sequence comes from Vicia faba, assembly GCA_948472305.1. Classification (NCBI taxonomy): domain Eukaryota; kingdom Viridiplantae; phylum Streptophyta; class Magnoliopsida; order Fabales; family Fabaceae; genus Vicia; species Vicia faba. Next base: position 1,221,421,303 of record OX451739.1, on the reverse strand, counting down.
GAACAGAACATTGCAAGAAATGGCCAGAACCATGATCAACGAGACTAACGTTGCTAAGATCTTCTGGGCAGAGGAAATAAACACAACATGTTACATTCAGAATAGAATCTCCATAAGACCTATTCTGGAAAAGACTCCATATGAATTGTGGAAGAACATAAAGCCCAACATTTCCTATTTTCACCCATTTGGTTGTACATGTTTTATCCTGAATACAAAAAATTATTTGAACAAGTTTGACTCTAAAGCACAAAAGTGTATTATGTTAGGATATTCTGAACGCTCAAGAGGGTACAGAGTATACAATACAGAAACACAAATTGTGGAAGAGTCAATTAGTGTTCGTTTTGATGATAAGCTTGACTCTCAAAAGTCAAAGAAGAATGAATTCCTTGCAGGTACGGAAGTTGAACTCACAGGTACTGAAAACAAGTCATCAGAAGCTCTCAACAGAGACACTCCATCAACATCAGAAAGAGGCACTGCAAGCAATCCAGCACCTTCTACTGATCAACTCCAGAAAAGACCATCCAGAAGCAACATGGATCACCCAGAAGAAACAATCTTAGGAAGAAAGGAAGATCCAATCAGAACAAGATCTAGCTTCAGAAACTCTGAAGAATCCCTCATGGGACTGGTTTCTCTAATTGAACCAACAACAATTGATGAAGCACTTTTGGACAATGACTGGATTCTAGCAATGCAAGAGGAGCTAAATCAATATACAAGAAATGACGTATGGGATCTAGTTCCAAAACCAAAAGGATTCAACGTCATTGGAACAAAATGGGTGTTCAGAAACAAACTGAATGAACAAGGTGAAGTCATCAGAAACAAAGCACGGCTGGTAGCACAAGGTTATAGTCAGCAAGAAGGGATAGACTATACAGAAACCTTTGCTCCAGTCGCCAGGTTAGAATCTATCAGACTCTTAATTTCATTTGCTGTTAATAAAGGCATCACTCTGTATCAGATGGATGTTAAGAGTGCATTCTTAAATGGATATATATAAGAAGAGGTATATGTGCACCAACCCCCTGGTTTTGAAAGTTCCAAAAATCCAGAATATGTTTTCAAACTAAAGAAGTCACTCTATGGTCTGAAACAAGCTCCCAGAGCTTGGTATGAAAGACTAAGTAACTTCCTGTTAGAAAAGGAATTCACCAGAGGGAAAGTGGACACAACCTTGTTCTGTAAGACAATTAAGAATGACATTTTAGTATGTCAGATTTATGTTGATGACATCATATTTGGATCTACTAAACCCTCTCTGGGAAGAAAGTTTGCTAAATGTATGCAGGAAGAATTTGAGATGAGCCTAATGGGGGAACTAAAATTCTTTATGGGTATTCAGATTAATTAAACCTCATAAGGAACTTACATTCATCAGAGCAAATACGTCAGAGAACTCCTGAAGAAATTTGATCTCTCAGAATGTAAGCCATCAAAGATTCCAATGCATCCCACGTGCATTCTAGAAAGAGAAGAGGTAAGTAAAAAGGTAGAACAGAAGGTCTACAGAGGTATGATTGGTTCTCTTCTCTATCTGAAGGCTTCAAGGCCTGACATTTTATTCAGTGTTTGCATTTGTTCTAGATTCCAATCAAATCCTAGAGAATCTCACTTAACAGCTGTTAAGCGAATTTCAAGTATCTGAAAGGTACTACTAATTTGGGTTTGTTTTATAGAAAATCAAGTGATTACAGTTTGATAGGATATTGTGATGCTGATTTCGCTGGAGACAGAGTAGAACGTAAAAGCACTTCTGGAAGCTGCCAGTTTCTGGGAGAAAATCTGATCTCATTGTCCAGCAAAAGACAATCCACAATTGCTCTATCAACAGCAGAAGCTGAATACATAGCAGCAGCTGGATGCAGCACACAAATGTTCTGGATGAAAAGTCAACTTGAGGACTTCCAGGTATTTGAGAGTAACATTCCTATCCTCTGTGACAATACTTCTGCTATTTGTCTCAGCAAAAATCCTATTTTGCATTCTAGGGCTAAGCATATAGAAATAAAACATCATTTTATTAGGGACTATATTCAGAAAGGGATTTTAAATTTTAAATTTATTAACACATACCATCAATGGGCTGATATTTTTACAAAACCTCTTTCTGAAGATAGGTTCAACTTCATTCTGAAACATCTCAGCATGAAGCTCTGTCCAGAATAAAATTGTTTTGATTCCATATATTAACCTTCAGAACTTTGTTTATTTTTATGTGAACTATTGATCAATCTTTCTTCAGATCTTTAGAAGTACAGATTGTATCAGAATCTATCCATGAAGATCTGAGCGCTTCATTTCAAGGATAGAAATGTGCAGTTCACTCAAGCAAACAAGTGTCATCCAGTAATCAGCTACTTTCTGAGGCTGAACACGCGTTCACGTTTCTCAAAAGGCAAAAGCGCTGATTGGATGCATTGAGACACATGTCATGGGTAACCGTTCCAATATCTTTCTGAAATCCCCCAAAATCAGCTATCATTAAATGCTAATAATCATTATTTAATTTATCTCTCTTACCGTTTATGTTTTCAAAATTGTTTAGAAATCTATTTAAACACATTTCTCACCATTTATACACTTTTACCTTCACTTTCATTTTCTCTAAATCTTACTGATTTCAGTTTTCATACTTTCTCAAAACCCTTTCACTTTTTCTCAAAACCTTCGTGTGAACACGACTTCTTCAAGCATCCCCACTTCCAGTTCTCAGAAAACAGGTTCCTCTGAACAGTATGAAGAACCCTACAGAACGCTTCTCACACCAATAAAAAATCTTGAAGTTCTTTCAGAATTGATCATGGATTTCAACAACCTTCAAGAGAATGGGTTTAATCTCTCTGAAGAGGTTAAGGCTCAAGGCTGGGAAAAATACTTTGACAGACTGGTGGGTCCAACATTCCCATTTCTGGTAAAGGAATTTTGGATTCAAGCTTCATCTTCCAACCATCAAGTCACTTCATACATAATGGGGAAGAAGATAGTTATTACTGAGGACCTCATTGCACGTTTAATAGGCTACAATGGTGGTGGTGTTCGTTGCATTGACATGGATGAAAGATGCGCTGATGTTGCCCTAATTGCTAGAGAAATCTTCACTCTGGGGCTTCCCTCCAGCAAGATAAGGGATTTAAAAGATCATCACAGAATATGGGCCAAGATCATTCATGGATGCATAAACCACAAGAAGCCTACCAGCTCTCCTGACTACATCAATATTGATCAGCAATTTATGATCTACTTCATCTCCCAGAAGGTTAAGGTGAATCTGGCTCATCTGCTGTTCAACCATCTCAGGACAAGTGTCAAGGAAACCAGAGAAGAGGAGCGCACAAAAAGGGACTGGATACCCCTAGGAAGACTTATATCAGATATTCTAACAGAGAATAAGCTGATTGATCATCTTACAGAGGCTCAGGAAATCAGCTCTTTGGAAGCTACTGTTGGCAAACAACTGAATGCAAAGAATCTGAAGAAAATGAAGTTGATTGAGAACATTAAGAAGGAACCCATCGTCACTCCTTTTGCTGCAATCTCCAGCAGAAGAGTCCATCTGGATAACTTCCCTTTGTTCTCAGAAATTGATTCTAAACCAGATATAATAGTCAGATATCTGGATGCTTGCAAGGCGGATGGTACAACACCAAATCTGAACATTCAGGATCTGCAGCAGAAGGCTCTAGAGGTTGTGCTGAAGAAAACCAAGAAAAGGAAAGTTGTAGCAGAAGGATCATCTCAGCAGACCCCTAAAAAGAGAGGTAATCTTTCTTCTGTAACTGTTTTAGATTCAATTCCTGTATCAACATCTATACCAATTCCCACTCAATCTGAAAACCCAACACCACAAACTTTTGATGACTTTGACATTGATTTTGACCCCTCTGAATCCTTAACTCTTAGAAGATCTCACTCCCAACCTCAAAATCCAAATCCTGAAACCACCACAGAACCACAACCAAAAATACCTATCTCACCACAACCAAAAATTACCCTCTCTCCAGAACCAGAAATCCCACTACCTCCATCTCCTCAACTAGAAATTAATCCACCTTCTCCACAACCTGAACCATTTCAACCAGAAGTTCAAACTTCTGAGGCTCAACCCTCTGAATCCCCTGAACCAGAACCTCATAACCAAACTGTTGATTTTGATACCATTCCTATTCCTGGAATCACAGAACCTCTGGCCATTCATATGCTCTTTGGCACCATTGTGAATTTTCCCCAACTTCCCTCTTCACCAAAATTAACTCCACCAAACTCCCCATCAAGTCCAATCATAATTCCCGACTCTCCCACTCCCTCACCAAAGAATAATCCAGAAGACAACATCAAGACTGTCATTGACTTAACAGTTTTTGAACGTCTTGCTGCCATAAACCACAAAACAGCTATCCCAAAACCAAAACATCCAAATGTTGGTACCAGCTTATTGATATTTGAAACAGAAGTACAGAAGTGGATCACTTCTCTGAAACAAGCTAGTCTTGAGTTGGTTGATCCTGCTGCATCAGACTACCTTTGGACAAAGTTCAAAAGATGGGTATGCTCTGAAACTTTTAAGTTGCAAGAACAGAGCTACGGACAAGCTCAACAGAACTTCAGCAATATGCTGAAAGAAATTGAAGGTCCAGTTCTGAGCAAGCTACTTAAGGAAGAAGTTCTCCCTCTGGACAATGCTCCCTGGTCTGAACATCGTCCAGCATCCAAAGTTCTGACTGATACTCAAGAGCAGATGGTTCCTGCTGAAGAACTGGGTCAAGCAGAAGATATTGCAGAAAGCTCTGAGAAGCATCCTGTTTCTGAAGATCCTCAAGCTTCCTCCCTTGACAGGCAAACTCTAGAAGACCTGAAAAGATCTGATATGTTGATGAATGAAAGAATGGATAAATAGGACAACAAAATTGATGAAATCAAGAGCATGTTAACCCAGCAACAGGAAACCAACACCCAGATCAAGAGCATGTTGGAGGCTTTGTTCACACGTCTTCCTCCTCCCTCTTAGAATTTCCTTGTTTTTATAACATGTTTATCTGTAATATTTTTACATTGTTTTGAACTTATCATTGCTTCCGGTTTTCAATATAAATGCATTTTGGCTCTGATTATTTGTTCTTTTTGATAACTGACAAAAAGGGGGAGAAAGAATGATATTTTTCAATAACGGATTACTGAGACATAAGTCTCAAACATTCTGATCTATATAAAATTTCTCTCTTCTGAAAAGCTTACAGGTACAAAACTCTGAGGAAAGATACAGTAAAGTTTTGATACTCAAAGATTCATGGAATTAAAGGGAAGTAATCAACTCAGGGGGAGTTTTCTCTTCTTAATTCTATGCTTTTTATTCCTTATTTTTAATTGAAAAAAATCTGGTTTTTGTCATCATCAAAAAGGGGGAGATTGTTAGAACATAGTTTGATTCTACAACCCTTAATTAGAGTTTTGATGATAACAAAATACAAAGAATAAATAAATTGTAAGATTTATATATAAGAAAAATATGCCCCTTAAATTATGTTCTGTATGTACAGAAGTTCTGCTGGAATCATCATCAGCATCAGAAGATCAGTAATATGTCAGCATCAGAAGATCAGTAACATATGCTACACGCTGAAGCTACCAGATCATACGCTGAAGCTTGATGACCAGAATCTGCGCATAAACATATACACTCTGACTCTGATCAAAGATCTTTACCAAGTCATCAGCACTCTGAAGCGTTATCACAAGTTAAAGTAAAGAACACTCTGAAGCGCTACCATAAGCAAAGAAGACTCTGAAGCGTTATTAAGCATTCAAGACAGAATTAATTACCAACGGCTTTATTCAGACAAGATCTTCTCAAGAAGGAAAGTACGTTATTATCAGTAAAAGTGCTTTATGGACAACATATATCTACCTTGGCTATATAAACAAGTCTTTGTGAGAAAAAACGCACGCATGCACTCATAAATTTTTGCTAAGCCTTAAAACCACGCTTACTCAAACACATTAGCAATCCAGTTTTATCCCAAGCTTAAAATTGTGTAATTATCACAATTGTGATATACTGTTTTATTAGAAAACATTAAACACATTATTGTTCAATTATTTGTAAAGAGATTTCCTTGAGATAAACCGGTCTGTGGTTATACTCAAGAAGGCTTTAACAGTTGTTAAAGTAGCTGTTGTAATCCTTTGAATATAGTGGATTAAGACCTCGTTGGAGAGAGGCGAAATCACCTTGACGGGTGGACTGGAGTAGTTTGAGATCAAACGAACTAGGATAAAAATACAGTGTTGTCTAGCATTTGTTTTAAGTTTTACAATTCAACCCCCCTTCTTGTGTTTTTCACATCTTCAAGCTCAAACAACAAACCCGTAAAACTAAAACACTCATTTACAAACCTGTAAAACTGCATAGCCTACCAAAAATCCAAACAAGTTCAAAGTTTACAAATCACACAAGCCTGCTTTCAACAGGCCAAAACTCAAAACTCCAAACTCACAAACCTGTCCAACTACACAACAAAACTGTAAGGGACAGTTCAAAAAACCAAAAACTGCCTAAGCTACAAACACAGTTCAGTTTCACCATCATCAAATATCCAGCACCCAAAGAAGAAGAAGAAGGGAAGAGTGTAAAAGCAAAACAACAAATAAGTTTCAGAACATAAGCTTTATCATCAACAATCAGCAACCAACAAAATCATCAGCTCAAATCAGAAACAAATATTCAAGCCTCCTCAGAACAAGTTCATCATCAGAATATCAGGGTCCACAAAGAGAGGAAGAGTTTAGAAGCAAGCAATTTTCAGAACATAATTCCTCATCAAACATCAAGAAAACAGTTCAAACATGAGCTAGTTTCAGCAGTACTATCATCATTAAGCATCAGCCAAAAGAAGAAAGGAAGAGAGTCAAATCAAAATCAGAATAAACAAGTTGATCATTGTCAAGCATTCAGAAGCAAGCAAATCTCAGAATATTATCATCATCGATCATCATCAAACGATTCAAAGAAAAGTCAAAAGATACAGAAATACCAGAGGCAAGCTAGCAACTGTTATCATCACGCTCCTTCCCCTGCTCCGGCCACCAAGGAGGCGCCACCAAGCCCTTTCTCTCTCTCTTTCAGTTTACAGAAGCAAAACGCCAAAGGTATAGTCTTTTCCTCTCAAACTATCACTGTATCTCACACACCAAAACATCAAAGATTAAGCTTTGCAAAACGATAAGCATGCAAGAACCAAATATTGAAACTGTAAAAAACCTAAACAAATATAAAATGCATACCGTCCAAGCATAGCCAACATGGATCGCCGTGAGGACGAGAGAGATGGGAGGTAACGCTCCGGCGGCTGGGGCGTGAAGGAATCAGTTGTCCATGGTTGAGAACGAAGAAGAAGAGAGAAGGAGGCGCTGCTGTACAAATAACCAAACCCTAGATTCTGAATAAACAAAACGCAACCCTAACAAAACTTGTTCAAACACTCATATGGGCCTTTGCCAAAACCATTCAGCCTAAGCCCAAACATTCCTAGCGGCTGCACCCCCCTTCTAACCAAATTCTTGTTTTTTTATTTGGGCCAAAACACATGCTTAAGCCCATCACCATTCTTTTTTTTTGTTTTAAATAATACTCTTTTCTCTTCTTTACTAATTAATTTACTTTCTTTAGAAAAATTAATAATTTTCTTTTTATTTATTCTAAAAATTTTGTTTTGTTAATAGTAAAGAGAAATAATAAATTAAAGTTTGTTTTGATATATTTTCTTTAATATTTGTATATTTAATTAAATATAAAAGAATACTATGTTTAATTAATCTTTTTATATAGGTTTCTAAAAAATATTAACAAAAATACAAAAAAATAAAATAATTATACTTAATCTTTTTAGGTTAAAATTTTTTATTTGATCATTTGTAAATAAATACACGTATCTCATTTTTCTTTGATTTTCGTTATCTTATATTTTGTTATAATTTTACATTGAAAATGCGACAATGCGATTTGGTTGTAAAATATACTTGGACATTACTATTCTGATAAGACTCATCCCCATTTGTAAATAATTTGTATCCCCATCCGTGGATACTTATTTGTAATAACTTAGACTTTAAATTCCCGCAATTTATCGCTTTCCATATACTGTATAGTAATTAGGGTTTGTATGCGAAGATTCAAAATCAATCGCTAGATGACCTAATACAAGATAAATGCATGAAAATCAATACACAATTCACACTTGCACCTCTAGGGTAACCTCACTTGTTGCCTCGGAAAATACAATCATGTCCCTCGAGTATGAGACATTCTAGCAAATGCCCCTTCAATAAACAAAGATCGTAGTCCCTCGATGACCCTCGATGTTGCCTTCGATAAAATGATCTCGTTCCTTACAAAATTGCTAGTGCGTCTCACAAGTTGCTTTCAATGATTGTATACGATGACCCGCGCCTGTCTTGTTTAACATCTTAACACAAGGTTGTTCACCAAATACAATGGTGAAACACCACTGTTAAAAGGGTTAAAAACATAAGAAAGATCTTTTAAGTAAAGTAGGGTAGACAACTCTTAGTTACTTGATCAAAAATCTTACAAAACATCCTTGCCATTTTCAAACACACTTCACAACACAACTTCAAAACAATTTCAAAACAACTTTCAAAACATTGAAATATCTTTTCAAAAAGACACACACCTTTGTATATATTCAAACAAGAATCATTACAAAGGTTGCCTAGACAAGGCATCCTTTTTCAAAGCATTTTCAAAAACACACACACAAAGCACCATTTCAAACAATTGAAAAGCAAAGGCAAGTGATCTAAAACAAGTAACTAAGAGCCCATGGATAACGATGGATGAAAAGGGTGCTAGCACCTTCCCTTTTCATAATCTACTCCCCGAACCCAAGAAAACATCTCAAAGGTCTTTCATGTGCTTTTTGACCTTTCCTTTGGATAAAATAAAAAGTCGGTGGCGACTCTTGCTAAACCAAACAAGTGCGAACACAAAGGCAAAATACCAAGTCAGTTCTCCCACCATATCACAATAGTGTTATTCAGGTTTGTACCGTTGTCCGTGATGATCCTGTCGGGGATACCATACCGGCATATGAGGTTCTGCTTGATGAAGCAGGCAACCACATTCTTTGTAACGGAGGCGAAGGAATCTTCTTCGACCCACTTAGTAAAATAATCAATAGCGACCAAGATGAAGCAATGTCCATTGGATGCCGTGGGCTTGATCTCTCCAATCATATCGATTCCCCACATTGCTAATGGCCAAGGAGCTGTTAGAACGTTGAGAGGAACCGGAGGAATATGTACCTTGTCAGCATAGACTTGGCATTTGTGACAAGTACGGGAATGTTGATGACAGTCAGCTTCCATGGTAGACCAGTAATAGCCTGCCATTAGAATTTTCTTAGCCATCGTATGACCGCTCAAGTGAGTGCCAAATGTGCCACTATGCATTTCAGTCATGATCAACTCTTCTTCAACCTTGTCCACACAATGAAGTAGAACACAATCATGGCTGCGCTTATATAAGATACCATTGCTCAGGAAGAACTTGGCAGCAAATCTCCTTAAGAACTTTTTGTCATTGACTGAAGCTCCTTCAGGGTATTCTCGGGTCTGGAGATACCTTTTGATTTCATGAAACCAAGGTTGTTCCACTACTTCTTCGGTATTAATCTCATGACAATGAACAAGTTAGTCCATTCACTTGATGGTGATTTGGGGAGCCTCATTATCTCAGTTGAGTTTAAACATGGAAGACATTGTAGCCAGAGCATCTGCTAGCTGATTTTCTTCTCGCGGGAAGTGCTCAAAGGTAATCTGATCAAAATGAGGCAACAATGTCAATACATGTTCTTTGTATGGGATAAGATTAGGATGTTTAGTGTCCCATTCTCCTTTGATTTGACTGATAATCAAAGCTGAGTCCCCAAATACAATCAGAGATTTGATTCCCAGGTCAATTGCAGCCTTGAGACCAAAGATACAAGCTTCATACTCGGCCATGTTAATTGTGCAGCTAAAGCAGAGTCTAGCAGTGAAAGGCGTATGGAAACCTTCTGGAGAAATAAGTATCGCACCGATACCGTTTCCAAGTGCATTTGAAGCACCATCAAAGTACAGGGTCCATCAGGATCCTTGTTCAGGTCCGTCATACGGTCCATTACCTTCAATGTTGTCCAATGTCATAATGTCCTCATCAGGGAAGTCGAACCTCATAGATTGGTAATCTTCGACGGCTTGATGAGCTAGATGGTCAGCTAGCACACTCCCCTTTATAACTTTTTGAGTTGTGTACTGGATATCATATTCAGTCAGGATCATCTTCCATCTAGCGATTCTTCTGGATAAAGAAGGCTTCTCGAAGATGTGCTTAATCGGATCCATTTTAGAAATTAGCAAAGTGGTATGTGTCAACATATACTGCCTTAGCTGGTGAGCAGCCCATACCAAAGCGCAACAAGTTTTCTCGAGCAGTGAGTAGCGAGTCTCACAGTCAGTAAACTTTTTGCTAAGGTAATAAATGGCATTCTCTTTTCGGCCAGACTCGTCATGTTGGCCCAGTACGCACCCCATTGAGTTATCCAAAATAGTCAGATACATGATTAAAGGCCTTCCTTTGACGGGTGGCATCAAGATAGGAGGTTCCAGCACATACTCCTTGATCTTATCAAAAGCAACTTGACAGTCATTATTCCATTCAACCACCTGATCTTTCTTCAACAACTTGAAGATTGGTTCACAGGTAGATGTTAGGTGAGAGATGAACCTTGCAATATAATTTAAGCGCCCCAAGAAACCTTTAACCTCCTTTTCAGTGCGGGGGGCAGGCATTTCTTGTATAGATTTGACTTTAGCAGGATCAACCTCAATGCCTTTGTTACTGACGATAAATCCAAAAAGTTTACCGGACCTGACTCCGAAAGTGCACTTGCTAGGGTTCAGTCTGAGCTTATATTCCTTTAACCTGACAAACAGCTTCTGCAGATGGTAGAGGTGTTCCTCTTCTGTTTGTGAACGGGCTATCATGTCGTCTACGTAGACTTCAATCTCATGATGTATCATGTCATGAAACAAAGCTACCATGGCTCGCTGATAGGTTGCCCCGATATTCTTCAGTCCGAATGGCATCACTTTATAGCAGAAGATACCCCACTGCGTAACAAAAGTAGTCTTCTCCATGTCTTCGGGGGCCATTTTGATCTGGTTGTATCCCGAGAATCCATCCATGAAGGAAAATACCTTGTGTTGAGCTGTGTTGTCAACCAAGATGTCAATGTGTGGTAGTGGAAAATCATCTTTAGGGCTAGCCCTGTTTAAGTCTCTATATTCCACACACATTCTGACTTTGCCGTCCTTCTTAGGTACGGGCACAATGTTAGCGACCCATTGCGGATAGGAAGTAACAGCCAGAAAACCAGCATTGAATTGTTTCATCACTTCAGCTTTGATCTTTTCGGACATATCGGGCCTCATTCGGTGGACTTTCTGTTTGATTGGTGGACAGTCTTCTCTTGTAGGGAGACAGTGAACCACAATATCCGTATCCAGTCCCGACATATCTTCGTAGGACCAGGCGAAGATTTCAACATATTCATTCAACAACTGTACTAAGCGCTCTTTGACATTTGGCTCCAGGTTGGCACCCACTTTAACCTCTTTCTTGTCTTCCTCTGTTCCCAAATTGATAGTCTCTAACAACTCTTCATGGGGCAGAATAGCCCTTTCTTCTTGTTGCAAAAGTCTAGCTAACTCTACAGGCACTTCACAGTCTTCATCACCTTCGCACTCGGCACGATTGACCAGATCTTCAGAGTCACCGAAGGCCAAAGCAGAATAGTCACCCATTGAATCCGGAGTGGATGGGTACTAGCATTTTGTGAGTGTTGGTGTGTGTAAGGGATAGCCATCCTTAAACAAAACAAAATGTAAAAGGAAAGAAAATGAACACAACAGTTTATAGATGAAAACGTCCACTGATTCATTAAAAATGGCATATGAAAATGAAGAATCAAAACCCTTACAAATGGACCTATATGCCCCGGGTAAGGCATACGGTGAAAAGAGTGTACGAATTGTTTAATTATTACAGACCAAACAGGAAATTGTTTAAAGATAAATTACTGATTGATGAAAGTGATGGGAACGAAGTCTTTCGCCTCCCAGTTTCTTAATCCTCCTTTAATGGTTGGAAAGATCCAATCTTCAAAGTTGTCTTTTTCATCATCATCTTCTAAGGCATGAATTCCATGGTGAGTGATTTTTAGGGGTGGTCCTCCAGCCCGGGAGCGACGCACAGCTTTCTGGCCAGCAGCAGTAAAACCTAGTCCGAACTTGTCCGTCTTGCAAGGAAAATCAGGCATTTGACCCCACACCGTACTTCCTCCTTCCTTGATAACAGCCTCCGCATCTTTAAGGGATGACATCCGAGACACAGGCTTGGAAACGATCGGCACATCAGTCATTGTCTTTGCTACTGCGACTTCAGGAGAAACCTCTTCAAAGTGTTGGAAAGGCGTTTCTATAAATTCGCCATCTAACTCCACATAGCGGAAAGAGTTAAGGTGACTTATCATATACTCCTCCTCACCATGAACCGTTATGATCTTACCCTGAACTGGATACTTTAGCATTTGGTGTAGAGAAGAAGTGACTGCCCCAGCATTGTGGATTCATGGACTTCCCAACAAGCATGAATATGAAGGACGAATGTCCATCACATAAAATGTAGAGTTGAAAATTTCTGTACCCACTTTGATTGGAATGTCCACTTCTTCGTGAACCATCCTCTTAGAACCGTCGAAGGCTCTAACAACGATGTTACTTGGATTTAGGGTCAAACCTTCGCAGTCCAATTTGTCCAACGCCTTCTTTGGTAGAACATTTAAGGATGAACCGGTATCTACCAGAACATGAGCAAGTGTGGTCCCCCTGCACTCTACCGAGACATGCAGTGCATCGTTATGCTTTCTTCCCTTAGGGGTCAAATCAGCATCAGAAAAGCCAAGACCATTATGGGCTGTAAAGCTAGCCACGCACTCTTGAAACTGGTCCGCAAAAGTTTCTTGAGGCACGTGTGCCGTCTTTATAAATTTGAGCAAGGCTTTGGCATGAGCCTCGGAGCAGAGTAACATAGCCAGCATGGAGATTTTTGAAGGGGTTTGCCCTAGCTGCTCTACGACATCATAGTCGCTCTTCTTGATTATCTTTAAGATTTCTTCCATCTCTTTTTGGGTGGTCTCGGGGATAACCACAGTCTGAGCCTTCGTCCTGACAGGCGCTTCTTGTATCCCCTTACCCTTATTGGTAGTAACATTAGAGGGTCTAGTTTCGGGTGCGTCAATTTCTTCAATTACCGGACTCTGCACAAATGGCTTGACAGGTATAGAAACTCTCGAGGGTCCTAAGACTGCCCATGGAGGAGCAATCTCCGGAGAGAAGATCCTTCCGCTGCGAGTTATCTTGCTCGTTCCCGCAATATTCCCTATATCAGGGGTTTAATCATCGAAATTCTCTTGGACTGATTCAATCTGTTTGACACCATGGTAGAAGTTCTCTCCTCCTTAATTCCATGGTATCTTTTTGTTGGACTTATACGGGATAGGCCCCGACATGGTGATTTTCAGCGCCACAAACTTAGGATCAGGCGTAATCTTAACAGGCCTTTTGCAGGTCTTGGAAAGATTGTCGGAGATGGTTATTATAGCAATGTCATTAATTGGAGTATCAAAGGTAACAGGAGTAACATGAGTGATAGTATCAAAAGGAGTCTTTTGAAAGAGGATCTCTTGGGTATCCATCAGGCGTTGAATGCCTGATTTCAACAGTGGGCAATCAGTTTGCATGGTTGAACAGAAGTAACAGTCTTTTCCACAGCCTGGGAATATCCCGACTCTTATCAAATTCACTTTAATCATTGGCAACAGAGTTAATAGGTCATCAACAGCGGTAACATGAACATCTTCCATAATGGCATGGACATTATGACCGTGCTTGGGCATTGGGGAAGAAATCACATTCGGCTTCTCGGGTGCATCGAATTCTACCTCCTTGGCATCTATTAAGTCTTGGATCTTGTTTTTAAGAGCCCAACAGTTGTTGGTGTCATGCCCTACACTGTCCGAGTGGTATGCACATTTTGCATTGGAGTGATAATAAGGAGAAGAGGTATTGGGGTTTTTCGGAGCTTCTTTCAAGTTGGTAAGGTTCAGCTTTAACAAATGAGGGAGGACTTGAGCCGGTGTCATGTTGATTCGGGTGAATTGCCATTGTGGCCTTTCTACCCTTTGCTGATTAGCTCTTGGTTGATTGCTGCAAGGTTGGTCGGCTGAGGAGTTTTGGATCATAACAGCCCCCACCGTTGGTCGGCGCTCCGTTCTCCCTTGGTTTCTCTGGGTATGAATAGCATAAACCTCCTTCTTGGCTGGGAAGGTCTTCTTAATAGCAGTGGAAGTGGAGGCATCCTTCTGAATTTTACCACTTTTAATGCCAGCTTCGACCCTTTCACCAGTCAGAATTAATTCGGTGAACCCTGCAGATGAGCTCCCGATCAAGTGATTGAAGAATGGTCCTGACAGGGTCCCTAAAAACATGTCAACCAGCTCTCTATCCGACAATGGTGGCTGCACCCTTCCAGCCAAATCCCGCCACTTCTGGGCATACTCCTTAAATCCCTCATTAGAGGCCATACCCATACTCTGTAGTTGAGTACGAGTAGGCGCTAAATCTGCGTTGTATTGGTATTGTCGGTAGAAAGCAGCAACCAAATCTTCCCAGTTATGAACATCAGATCTCTCAAGTTGATAGAACCAGTCCAATTGCGTGTCTGACAAACTATCTTGAAAAAAGTGGACCCAAAGATCCTTATCAGAGGAGTGAGGTTGGATCTTTCTGACATAGGACCTCAGATGCATCTTCGGACACGACAAACCGTCATACTTAGAAAATGTAGGTACTTTGAACTTAGGAGGAATGACGATCCCAACAACCAACCCTAGTTCTTCGAAATCTAAACCATGTACCCTTTGCAACTCCACGGCTGCCAACCGATCCTCAAGGTTTTTATACTTATCATCCACCGGGGGATATTACTGTTCAGAGTAATCTTCATCCTCTTCCTCTTCTTCTTCTTTAGCTTCAGATTCGGAGGGCATTGCAACTCCTTTTCCTTTACCAACCCCTTCGTAAGACGTCGAGGGGAATTCCAGAACTCTCCTAGCCTGATGCTCAAATCTCCTTCCCATAGTGGCTACCCCAACTCTTTTCTTTTTCTTCCTTTCTGGTTCCTTTTCTTTCTCTAACAGTGCTTTAAGGTCCTCCTGACCCTTTGCTAAGGTCATGAGGAGTTGTTGGAATTGCGAATTCTGTGCTTGAAGATCTTTAACCGTCTGCTCTATATCCATCTCGCTGAAATAAACAGCAAAAAGATAAGGAAACCTGGTGTGAAGACCTGTTTATGCATATGATGAATGATATGTTATTCATGTAATGCATTCAAGGATTCAGAAATTCAAATTTGTTGCAAACAAAAAGAACACACGCCATATTAATAAGAAGAAATTTGTTAGTACATAAATGCCCCATGGGCGAAATATTACATAATTCTTAATGTAAAAAGACATTGCGCATCCTCTTTGGTGCGATGTAGGTGTTAAGAGTCTCCTCTTCGTGAAGTCGGCGGGTAAGCTCCAAAACCTTCTTCTCACTGGCATAGAAGCTTGCTTCAAAAGTATTCTGTTCTTCTTTGAGTTGTATCCAACTATTTTGTAATTCTTCCAATGATGTTGGCATGTCAGGATGTAGGAGGGTGTATGGAACCTCTCCTTCCATAACAGGCTCTTTGATCATAGGGAGAATGTGAGGGTAAGGCATCATAAGTCTCTGGGCGCGGGTTCGTACCCACTTGAGATAAGGCTCAAGAGGGATGGAATTCTCGTACCCCAAGGTCTTACTATCCACTTTGTTGGGCATCCTCCGAGCTCGGATAAACCTTTGTCGAAGTCCTTGAGCATCATTGTCAAAGTTAAAAACCAAGTCAGGAATCAGCATATTATGAGGGCCATCCCTTCGGGCATACCCAAATTGTCTCAGAGCTAAACAAGGGTTGTAGGTAATGCCTCCCCTAATGCCTAGTAGTGGGACATTAGGGAACTCTCCATAACGATCAATGATGATGACATTTTCTCTGGACCGAGAACACCAATGAACATCAGAATGTGTGAGGGTCATCAACCGTTGTGACCACCTTAAACCCTGCTCATTCTTCAAAACTGTTTGGGGAAGGTGAGAAATAAACCACCTTGCTAAGAGAGGAGTACAACACATGAGAACACCTCTTTTCCTCATTTTTCGTGTGTAAAATGAGTGTAGGATGAGAAGTGCTACAATCTCCTCAAAGGCTTGTAGATCTAGAGAACTCCAGCAGTCTTGTGCCTTCTCAAACAGAAACTTTGCCAAGAAACCCTTGACACCACTTCTGGTTTCCCAATGACCTTTGATATCAGATGGTTGCAAGTGTAATGCTTGGGCAACATCTTCAGGCTTTGGTTCTCTTTCCGTACCGTTGTAGGGTAGTTGATGAAGAATAGGAATCCTTAGGAGTTGAGAAAATTCTTCCAAAGTAGGTACTAGCTGGTAATCAGGAAATGTAAAGCAATGGTGTAGGGGGTCAAAGAACTGGAAGAGAACTTTCACCATGTCTTCTTCAATGTTGGAGTTGACCAAGTTGAGAAGTCTACCATGTCTTTCACTAAAGAGGGAATTCTCTGGAATCTTGGAAGTAAGCTCTTTGAGTTGAGGAGGGATTCTCACAAGGTTAACTTAAATTGTTTTCCTGCGAAGAGATTCCATGACCTACAAAACAAGAACAAAGATGAAGATCCAAACCCTTGAAATGGTTAGTGGATTCATATGATGCTTTATGATGTTCATGATGTATGCACAAGCATATGTACAAACAAGTCACACAAGATCCTAGTTTCAGGCTTGCATGAGGTTTCATAGGTAAGTACGCTCTTGAAGTTAGTTGGCTCAACCTGTCCTATGAATAGTAACCGGGTTCTAAGGAGCTCAATATCACTGGATTATTTTATGTTCATTGTTTCAGTTTGGCAACTTAACTGGCGACCGAAATATTCCAAGAAAACAACCCTCAATGAGTGTAGTATCGAGTATCTACCAACTTCGGACTGCACCAAAGCCGGTCATCTCACTACCCCTAAAAAAGGCCAAGATGGTCAAGTATGGTACTAAGAGTTCATTAGTGCTTCATGACATCACTCAGCGGCCCCGTATTCTCTTTGATTGACTCAAAGGATACCGGTACTCACAAATATGTCGCACTAATATAGCTATTGCTTCAACCATGTCGTATACCCCGCACAGTTTCCACAACGTATTTCTATTTACCTATGAATGTTTCCCAAAAATCCAGGTGGAGGATTCGAACCCAAACATTAGAACCAAATGTAAAGCAATCAAAGCAAACAAGTTAAGCATGCAAAGGTGATCTAAACCCTAAGGTTACTCCACTTTTAGTTATTTCCCCAACAGATTCTCCAGTTCTTTGATACGGTGGGAGAACTGACTTGGGTTTTGTGTTTGTGTTTGCAAATGTTTCGGTTTAGCAAGAGTCGCCACCGACTTTTTAATTTATCCTAAGGAAAGGTCAAAAAGCACAGGAAAGACCTTTGAGATGTTTTCTTGGGTTCGGGGAGTAGATTATGAAAAGGGAAGGTGCAAGAACCCTTTTCATCCATGGTTATCCATGGGCTCTTAGTTACTTGTTTAGATCACTTGCTTTTGCTTTTCAATTGTTTGAAATGGTGCTTTGTGTGTGGTTTTGAAAGATGTTTTGAAAAGAGGCCATCGTTGTGGCAACCTTTGTAATGATTTTTGTTTTAACGTATACAAAGGTGTTTTTGTCTTTTGAAAAGATTTCAATGTTTGAAATTTTGATTTGGATAATGTTTTGAAATTGTGTTGTGAAGTGTGTTTAAAAATAGCAAGGATGTTTTTGCAAGCTTTTTGATCAAGTAACTAAGAGCTATCTACCCTATTTTACTCAAAGATCTTTCCTAATGTTTTTAACCCTTTTGACAGTGTTGTTTCACCATTTCATTTGGTGAACAACCTTGTGTTAGGATGTTAAACGGGACAGGCGCGGGTCATCGTATAGACCATGATAGAAATTGTGTCAAGTATCTTTGGAAATTTTTGAGGGACTTGATCATTTTTGTTTAGGCAACCAAGATAGCGTCATCGAGGGACTATGATCTTTTGTTTTGTTTTTGTTTTGCCAAAGTACCCAACATACATAACATGGCCCATTTTTGAAGGCAACAAGTGGATTGTAACCCTAGGGGTGCATGTGTTCATTGTGTTTGATTTTCATGCATTTTTGTCTTTGATTAGGTCAAACTATTTGTTGATTTGGATTTTTGCATACAAACCTTAATTCTCTAATCATGGCATAATTGAAGCGTAAAGTGCGAGAATTAAAATTCTAAACTATTACAACATGATTATGGGGATGGGGGTATAATTTTTGAATGGGGGTATTTGACAAGAAATATAAACCCTACTTTACTATTACATCCAAATTGAATTTAAAATGCACAAATATTAAATGGACAATATTTAAATAAACAAAATAAATAAATGTATCAAATAATATGAATTATGCAAAAAAGGTTTTTTGTTCATTGATGTATGTAAAAGTTTTTAAAATAAAGAAATAAATAAAAGATTTATTTTTATTTGGTTAAGGGGTAAAACCCTAATTTCTTTAAGAAAATAAATATATTATATTATTTATATACAATAAAATATATAAATATATACAAAATGAAATATACTTAGAAAAAGTAGTTTTTTAGTATAAATAATAATAAAAATAAAAATGTAATATTTTATATTTTTATTCTAAAGTATTTAATAAAATAAAAGTATATATGTATATATATGTATATTAATCAAATTAAATATGTACAATATAAAATAAAATATGTACAAAAATAAAATATATTTAGGAAAATATTTTTAGTATGAATAAAAATAAAGAACAAAAATAAAAATAAAAATAATTTATATTTTTCAAGTCTTAATAAATAATATAAAAGTATTTAAATACTTTTTCATGTTAGAAAAATTAAGATAAAAAACCAAATAAATGTAAAAAAATTATGAAAATATTTTTGAGCATTTTTTATATTTGGAAATAAATAAACAAAATCAGAAATGAAAACAAAAATGCAAAAATATAAAAATACAAGAAATTGGGCCAAGGGGTGCAAAAAGGAAAAGAGGGGATGTCAAGAGTGAGCCAGGCCAAGCCCAACCCACCACTTCATCTTCAACCTCCAGATTTGAAAAAACGCGTGCGCCTGTACAAACTTGGGACATCCTGCATATGAGCTCTATTGCAAAAACTCATAACATCAAACTTGTAGAGAATTTCAAGACGATTCCAACCATATAAAAAACTAATCCTAACTCTCAAAGACCAGAGAGAAGTTCTCTGGCCCCAAAATCTGACGTAGTTTTTTCAGCATGTTCGTGGATGAAATTCTCCTAGCACACTTAATATAAATGAAAACTGAGCATATGTACAGCTTCATGGAAATGAACACCACATTTTTTATTCACAAACCTAAAGTTAAATGTTCCTAAATAGAGAGATAAGAAGTGGACAAAAACCTGCTTCAGTTGGATTCGTGTAGGGCAATGTAGGGCTTTTCAACAAGGCTTGAGATGTTTGGAAGCTTGCCTGAACTTCACTTGACTTTCTCCAATAGTTAGCTTGCCTTGAATGTCCTTGAATCAGTCTATAG
The DNA here is from genome assembly GCA_948472305.1 of Vicia faba. Lineage (NCBI taxonomy): Eukaryota > Viridiplantae > Streptophyta > Magnoliopsida > Fabales > Fabaceae > Vicia > Vicia faba. The sequence continues at coordinate 1,221,401,450 of OX451739.1, read as the reverse complement.
AACTCAACCTGCACAAGCTCAAAATGAAAATGGTGAACACTGTAAATGGAGTTACAGTTGGTATTTGAGGTTTGGGATAGCTTGAGTGGGTTGAATGGAAGGTGTTTGAAGCAACTTGGGGCAAAACGTACGAGCCAAATGAGCTATGGGACTCAAGTTGCAGAACCTGCCCTGTTTTGCCAAAGGAATGCGATTTCTGGATATGGGGTGTTTAGAGGCTCAAGCAATCGTGTTTCTATCTCAAAGGGGTGTGAGAAAGATGTTCAAACTGTTTGTGAAAGTTAGCATTGGCTGGTTTTTAAGTTCTCATGTTTTTGACAAATTTCTTGTTTTTGAAGTAAGAATGTGGAAGTTGAGTTACAGGCCTATACAGGCTATCAAATATGCTTGCATACATTTCTCTTGGCCCCTGCAACTTGTGGATTTGATTTTCCTTCTGAGATATGGACCAATTCTCAAGGGATTGTGGTTTGACATAAAGCACATTATGGCAAAAATGGAAATGTGCCTTTTTCTACTTAGGGCTTAGTTTTGTGTACAATGCCCATATGGCCAAAACAAAAGCTTAGACTGATGGATTTGAATTTAATTATGGAGTGTGAAGTGGTTTAGAGGCCTGCAAACTAGATTAAGGCATGCTAATTTGAAAATGCAACTTGTATGAACATGAATATGCTATGGATGAAAAGTGAGTTTTTGCCAACTTCAAGCCTTCGATTATCCCTAACCATAAATGTGTTTGAGGAGTTATTGGACAATTTGGAAAGCTTGAAAAATGCTCTATAATCCATATTTGAAATTCAACTTGAGATTCCAAGTGGAAATATGTGAAAAATTGCCAAGAAGATAGGTCAAAATCCTGCCTAAACTAGGGCAAAATTTCACTAAGTTAAAAGTTTTAGGGACCCTTGTTCCAAAAATCATAACTTGAGATCCAAGCTTCTTTTGAGAAAACTTTGTTAATCAAATTTGTTGACTTTGTGGAGTACTACAACTTTCATGTTGGAGGTTTTGTTTGAATCCATATGCATCATGGTGAAAATATTGGGCAAAGTTAGGAAAAAATAAGAAAATTTCATAACTTAGAAAAATTCTAAGTTATGAAAATTTTCAATTTCAAACCCTAATTTGCAATTTTGGGTTTCTTTATGAACAAGTTTCATGTTTTGACACATCTTGATGAAAAATGACCCTTGGCTCTTGATTTTGACCAAAAAGTCAAAGTTTGACTTTTCAGTGTACAGTCAAATTTTGATCAGTTGACTGAAAAATTAATCTGTCAATCCAATGCAATTGAGGTCTTTTGAACTTGTTGAATAGGTAAAGATGATTCCATTTAGTCCTTGAGTCCATGGTTGAGCTTAATTTTCCATTGGCTAGGTCAAATAGTCAGAAATTGCCTTTGTACAATCAAAACCCTAAAAATGACCATTTTGCCCTTTTGGTGATCTGATCAAATTTCTTGTGGAGTTGTGGTCCAAACTTGATCAAATGGTTCATATAAGTTCATAATGTTGATGTGGGTCAAAAATTATGAATTGTGACTGTAAATTGGCCATGGTTGACTTTTCCCCCCAATACAACTGATTTTTAGGTTGATTGTGAATTGACTGGGCAAAAGTTTGATTCAAGGCTTGAAACTTGATATGGACAAACTCATGAGTCCAACATGAAGCATGAAAGTCAATTTTAGCATTGAAGGTCCAAAAATCACTATGCAAACTCAAACCCTAATTTAGGTCATCAATGCAAGGAGATGCCTTGAGCAGTGCAAACCCTAGCTTGGTCTTGAGTTCAAAGATCCTTGTGAGGGGAAATGTTGATAAAATGAGAGGGAAAATTTTGGGGTACAACAGGTTGCTCCTGTTGAAGTGGGTACATATGTTTGGTACCCATGCAGAGCAAAAGGGAGCATTTCATGCTAATCTTTATAAGTAACAACCATCTTCTGGATGATCTTCTTGATATTCCTATTAGCAGCTTCAACAACCCCATTCATCTTTGGCCTGTACGGAGATGAATTGTGATGGACAATCTTGAGTTCTTCACAAAGTTCTGTCATCATCTTATTATTCATATTCGAGCCATTGTCGATGATAATTCTGCTGGGCACCCCATACCGACATATGAGATTGTTCTTAATGAAGCGCACTACCACCTGCTTAGTAACATTAGCATATGAAGCAGCCTCCACCCATTTGGTAAAGTAATAAATTACTATCAAGATAAAATGGTGTCCATTCAAATCTTTGGGTTCAATCATTCCAATCATGTCAATACCCCACATGGAGAAAGGCCATGAGGAAGAAATAACATCGAGAAGTGTCGGAGGAACATGAATTTTGTATGCATAAATCTGGCATTTATGGCACTTCTTTGCAAACTCGTAATAGTCAGATTCCATTGTCATCCAATAGTAACCTGCCGTAAACATCGTTTTCACCATTTAATGTCCATTGGCATGAGTGCCAAAGGAACCTTCATGAATCTCATGCACCAACATGTCTTCTTCATGTCTATCCACGCATTTGAGCAAGACCATGTCATAATTTCTCTTGTAAATCACATTTTAACTGAGGAAGAAACTGCCATCCAATCTTCTCGATGTCTTTTTATCTTTACTCGATGCACCAATAAAAAATTTATATGTCTAGCGAAAATGCTTGATATCATGATACCAAGGTTTCTCATCTACTATTTCCTTTGTTGTATACACATGAGCAGGCATATCCAGTCGCCGAACTATAATCCAATGTATATCATTCCAAGTAATCACTTGATACATAGAAGCCAAAGTTTCCAGAGCATCTTCCATTTGATTTTCATCTCTGGGGATGTGATGGAATTCAACCTTATTAAAGAAGGGTAACAATCTCCTAGCACAATCTTTGTAAGGGATAAAGCCAGGGTGACGAGTATCCCACTCTCCTTTAATATGATTTATTACCAAAGCTGAGTCTCCATACACATCTAGAATTTTAACTCTGAGATTAATAGCTTCCTCGAGACACATGATGCAAGCCTCATACTCCGCCATATTATTAGTACAATCAAATATCAACCTTGGAGTAAAAGGAATGTGTGATCCATGTGGAGTGACAATCACAACACCAATTCCTTTACCATAAGCATTCATAGCTCCATCAAATATCATTCTCCAACGAGGTTCAGGATCAGGACCTTCCTCAGGCAAAGGTTCATCACAATCTTTTACTTTTAAAAACATCACATCCTCATCGAGGAAATCATATTTCACAGACTGATAATCATCAACTGGTTGGTAAGCAAGATAATCTTCCAACACGCTGCTTTTAATAGCTTTTTGTGTGTGGTATTCAATTTCATATTCAGATAACAACATCTGCCAACGGGAAATTCTCCCAGTGAGAGCAGGCTTTTCAAAAATGTACTTGATTGGATCCATTTTGGAGATCAACCAAGTAGTGTGATTCAACATATACTATCGTAAATGTTTTACCGCCCAGGCCAGAGCGCAACATGTCTTTTCCAACATCGTGAATCACAGTCAGTAAACTTTTTACTGAGATAAAAATGGCATATTCTTTCTTCCCTATTTCATCTTGTTGACCCAGAATACAGCCCATAGAATTATGTAACACAGTCAAAAACATAATCAATGGCCTTCATTCAATAGGAGGGAGAAACATAGGAGATTCAAGTAGATATTCTTTAATACTTTCAAATTCCCTTTGATAGTTGTCCACACACAACCTTGATCTTTCTTTAACAACTTAAAGATCGGTTCACATGTTGCAGTCATGTGGGAAATGAATCTGAAGATGTAATTCAAACGCTCGAGGAAACCTCTGAATTTCTTTTCAGTTCTCAGCGCTGGAATTTCTTGAATTGCTTTGAGTTTATCAGGTTCAACTTCAATCCCTCTTTGGATGACAATAAAACCCAAAAATTTCCCTGATTGAACATCGAAGGTACACTTATTTGGATTCAAGCGGAGCCGATACTTCCTCAAATGATAAAACAACTTCAACAAATCTTCTACATGCCCTTCTTCAGTCTAGGATTTAGCAACCATATTTAACATATACCTCAATTTCCTTGTGCATCCGATCATGGAATAGGGTTGTCATAGCCCTCTGGCACGTTGCACCAGCGTTCTTCAACTTGAAGGGCATCACTCTGTAACATAATGTTCCCTAGGGTGTGATAAATGTTGTTTTTTCCATGTCCTCAAGAGCCATCCTTATTTGATTATATCCGGAAAATACGTCCATGAACGAGAAAACTTTGAACTTTGTTGTGCTATCTATTAACATATCAATGTGCGACAATGGGAAATAATCTTTTGGACTAGCTTTACTTAGATCTCTGTAATGTACGCAATGTGAACTTTTCCGTCTTTCTTCCATACTGGGACAATATTGGAAATTCACTGAGGGTACACTGATGTCAAAATAAAACCGACATTAATCTTCTTTAGAACCTCTTCTTTGATATTTATTGCCATGTCAGGATGAGTTCTTCTCAACTTTTGCTTGATGGGCGGGTACTCTGGCTTCAAAGGCAAATGATGCTCCACAATATTGGTATCTAGACCTGGCATATCTTGGTAAGACCAAGCAAAGATGTCTACATATTTCCTCAACAGTCCAGTCAACCTGCTCTTCATGTTAGGATGCAATAATTCTCCAATCTCGACCTCTTTTGGCTCTTCTTCTGAACCCAGATTGATTGTTTCCAGTGATTATTTATGTGGCTTAATGGAATTTTTCTCGTGCTCAAGAAACTGTGAGACCTCTTCTAGAATCTCATCATACTCTTCTTCTTATGCCCCTAACACAAGTTATTCAAAGTTGGGAGAGGGCGCAGGGTCATTGTATTCAACAGATTTATTAATTAATATGCATATAAAATTTATGATTGTTTTTTAGAAACTGAAACATATAACAAGTGATTATGCAGATTCAATTTTCAATTATTATTCTATTCAAAAGTGTTTTTTATTATTACCATTTTCCATGAAAAAAAACATAAACATAAAATACACAATTTTAAGAATCAAAGACAACTTTTATTTATGATTTTAATGATCAAAGCAAACAGATAAGCCCATACAATATTAAATTTCATATTGGGCAGAATGAAAGCTTTTTGCAAAGAAAAAACAAATTACTTTGAGATATAGATGCAAGTAGGAACAACATAAGTGATCCAATTCTGGATTCTGACTCCAGGCGTCACATAACTCGGCATTTCCTGATCTTCTTCACCATTCTCAATAGAATTAACCCTAGAGACAATTGGATGGAGGTAGCCTCCACTGAGAAAAACATCATGGTAACTTCTCATAGTAGACTTCAACTTCAAACTTTCATTCTTGCCATTATTTACAGAGAATCCTAAACCAACCTTGTTCTTGTTTACTGGAAGATCAACGAACTGCCCCCGTACTTTGCTTGGCCCGTTGAGCAAAACATGCTAAGCATCCTTTAATGAAACCATAGAGTTCTAATTCCCTCTTAAATTATCAACAGATAGATCTTGGAAATGTGTCCCCACAACAACCTCATCTGCTTCAGCAACACTGAAATATGATAGGTGAGATATCAACAATGATTGCTCCCCATTTATAATAACCACTTTTCCTTCATGCAAGAACATCAGCTTTTGGTGTAGAGTGGACGTGACAGCCCCTGGTTCGTGTATCCATGGTCTTCCTGGTAGACAACTATATGCGAGTACAATATCCATGACTTGGAAAGTGATCTGGAACAAATGCGGGATTATGTGAATAGGCAGATCGACCTCCCCAATAACCAACTTCTTTGAACCATGGAAAGCTTTAACAATAATACCACTTGGGCGCATAGGAGCCCATTGATATTTCAACTTCATCAGCGTACTTCTCGGTATCACATTCAATGCGGATCCATTATAAATCAATAGATTAGATAATGAATCATTCTTGCAGTTCATAGAGATGTGGAGGGCCAAATTGTGATTCCTTCCTTCATCGGGCAATTCATCATCGCAGAAACTCAGGTTATTACATGATGTGATGTTCCCTACCACACTGCTGAATTGCTGTACTGGAGTATTACTTTCCATAAAATCTTGGTCCAATACCCTCATCAAAGATTCTCTGTGAGCAGCAGAGTTCAAAAATAAAGCCAAGATAGATATTTTTGAAGGAGTCTTTAATAATCGATCCATAATTCAGTAGTCACCCATCTTGCTTATATTCAAAATATCATCCAGCTCTTTCTCTAGAGTAACACCACTGGATTCACCTGTAGCATTCTTTTCTTTAACATTTTCCACAACCTTCTTTCCAGTACTAACATCCCCACGAACAAACAATGCAAAAATACGACCACTGCGGGTCATTATTCCAGTCTCGGAAATATTCTCAACATTAGACATTGGTTGGATGGGAACTTCCACACCACCCTCTAAAATTGTAGCATTATACTTGTACGACACAACTTTATTGGATTTGTAAGGAATGCGCCCTAGTAAGAAAATCACCACAGGGGAAACAACTGACTTACTATAATATTCAATTTCAACAGGGGAGGAATCATTGAAACACGACACAATCACATACACACCTTTTTCAGTCATCAAAGAATCATCACCAGAGAACAAATCCTCATCTGAGGAAAAGAATTCATCTGGGGAAGCATACTCATCATCATCTGATTCTCCCTTAACCTCAATGTCGTTAACTTCATAGTAATTATCTCTTTCCTTGAAACCTTGATGGTTCCATTATCCAATAACAATTGAATACCTTTTCTTACAATTGAGCATCCTCGGGAGTCCCGACAGCAAATTCAGCAAGATCCATATTGATGTTCTACCTGACCAGCCATGTGGCAAAAACTAGCATGCATTTGTACGAGATCATCATTCATGTGTTCCACATCAAATATTCTGAACTCTCTAGGACATCCAGAAACCATATTTACTTCCTCCTCATACTCTGCCCAATGCCTGATTATATGGATGAGGCCCTCATCCATCATCTCTTAAAAATCAGCTTTTATCTTATCGCAACCTTGTATATCAGTACTACATGTACCACAACCAACATGGTCATGCATCTAGTAACTAAACTCGCAAAGGTCTGCATGCATCTTTACCGCTTCCCCTCTTACTATGTTAATATCATAAATGCAGAAGTCGCATGGATAACCAGTAACCATGTTAATAGCATTCGTTCCTCCGTGTTTTGGGAGAGGATTATCTTTTACATTCAGACTGACATCTTTGAAGGACAAAAGGCTAGATCTAACCATTTTCTGTACCTTGAGTTTCATAAGATAGCAATTTTCCATATTATGTCCCGGTGAACCCTGATTGAAAGCGCACGTCTGGTCTGCCTTATAGTACCAAGGTAAAGGGGATGGTACAACAGGAGGTGGCCTAGTATGGACCAACTTTTTCTGGATCAACACTGGAAGTAGTTATGCATAACTCATAGGGACAGAGTCAAAAGTTTCTCTTCTTCGGTTCTTCCCTTGACTTCCCTGAGGTTCTGGTCTTTGATAAGCAACTGTATTTGGAGCCGTGATCACAACTAGAGTTATCGAGGAAACCTGTTGATGGCGCTGATGATTTCTTCTAGAAGTATAAACACTTCTCTCTTGAATAACAATACTTGTTTCTCCTTCTTTCTTCTTAACAAATCCAAAAGATGGCTTCTTCATATTACTGGAACTTTCATTCTTTGTGAGACACCCTTCTCTCACAACCTCTTCCAAACGAACACCCATTCCCACCATTTCAGTAAAATCATTGGCGCACTCACCACCATCCTCTCATAATAGAATTCACCTAGTATCTCCAGGAAAATCTGTCATTTCTTTTTCTTCCATTGAAGGAATCACCTGGGCGACTACCTCACGCCATCTCTGGGCATATTCCTTGAATGATTACTTGTCCTTCTGGACCATGTCCCTGAGTTGATCACGGTCAGGCACCATGTCCATGTTTTATTTATATTGTCTGATAAACTCTTTACCTAAGTCATTAAAAGAATGAATATTAGCACTGTCCAAGCTCATATACCATTTCAACATTGTACCAGTTAAACTATCTTGAAAGAAATGAATCAACAAGCGTTGATCATCTGTATGAGTAGACATTCTTCTTACATACATCACCAAGTGAGCACAAGGGCAAGTGTTTCCCTTGTACTTTTTGAACTCTGGTACTTTAAACTTTGCAGGTATCTTGACATTGGGAACCAGACACATGTCATTCACATTTTGTCCAAACAACTCTTTTCCCCTCAGAGCCTTCAATTCTTTCTGCATTTTGTCAAAATAGTCTTGAAAATCATCCATTCTTTCATAGAAGCCCAAGATTTCACTTGGTGGAGTAATATGACGATACACATCATCATTATCAAACAGAATCACATTCATCGAGGGTGGTGCAACATAGTGAACCTCATTTCTAGCGACAGGGGTAACGTGCACCACAGGAGGTGCGGGAGCAGCATAATTCTGAGTAAACAGAGCAATCTGAGGATCCTGGTTAAAACCTTCGAGCACAAAGTTTTCTGGTATCCCCCAAGGATATCCTGAAATCATACGATTCTTAATAACAGTTGGAGTATCATATGTGGGAACAATTTGAGCTTCAATAGTAACCATTATCTGTTGAGGTTGAACACTCGGTGGCTGATTCTGAGCAGCCACCAGAGATTCCATCAGAGCAGTGAGATTGGCCATGCCGGCCTTCAGAGCAGAAAATTCCTCGCGCAGCTCGCGGCTCTCTTGTTCTAGATTATCCATCTTCCTTCTGAAATTAGCTCATGTATTGTATTGGTGAGACAACTTGCTGAACAAAGTAAAGAAGCTCAGTAAGACCCCTAGATATGCATAAAGAATGCAAGAAGTATGTACAATATGATGCATGATGTGCAATGCACATGATTTATTTTATTATTATTATTTCAAGGGAATTAAAGATTTATAGACAACATTATAAATATGAAAGTAATAACACATTTGAAATACTAAATTATTTTATTATAACTGTAAAATAGATTACAAGTTTTAATAATCCCAAGTACGAGATGAAAGTAAAGTCTAAAACCATAAGAAGTAAACCTGATGGAGATCACTCTATTCGCTGTCGCTTCCCTGTAAGTATAGTAATCCGAGCCTTTAACCTCTATTTTTCTTCCGCATATATGGTGACAACTTCCTTCTAATCACCTGAATCAGGATGTGAGCGACTAGTATCTGACTGAGGCTTAGGGGAAAATAAATCCCTCTACCTCTCTATCATCTCTACAGCCAGACTCTTAAGAATCTCAATCAAGTCGTCTTTTTCTTTCAAATCTTCTCTTTAGGAAATCTCAAGAGTTTGGCACTTTTTCTTCCAAGCTTCCTTTTCATGTTGCATCCTGACTAAAGTAAGTTGTAGCTCTTCCCTATCATCCAATAAGGGAGGAGTGGTCTTCACAAACAAATCAGGAATAGGTGCCTACCAAGAATACGACATCTTCAACTGAATAGCTTTGGCTTGTACCCATTGAAGATAAGAATCCAAATAAACAACCCCCTAGGTCCCAAGTATTTCCTACTCTTCATGTGAATGTGACGTAAGGCCTTCGCAATATGTTCCCTAGCTTCCTTATGGTCTTCTCCATCTTTCAGGAAGAAACTACTCAAATGAAACTATTTGGTTTATCCCTCATTGGATAACCAAGCTGTCATCGTGCAAGAAGAGTTTAGTTAATTCCTCCCTTTGTTCCAAGAAGAGGTACATTGGGGAAACTGCCACAACTATTGACAATCTCTACATCATGGTAAGCCTGATGATACCAAACAATATATGAGTTAGTAAGTGCCATGATCTTAGGAGCCCAACATGGTTCCTTCCTCACATCCCAGAAAGCATCAGACTGAGGCAAATGAGAAGTAAACCACCAGTACAACAAAGGCGTGGAACAAATGATCATCCCCCCATGATAAGAATCCTGAAGATGAATAGAGTAATAAGTATCACCCTACAATGTAGGAACTGGGTTTCCAATCATGAAGATCCTGATGGCATTAATGTCAACATATTTGTCCACATTAGGAAATAGGAATAACCTGTAAGCAAGTAGAGCAAAGATGGCCTCAAAAGCGACTATACTCTTCATCCTAGAAAAATAACGAGCTTTCTCTATTAAGAACTGAGCTGGTAGTCCTCTAATTCCTCCTTTAGTAGTCATGTGGGCTTCAACCTCAGACTTCCCCAGATGAATCAAAGCAGCAATCTCATGTGGTTTTGGCTCACCCTCCAAACAAGTAAAAGGAATACGATCAATAATAGGCAAACCCAGCAGATAAGAATACTCCTCTAGTGTCGGCATCAACTGATAGTCATGGAAAGTAAAACATCGATACATCGGATCATAGAACTGGACCAAGGTCGAGAGAATACCCTCCTTCATCATAAGCTTCATGAGAGTAATGATGGACCCATACTTCCTCCGAAAATCTGGAGAACACTCAATCTCGGGAATCAGACTTATCAACTCATCTATCTTGGGATCTTTGAAATTGTATTTTTCGCTCTTTCTTTTTCCAGAATCCATAGTAAAAAATTACGTGAGATATTCATAAATGGTCAACTTTTAAGCCCCTTTGAAATAAAATTTCTTTAAAAGATATTTATGAGTGCATGGATGCATGATGCAACAATCACACACAAGATCACAAACATAGGGTTCATAGGTTCAACGTCACGACCATGAGGTCGAAGGTACTACCCATAAGGTATGGTCTAAAAGTTATCACCTGTCGAACAAGGTTCTAGAGGTTCCCAGAGTCTACATCCTTCCTTCGGGTATTACTAACTTCCCGATTATCTCGGTAGTTAGTAATATTCTCAAGAAAAACTCGTCCGAGCATAGTATCCCGTGACAACTATTTACGGATTACTTCGTCATAACTTCCGCACTACACTTAAAATGACAATATGGGTTAGGTATTCTACAATCCTCAGTTTCAGCAGGCTTCTAGGTTGAAAGAAGTACGTCTTCCCGATTACTTGATAAACAACACTACAGTAAAAGGGGCCTCCACTGAGTTGGGGATATCGTGTCTCCTTTTTTGGGATTACTTCCTCAAAGTTAACACGACTAGACCACCCGTCCTATCTTAAGTTTTCCCAAGTCTGGGTATAAGACTCATGAGTAATCACCAAGCACCCTGAAAACTAGGAAAATGCAGACAAACATGTACACAACATACAATATATAACACATAATAGCACATATACAAATATAAACAAATATAGGCTCAACCCACTTAGGGATGGACCAGTAAGAGGTCAATCTTTCCCCAACAGAGTAACCATTTTTTTTTGAAGTGGTTGAAATGTTTAAGACTAAGACATTAGATTGACTAGACCCGCACAAATCAAAATAAAAACCATCACCGCGCTCTATTGTTTCCAAAGGAATTGGAAAAGAGTGAATAACCCAAAAAGAGGGGCAAAGATTCAAGGTAAGGGGGTTGGTTATGCAAAGGGAAGTTATTAGCACCCTAAACATCTACGGTACTCCGCATGAACCTCTTTGTAAAATATGTATATTTTGACTATAAAATGTTGTATAAAAATAGATGGTGGAGGTGAGAAAAGAAATATATTTTTTATGATTTTTGCACCTGCCACGGTTGCGAAACTTTAGTGCCCACGTACCAACTTCCGTGCAATAGGGGGTCAGGGTAGTCATAGTTCACCTTTTAAAAATTTTAAAACACAAGGGTGTTGGTTAATTTTATGAGATAAGACATCATCGTCATTGTCCGTGTGGAAAACATACTTACTATCCACAATCATGCGAAAGGAGGATTTGCATCATCTCAAAGTGGAGGATATGGCTTGGATTTTAAAATCAACAATGCCTCACTCAATACCCAAGTGGAAAATATCTCTCTTCACTACATATTATAGAAGTATAATTGTTTGCATCACTACAAGGATTGACAAGAGTCTAATCTTTTTTGAGAAAATTCTAAAGATAAGAGCCAAAATGGAAAAATGGTTTGAATGAGATTGATTGACTTTTAGTCTTCTCACAAAAATGTCAAGGTATTGTTAAGTTGATTGAAGTTTATTTATGAAAATGTTTTGAAAATCCATGGACCTAAGTACAAGTTTATTATGAAAGTGGTTCAAGTTTAGAAACAAGAATAATTTTCAAAAGGAGGGAGAATATTTTTGAAATTAAAGAAGACGGGAGGAGATGAAGGGACTATCCTAAAGAATAAGGTAAAAAGCTAGGGAGAAGAACCATCTAACCAACAAGAAGCCAACAGTTGACAATATGAGTCAAGATAGAATTCCCATTCTTTGGATTGAAACCAAGCAAGTAGAGATACTAGACCTCTTGAGAAGACCAAACTTCAAATGTATTAAGTCTTCACAAAAATTTGGAAGAGTAATGACTGTATATGGGTGAATTCCAGATTATAGACAAAGTAAGTAATCACAATAACCTGCACACAAAACAAACAAGCAACCCAATGTCTTGAGGTAAACCTCGAGAACTCCAGACAAAGTATTAATTAAGGTCACAAGGTCTCCAACATAGGTAAAGGTCTCTAATCCTAATTCCAAGAAGTCCAATACTCCATAATGCCAAGGATAGTAACCAAATAGCCCAAGTATCATTAATGTTTTTTATGGTTCATGTTGATTATTAAGTATCTTCAAAAAGAAAAGAAAAGCTCAAGTGAGGAAAATAAAAATGACATAAAAGTAAATGCTCAAGTGAGCAAAGATGAAAATAGTATGAAATGTAAATGCTAAAGTAAAAGGTACATAAAGTAAAAGCATAAAAATAAAAGCATAAAATAAAGTCAATTGTTATAAGTTAATGGTTAGTTGGATGACCATCTTGAAACTTGCATTTGGAACTAATTAGAGGATTGGTAGAACCAAAGCCTGTCCACAACAAGTTGCATTTGCTTTTTGTCAAGTATATCATCCATTTAAGAATCCTCAAGGCAACATTTAATGATCAATGATGTTTAAGTGATCCGAGTTGACCAAAATTGATCAAGATCCATTGGAGGATTGGTAGAACCAAAGCCTCCTAACAATGAGTCTCAAGGTTATTGGATCAAAGGGTTCAAAGTTAACATACTTGGGCTTGCAAACATAGGTTTGGGCCACAAATGATCATTTTCTCGAATCGGGACAAAATTTAGCGCTATGTCATGCAATCGTAATTGGACTTATGTAGAAGTCGCACCTATTTTGAGGTCGGTCAATATCTATCTATGTACTTCATGTTTGGATAAATGATATAGATATCATTATCCCTTAACATGGAGCACAAAATAAAAAAAGAAAGGGCTAATATGAAGAGGGAGGGGAATGATAAGCTAATTTGGATCACTATCTCAAATTTCTTTCACCTTTAAATTCAATCAATCATCTCAATGGATTAAAGTACTAAACATATCATTAATCCAAAGCACCAAAAATGAATTAAATAATTCACTCTCTTGTAGATTTGAATTAATGAACCTTTATCCAACTTCATCTACACCCAAAGTCCATTGAATTTAAAGAGGAATTGGACATTTAAAATTGCAATCCAAATCAACAATCAAAAGGAGTGAGTAGAAAAAGATAGATGGATCAAAACAGCCCCAAAACAAGGCAGAAAAAGCATTTTGGCTCTGTTAAAATTGATTGCACTCTGGCAGCAATCGATTGCATCAGTGCATTTTTTCAAAAAAACGTGAAATCCTTCTGTGACAATCGATTGCACTCTTACAACAATCGATTGCACCCTGTTAAAAATAGAAAACAACATTTTAAAAGGCCAAATTATTGTTCAAACTTTACATAAAATACCTTATGATAATGGATTCAATTGAGCACGAAAATTTCATCAAATTATGAGAAAATAGAACCAATGGAATCACAAAAAATGCTCAATGAATCAAACCCAAAGATCAACAAGAGATCACATTGTGAAAGATGTATAATCCAACTTACCAAACGTAGATTAGAGAATTATCAAAACAACTTCAATAATTTGTTCAATTCAACCCCAAGAATCAATTTCCCAAGCTTGGATGTAGAGAATTGATAAAGAAAAAGTGTTTGGATGAGGGTTAGCTCAAAGATTAGTAAGCTTCAAGGAAAAGCTTACTAATTTTTTTTTTTGAAAATGGAGCTTTGAGTGAATTTGGTAGATTGAGAGAATTGAGAGATTTCTTGGCAAAATGAGTTTGGCTATCAAAAGCTTGTGATTTGAATGAAATGAAGGCTCTATTTATAGTGTTTAGGCTTGGGATTAGTGGTGGTTTGGAGTTTGGTTTGGGAAATGAAATTAGGCTTGGTAATTAATTCTTGGAGTTAAAATTTGAATTAATGATATATCTTTCAAAAAATGAAAAATTGGAGCCAAAATTTGAATTAATGAAATATCTTTCAAAGAAATGAAGAAAAATTGGATCCAAAATTGACAAGCTTGAAATTGCTGATTTTTTCAAAATTTAACTTTGTGCAATCGGTTGCACTTTAGTCTGAATCGATTGCACTAGTGTATTTTTTCAAAAATGGCTCAAAATGCACCATGTGCAATCGATTGCACTCTAGGGGCAATCGATTGTACAGGGAAAAAATTATTTTTTTTAAAATTATTTTTTGTTGCAAATAGAGATTTTAGGAAAATAATACCGGAACACCTTATTTGTCAGATGCTTTGACACAGTACCTTCAAAACACAAATATTCAAAGACAAATATTTTTCGTATTTTGATTAGAAGTTAGTCAACAACACATGTACAAAATACACAACTAAGATGCTTGGAGATCCCTCAGAGGAAACTTAAAGATAGGAGATAGAAAAAGAGGAAGAACCAACCCTAATGTGATATTGTTGCATTGAGATGGTATGAAATGATAGAGGAATCTCAGGGCCAAAATTTGGGGTACAACAGAGGCCTGCAAAGTGGGATTATGCAGCATGGCTTGAAGATTTGGTTATGAACTTGTCAAAAAAAATGGACTATAATGTAACCTTAGATACCCAACTTCATATCTTCGAAACATCTAACTCAACCATGATAAAATTGTGTTCTTTGACATTTTGGAAAGCTTGAAACATTTTCTACAACTTTCCTGTTGTGAGTTTTTGCTAAATCAATTAGGATCTTGGTGAAAAATGGCAATGAAGTTGAGACAAAAAACTGATCAAAATTTTTTTAAAAATTTCTCTGTGTTGGATAAAAAACATCACAACTTCATGAGCTTATATCTCTAAAATTAAACACTTTTTTGAGGATCATCCCACATTAACAAAGTTTTAGAATTCATCAATCCCTACAACTTTCATGTTGAAAGTTTTCCTTGAATCAACTTGCATCTTGAGGAAACATGCTTGTGAAGTTAGGGTTTTTGTTAAAAACAAAAACACTTAGGATTTTTCTAAGTGTTAGAAAATTTTCCAAATTTGACTTTTGTTGACTTTTTGATTTCTTGATGATTAATTTTGATAGTTTTGAATTTCTTGATGATTCTTGACTTTTGAATTCAATGTTGACCAAAAAGTTAAAGTTTGACTTTTAAGTGACTGTTGACTTTTCATTAGTTGATTCAATTCTTCAACTATCAATCACTTGCATATTTGGAAATCTCTTGAACCATGTAATTAGGTCAAGGTTATTTATTTGAGTCCTTAAGATCACGCTTCAAGCTATTACGTTATTCACTAGGTCAACAGTCAATGATCAGTCATCTTCAATTAAAACCCTAATTTTGGCAATTTTTGACCTTTAATGATTTGAGGGCTTTCCTTGAGGAATCATGGCCAACCCTTAATAAAATGATGAATATCACCTCAAAATGTTGTTGTTGACAAAAAATCTTGAAGTTTGACTATATGGTGACCACAATTGACTTTTTGTCCAATACAGCTGATTTTCAGTCGTTTGAGCAATTGACTTAGCAAACTTGTGATGCAAGGCTTGAAAACTTGACATAAGCATAATTGAGGACCTATGATGAACCATAAAAGTAATTTTAGACCCTTGTAAACCAATCTTCCTTATAAAGCCAAAACCCTGGTTGAAGACCTTTGCTTAGGAGGTGAATTTGTCTGATCATCTCTTGAGAATCCTTGAGTATTTGAGAATCTTAGAATAATGCCTTGGAGAGAATGGGATGGAAAATTTTGGGGTACAACACCAGGATATCAAGAACTAATGTAGGAGATAGAAGAAAATATTAACAAGCATGTAGCATCAACCTCACCCAACGTGAGCTAAAGACCAAGTGTAGGGGTTTGGTTACAGAACCCTTTTCCATCTGACCGACTCGATAATATGAACAACACAGATCATAGCATCAATGCATGACGCGTGTTACGAATGACACATACAAGAAATGAAGGGGTTGATTGTGGACCCTCTTCCCGCCTTGCTTTGTTTTGAGGACTTATCAATGAGGAATGGGAATGGGATGCCTTCATCTAGGTCTTTACCATAAATATAAACATACAACAATATAATAAGACACACGTAGGAATTACTTGCTATAGTTATTTTAAATAACCACTTGCCACAAAGGGACTCCTAGAACATGCATCTCTATCCTACTTCTCATGGCATCAGAAAGCATGCATCTCTATTCCTACTTCTCATGGCATCAGAAAAGAAAGTGCAATGCGGAAATTAAACAAAGTAATGGAGTAATACCAAACGAACGATAGTTCGTAGCAAGAAAGCAAAAGCATAAATACTCTAGAAAACATCGCGCAAGCTAGCATCAACAACATAATGGTCAAAATATGCGTCGATCAATAAAGCAAAATGGGATTGCGTGTTAGACACATCCATAATAAACGGAACACATGCACACAAATTCTCATTAAGACAAAATGCAAATAGTGTATAATCTTATGAAATGAGAATCAAGATAAATCGCGTCGGAAGTGAATCCACAAATCAAATACTTTTCAATCAAATAACCAACACTTTAGTTACATGATTGAAAGCTCTCACAAAGTACCTTGCACAAGTCAACAAACACATTAGTGATAACAAGAAACTGCAATCAGAGTTATGCACTCTCAACACAATTCAATTTATGATTAAATCATAACGAAGTAGAAATTAAATGCATATCAGAAGCACAAAACAAACTCCGGGAAGCATTGCATCATGAACATGAGTGCACGAAAAGTCAAAACTAAATTGCATGAAAATGATACGGTAGTCTCCAAACATATTAACAAGATCAACTATGCATCAACCATGAATTAAATTCGAGTGCAAGTGCAACTTACTATTCCCGGGAAGCAACACCATAAACATGTAAACAGTGCAAAATTTGAACCGAAATCGAGAAAAATAAAAACAAACATCCTCCAAATACCAAAACCAAGTTCAATGAGCATTAACCATAAAATAAATGTCACATTATGCTCAACTTACCATATCTAGGCAGTATTGCGCCTTAACAAAGGAGTGCTTGGATAACCTTGTCGAAAACAGTAAAAACTCAACCGTAATGGTCCCCAAAATGCACAAGAAAGCATGAATAAGCATGAATATGCATTAAAAAACATTTGAAGAATCATTTGCAAGGTATCTATAGTTTCTGGGCAGAAACTAGTGCATGTATCAGTATCAAATAGAAATGAGTTTAAAAACTCATAAACAGATGCAAAAGCGTGTACCAGTTCATGTATGGTCGCTTAAAAACTAAAAGCACTTTACAAATTGAATTTGAAGTAAAAACAAACACAATTCAAGTGTTAATGCAACTTATTGAATTTGAAGTTTTAATATCGAAAATTGAATTTATCGACAAATTGATTTGAAAAGTTGCACTCACTCATGATTCACAAATTAAATTTCACCAAAATTCCACACGTGAAATCAACCTTAATTCCAAAAAATTCAATACTCAAGAACACCTTATGTGTCAATGTCAAAATAAAACATCAAAGTTTGATTCCAAAAAGTTTCAAAATCAACAAAATATGCACCAAGAAATTGATTACGAATCAAATTTCGACATGTTAATTTCCAAAATTATGAATATAACTTGACATCGACGTGCAAGTTTCATATAATTATCAAACATGCAATTGCATCCAAAAGTTCACAACATCGTTAAGGTGATGATTCAACCAATTCCACATCTCAACTTAATTGATATCAAAATTCAAGAATCACATCAATTCACAAATTATTAAATTTAATTAAAACTTCAATTCAAATATCAAATTAAATCCACAATTAAATCTAGATAATTGATAATCATGAGTAATTGAAATACCAAATTGAATTCGAATAAGAGGTTGAATCGATCAGAGGTGTCACCGGAAATCAACATGTAACGAAGGTAGGTTTGGCTCAGATCAAATCACGGTGGCGGAGGGAGACTAGCCACAGATCCGCAGCGTAAGTGAAGGAGGAGAGGAACGATTTTTTCGACGGCAGTAGGGAGGAAGAGGTGGTGGTTTTGATCACTGGTGGTTCGACAGAGGGAGTGAATCACGTATCGTGGATCGATGGAGAGAGAAGAAGATTTGATGAATTTTATGATTTTTGATCTTGAGGTTGCTTGAAGATTGTTATGTGATCTTGAGAAAAGTTCAAAGAAAAGTGAATTTGATCCTTGAGACAATAGAGAGAGATTTGTGAAAAATTTAGCAAAAGAATTGTGTGTCCTTGATTTTTGAAGAGAAAATCAATATATAGATCCACCAATTGGGCCTTGTTTTGACAGTGTTAGCACATTCTATGCCAAACACAAGGTAAAAATACAAAGACATTGTTTAGTGTGAAATATCGAATTGAGCCATGAAGCAAAATCGAATAGGATGAAATTTGTGACACAATTATGAAAGAACCAACACGATACGATAAAAATTAAGCGAGTTATGAATTTTAGAATCGGATTTGAAGCTGTCTCTTTCGGTTCAACAATGTATTTCATTGTTCCATTTGAGAAACAGGCCATACACGGAAGCCTTCGGAGTACCATTCGAACTCTGGGTCTGAAGCAAAGTTGTAGTAGACAAAATTTGTGATCCAATGCTTCAAGAACCAGCCCGATACATTAAAAATAGAGAGAGTTATGATTTTCACAACATCAAGAAAATAAATATATGTCAATCTTTTTCAAGGTAAAAATCTCTGGTAATTTGAACTTTTAGAAATCTTTTGCAAAGAATTAGCTCCCGACCCAAACATACGAACTGAAGATAAAATCAAGACGGATTTTTTCCCAAATAACCACTAAAAAACCTCGAACTGGGTGAAAGTTATGAATTTTTGAACGTCTGAAAAATAACGATTCAGCATAGTATTTTCACTGTGTAGCTTCAAAGTACTCGCGAATTCAAAGATCTTCCTCAAAGAATCGGCTTTCAAGTCGAACATGAAAGTTGGAGGAGATAACATGATGATTATAATTCTCCAAGAGTAACTCAAAGATGATGTTCCAGTCAGAAGTTATGAATTTTAAGCATCTGAAAATAAGATAAACGGTAAATCTATAGTATACCGCATTTCAAGTATTTTGCATTTTAGAAAATCTTCTTCATAAAATTAGAATTTTTTTTATTAATAACCAAGTATTAAAATAATATTTCGCAAATAACCGGGTTTCGGAAAAAATTACGCAAATAACCATGTTTCAGATGACTCCACAAAGGAGGAGCCATCTCACTTGGCGCCTCCACCTAGGGTTTTGCCCTAGGCGCCATCTCACTTGGCGCCTCCCTTGGCTTTTAGCCAAGTGAGATGGCGCATGCTCCTTAAAAATGAGAGGAGGCGCCATCTCACTTGGCTCCTAGGGAAAAACTAGGGCAAAATGCTGTTTTATAAATAATTCGTCCGTTTCTCCGAAATTTCTCACACTTTCTCGCACTGTATTTTTATTTTGTACTCCGTTATTTGCGTCATGACTTCGCCTATGATTTTTAGCAGAGATGGTTACGTTATATTCTCCGCCACGAAACCTGCGATGAAAATGAAATTCTGGCACATTCACTCCATGGAGCGTCTGAAGCAGGAGTTGATGCGGTGGCTAGATGACGACATCGCGGAGGGGGAAAAAATTCGAAGGATCCAGCGAAAACGAACAACAACCTCACATGCGACAGGAAGACCTAATGTGTGGTTGGAGGAAGTCAAAACAGACAGTGATGTAATGCTGATGATGCATGAGTCAGATGAAATTGTGTTAACAGTTGTAATTTCCTAGATTGAATATCGTTAATTATTGTTGTACGCGTTTTATTAACTGTAGCAAAATCTGTTAACGGAAAACCCAAATGTTTACAACACAAATATTGAAAATATTTTATGTATTACAATATTTATGTGGTCGAGCCAGACGCCCGATTCGGACAGTTTTTGCGATTGTGTCCGACCTGACGGCATAAACCACACTTTCTTTCCAACCTGTCAAGATCGTCCATTTCTGTTGTGATGCGCCTACTTTAGGGATGACCCTTCTTGTTCCTTCGCATTTGGTCATTGTGCAAAACTATATCGCCGTTGTATTCAGGCCAATAATCCGGTTTTGCCACGAAAGGAAAGTTGTTGTTGTAAACAGTGAGCAACGTTTCAGATTTGTAAACGTTTGACAGCAGTTGAAGCGCGTCTTGATGAGTATGAGCACAAGCGGCAATGACATGAGAGCAAGGCATACGAAATTCTTGAAACCTGCCACAATCGCACCATTGAGAAGGTAAAATGACGCTGTATTCTTGTCTTGGCAGGCCTTCATTGTGGTCGATTGTCTCTTTCACAATGAAGTTGTGGCTGTGTCGGTCAAACCGTATAACCATGTGAGTGTTGGCTTTAGCACTTTCAGCCTTAATGTATTTCATGCAGCTTTCACTCCATAGTTGTCCAGATTGCAACACCGCATTCCACATTTCACCTCTTTTGGCAAATAACGCAGCCATCCTAAAATACGTAGATTTTACCAAGGCAGTGATTGGGAGGTTTCATATGCCCTTGAATACCCCATTCATTGATTCAATAAGATTCATTGTCATATGCCCCCATCTTTGGCCATTGTCGTATGACCTAGTCCACTTTTCCACCGGAATATTGTCGATCCACCTACCGGCTTCTGGATTAGACAAACGGATCTCGTTGCGGTAATATTTGAATGTGGGTTGTGTCAATGCATATCTCGCATTCATAACCGCTTTCCTCAATGTTTTGTCCTTGACCTCCCTCGAGAAATTCTAGACGATATGCCTGACGCAATAGACATGCGTAGAAGGAGGGTCATGCCAACCATTGAAAGTGCCATCTTGTGCAACTACCATCAATAGCGTGCCTTTGTACTTCCCATACAACCAAGTCCCGTCAATTTGTAGAATTGGTTTGCATGATGCAAACCCTGTGATGCATGGTTGAAATGCCCAAAACACACGACTGAATATTCTGTTGCCATGCAGTAGACTACTATCTTGGGCGTACGCTGGCAATGTTTCCAGAACGTAAACACTACCTGGAGAATACGTCTTGAGTGCATTCAGGTAGCGGGGAAGTTCTCGGTATGACTCCTCCCAGTTTCCGTACACCCTTTCAATCGCCTTAGTCTTTGCTAACCACGCCTTACGGTAAGACGGAGTGTAGTTAAAAACCGTGGTGATGTGGGAGATGATTGTTTTCACCTTCAAAGATGGGTCGTTGCTGACCAGGGGTAGGATTTCTTGACAGATTAGATCATAGTTGAGTTTTCAGTGGTCCTGTGATTGAGTGGAACTTACACAAGTGTGGGTAGTCACGGAACCTATGACCCAGCAGTCACCCCTTAATCTGTATGATGCGGTCAGCTTGAACATACAGTCAGGGTGGATACACTTGATCTTGTACCTTTCCGGGTTGACACGATCCACCTTAAAATCAACCGAGTTGAGCATGTGAAATTTTTTAATGGCCCTGATGCATTCCTCTCTGTTACGAAACTTGTCCTTCTCTTTTAAATTTTCATCCGACTGCATATACGGTTTGAAAAATAAGTCAGTAGAAGGTTCATCTCCGCCCATGTTGAAGTTTGTCATGTGCGGAGGTGGTGTGTAGATTTTGTCTGTAGGAATACTAGGGATGCCATCATCGTCAGAATCATCGTTCACCATTTCATCAAACTCTAACTCGTTATCTTCTTCTTCATCATCAACTGCATCTACCTCATCTTGTTCATTCTCCAAAGGATCAACCTCCTGTGTCACCGGAGGCTCTACCTCCTGTGTCACCGGAGGCTCTACCTCCTGTGTCACCGGAGGCTCTTGAAGCAAAACGTACAACTCAATAGATTCGTATCCAGAATAGACATGGCTGGAAATCATATTCTGGAGATCCTCGTCATCTTGAACTTCAACCTTATAAAAAATTACTTGGTTGTTTCCAAAAAAAACTGGATTCTGATAAAATATCTGGGACACCGGGCCTCGTTCAAGTTTGGCCTCCAATCTTTTCTTGAAGTACGAGAAATTGGCTTTCCCGTTTAAGAGAAATCGAATGTTGTATGTGTTTCTATACAAAAACCCAATTGTGGTACAAATGTATGTCTCACCGTTGAAATGTGCTTTGACAATAAATTATGGTGAAGAGGCCATTGCGTAGAATTGTTTTAACGTTTGAAGGTTAGAATGTTTGAGGTTTATTGATTGTATGAATGTATGAATGCTGTAATGTTTGAAGGTTGGAATGTATGAATTTGATGACTGATTCGAAGGTTGGAATATTTGACAGATTATGTGAATCAATGTTATGTTAAACGTAAGGCTAAAAATTTCAATTAAGTAAGGATGCAACCCCCCAAGGCTGCCAATAATATTACATGCAATAATGAAACCCCATAGGCTGCCACCTAGCCTTGCCCTATTCTGCACATATACATGTTTGTTGTAAGACTCCACCCATCAACTCCAATGGACTTGCATGCAATAATGAAAGGAATCCCAAAGGCTGTCATGTAGCCTGAGCCCATGCTGTAACAAATGGCACCTCTTATTCGCCAATTGGGGTGGCGACACCATTCATTTTTGTACTCTTTCGCCAAATCCAATGGCGCCTCCCTTACTATCCAATCGTGATACATGCATGGGCTTATGAAACCCCATAGGCTGCCACCTAGCTTGGCCCTATTTTGCACATATACATGTTTGTTGTAAGACTCCACCCATCAACTCCAATGGACTTGCATGCAATAATGAAAGGAATCCCAAAGGCTGTCATGTAACCTGAGCCCATGCTGTAACAAATGGCACCTCTTATTCGCCAATTGGGGTGGCGACACCATTCATTTTTGTACTCTTTTGCCAAGTCCAATGGCGCCTCCCTTACTGTCCAATCGTGATACATGCATGGGCTTATGAAACCCCATAGGCTGCCACCTAGCCTAGCCCTATTCTGCACATATACATGTTTTTTGTAAGACTCCACCCATCAACTCCAATGGACTTGCATGCAATAATGAAAGGAATCCCAAAGGCTGTCACGTAGCCTGAGCCTATGTTGTAACAAATGACACCTCTTATTCGCCAATTGGGGTGGTGACACCATTCATTTTTGTACTCTTTCACCAAGTCCAATGGCGCCTCCCTTACTGTCCAATCGTGATACATGCATGGGCTGCCACCTAGCCTGCAAGAGTGACACCTTTCATTTTTTGTACATGCATGCATGCCCTAAAAATACACTTAGGCGCCATCTCACTTGGCTTAGGGCATGCCCTAAGCACATAGGCGCCAAGTGAGATGGCGCCTCCCTTAAAAAAAGAGGTGCATGTGCCATTTCAGATGGCTCCTTCTTTGTGGAGTCATCTGAAACATGGTTATTTGCGTATTTTTTTCCGAAACCCGGTTATTTGTGAAATATTATTTTAATACTTGGTTATTAATATAAAAAAATTCATAAAATTAACCTTTGGCATGAACATATGAAATGAATAAGACATCGAGGTGGTTTTAATGACTAAATAATCATTCCTAAACCATTTTCTGATCTCAAGTTATGAATTTCTGAGCTTGAAATGCACAATACTGAATTTCTTTCTGCACTGTCTTAAACCGACCGAAACAATTGACTTTCTGTATAATTCAGAGCGAGTTGAAAAAATAAGAGCTTGATGTGATCATGACTTGCTTGGTTGTTGATTTGATAGCTTGAAAATTACGCAGATCACATTTAAAATCCGAAAACCCTGAGTTATGCTTCACACTATTGCTTAACGGAATAGTCAAATTTCGTAACTCTTTCTTGCCGAGAAATACGTCAATTCCATGAGCATAGAGCCTATGACATGAATGTGTGCATATGGAGATGAAGTATAAGACAATTAATGTAAAAAATGAAGAGGGAAATTTTGGGGTACAACAACTGCCCATATTCAATCTTCTTTAACTAGAGTGTAAGATTGGCGGATGCCTGTCGAACATTCAAGGTGAAAGATGATTGAATACCTAATAGAAAAATAAAATTTTCACTATGAATATAGTCGGTTATTATTTATTTTTTGTTTTTCTGTATTCTATATCTTTTGCTTTTTGTAAGTGATGATTATTAGGGATATGTATACTTCAGGTCAAGGTTAGACACAAAAAAGAGAGATTGATTATCAGGAAACATGTGTTTGGAGTTGGTGGCGTACACAAATGAAATAGACTAACTTAAGAATGCCATATCAAAGATATCAATGAGACATGTCCGGAGGAAAGGCTATATACAAAAGATATCGAAGAAACATGTCTGTAGTTTGTAGCGAACATAAAAAAGGGACCGGATGAAATGACTCTTACAAAGGTATCACAAACATATGTTTGAAGTTGGTAGAGAAAATATGATGAGAACGAGACCGGAGGAAAGGATACAATCATAAATATTGAATATACATGTTCGGAGTTTGTAACGGACACGTACGAAAGAGACAGACTGAAGAAAGATCTAACAAGGATAACAACATATCTAGAGTGGGTAACAGACACATAAGAAAGATACAGGAAGGACTCTAACAAAAGATATCATGAATATATGTTCGGAGTTAGTAGCAAACATATGACAAGAAAGACACTGAAGGAAAGGACTCTTTAAAAGGATATAAACAAATATATGCTCGGAGTTGGTAGCGAACATATAACAAGAAAGAGACCGGAGGAAAGGACTCTTCACAAGGATATCAATAACTATATGTTCGTAGTTGGTAGAGAACATATAACAAGAAAGAGACCGAAGGAAAAGACTCTTCACATGGATAAAATGAATGTATGTTCGGAGTTGGTAGTGAACATACGATAGAGACTAACTGCAGGAAGCCCGATCAAAGATATCACCAATACATGTCCTGAGGAAAGGACATAAACGAAAGAATTCGAAAATATATGCCCAGAGTTGGTAGCGGACATACAATAGGAAAGAGATCGAAGGAAAGGACTTTGTTCAAAGATATCGATATTATATGTCTGGATTTGGTAGTATACATATAACAATAAAAAGACCGGAATAAAGGACTCTTTAAGAAAGATACCACAAATATATGTTTAGTGGAAAGAATAAATACAAAAGAGACCGAAAGAAAGGAATTTATCGAGGATATCAAATATGCATGTCCAAAATTAGTAGCAGACATTAGAAAGATATTGGGTACATGCCAGGTAGAATTGGACATATACAAACAAGGAAAAGACCAACTGAAGAAGGTTCTAACAAGGAGTTATAACCGCATATAGAATCCTGGAGAAAGATCACCGACCAAGGTTGAACTTACTGGGGATAAAGTATACATGTCTGGTTCGAGTTAGACACATATAAGAAATAGTCCGACCAAAGAAGGCTCTAACAAAGGATGCTTAAACACATGCAAACTTGTGAAGACAAGGAGACTAGCCGAAGGTAGTCTCTTAAGGAAAGAACACTGATCAGAAATGAACTTACTGGTGATTCACGTTTGTAATGCACCCGAATAGAACATCGGTCAATGGCGAACTTGAACCTGGAAAAGAAACTAACTGTAAGGATTCTAGACAAGGATTTCCAAAACACGTTGGACTTTAAGAGGTTGCAAATGCACAAGAAATACAATATCCCTCATGCCACATGCGGGGTGCAATTCTCCAAGAGTGGCAATTATATGAATTACCACACACTGAATTACCACACACCGAGTATGGATACTCACATATCACACCTGTATTTTAGTCTATATTTTTTCTTTAACGGGTTTCAGCTCATGACTTCTCAAATCATCACAAGTGATTGGAACTTCTGTCCTCACAACGGAACCAATGTAACTTGTCAACATTGAACCGTTAGGCTCAATTAGCTGTTTGTCTTCATTCCAATGTACGTCAAATTTGATACCTTTATCTCTTGCACGAATTATTGACTTCATAATTGTTATTCCTCGTCTAATATCATTCTCCACATCACGAGTTGATTCATTTCCATCAATATTAGAAGCGGGATGATCTTTTTCCTCATTAGTAGCCATTTCACCTGTAATATTAAAGAAAAATATAAACACCATATAAAATTCAAGTATCTTTGAATGAATAGACAAAATATAAAAAGAAAAACACAATATAAAAACAAAAACATAATTTTATTGAATGATAGAACATATAACATTTCACTAGTACCTTTTTCACTAACATCTCTTTCGTTTCTTGGTTGGAATATGAATTACTTGGCTCTTAACAACTTGAATGGATGGATTGATCCAAATTCCCTCATTATGATCATTTCTAATATATGATTCATCCGCTATAATATTCTCATCTTGATCATTTCGTACATACGACTCATTTCCTCTAACATATGACTCATTCTCAACATTAACATCACTTTGATTTAAATTGTTATCATCAATCACTTTGTTAGATAAAAGCACGATATACCATTTGGAACTTGTCGAATCAGCAACGTAGAACACTTTTTTAGCTTGAGAGGCTAGAATAAAAGGCTCATCATTGTACCCCACCCTATTAAGATCCACTTGTAAAAATCTGGACTTATCCATCCGTATGCCGCTATTATGTACCCACTTGCAACCAAAGATAGGCATATGAAACTTCTCATAATCAAACACCTAAATGTGCTCGATAACCCCAAAATATGACAGATTTGCATATCTGTGGTTTAAGTCATTCATACTTGAAATTTGCATTGCTTCTGCTAAAACAATGACACCACTATTTTGCATAGTGATTTTATCATCTTGTTATTTGGTATAAAATGTGTATCCATTAATTGTGTATGCGATATAAGAAAACACGAGCAAACTCGGACCATATGCTAAACATCTTAACCTTTCTGTTATTGAAGCGGGATCTAAATCAAACTTTGAATAAATATGATCTTTGAACCATTGTATAAACCTTTGATTGTTCTCTCGTACTATCCAATTTTCATTTCTATTTGGATTTAAACCCCGCAGTACATCCTTGTGAATTTGAACATACGACTAAACCTCATTCTCATTGTGCAGAACATATAAATGCACTTGATCCCGTTCAACCCTTGATACTGTCACAATTTTATTTCTGATTAATTTTTTTCCTTCCTTCCTTTGGATAATATGAGATTTGGGTATTCCATTGGATTGAACATTGGTTAAATATTAAGTACAAAACCCCTTCTTCAACAATGTATCGTTCAACCATACAACCCTCTGACCAACTTCGATTTTTCATGTACCCTTTTAATATTTTCATATAACGCTCAACAGGGTACATTCATCTTATATAAGTTGGTCCACACAATTGTGTCTCTTTCACAAGATGAACAACAAGATGTACCATAATGTCAAAAAATGAGGGAGGAAAATATATTTAAAGCTCACAGAAGGTAATAATTATTTCTTTTTGCAATATTTGTAAGATCTCAGGATCGACCACCTTACTACAAATTGAACTGAAGAAAAAACACAATTTAGTTATGGCGCTTCTTACTTTTTTTGGCAAAATAGAACGTATACCTATTGGTAGCAAAAGCTCAATTATAACATGTCAATCATGTGTCTTTAAACTCTTTAACTTGAGGTCTTTCATAGACACACGTATTATAATATCTGAAGAGTAACCTTCTATAACTTTAACTTCACTTAGAAACTTACACAATATTTTTTTCTCCTTTCTAGGTAAAGTATAAGTAGTAGGCGGCAAATTTGTTCGTGTTCCTTTCTTCATGGG
Organism: Vicia faba; assembly: GCA_948472305.1. NCBI lineage: Eukaryota > Viridiplantae > Streptophyta > Magnoliopsida > Fabales > Fabaceae > Vicia > Vicia faba. The sequence continues at coordinate 1,221,373,270 of OX451739.1, read as the reverse complement.
TCCTAATTCAATTCTTATTCCCATTTGTATTAAGTCCTTTCTTATTTTGAGGCCATCCTTAGACTTTTCAAGTATATTGAGAACGTACCAATAACACTTTCAAATACATTTTTTTTCAATATGCATAACATCAAGAAAATGTCTTACATACAACGACTTCCAATACGAAAGTTCAAAAAAATTCACCTCTTCTTCCACCCACCTTTGACAAGCGTATGTGCAAAAGGCTTGCCAAACTGGGTACTCATATCTTTCACCTTTTCAAAAACTTGGTCACCTATAAACATAGGTGGAGCTCTACCATGTTTTGTATTTCCATTGAATGACTTTCTCCACCTATGGTAGTGATCATTATAATTTAAGAATCTATGATGACCGAGAAATACATTCTTTTGACAAAATTCCAATCGCTTCCAATTTGTGTGTTCTTCACAAATAGGACACGCTTTTTGACCTTTATTGTTATACCCTGATAGATTTCTGTATGCTGGAAAATCATTAATTGTGCCCAATAACACCGACCTTAAATTGAAACTTTCTTTCATATATCCATCATAAACCTCTACACCGTTCACCCACAAAATATTGAAATATTCAATTAACGGTTTCAAGTAAACGTCTATGTCATTCCCTGGTTGTTTAGGTCTACAAATTAACATAGATAACATCATGTAATTGTGCTTCATACATAGCCATGAAGGTAGGTTATAAATCATAATAATCACATGCCATGTGGTATGTGAGATACTTTGAAGACCATGCGGGTTCATTTTATCTGTAGATAATGCCAAGGGAAGGTTTCTTTCTTTTCCTCTAAAATTAGGATAATCATTATCAATTTTCAACCACTGTGGCGAATCTTCCAGAATCTTCTAAGATGAACAATTTCAGAAGACTCAATTAGAGGCTTGGCAGTGAGTTCCTCTATTATCCTCATTGTAAGACAGTGGGAGAACTGAATTGGTTGTTTTGCGTTTTATCGCAATTTTTATGGATAGCAAGAGTCGGCACTGACTTTTATTTTATCCAATGAGGAAAGGGTGAAAAGAACAGGAAAAACCTTTGAGATATTTTATTGAGTTCGGGGGGTAGGTTATGAAAAGGGAAGGTGTTAGAACCCTTTTCATCCATAGTTATCTATGGGATCTTAGTTGCTTTCTAGATCACTTTTTAAATTGCTTTGTTTGAAATGTGTTTGTGGTGGGTTTTGAAAGTATTTTTGAAAAGTGCCTTCATTTAGGGAAACTTTGTAATGATTCTCGTCTCTATAAGAATTCATACAAAGTGTTGGACTTTTTGAAAATATTTCATGTTATGAAAGTGTTTGGTGTGTTTGAAAAGATGTTTGTTTTTTTGAAGATGGATTGTGAGCAAGCAACTAAGAATATTCTATCTACTCAAAATTCTTTTGTTCATTTCTTGTTTCCTTAAATATTACTATCTTACCATTGATTGGTAAGAAGCCTTATATTTGGATGTAAAGGGACGGGTGTGGGTCATCGTATAGTCATGAATAATAATGTTGTGAGATATCTTAGCATTTCTATTGAGGGACTAAGATCATTTGTAAGACAACATTTGTAGCATCATCGAGGGACTATGATCTTGTATTTTTGATCGTGTTTGCTACGGCATCTCACATGCATAACATGACAATTTTCTCAAGGCAACAAGTTGAGTTAACCCTAGAAGTGCAAATTGTGCAAGTGTTTGTATTTCATGCTTGGTTTATCTTGAATTAAGGTTTTCTAGGCATTGATTTTATCTTTCCATACAAACCCTAATTACTAGCATTTATATGAAAGCGATAAATTGCGGAAAGTAAATATCCTACACTATTACATCACTTGGGGATGGGGTGTACACATTTACAAATGGGGATTGCAAGAAATTAAACCTAATTATCTATTACAACCATATAAAACTTCAATAATGTGTAAGAATTAAAATGTACAAAGAAATACATGTGGTGCATAAAGGAATAGAAAAAACGTTTTTTGTCTTATTTTTTTATTACTAAAAACAATATTTATAATAATATTAATAATAATAATAATATTTAAAGAAAAGAATATAAGAAAATAAACTAAAATAAAGAAATAAAGTCGGGGGGATGAAAAAAATAGAATGGGGTGTTTTTTGTGTGAAAATAGTTTTTGGTTAAGCCTGACCCAATATATATTTTTTTATTCAGAAAACAAAGAAAATAAAAAGAGTTAATGGGCTGTGTAGTTAAAACATGAATGGAGGGGTATGGCTGAGAAAAATAGTCCAAATCCCAACAATAGAGCCCAAGCGCTGCATGATTCAAACAAAAAAAAGAAATGGAAAAAATGTGAAAATTGCAAAAGGTCTCGTTGGGGCTCGAACCAAGGACCTTCTAATACGCATGCGCTTCTTGTACCACTGGGGTGACCTGTTTCATCCGTTAGTTATACAACTTACACTAAATATAAAATGAACTAATTTCAGAAAATTTGAATATGGCTTCATATTACTCCTTCGCGCGCGTAGGGATGCACATCACCATTGTTAACCTTCTAAAACTTACATTTCTCATACAAATAAAAAATTGTAAACATCAAACCTGCTCAAAATTTTAATATGAATCAAACCATGTAACTTTTAAAAGCTATGGATCATAGGTTAGCACGAATTTTGTTTCGTACCAAATCAAAATCTAACTGTTCAGAGTTTGAATTCTTAAGACACAAGCAATGAAAATAAAAACTAAGAGCATGGTCAGCTTCTTAGATATGATATCTACATCTTTTCTTTTATTTGTATGTGTTGAAAATGCCTGTATCAAGATATCACAGTTAAGAAATCTTACCTCTTGAAGTGAAAATTAAATGACCTCTATATGAATTCCAGAAATGGTTTCATGATTGATTAAGCTTGCAGGGACCTTCCTTGAGCTAGTGGGATCACTACTTTTCTTTGAAAGCCAGAAAGATTTTGGATTTGGCTCTTCAAAGTCAGAAATGGCAAACAATGTGGCTTTGGATGCAGATTCTGAGTTCAAGGAATTATGCGAAGTTTTGTGGGCTTCTGCATTGGTGATCTCTCCTCTCTCTTCCTTTTTTTCTTCTCATCTATCTTTCTTGTCAAAGACATGTATATGTGTAGGGGAAATGGTTAGAGATTGCTTGCATACAAGATTTCTGAGTTCTAGTATGATCTGAGTTGGTATCAACCTTAGACATGTTGCTTTTAGTTTGTAGGAGTTGTTTGTGCAGAAAAAACAAGTACAAGGCTCAATACAAATTGACTTTGTATAAAGCTTACTTTTATAAAATGGAAATGGTAACTTTGTGCCATTAATACTTTAAATATTTGGGTAAGAGCTTATCATGGCCTATGGATTTGATTAATGTTCTTCAAAATTCTGTCTTCAACTTAATTCCTTCTACAAAGATCTTTAATCTCTGTAGAACTATGATCTTTTTCTTACTCTGGTTGTTGACAAGTATTTTGAATCACTTAAAGATGTCGAATACTTCTTCCTTTCGTTTTGACCACATAGATCCACAACCTTCGACCAAAATCATCAACAGACAAAACATTGAACTTCAATCGAATTGATCATTGTCTTAAATGTCCTGATTTTCGACAACAGAGATTTTAAGACTAAATTGTTATTGGTGTCGAACAAACTCAAAACTCCATCTTTCATGACAACTGAGAAACTTTTTTCGACTAGTTGTCCAACACATAGCAAGTTGCACTTTATTCCAGGTACATAGAGCACATCTTTAATCATAAATTTCCTCCATTACTCATTTGAAAGACTATGTCGCCAGTACCTTCTTCTTACAATGAACTATTATCAACATGTTTTTTTGGTTAAATTGTAATTCATAGTGTTGAAACTATGTGCGTCGAAGGGTTTAGAGGTGGATCGAAGCAGGTTGCTCGAAGAAGCCATTGCCCAGTCGAATCTTGGGGATAGAATCAAGCATGAAGATATACAACATGTCAGCTATCAATATGGCGAAGAACCCAATAGTACATGGTCGAAGCAAGCACATAAAAATGAGGTTCCATTATCTCCGAGAGAAAGAAGCAGATGGGAATATGAATTTGGAACACTGCAGAACTGAGAATCATATTGCAGACATCATGACGAAGGGAGTGCAGGTCGAAGTATTCAGAAGACTAAGAACCTTGATGAATATAGATTGTTTAGACACAATAAATTAGGTGGTGTGATAAATTATAATTCATATTGTCGAAACTATGTGTGTCGAATGGTTTAGAGGTGGATCGAAGTAGGTTGCTTGAAGAAGCCATTGCCCAGTCGAAGCTTGGGGATCGAAGTAAGCTTTCTCTTCTTAGACTTGTCAAAAATCTGCCAACCACTCCTTTCGATTAGTCATGTGGTTTGAACAGCATGAACCAGATTTTAAATTCGACACGGTTATCTGCAACTGCACTCCTTTTTTTTATCTGCTTTGCCCTGTTGACAGTTTCCTTTTCCTCCTTTCGAGGATTCAGAAGTTCCATCTTCAACCTGATGCTTTAGAGCCCAATATGATTCATGGAAACTATATAAGGCATTAAAAGTCCAATTGTACTTGTGCAAACTAAAACCCTAGTTTTGAGTCATCAGTGTTTGAGGAGGTATCTTGAGCTGATCAAACCTTGTGCAGTCTTGAACCAATAGAGATCTTGTGAGAAAATTCTTGAGAAATGAGAGGGAAAATTTTGGGGTACAACAGTTGCCCCTATTGAATCTTCTTGAACCTGAAGAGTTAGATTGGCGGATCCGCCTTTCGTGGCTTGAAGGTGAATGATGATTGAACACTAAAGTGCTCAAAAATTTGCACTTGATGATGTATTGATTTGGGAATGGCCTTATGAATTCCATTTAGAGGGATGATGGTAGAAACTGGAGGTAATATTAGCATGAATCTTTGGTCGATTCATACTGAAACTAGATGTCTTTCCTCTCTTTAACTAGGAGAATTAATTTTGGTCCAGAAGAGGTCTTCATTCGCCTGTCTTTAATATGGAAGAAACGAATCTAACCAGAAGAGGTATTTGTTCACTTGCCTTTAATCAGGAAGAGATAAATCTAACCAGAAGTGGTATTCGTTCGCCTGTCTTTAATCTGGAAGAAAAAAATCTATCCAGAAGAGGACTATTGATTGATGATTGCTTTTTTTTTGTGAGGGAAAGGGTTAGTTTCACGCAGATGTATGCATGGTGTAATGTTGTTCTCAAAATAATGAGATTATGCCATATGTATTTGTGATAGGATGTATGAACGTCATATGTTTTAATGAAATGCATTTTCGTTTGGAAAATAAATCCTTGACAAGTGTTAGGGAACCTTGGGAAGTTTAAATTCTAGATTGACGTGGGGGATAAAGAATATGTGTATCTTGAAGTTTCACTTAGAATTCTTCCGCTGGGAAATCCTATTTGGTTGAGAAGAAACTCCACTAAGAAATATTGACTTCGCTTGAGAAGACTCTGTGGAGAGTGTTGATTTCTTCTTGGGAACCATAATTTAGGAGTTTTAGTTGTTCGTCACTCTGGTGGGGAATTATCTCTTGAAAGTTATTTGTTACCTGGTAGGATTCTAGGCTTCACAACAACTAGTTGTGGATAAAGAAGTTAACTGTTATCTGGTTATATTCCAGGCTTTGCAGCAACTTGTTGGAACAATGGCAAACTCTATTATGGATGAGGAGTTTTATTATTGATTTGTAAAAATCAAACTGTTATCTGGTTTGGTCTAGGTTTTAGCAACTCGAACGATTAACTGGTCAGGTCTAGGTTTTGCAGTAGATAGAGAAGTTAAGTTACTATCTGGTCGGGTCTAGGCTCTAGCCACTTGAAATTGAGGTTTACTGTTATCCAGTCGGGTCTAGTCTTCAGCAATTTGAACTTAAGATCAACTATTATCTGGTCGGGTCCAGGTTTCAGTAACTCAAACTATTAACTGGTCGAGTCCAGGCTCTGTAGTTGAGGGAGTTAAACTAATATCTGGTCGGGTCCAGGCTTTAGCAACTAAATTTGAGATTTATTGTTATCTGGTCCGGTCCAGGTTTCAGAAATTGGAGCTGTTATCTGGTCGGGTCTAGGCTTTAGAAACTATTATCTGGTCGGGTCTAAGTTTCAGAAATTGGGGTTGTTATCTGGTCGGGTCCAAGCTTCATAATGTTTAACTGGTATCGGGTCGAGTCCAGGCTTGAATTGTTTACTGGTCGGGTCCAGGCTTAAGTAATTTGAGAAGTTAAACTAATATCTATTCGGGTCCAGGCTTTTAATAACTTCTAATTGAGGTTTATTGTTATCTGGTTAGGTCCAGTTTTCACAGTAAGTTGAGAGTAGGATGAAGTTTGACTAGTATCTGGTCGGGTCCATGCTTTGTAGTAACTTGCTTGAAAGGATGAAGTTGACTGATATCTGGTCGGGTTCCAGGCTTTACAACAACTTTCAGAGATAACAATGACTCTGTTGACAACTTCATTGTGGATTAGAGGTTGTGGTCCCTTGATTTGTAATAGTTTACGGGGCAAAACCCATGCTTGGGAATCTGTAGTTTGTTGGGAAAATAAACCCTGTTGAAGAAGATATTTGACAAACTGCTGGGGAGGATATTTTTTTTAGGAAGAATTCCACAAGGCTTCCTTTTAAGACCAACTAAGTTGGGGAGTGGATTTTCCGGAGATTGAAACTCTGGCTGGGGATTTTATGAATCCAAATTTATGGGGATAATGTTATTGAAATAAATCTATGAGGATATCTCAAATGCATTTAAGGAGATGCTTGTCAATGTTTTTTAAGCATACATTTGTTAAAAGTTTAATCGTGTTCATATGCATATGTTCATTTAATTTTAGTCAATGGACACTTTTGCCCTCAAAACAGAAATGACAGAAAGTTTGCACTTCAAAGTATATTTGTATTGATGTTTTCCCATGAATAGGCGTTTTTGTACAAAGATACCGAGATCCTAATAAGAGGAAATCGTCTAAAGAATGGAAAGAATACAAAGTGAAAACAAAATAATAGCCATGTGAAAGTGATCTCATTGTGTTCCAACCCCACTATTGCCCTTATGTCTTTTAACATCATCCTTTGATGTTGAAAGGAGTTGATTGGATTGATCCTGGACCATTTGAACTTGGACATCGGTAGTAAAGCTGTCTGTAGAGATCCCACGAGACATAGTCATACGCTTTAATCCTTAACTTTTTCCTGGGCCACCCTTTAGGGTTTTCAGCCTACCAGGATACCCATTTTTTCCCAAATCGCCTTTTCGGGTTTTCGACTTGCCGGGTGTACAATTTTTTTCATATATCCCTAACTTTTTCCCAAACCTCTTTGGTTCACCGGGATGCCCTTATTTTTTCCTAGGTGTGTCACCCTAACAGGTCATTTTATGCGTAGTATTTTTTAACTATGTCTGTGTTTACGGGATGTGGGAAGTCTTCGCCATCCATAGTACTCAGCATCATGGCATCACCAGAGAAAATTTCTTTACAACAAATGGTCATTCGTAAGTGGGAGTCCATTTTCCCCAGGGGTCGCCTTGTGGAAGAATGATGCACTTTATTACCAAGTCGCTAGTCTGATATACTCGAGGCTTGATCTTTTTTATGAAATCCTTGATACGCTTTTGATACATCTGACCATGATAAACAGCAGCATGTCGCTTCTCTTTAATTAAGTTCAACTGATCCAACCTAGTTTGAATCCATTCATCTTCACCTAAATCTGCTTCCTTCATTATCCTTAGAGAGGGAATCTGAACTTCGACAGGTAAGACAGCTTCCATGCCATAGACCAAGTAGAAAGGAGTTTCCCCAGTTGATGTACAAGTAGAAGTACAGTAGCCATGGAGAGATAATGGTAACATCTCATGCTAGTCTTTGTAGGTTACCACCATCTTGTGCACAGTCTTCTTGACATTTTTATTGGCACCTTCCACTGTGCCATTCATCTTGGGTCTGTACGGAGAATAATTATGGTGCTTGATTTTAAACTGAGTACAAAGTTCGGTAATCATAGCATTTTTGAGGTTGGTTCCATTGTCAGTGATGATCCTTTCGAGGATACCGTAACGGCAGATGAGGTTATGCTTGATAAACTGGACTATAATGTTCTTGTTAACTGAGGCATATGAAGCAGCTTCGACCCATTTGGTGAAGTAATAAATGTCAACAAGGATGAAATGGTGTCCATTTGAGGAAGTAGGTTTGATCTAACCAATCATATCAATGCCCCATATTGCAAACGGCCACGGAGAAGTCGTGTCATTTACAGGAATATGAGGTACATGGACCTTGTCATCATAGATTTGACACTTGTGGCAAGTCCTTGAGTGATGATGACAATCAGTTTCCATTGTGGACCAATAGTAACCAGCCCTCAGGATCTTCTTGGCCATAGTGTGTCCACTAGAATATGTCCCAAAGAGGCCATCATGCATATCTTCCATAATTTTCTCTGCCTCCTTCTTGTCCACACATCGGAGTAGAGTAGAATCATGGTTGCGCTTGTATAGGATTCCGTTGCTTACAAAGAATTTGGATGAAAATCTTTGCAATAATTTCTTATCATTAATGGAAGCCCTTTCGGGATATTCTTGTGCCTCAAGATATCTCCTCACCTCATGGTACCATAGTTTCTCTTTGTCAGTATCAAGCTCATAGCAGTGTGCAAGTTCGTCAAATCTCTCCATTATAATCATAGGAGCTTCGTTGTCCCATTTGACTTTGAACATGGAAGACATTGTGGCCAAAGCGTCGGCTAACTGATTTTCCTCTCTAGGAAAATGTTCAAGATCTCCTTGAAGTATGGTGTTAGGGTTAGCACAAGCTCCTTGTAAGGAATCATGTTAGGATGCTTAGTGTCCCATTCTCCCTTCACTTTGCTAATCATTAGATCAGAGTCTCTGAATACATCCAAATCCTTGATCCTTAAGTCAATGGCATCCTTCAAACCCAATATGCATGCTTCATACTCAACCATGTTATTTGTACAATCAAAGCATAGTCTAGTAGTGAAAGAAGTGTGACAACCTTCAGGAGAAATTATCACAACACCAATTCCATTACCTAGGGCGTTGGAAGCTCCATCAAAAACCATAGTCCATCGGGATCCTTGTTCAGGTGCGTCATACGGTCCAGGTTTTGCATAGTCAGTTACTAACATCATATTCTCGTCCGGGAAGTCAAAGTTCATAGATTGATAATCATCAACAGCTTGATGTGCCAAATGATCTGCCAATACACTTCCTTTGATGGCTTTTAGTGTTCTATATTGAATATCATATTCAGTCAGAATAATTTTCCATCTAGCTATTCGTCTGGAGAGAGCGGGCTTCTCGAAGATGTACTTGATAGGGTCCATCTTAGAAATCAATAAAGTAGTGTGAGTAACCATATATTGTCTTAGCCGGCGAGCAGCCCATGCCAAAGCGCAACAAATTTTCTCGAGAAGTGAATATATAGTTTCACAGTCGGTAAACTTTTTTCTCAGGTACTATATTGCATGCTCTTTTCGGCCAGACTCGCAAATATTGCATGCTCTTCCTTCCACTGGAGGCATAAGGATAGGAGGTTCCTGCAAATATTCTTTGATCTTGTCAAAGGCGGCTTGTATTCTTCGTTCCATCTGACTACTTGATCTTTCTTCGAGAGTTTCAATATTGGTTCACAAGTAGCAATTAAGTGGGATATGAAGTGGGCGATGTAGTTAAGACGACCCAAGAATCCTCTAACCTCTTTTTCAAAGCGGGGAACTGGAATTTCTTGAATGGCTTTTACCTTTGCAGGATCAACTTTGATGCCTTTACCACTGATAACAAAACCTAGAAGCTTTCAAAACCTTACTCCGAATGTGCATTTATTAGGGTTCAACCTCAACTAGTACTTCTTGAGCCTCTCAAATAGCTTGTGTAGGTGATCGAGATGATCTTATTTGGTTTGAGACCTTACAATCATATCATCCACATAGACTTCTATTTCATGATGAATCATATCATGAAATAAAGCTACCACAACTATTTGATAAGTTACCCCTGCATTCTTTAATCCTAACTCCATGACCTTGTAGAAAAAGGTGCCCCATTGTATAACAAAGGTGGTCTTCTCCATGTCTTCGGGAGCCATCTCGATTTGGTTGTATCCAGAAAACCCATCCATGAAGGAGAAGACTTTATGTTGAATGGTGTTATCAACCAAGACGTCAATATGTGGTAGATGGAAATCATCTTTGGAGCTTTCCCTATTCATATCTCTATAATCTACACACATGTGAGCCTTTCCATATTTCTTTGGCCCCATACGACGAACCTTTTGTTTAGTAGGGAGACAATCTTCCTTCGTTGGCAGACGATGAACCACAATGTTGGTATTCAATCCTGGCATATCTTCATACGACCAAGACAACACTTCAACATAGTCATGTAACATCTGAACCAATCTACTCTTGATACCATCTTCTAGGTTGGCGTCGATCTTGACTTCTTTCTTATCTTTCTCGTTACCTAAATTGATAACCTTGACTGGCTCTTCATAGGTTGAATAGATTTCTATTCTTGCATTAGAAGTCTGGCTAATTCACCTGGTATTTCACAATCTTCCTTGCCTTCATCTTCGGTATGGTTAACTGGATGTTTGAAGTCATAATTTGCAATAGTAGAGTCGTTGGTAATGAGATCCGGAGTGGATGAAGATCTGTAAGTGTGTGTGTGTGTGTGCATGTAAGATACATGGCGATTGAAAAATGTAATAAAGGAAAAGAAAGAAAATGAACATAAAAATTTGAATGCAAAAGGTCCAATGGTTTATATTAAATGATCATATGATAAATGAACATGAACAAAACCCTTAACAAATAGACCATAATGCCCCAGGAAAGGCACATGGCTTAAAAGTCATTGTTTGGAAATTATGATTACAGACAAAAGTTCTTGAATTGACGGAAAATAGTAAACAATAATTAATCCTCAATGAAGGAGTTAGGAGTGAAATCCTTTTCATGCCAGTTGTTGAGCTTTCCTTCAACAATAGGGTAGATCCAATCTTCAAAAGTATTTTCATCATCAGAGTCTTCCACAACATTCACTTCATGATTCCCGATGCGGAGAGGTGGCTTTCCCACGCGAGTGCGCCTGACTTCTTATTGAGTTTTGATGGTGAAACCCAACCCAAATTTATCAACTTTAAATGGAATGTCGGGAAGTTGTCCCCATATAGTACAGTTACCATCTTCGACCACGACACAGGCATCCTTTAGCGAAACCATTCTTGGTATAACTTCATAATCTTTTGATATGTAGGAGGAGATTTTGGTGGCGGCAACCATATGAGGAACAATTTAGAAGGCCTGACATGAAGTCTCTATAAATTCACCATCCATTTCCACATGCTTGAAGGAATTAAGATGGCTCACCATAAATTATTCTTCGCCGCTAACAGTAACGAACTTCCCTTTGACTGGATACTTTAGTTTTTGATGAAGGGTGGATGTTACTACCCCTGCCCCATGGATCCAAAGGCGTCCAGGAAAACAAGAATAGGCGGGACGTATGTCCATTATATAAAAGGTAGAGTTGAAAATCTGTGAGCCAACTTTAATTGGGAGATCCACCTCTCCATGAACCATCCTGTTAGACCCATCAAAAGCCCTTAAAACAATATCGCTTGGCTTTAATACCAGTCCTTTTCAATCTTGCCGGTCCAAACACCTTTGGGTAACACATTAAAAGATGAGCCAATATCAATTAGGACATGGGCCAGGGTGGTCCCCTTGCACTCAATAGAGATAAGCAAGGCTTTGATGTGGTTCCTTCCCATAGGAGTCAAATCAGTGTCGGAGAACCCTAATCCATTTTCAACCGTTAAACTTGCTACACAATTCTTAAACTGGTCAACGGTGGTTTCTTGGGGCACATTGGCTTTCTTCAAGAACTTGATTAGATCCTGGGCATGAACGTCCGAACAGAGTAATAATGACATCATGGAAATTTTGGAGGGGGTTTTCCCCAATTGCTCCACTATTTTGAAGTCGCTCTTCTTTATGATTTTTAGGATTTCCTCCACCTCTCGAGTGGAGGGCTCTTCAGCATTAGTATCTTTGGTAGGTGCGTCTATCCCAACAGGCTGATATTATTTTTCTTTTCCTCTAGTGTTGGCACTAGACTTGTCATTGGTTATGCGGACGGGAGTTATTATAGTAGTGGATGGTGAAATATCAGGGGAAAAGCTATGTCTTTGTTGATCCAAGAATCCTGTTTTATCCCATGATAATAATCCTCTGCACCATAGTTCCATGGAACTGCTTTGTCAGAGGCGTAAGGGATAAGCCCAGCGGAAGTGATTATTAAAGGAGAAATGGTTGGTTCATTTGAAATTATAACAGGACCTATTGTGGGGATCCTAAAATGCTTGTTGGAAATTTTATTATTGACAAGTCTTCAGCTTTGTTGGTCAAACTCTTGATGGAAGGAATCTTCTCAAACAGAATCTCGCGGATATTTATCAGGCGTTGCACACCTTCCTTCAGCTGCTTGCACCCATTTACTTGTTGATCACGGAAAAGACAATCTTTAGAGAAGCCAAGGAACACCCTGACTCTCAACAAGTTAACCTTCACAGTAGTTAATGGGGTTGTTAAATCTTCAATGGAGTAAAAAAAGTAGTATCACCAATTGCATTAAGACCTTTGCCATGATTCGACATTGGTGCAGTTATCACATTTGGAGTAGCAGGTCGATCAAATTCAATTGTTTTATTGTCTATCAGGTCTTGAATCTTATTCTTCAGAGCCCAACATTGATCAATTTCATTCTCGGGGCTATTGGAATGATACGTACACTTGGGATTTGGATTATATTTAGGTGATGAAATGTTTGGATTGAATGGTGGATCGCGCAATGTCACTAAGTTGGACATCAACATATGTTGTAAGGCTTGGAACTATGACATGTTTATCCTTGTTAATTGTCTTCGAGGAACTTCGTATCGTTGATTGTTGGATGATTGCCTTTGAGCAGATGGAGGATTTAAGATTAACACATTATTAGCAGAGGGTCGATGATCCTTCTTGGTATGGGCCCTTTCCCCATACACAACATTTGTTTCCTTCTTTCCAGTTAAAGGCTTCTTTACAGCGTTGCATGCGGAAGCAGATGTCATGGGAATTTTTCCGCTCTTAATGCCAATTTTGACTCTTTCACTAGTTAGGATCAACTCGGTGAAACCAGACGAAGAACTGCCAATCAATAGGTTGAAAAATGCGCCAGTTAATGTACCCATGAACATGTGAACTAGTTCTCTATCAGTTAGTGGTGGTTGGACCCTACCAGTAAGATCCCTTCACTTTTGTGCGTACTCCTTAAACCCCTCATTAGTACTAATTGTCATACCTTGAAGTTGGACTCTAGTTTGTGCCATATCGGTATTGTATTGATACTGATAATAAAAAGCAGTGGCTAGATCTTCCCATGTGTGTATGCGGGAACCCTTCAATTGATAAAACCATTCTAGTTGAGTCCCAACCAGACTCTCTTCGAAAAAATAGACCCAGAGCTTTTTGTCGATAGTGTGCGGCTGTATCTTGCGCATATAAAAGTTTAGATGAAGTTTCGGGCAGAAAACTCCATGATACTTGGCGAAGACCGGTATTTTGGACTTATGGGGAATGACAATCCCAGGTACTAAGCCCAAATAACCAAAATCCCAACCAGGTACGGCTTGAATTTCAATAACTTTCAGTTTATCCTCTAACTGCTTTTATTTATCCTCGGCAGGTGGGTATTGTTCATCAAAGTAGTTTTCATCTTCAGAAGCTTGATTATTTTCACCCCTAGCATGGGTGCTCCTTGCTTCTTCGTCTTGATTTTCGTCCTCCTCAGATAACTCTTCGACTATCTGTACTTGACGAACCAAACCTTTGAATCTCTTACCCATGTTGAGGAAGGCCTTATTTTTATTTTTCTTTTTGGTTATTAGGAGTGTAATCATCTCTTGTTGTCCTTTGGCCAGGGTCAACAAGGTCGCTTGGAACATGGAATTCTGCGCTTGCAAGTCCTTCAATGTTTGTTTGATATTCATCTTACTGAAATAAATAGTAGAAAGATAAGGAAACCTGTGGTGGAATACTTGTTCATGTTATGATGCATGAAAATGCATATGCAAATGATTTCAAGGATTTAGAAAATTCAAATTTGTTTAGTCAAAAGTAACAATCATCAATTGCATTAAGAAGTTAAAATTGATTACAACATGTCTCTTGGGCTTACACTGAAACAAGAGAAATGAAATGAACTAAAATACAACAACAATGGCTCAAATTTCCTATGGATGCTTCCTCTTTGGAGCGATATAGGCATTCAGGCTCCTCTCGTCATGAAGTTGTCTTGTGAGCTCCAATGTCTTCTTCTCGCTTGCATAAAACTAGGCTTCCAAGGTGTCTCGCTCCCCCTTTATCTGAATCCAAGCTCTTTGCAAACCTTCAAGAAAAGTAGGAATATCACGGTAAAGGACAGTGTATGGAACATCTCCTTCGGCAACAGGCTCCATGATGATTGGTAAGATGGCGGGGTAAGGCATCATGAGACTTTGAGCACGAGTTCGTACCCACTTAAGGTAAGGCTCAAGGGGGATGGAATTATTATGTCCCAATGTCTTACAATCCACTTTTTTTTATCATTCTCCAAGCTCGTATAAACCTTTGACGGTAGCCTTGGTCGTCGCCCTCATAGTCGAATACCAAACATTAAATGAGCGTATTATGGGGACTAACTCTTCGTGCACACCCAAACTGTCGTAATGCGAGAGAAGGGTTATAGGTGATACCTCCCCTAATGCCTAAGAGTGGGACATTATGGAATTCTCCGCAACAGTCAATGATGGTAATATCCTCCAAAGCTCGAGAACACCAATGGATATTTGAGTGTGAGAGTGACATCATCCTTTGAGACCATGTCAAGCCTTGCTCATTCTTAAACATTGATCGAGGTAGGTACGAAATAAACCACCTAGAGAGTAATGGAATTCAACACAAGAGAGTACCCCTTTTCTGCATGCTGTGAGTGTGGAAACAATGTAGAATCTCTCCAAACAAAGTAGGTATAGGATTACGAGAGAGAAAAACCTTGACGGCATTCACATCTATGAGTTGGTCCGCATTGGGAAATAGAAACAAACCATCGATTAGAAGGGCTAAGACATCCTTAAAAGCTTGAAAATCCATATCTTCCAAGAACAAACAAGCCTTCTCCAACAGAAATTTGACTAAGAAACCCTTAACATCACTTCTTGTCTCCCAATTTTCCACAATGTCGAATCTTTTCAAATGTAAAGCTTTGGAAATAACTTCAGGTTTTGGAATATTTTCAAAACTTGTGAATGGCATTTGATAAAGCACATACACTCCTAGAAATTGAGAGAATTCTTCTAATGTAGGCACCAGTTGGTAGTCAGGAAAGGTGAAGCAATGATGTATAGGATTAAAGAATTAGAAAAGCACACACATCATTTCTTCTTGGAAGTTTGAGGAAGCCAAGTTGATAAGTCAATCATATTTCTTGGTGAAGGGAGAATCTCAAGGAACTCTTGATGCTAATTCTTGAAGTTGAGGATGCACTTTCATGAAGTTAACTCGGATGGTATTCCTATGAGTGGAAGGCATGTCCTACAAACAGAACAAAGATAAATTCCTAAATCCTTGAAATGGTTAGTGAGAATTCTTATGATGTTATGATGTTTATGGTGACATGAATAATAATCACAAACAAAGCACACAAAAACCTTAGGTTTAGGTTGGCATGGGTTTCATAGGCAAGTACCCTCTTGAAGTTTAGTTGGTTCAACCTGTCCTACAAAGTAAACGGGTTCTAGGGAATCTCAATATCATTGATCTTTCTTCATTGGGCATTATTTTAGCACAATCAATCTTTTCTTGCGGCCAAAATATCCCAAAAGTCCGATCACAATGAGCGTAGTATCGAGTATCAACCAATTTTCATCTTTCCACCAAAACCGGCTATCTCACTACTTCATAATGGGCAAGTGGTTCAATTAAAGGTTCTAAGGTCAGTTAATGCTTCATGACACTGCTCATCAGTCTCGTATTCTCTTCGATTCAACACATGGGATACCAGTACCAACAAATGCGTCACACTGACATAGCCATTACTTCAACCATATAGGTTTACGCTGTACATTTCCCACAATATATTGCTTCTTACCTAATGATGGTCCCAGATCCGGGTAGAGGATCAAAACAAACCCAAACAAGGACCCATAAAATGTAAAGCAAACAAATAAAACAATGAAAGCAAGTAAATGGTATATAGATCTAAGGTAAACCAACTTTTAAGTATAAATTCCCCAGTAGAGTCGCCGGTTTTGTAATACGGTGGGAGAATTGACTTGGTTGTTTTGCGTTTTATCGCAATTGTTTCGGATAGAAAGAGTCACCACCGACTTTTCTTTTATCCAATGAGGAAAGGGTGAAAAGAACAGGAAAGACCATTGAGATATTTTCTTGAGTTCGGGGGGTAGGTTATGAAAAGGGAAGGTGTTAGAACCCTCTTCATCCATATTTATCTATGGGCTCTTAGTTGCTTGCTATATCACTTTTGAAATTTCTTTGTTCGAAATGTGTTTGTTGTGGGTTTTTAAAGTATTTTTGAAAAGCTCCTTCGTTTAGGCAAACTTTGTAATGATTCTCGTCTCTATAAGAATCCATACAAAGTGTTGGACTTTTTGAAAATATTTCATGTTTTAAAAGTGTTTGGTGTGTTTTAAAATATGTTTGATTTTTTGAAGATGGAATGCGAGCAAGCAACTAAGAACGTTCTACATACTCAAAAGTCTATTGTTCATTTCTTCCTTCCTTTGATATCTCTATCTTACCATTGATTGGTAAGAAGCCTTATCTTTGGATGTAAAGGGACGGGTGTGGGTCATTGTATAGTATTTTTCTTGACGGACTAAGATCATTTGTAAGGCAACATTCATAGCGTCATCGAGGGACTATGATTTTGTATTTTTCGATCATTTTTGCTAAGCCATCTCACATGCATAACATGACCATTTTCTCAAGACAACAAGTGGAGTTAACCCTAGAGATGCAAAGTGTGCAAGTGTTTGTATTTCATGCTTGGTTTATCTTGAATTAGGGTTTTCTAGGCATTGATATTATCTTTCCATACATACCCTAATTACTAGCATTTGTATGAAAGCGATAAATTGCGGAAAGTAAATATCCTAGGCTATTACATCACTTGGGGATGGGGTGTACAAATTTACAAATGGGGATTGCAATAAATTAAACCTAATTATCTATTACAACCATATCGAACTTGAATAATGTAAAAGAGTTAAAATGTACAAGGAAATAAATGTGATGTATAAAGGAAGAGAAAAATGTTGTTTTTCTTTTTTTTATTACTAAAAATAATATTTATAATACTATTAATAATAATAATATTTAAAGAAAAGAATACAATAAAATAAACTAAAATAAAGAAATAAAGTCAGGGGGTGAAGAAAAAACGGAATGGGGTGTTTTTTGTGTGAAAACAGTTTTTGGTTAAGCCTGGCCCAATATATATTTTTGTAGTAAGAAAACAAAGAAAATAAAAAGAGTTAATGTGTTGCGTAGTTAAAACATGAATGGAGGGGTATGGCTCAGAAAAATAGTCCAAAGCTCAACAATAGAGCCCAAGCGCTGCCTAGTTCAAAAAAAAAAAAGAAATGGAAAAAAATGTGAAAATTGAAAAAGGTCTCGCTGGGGCTCGAACCCAGGACCTTCTAATATGCGCGCGCTTCTTGTACCACTGGGGTGGCCTGTTTCATCGGTTAGTTATACAACTTACACTAAATATAAAATGAACCCATTTATGAAAATTTGAACATGACTTCATCCTCATCCTTTGCGCGCGCAGGGATGCACATCACCATTGTTAACCTTCTAAAACTTTCATTTCTCATCCAAATTAAAAATTGTAAACATCAAACCTTCTCAAAATTTTAATATGAATCTAACCATGTAACTTTTAAAAGCTATGGATTAGAGGTTAGCACGAATTTTGTTTGGTACCAAAATCAAAACCTAATTGTTCAGAGTTGAAATTCTTAAGACACAAGCAATGAAAATCAAAACTAAGAGCATGGTAAGCTTCCTATATATGATATCTACATCTTTTCTTTTATTTGTATGTGCTGAAAATGCTTGTATTAAGATATCACAGTTAAGAAATCTTACCTCTTAAAGTGAAAATCAAATGACCTATACATGACTTACAAAAATGGTTTGATGATGGATTAAGCTTGCATGGACCTTCTTTGAGCTAGTGGGATCACTACTTTGCTTTAAAAGCCAAAAGGATTTTGGAGTTGGCTCTTCAAAGTCAGAAATGGCAAACAATATGGCTTTGTATGCAGATTCTGAGTTCAAGGAGTTTTGAGAAGTTTTGAGGGCTTCTGTATTCGTGTTCTCTCCTCTCTCTTACTTTTTTTCACCTCCTCTTTTTTGCTTGTCAAAGACTTGTATATATGTATGGAAAAAGGTTAGATTCCTTGCATACCAGATTTCTGAGTTCTAGCCTTTTGGCTCTATAACTTGCTTTTTTCAAGGAAAGTGAGAAGACAGGTCCCAAAGTAATGTACAAGCATGATCTGAGTTGATAGAAGCCTTAGACATGATGCTTTTAGTTTATAGGGGTTGCGTGTGTAGAATGAACAAGTGCAAGGCTCAATACAAATTGACTTTGTATAAAGCTTACTTTTCTAAAATGGCAATGATAACTTTGTGCCATTAAGGGAAAATTGGCTTGGACAATACTTTAAATATTTGGGTAAGAGCTTAATTAATTGTGTAAACAATTAATTATGGCGTGAAAAACAAGTTTAATTCCTACAAAGAAAGATCATGTAGCATGGCCTATATAGATTTGATCAATGTTCTTCAAAATTATGTCTTCAACTTGATTCCTTCTACAAAGATCTTGAATCTCTGTAGAACTTTGATCTTATTCTTACTCTGGTTTTCGACAAGTATTTTGAATCTCTTAAAGATGTCGAATACTCCGTCCTTTCATTTTGACCACATAGATCCACAACTTTCGACCAAACTCATCAACAGACAAAACAATATTTGTTTCCACCAATTGTATGTTCTTCAAATGGACCATATTCATCTGAATGTACCACTTTGAGTATGCAAGATGACCTCATTGGCATAGTCGAAACGAAAGAATTTATAGATTGTTTTCCTACTAAACAAACTTCACAAACTTTTTTCAGGCATCTCAAGACTTGGAATACCAGTAACCATATCTTGATTAATTAGTTGATTAAGTGGTTGAAAGTTCAAATTTCGAAACTTCAAATGCCACAACCAACTATCCTTGTCGTCAAACAGTTTTCAAACATTGAATTTTTGTCGAATTGATCATTGTCTTAAATGTTCTATTTTTCTTTAACGGAGATTTTAAGACTAAATTGTTCTTGGTGCCGAACAATCTCAAAACTCCATCTTTCAGGACAACTTAAAATATTTTTTCGACTAGTTGTCTAACACTTAGCAAGATTCACTTTATTCCAGGTACATAGAGCACATCTTTAATCATAACTTTTCCTCCATTACTCATTTGAAAGACTATGTCGTCAGTACCTTCTTCTTACAATGAACTATTATCAGTAAGTTTTTTTTGTTAAATTGTAATTCATAATGTTGAAACTATGTGTGTTGAAGGGTTTAGAGGTGGATCAAAGCAGGTTGCTCAAAGAAGCCATTGCCCAATCGAAGCTTAGGGATAGAAGCAAGCATGAAGATAGACAACATGTGATCTATCAATCTTGCTAAGAACACAATAGTACATGGTCGAAGCAAGCATATCAAAATGAGTTTCCATTATGTCCGAGAGCAGGTAGCAGATGCAAAGATGAATTTGGAACACTGCAGAACTAAGAATCAGATTACAAACATCACGACGAAGGGAGTTCAGGTCAAAGTATTCAGAAGACTAAGAACCATGATGAATATAGATTTTTTAGACACAATGAATTAGGTGGTGTGTTAAATTGTAATTCATAGTGTCGAAACTATGTGTGTCAAAGGGTTTAAAGTTCGATCGAAGCAGGTTGCTCGAAGAACCATTGCTGAGTCGAAGCTTTGGGATAAAAGCAAGCTTGCTCTTCTGCTACTTTTCAAAAATCTGTCAACCACTCCTTTCGATCAGTCATGTGGTTCGAACAGCCTGAACCACATTTTGAATTTGACACGGTTATCTGCAATTCCACACCTTTTTTTATCTGCTTTGCCCTTTCGACAGTTTCCTCTTCCTCCTTTCGAGGATTCATAAGATCCATCTTCGACCTGATGCTTGAGAGCCCAATATGATCCATGGAAACTATATGGGGCATTAAAAGTCAAATTGTACTTGAGCAAACTCAAACCCTAGTTTTAAGTCATCAGTGTTTGAGTAGGTATCTCGAGCTGATCAAACCTTGTGCAGTCTTGAACCAATAGAGATCTTGTGAGAAAATTCTTGAGAAATGAGAGGGAAATTTTTTGGGTACAACAACTGCCCCTGTTTAATCTTCTTGAACTTGAAGAGTTAGATTGGCGGATCCACCTTTTTTGGCTTGAAGGAGAAAGATGATTAAACACTAAAGTGGCCATAAATTTTTACTTGATGATGTATTGATTTGGGAATGGGCTTATAGATGCCATTTGGAGGGATGATGGTAGAAACAGGAGGAAATATCAGCATGAATCTTTGGTCGATTTATAATGAAACTAGATGTCTTGCCTGTCTTTAACTGGGAGAATTAATTCTTGTCCAAAAGAGGTCTTCATTCGCCTGTCTTTAATCTGGAAGAAATGAATCTAACTAGAAGAGGTATTTGTTGCATGTCTTTAATCTGGAAGAGATAAATCTAACCAGAAGAGGTCTTCATTCTCCTGTCTTTAATTTGGAAGAAATAAATCCATCCAGAAGAGGACTCTTGATTAATGATTACTTTTTTTTTTGCGAGGGAATGGGTTAGTTGCATGCAGATGTATGCATGGTGAATGATGATCTCAAAATAAATGAGATTATTCCATATTTATTTGTGATATGATGTATGAACGTGATATGTCAAGAGGGATGAAAGAATATTCCTGGGTTACACAACAAATAACAGAGCTTACAGAGTCTTTAACTCCAGAACCAAGGTTATGATGGAATCCATAAATGTTATTATTGATGATAGAGGATGGAATGATAAATAAGATGTCTTAGAAGATGTTGGAACATCTTTGTCTGATATTCCAACAGAATCCAATGACAGAAGTATTGATTCTAGCCCACCTCAAGAAAATCCTGAGCCTAGTCATCTCAATAAAGGGCCTTCAATTAGAACTCAGAGAGATCATCCTAAGAAGCTTATAATAGGATATCTAAATAAAGGAGTTACTACTAGATCAAGAGAAGGAATATCAAACTCTTGCTTTTTTTCAAAAATTGAGCCTAAGAATGTCAAAGAGGCCTTAACTTATGAGTTTTGGATTAATTCTATGCAAGAAGAGCTAGAACACTTTAGTAGAAATGAAGTTTGGGATCTAGTTCCAATGCCTGAAGGGACAAATGTGATTGGCACTAAATAAGTGTACAAGAAAAAATATGATGAAAAAGGGATGGTCACTAGAAATAAAGCAAGATTAGTTGCACAAGGATACACTCAAATTGAAGGAGTTGACATTGATGAAACCTTTTCCCCTGTGGCCAGATTTGAATCAATCAGACTACTATGGGAGTTGTATGCATTCTGAAATTTAAATTGTTTCAAATGGATGTAAAGAGTGCCTTATTGAATTGGTATCAGAATGAGGAAGTTTATATGGAATAACCTAAGAGATTTGTTGATCCAAGTTTTCCTAAACATGTGTACAAACTAAAGAAAGCTCTGTATGGATTAAAGTAGGCTCCAAGAGCTTGGCATGAGAGATTGGAAGAATTTATTGGTGATAATGGATATAAGAAAGGTGGCATAGACAAATTCTTTTTGTCAAGGAAGAAGAAGGGAAGATCATGATTGCACAAATTTATGTTGATGATATTTTCATTGGTGGGATGTCAAATGAGATGGTTCAACATTTTGACAGGAAAATGCAGTCAGAATTTGAGATGAGCCTCGTTGGTGAATTAATATACTTTCTTGGTCTGCAAGTTAAACAAATGGAATATTCCATATTCTTATCTCAGAGAAAGTATGCGAAGAATATAGTAAAGAAATTTGGGATGGAAAATGACAGTCACAAAAGAACACCTGCTCCCACACATCTAAAGTTGTCTAAAGATGGAAAAGGAGTAAGTGTGGATCAAAGTATTTACAGAAGTGTGATAGGCAGTCTTCTATACCTCACAACTAGAAGACCTGACATTGCCTTTGTTGTAGGGGTGTGTGCTAGATATCAAGCTGATCCTAAATTTAGCCATGCCAACCATGTGAAGAGAATTCTTAAATCTGTGAATGTGACAAGCGACTATGGTGTGCTATATTCTCATGGATCTAGCTCTACTTTAATTGGTTATTATGACGCGGTTTGGGCAGGAAGTGCTGATGATAGAAAAGTACATAAGGAGGATGTTTCTTTCTGGGAAATAATCTCATATCTTGGTTCAATAAGAAGAAAAATTGTGTGTCTCTGTCCACTACTGAGGCTGAGTATATTGCAGCAGGAAGTAGTTGTTCTCAGATGGTTTGGATGAAACAAATGTTAAAAGAATATAATATCAAACAAGACGTCATGACATTACTCTGACAATCTAAGTGCCATAAATATATCAAAAAGTCCTATTCAACACATCATGACCAAACACAATGATATCCGTCATCACTTCATAAGAGAGCTTGTTGAAGAAAAGATTGTTACCTTAGAACATGTAGCTACTAAATTACAACTGGATGACATTTTCACTAAGGCTTTGGATGCAAACCAGTTTGAGAACTTAAGATAAAAACTAGGGATCTGCATATATGAGGGTTTGTAGAAATTAAGGGCATGTGGGAATATCATTAAAGTGATATTATATTATTTATGTTTCCAACAAATCAAATTTCGTAAGCAATAATTTCAAGATTATCTCAAATACTCTCTGACATGCTACGACATTACCTCATTCTATTTTAACAACCTCTTCATTCTCCTTTATAGAAAAAGAACCCTTGTTATTCTCCATCTAACTGTTCAAAACTTTTCAAAGATGTCACAACATCATGATTCATCTCCCTCAAAGTGCTCTTCCATTGAAGCCAAGGCTTCTAAGTCAAATAATGTCAATCGTCCTGAAGACCTCTCCTTTCATAAAGTTCTGGTCGTCGTTCCTTTGTCAAATATTCCACCTGTTGAGATTAAAGTCAAGTAACCCAAATCGTCCCATGCAAAGAAATCCAAAGATGAGTTTGACACTTCTAAAGGTAATGCTTCTACTACTGCTGATGATAGGTAAGAAGATGACATTGTTAATGTTGATAGAAGTATTAGAAAGCTGGTAGAACCGGTGTTAAATGAAGGTTTTGTTGTGCCTGGGATTTCTACTCCTCTTGCTCGTATGCCTGCTCCAGCTAACAAAGGAAATGATCCTAAAAGTGCTGCTAAATCATCCATCTTCAAGAAAGATGCTTCTTAAAGAAAACTTAGAAAGCTTGCTACTTCTGCTCTAGAAGAAGTGGAAGCTAATGTTGAACAAGATGTTGAGACATTATCTGCTGAGAAGGACCCTTCAGTTAAGGAAACTGCAAGGAATCCAAATGCTGAGAATGTGGTGAATGTTGATGAGTTATCTGACAATGACCTTATTATAAATGTGGTGTCTGGGATTGCTGAAAGTATCAAATCTAGGAAAGTGAAGGATGTGAATGTCACACCCCATGCCAAGAGTATCAATAAGAAGACTATGTATGGTCCCCTAAATCCCGGAAGTAAAGGGGTTCCTCCATCCAACAAAAGAAAAGTTAGACCTGATGACTCCTCAGATGATGATGAGGATGATATCTAGAACATTTCTCCTATGAAGATATCTAAAGGTAAGAAGAAATTTGTATTAGTAGAAGAAGTTGAATCTGACTATGATGTCGAGGAAGATGTCCGGGACATCTCTCCTGTGAAGAAGTCTGCAAGTAAGAAGCTTTCTATTAGGGTACCTGATGCCCCTATAGACAACATTTCCTTCCATTCTGTTGGGTGTGCTGAAAAGTGGAAATATGTATTTCAAAAAAGAATTTCACTTGAAAGAGAGTTGGGAGCTGGTGCACTTGAGTGCAAAGAGATTATGGAGCTGATTTCTTTTGCTGGCTTGATGAAGACCGTCACCAGTTTTGCAAAATGTTATGAGACTCTTGTTAAGGAATTTTTTGTTAATATTCCTATTGATTATGCTGATCATAAAAGTAAGGAATATAGGAAGGTGTTTGTTAGAGGTAGGTGTGTAGAATTTTTCTGGATAGGTCTGAAGAAGATTATTGTGAGCTGGAAGTAACTGAAAATCAAGTGTGTAAAGCCATCACTGCAAACCAACTGAGTGAGTGGCCCATGAAGAATAAGCTTCTTGGTAGCAAGCTAAGTGTGAAATATTCTATCTTGTATAGAATTGGAGCTGTTAACTGGGTTCCTACCAATCATACCTCAACCATTACAATTGGCTTAGGAAAGTTTATCTATGTTGTTGGCAATAAGAAACTGTTTGATTATGGTACTTACATTTTTATCAGACTATTAAGCATGCAGGAACATGTGCTATCAAAATTCCTATTGCCTTTCCATCTCTTATTTGTGGAATTATTCTTAATTAACATCCTGGAATTCTGAGTGGTGTTGATGTAGTTTGCAAGAGGGAGTCTGCTCTGACCCTTCACTTCAAGCTATTTTCAGGAAAACATGTCCAAGACATTGTTTTGACATCTGCATCTTCTGAAAACAAGACATCAACCATGGATAACATGATTACTGAATTAAGGGAAGCTTGCAAAGAACTTGATGATGTGATCAGAGTTAGCTCAGCAAGAAAGCTAATTTTTGAAAAGATGATAAAGGAGCTACAAAAGGACAACAATTTTGATGATAGAGTGAGCACTAAAGAAGGAGATTCTGATGATGAAGGAAGTTCTGAATCTGCCAAGTCTACTGGTCTTGAAAATAGTTAGACCATTTTTTGTTTATTTGTTTTGACCCCTTTGTTCATTTTTGGCACTTGTATGTGCTTTACTCTTGGATTCTATGGTCTGTACTTATTTGACATATTCTATTGAATGCATGTTTTATTTGGCATATTATGTCTAAAAAGGTAAAGAGAAACTGACTGACCTCTAACTGACTAACCACTGACTGAGTGGAAGCTTAATGTTTGAGGGGGAGCCTCATGTCTCTGAAGATGTTCTAACATCTTCCTCTACTAACAGCTAACTGAGTTACTTTTGCTAACTACTAACTGAGTTTTGTTTTTTCTTGTGCTGCTGCTCTGATAATGTGGTCAAATAATGTTTTAGCCAAATTTTGCCAAAGGGGGAGTTTGTAAGTGTTTGTTGGAAGCAAATTTGGTAAAACACTGACTTGATAATGTTTTGCTAAATTTCTTGACATTTTAAGCAAACTGGTTTTGAATGATGTCAAAGCAGATGTCTTGACATCTGCCTCCTAATCTAAACGTGACTTCATATTTGTTTCCAATATTCTGTTTCCTGTTTTTATGCGCGCCATTATTTAAGATTGTGATTCATAGCTTGCAAAAAATACGGAGGAATATTTTTCGATCTGTATTATCTTTATGGATTATATCTTGGCCTATTTTCATGGAAATATTCAAGGGATTGAAATATTTGTTTTTCAGCCCAAGCCCACTGTTGCGCCTTTATAAGGACTTGCATCCTTAATTAATTTTACTACAACTTTTGAAGAAGAATATATTCTTTATGTTTTAGAAGTCTAAGTCTTTTTAATTTTAGTACACTCTAAGTATTGGTTTAATACTTGAGTTGTAATTTGAGATGTTAATTATGCATCATTCATAAGCTTTTAAGTATTGAATGATGGAAGTCTTTAAAACGTAACAATTCTGTTGTTCTTCGCTGTTAGTGATTATATGGATTTGAGGAGGGCCTCGTACCTAGGTGTGTATTAGGTAGAAGTATAGCACGGGTGGTAATTAAATGATTATATTGTAAACTAGTTGTTTACTGAGGGTCTATGAATTGATACTATTTAGTGGACTTGTCCCTGGCTTGGTAGCCCCCAGAGTAGGTGTTGTTGTACACCGAACTAGGTTATCCCTTGTGTTTTTACTTCTTTTAATATTGTTGCATTTTATATTGTCCTCGGATATTTAATTTGTGACATCTCCTTCGACATTACATATCTGATACCAAAATTTTAATGTTCATGACATATTAGGGGACCCCCAAAACCATTCACATATTTTTTATGATTTTTATTTCTTTTATTTGAATTTTATTCATTTAAGTGCAAATTAAATCAAATAAATATTAATTGGAGGTATAAAGCATAAAAGGCTATTGGTTCAAATATTTTGGAGGCCCAAGATTACATTGCAAATCATGTGGAGCTTATTCTTGAAAAATCTTCATGTTTTGTCTCATTCTAACCTATTTCCAAATTAATCAAAGATAGGTTACGTGATGTCCAAGACCATATATTTTAACCTAATCTCTTCATATGTATGCTTTTCATATTCAGACAAAGGGACCACGAAAAAAGCTGTTCAAAGAACACTCTCAAAATCTCAACTTTTTCAAAATTAGGGAAAACTTGAAATCCTATTTCCAGCCCCTCTCAAAGCAAAGCAACCATCCAATTCGACTCCTGGGGTATCATATGGTAAGTTCGGATCATCCTTGATGATGAAAAGTGCATGATGAAACAACCGGCCAAAAGGGAAAGGTAAACATCGAGTAAACCTGAGAAGGGTGAAATCACGATCAAACGACTGAGAGATCGGGTAACGGAGTCGGTTTCGCGAGGGGAAGGTATTAGCACCCCTCGAGTACATAGTACTCTACAGTATCCACTCTTATTGTTCTGATCAAAGGGTGTGTCTAAAAGTCTATGTCTAAAGCTTAAAAGCTAAAAATAAATATTGAAAGAGAGAATGAATGCAAGAGAGAAAACACGGGGAAATGAATGAAATATTAAAAAGTTTGCTCGGATGAGCCGCGTGACCAGATGCCTATGTATCCCTTTTAAGGAATCACAACGTCGTAGTTTGGCTCACATGTTTTGGTTTATTTGTGTTTTTTAGTTAAAAGACAAAAGCAATATTCAATAAGGTAAAACATTAGATACAATGACAAAACATCAACAATAATGGCAAGACGTCAACAATGATAGCAAAACAATAACATTGATGGAAAAACGACAAAAATTGGATGATAAAACATCACACCTAACAATGATATTGAAGATCAAAGTAGGATAACAAACATACGCGATGGCAAAACATCGACATAAAGATAGCAAAATATCATGGCCAGGATGAAAAAACATAACAATTTAGATGATATAACATCACACCTAACAATGATATTAAAAATTGAATTAGGATAACAAACCTATGTGATGGCGAAACAATGGCAAAAGGATAGTAAAATATCCTAGCAAAGATGAAAAAACATCAACTTAACAAGATTTAAAACAAGGCTAAAAGGCGCACAGACATTTAAGATTGGTTTATATTTGTTTACCTTGAAAAAGGATTTAAGTTCATTAGAGATGTTTTATGTTTTGCCGAGAAAAAGAAAGTTTTTGTTTTAAGATGAAATATGAAAAGAAAAAAAACAACTAAGGGAGACCATCCTAATCTCTAGCCTTAGTGTAATCATATAAATATGGCCCTGTCGAGGATGAAAGGGGAATATCTACCTAAGTGAACATACATGGACTCCTATCTTAATGTCTAGCTTGAGGACTATCCTAAATGAGGGATCGTAAGGGAGAATGGCAAATATCTCATAAAATATATGCGAGGGAAATAATACTATCATATGAGAAAGTACAAAAATGGATGACAAAGCATCCAATGAGAGATTGGAAAAATGTCACATATCCTGTGTCAAAAAAACAAACAAACAGATGGCAAAACACCTGAACAAACAAAAGCTCGAGCATCACTCGAATATCAAACACTTATAAGGCGCAGGCCAAGTAGTAAAAGGGTAGGTCCCGCCATAGACAAGCAACCAAGAATTTGACCAAGGGTCAAGCCATATCCAAGGGGAATGTATCACCCGAGTCCAGCCATAAAATTATGGGTATATATTAGTTCCTTAAGAGTGGTATCAATTACCAGGGCAAGAAATATCTCAGGGGAAACGACATAGTGTATGCGTACACTAAGCATCAATGTTGGTCAACACGAGCTAAAGAAAGTGCAGAGATCTGATTGCAGGGACCATTTTCACTTGCCTTTAAAGGGCTTACATTTATTCAGATCTTGGGCACATGTTCAAAGTATCTACTTGTAGAAAGTGAGCATATGAACGACACAGACGAAGGACTGCAGGGGTTAGTTACTAACCCTTTCGACGTGCTTACTTATTAGGACTTAGGAATGGTTGCCATAAAAGGACCTCAAAACCATCATCCCACTATGCAAGCATAAGACTTTAATAAACAAAAATATGGCCTCCTAGTGAGGACTTCCAAAATTTCCTTCCAAGTGGCACAGACTCCTAATCCTAAGTAAGCAGTAAAATACGAGAAAGAGTAAATCGGATGAGAAAGTACCGAACGAATATAATCCCCAAATAAGTAACTTAACAGTAATGAAACCCAGAGATCTTTGAACATGCTAGCATCAACAAATAAACAAGTCCGAATTCGTGTTGTCAGACATAAGCATCAAAGCCTCAATGTGAAAATAAATCACAAGTGGTGTGTAGCTGACACAACGATACAATCATTCCGCAAGGTAATACAAACAGAAAAAGAAAACAAAAGTGTTAATATATATATATATATATATATATATATATATATATATATATATATATATATATATATATATATATATATATATATTATATATATATATATATATATATATATATATATATATATATATATATATATATATCCCACCATAGATAAGAGAAACAAAATAGATCACCTCAAAAGCGAAGTTGTATCCCACAAATAAAGTGGAACACAAAGTAAAGAAGGCCCATGAAGTACCTTGCACACCTCAACAAAATGGTTAATATTATCAAGGTAAGATAAAATGTGAGCATAAACAAGTCATACATTTATCATGGCTAATAATGAACTCAACTATTCATTTTAGAACATGGTACAAACTCCATAGCAATTGAACTAATATTTGACAAAAATTGTGTAGTGAAGTGTGCACAAGTGTGTGGTCAAGGGATCTTGGAGAAACAAGTTAAGTAAAGATTAAATCATAAGTAAACACATAAGGTTAGTGTATCCTAAAACCTAAGGAGGCCCCAAAAAGAACCTACTAGAGTAATCCTAAGAACAAGCATAAAACTAGGTCGAAAAAGCAAACCTAAACTCCCCCTAAGACTGAAAGAAGTGCAAGGAAAGGGTAGATGAAGGATGAAAATGATTGGGGGAGTATATTATCATGCAAGTCAGTAGTATACTAATATCTAGAAGTTATATTCAACTATCATAAACCATGCAAGAATATTCACACAATTATCATATAAAAGGGAAGTGTTGAAAAGAGGCAAACAAACAAGTTTACATTGAGAAAGTATGGATTTAAACAAAGGGTAAATGTTTTGATAATCATGGAATGTGTGACTTATATGATAGGTTATCTCAAGATGATACTCAACAGTAACCACATAGAAGTTGAGACTTCATACATAATCCAAATCACCTAATTGACGAGCAAGATCATCTAAAAGGAAGTAAAGGACTTTTATGTTAGATCAAATGAAGTTTATAAATATAAAATGAAAATAATAAAGCATCTTATTTTTCCTTGGGTGATGATAAAAACCCTCATAAGATACTAATCATGAATCTAAACCCTTAAGAAATGTTAACAAGGTAACACACTCAAGTGTCATGATGTATTGAAGAAATATAGTCCCTTAATGCATATAAACAAAGTGATCTAGGTAAATCAAACTGAATTTCCTTAGAATTTATGGGAAATGAACAAAATCAAGGTACAATTTTAGGACAAGGTTTACAATCATAAGAAGCAAACATCAACAACTAACATTCAAAACCATAAGCAAGAGGTAAATATAGCCCCCACTGTGTCACCATGATGAATTAGAAAGTGAATACTAACCAAGTGGAGCATAGGAGAATAGAGAGTGTAGATGAGAATAAAAGTAAAATCAAAGTTTAAACATAAAGAAATGCGGGACTTAAAGTCCTCCCAAGAAAAAATATATAAACTAGGTCAAAAAACTAGTATATAGCTCCTATTGTGTCATCAAGATGAGTTGATAATGAAATTCAACCAAGGAATCTAGGAGAAAAATAAAGAAGGTATGAGTATCCTTAAAGTCATAAATAAATTCATAATGCACTACTCTTGATGTATCAAAGGTATTTGGTAAAAAGAGTGCATCAAAACTACTTCTAACCTTGACCATATTTAGTGAACTCATTTACACAAGCAATCAAAAATTAGGGATCTTAAATGGCTCGATGAAATTGAACTTAAGAAATTAACAATTAGTGAAAATAGGATGCAAATGATAAGGCTTGTTTCCTTAAATTTTGCATAAATGCATTTCAATATATCTCACATCAAGCAAATAGTATAAGCAAAAGATCAATTCTATGATGAGGCAAGAAAATGATTAAAAGAGATTAAATGTCTCTAAAACATAGAATAAGGTTATCCTTGAGTTATCTTATCTCAAAATCACTTTGAATCACAACCATGATGAAGAGTTGGTCAATGATTTACCAAAAATTCCCCAAATTAGGTTTTTAACTTGCTCAATTTAGGACCTCCACAACAATGATCATCAAAGACTACAATGGATCAAATGAAAATGTTCCAAGATCATTAGATATCAAGGGAGTCCAGGAGATATCTTGAATTTAAAGTTCAGCCTCAAAAGCTAAAAAAAACAAATATAGCTCATAAGGTTCAAACAAGTCACAAATTATTACAAACAAACAAAATTGAGTAAAAAATAGAAAAATTATTTTTAAAACCAAGAAAAATTAATCTTATAACCCTAAAGGTTCATAAAAGTCAAATACATGGTCAAAAGTCCTTAGAATGAGGAGGAGATATGGTTTTAAAATTCAAATGTAAAAACTAGCTATCAAAGCATCAAAATTGGAAAAGCTTCACAAATTAATTTGGATAAAATATGAAACCAAACTAAAAAATTTGAAATAAATGATTTAAATGATATTATCCCAACCAAGACCTTAATACAAATATTCTTTGATTTTTAGAAGCAATAAAAAATAGAGGATTGATTGTTTCTTTAGGCTTAAGCAATCATAGGGGCCAAAAATAGCAATTATCTTCCAAAATTATAAAAAAACAAGCAAACTGAATTATAAACAAAAATAAAAATCAAAGACAATTAACACAGTTCTCACTGAATATATTTTTATATATTTTTATAAGAGGAAATTTAAAAGTTAAATCAAGTTTCAAGCATAAGAAATAAAGCCCTAAAAAAAGACATAATACTTCCCCAATTTAAAAATCAATTCCAATACATTTATAAAATTGATTAAAAATTACCTAAAATCACCACATTATAATAACAAAAGTCTTTAAAGAAATGATACCTTGAATTGATTAATTTAATTAAGGTACCACAATATTTATAAAATAAAAAAAAATATAGTGATGAAATAGACTCATATAATTATTTTTTGTAATTTTTTGTGCTTTTTGGATTAAATAAACTATTTTTAAAAAAATAACGAAAACAATTAGAATAAGCTAAAAATCAAAAATGAATTCAAACTATTAAAACTGTTTTTAATTAAAAGCGCTGTGAAAGGAAACCAATGCATACTCAATCGAAAAGCGACATCTTATCATCCCTGACCTTATGACATCCTGAATATCACGTAAATAACTAGTTCATGAACCAAACTTCCAAATGCCACTACGCACTCAATTTTCAACCAAATTTTCTGATTCAAAGCGCATTTTCAAGCTTAAAAACAAAGCTACATCGTGATAATCATACATTTATGGATAATCCACTATAGAGTAAGAAACCAAGGCCATAAAATCATGAAAACACAGAAAAACGCAAAAACGCAAGTGTTCATATCAAGCTCCACGATTCAAATCAAACCAAAATATACATCAGGTCTACTACCTAGCCAGCTAACAACATGATTTCAAGATCAATATCAAACAAAAACAAGCTACAATTTTATGAATTCTGATCTGAACATACCTCCATAGTTGAAAAATAAATCCAACTAATTCCTCTAAAACAATGTGAAACCCTGAGAATCTTCCTTGTCTTGCTTCAACCAAGTAGTAAACGAGAGAGAGAAGGAGAGAGAGAGAGAGAGAGAGATAGAGAGAGAGAGAGAGAGAGAGAGAGAGTGCTTCTAGAACTGGAAGACGAAGGAAACTCGAGTTGAATTTGAGAAAGAGAGAAAGAGTATGTGTTTTCTGATTTTCAAATAGAATGAGGCGTCCCTTGAAATAATGTGATGCTAAAGATTTATATAGAGAGTGTGAGGGTAGAATGGGCTTTCCCCTGCTCAGAAAACCGTCGGGGAGGATTTTAAACAAAAATTAAAAATAATTCTCAAGTGAAGGTGTTGTGCATTTCATTTGTACTTCCCTCCTGGTTTCTTGTGTTTTAGTGAGCTCAAACTGAGTGAATTTAAATAAAGGATGTGAAAATGTTGAGTTGTCTCATAAGATCACATGGGGTGGAATGTTGCTTGAAAGAAAAGTTTCTGATTTTGGCAATATTGTCTTTTAATCATGCATGGTGTGTGCGCACAACATACTCATCCTGTTTGTCCATATTCCACAAAGAATGTGTTTTGTTTTGAAAGCAATTAATAAATTGTAGCATCACAACTCCAAGCATGCAAAATCTAAGCCAAAATAAAACACAAGCATTTTTAAAGATCACCTGGCTTATGACTCAAGCCATTCAAAATTGGCCCGTGCAAATTTTAAGTTCTTGGGGCCACTTGAAAGCTTTTATGATGGAGATTACTATAGGGCCTTACATTTTTGAATTTGAAGATAGGAGCATGGAGAAATAATGGTGTGAAGTTACAAAAAAAAAACAAGAAAATTGCAATCCTGGGCATGCGCGCATGGCTGCCTGCATGGGGCACACATATTAGTTTTGAGATCATGATTTCCAATGATCACATCTTGATCAATCTTGGGCCAAATTGGATGACTTCATGTTCATTGGAAAGATTTCATGGCTAAATACAAAATGATTAAATTAAGTTCTTAAAATGTTTCTTTAATAATAAGAAATCAAACCATGAAAATGGCACACCAACTGTTTGTTAAAATTACGCGCGTGACATGCCAACGAGAAGGCAAGTTGACACTCTTGTGGCCAAAACTTCCAACTTAAATTTCTCCCAAATGATTCACTTTTGAGCTTTCCACACACAATGACTAACGTTTAAGATTTTTCAAGAGCTTTCTGAATATGCATCATTTTCCTCAATCAAATTAACCAAACTCACGTTGTGATTGGCCAAAGTTGTATACTATGGACACTTTGAAACTTTTCAACATTCAAGTAACTTTATGAACAAGTAAACCCTAATTTCTTTAATTCCCTTGATTCAATGACGGAATTGGTTATGAAATATTAAATGAGGCTGTTTGAATTTATGGTTGACTAATAGTCGACTTGGTCAACTTTGACTTTGAACAAAATGACCATTTTGCCCCTTGTGATCAATTGAATCCTTTCCAATCAAAATTCCGCCTCAATATTTCAATAAAAGATGCTCAATAACATATAGAAACACTTGGAATCCATTTTGAATCAATAAGTTAAAGAACTCCTGATTAAAATCAAATCCCTAATTTTGCACCTTATGTTAGAAGCATGATGATCAAACTTCAAAACCCTAATTCCAATGGACCTCTTGAGCAATTTCTTTGAACAAAGTTGCCTCAAATGATCATAAGAAGATAATGATATAAGAAATTGACTTATAATCACTTTAAATCACACAATAGGTCAAAACCCTAATTCCATCAGATGAAAGAGTTAGATGAATTCCTCCTCAATTCTTTGCATAACTTCACCTCTTGATAAACCAATGAGACATATGAGATGTTATGGGCCATGAGAAATTAATGGGACTTGAAACATCCAATTATTGGGGTAATGTGGCTCTTCTTGAACCACTTATCAATATAATCAACTTCCACAGCTTGAGGAAAACTTGACAGCCAAAAGACCTTGATCCCATCACAAAGAAATTAGTGCAATGCAATATTATGACTATGATGGAACATAAGACTAAAACAAGAGGATAAATTTTGGGTTGTGTAGCGGTAGAAATGTTCAAGACTAAGCCATTGGATTGACTAGACTTTATACAAATCAAAATAAAAATTGCCACCCCACTTTATTGTTTCCAAAGGAATGGGAAAAGAGAAAATAACCCAAAAAGAGGGGGAAAGATTCAAGGTAAGGGGGTTAGTTATGCAAAGGGAAGGTATTAGCACCGTAAACATCTACGGTACTCCGCAGGAGCCTCTTTGTAAAAATCTGTATATTTTGGCTATAAAAACTATCATATAAATGGATGGTGGAGGTGAGAAAAGAAATATATATTTTATGATTTTTGCACCCGACGCGGTTGTGAATCTTTAGTGCCTATGTACCATCTTTCGTGCAATAGGGGATCAGGGTACACGTAGTTCCTCTTTTAAAAATTTAAAACCCCAATGTGTTGGTTAATTTTATAAGATAAAACATCATCGTCATTGTCCGTGTGGGAAACCTACCTACTACCCACAAACATGAGAAATGAGAATTTACATCATCTCAAAGTGGAGGATATAGCTTGGATTTTAAAATCAATAATGCCTCACTTAACACCCAAGTGGAAAATATCTCTCTTCAATACATATTGTAGAAGTATAGTTGTTTGCATCACTACAAGGATTGACAAGAGTTTAATCTTTTAAGAAAAGTTTTAAAGAAAAATACAAAGTGGCAAAATGGTTTGAAATGAGATTGATTTACTTTTAGTCTTCTCAAAAAAATGTCAAGGTATTATTAAGTTGATTGGTGTTTATTTATGAAAATGTTTTGAAAATGCATGGATATAAGTCCAAGTTTATTATAAAAGTGTTTCAAGTTTGAAACAAGAAGAGTTTTCAAAAGGAGGAAGAAGATTTTTGAAATTAAAGAAGATGGGAGGAGAAGAAGGGACTATCCTAAAGCATAAGGTAAAAGCTAGGGATAAGAACCATCTAACCAACAAGAAGCCAATACTTGACATTATGAGCCAAGATAGAATTCCCATTCCTTGGATTGAAACCAAGCATGAAAAAATACTAGACCCCTTGAGAGAACCAAACTTCAAGTGTATTAAGTCTTCATTGGGCAGAGTAACGGCTGTATACAGGTGAATTCTATATTACAAATAAAGGGTGTAATCACAATAACCTGCACACAAAACAGACAAACAACCCAATGTCTTGAGGCAAACCTCAAGAGCTCCAGACAAAATAATCAGATAAGATCACAAGGTCTCCAAGATAGGCCAAGGTTTCTAATCCTAAGTCCAAGAAAAGTCCCATGCTCCATAATGCCAAGGATAGTAGCCAAATAGTCCAAGTACCATTAAATATTTTTTAGGGTTTATGTTGATTATTAAGTATCTTAAGAAAGGAAATGAAAAGCTCAAGTGAGCAAAGTACAAAATGTCAAGAAAATAAATGCTCAAATGAGCAAAGATGAAAATGGCATGAAATGTAAACGCTAAAAGTAAATAGTACATAAAGCATAAGAAAGAATAAAACATAAGGTAAAACAAGTCAATAATTAGTGGTTAGTTGGATGACCATCTTGAAGCTTGCATTTGGAACTCATTAAAGGATTGGTAAAACCAAAGCCTCCACACAATAAGTTGCATTTTCTTTTTGTCAAGTATATCATCCATTTGGAATTCTCATAAGTACTATTTAACGATCAACGATGTTTAAGTGATCGCGTTGACCAAAGGTGTTGTAGATCCATTAGAGGATTGGTAGAACCAAAGCCTCCACACAATGAATCTCAAGGTTATTGGATCAAAGGGATCAAATTAACATACTTGGGCTTGCAATCATAAGTTTGGGCCACAAATGATTATTTATTCGAATTGGGATAAAATTTAGCGCTATGTTAAGCAATCATAAGTGGACTTATATAGAAGTCGCACCTATTTTGAGGCCGGTCAATAACAATTTATGCACCATTTGTTTTGAGACATGATATAGAGATCATGCTCCAATAACACCTAGTGCCATAAGAAGGGGATGAGATGAAGAGGGATAGGGAAAAAATATACAAACCACATTTGAATTAAATTTTAATCAAACTATTATTAAAATCATTCATCCATTTTTGTGGAGTTAAACTCAACACCATGGATCCAATGATGTTAATAAAGTTCATGATCCAAAATGTAACCCAAGAACAACCAGAAAATAATCACAAAATAATATCACATTTTAATATATACAAAAGGGTTAAAAAATAATGTTTAAAAATAGAAAATAAAGAGAACAAATACCAACTATGTTCAAATTAATCAAAAAATAAAAAGTAAGACCATAGAAAAATCAGAAATGGATCCAAATATTTTTATAAAATTTTAGGTAATTTTTAAAAGTCAGAAACTATTTTTAAACTATTTAAAATTTCTAAAACAAATTGAAAATAGGTCAAAAATAGTAAACCTCAATATGAAATTCGATAAAATTTTTAGAAAGTCAAAAATATGCAAAATAATATTTATGAATTTTTTCAGAATTAAAAAATGTCAGAAAGTATTTTTTTAAGTAATTAAAAGAAAGCAAATGATTCAAAAATTCAAAAAATATCAAATATCAAAATAAAAATTTGAAACAATAGTCATGAGATCAGAAATAATTCAAAGTATTTTTGTGAATTTTTTCATAATTTTTGGATAAAAAATAAAAGAGTTATGAATTTTTGAAAATTTAATAAATATAAAATATAAAATCAGAAAATAAAATATAACCAAAAAGATGTGGACCATCAGATCATAGTCAAAACGCGTTAGTAAGCTGATCCAGTGGACCATACGCGTTGTGCTTGATATGGACCTTAGTGAGATACACATAGGATCAGAAAAAGGGAAACCAATAAAATTAAAACATTTGGCACGCTATGATTGGCTGAGATGAGACATGTCATCGTCTTCAACCTCCAGACACCCTATAATGGGGATGTTGTGAGATCCTTCAAATGGAAAAAGTAGGATCCCAGGCTAGTATCATTGAACTCGTCTCTTCAAGATGATTCTAATACCACCATCGCGCCAAATTTATATAAGGTATGGAGAGAGATATGAATCAAAAACCCATAAAATAGCTAGCACCTTCAATTTGAAATTTCTCTCTCAATTCTCAATGGATTTAAAAACTGAAAGCACCATTAGAATCAGGAGAAGGAGTAGAATAAATTAGTGCTTGATTTGGATCCAAATGGTGGAGAATTCTACCTTTTCAAAGTTCAAGGAAGAAGCTCTGAAATTGGACTTCTGTAGCTTGAATTATGGCTCATTTTGATTGGTTTAAGTTCTGGAGAGTTTGTATGATGCTTAAGTATGATGAATGCGCAAAGAATTTTGGAAAAGGGAGCTTCAATCTCAGAAACTGAATTCAAAAAAGATGGGTTCATGTGAGGTTTTGGAAGGGTGTTTTTGGCTCTCAAAGCTTGAAGAAATGAATGGGGGATGACCCTCAATTTATAGGGAAGTGAATGGGAATGAAAATTGGAAGAAACAAGGAAGTTTGGAGGGAAGTTTAATGAAGGTCGAGCACGAGTGAAGTGTGACTTCATTTCCATCAAATCTCAACCAAATCATGTGTTTCGGGGTGCTAATCACTTCTGGAAAGTTTGCTAATCAAGT
The DNA here is from genome assembly GCA_948472305.1 of Vicia faba. Taxonomy (NCBI): domain Eukaryota; kingdom Viridiplantae; phylum Streptophyta; class Magnoliopsida; order Fabales; family Fabaceae; genus Vicia; species Vicia faba. Next base: position 1,221,335,158 of record OX451739.1, on the reverse strand, counting down.
TTAATTCAAAAACATGCATAAATCTTGTGTTTAGAAGTCACATTATGGATTTCAAAATTCTGACTTTGTGGAAAATTCAGTTTCAAGTTACCAAATCGAAATCCATGGCATTTCCAACTCAAGGGGTCTTAGGGCATGATTCTTGATACTTTAGAAAGAAGAAGTTACAAGCTTTGCAATGTAAAAAGAATGGAATCAGATGGATGTTTAAGCTGAAAGTTGTATTGAGTCAAAGTTGAAGAAAAAGGGTTGACTTTCCATACTTAGAAATATTTCAAATCCTTCTTTAAAAATGACCTATAATCTTTTGCATCCAAACATGTCCTTGCACTTGAAATTTTCTCTTGACCAAAAAAGATGGAATGAAGTAGATATCTTGAATGACATTTTGAAACTTGAACCACTCAAAATCTTCAAAAATTGAGCAAGTTATGACTTGTTGAAGTTGGCCAAAAATCATGAAATGACCTATAATCTTTTGCATATTTAAATCAACCTCCATCCATTTTCCCACTTTGCACATAAAAGAAGGAATAAAGTTCACATCTTTAAGAGCATTATGGAAAAATAATGGACCCAAAGTGATGAAAATTGACCATATTATGATCAATTGAAGTTACTTATGAAAAATTGTGGATTCATCTGGATGACTTGTAATATTTCTTCTTCACCAAGTTTCTTCCACATGAAAAATCTTTTGAAACTTTGAAGTCATTTGTTGATAACCCTTTGAAGAGAAGGATATATTTGGAATCACTCAAAAATACCAAAAGGTGAGCAACATATACTCCTTTGAAGTTCAAAACCCTAGCTTTTAGATCAAGAGAATGCCTTGGAGAACTTTGACAAGTTTGAACAAACTTCTTGTACCAATATTCTTGATTTGTGAATAGAAGTTGTTGAGGATGATGACGAGGACTCATAGCGACCGAAACCACTTCCATATCTTGAAATTTGAGAAAACTATGCCCCTGGTGGCCAATATGAACAAAGCCTTGTCCGAACATGACAACTTCTCCAATCAACCCCTTGTACTTTTGAGTCAAATCTAATAACCTTGAAATGTGATGAACCCAAACAAACTTTTCCATGCCATTTCTTCCAAAACCACTCCAATGGTGAGATTTGAACCTCTCAAGAATTTATTGGCTAGGGCATGGAAATAAACTCATGAACCCATGGAGTGAATTGTTAAATCTCATTGCCCTTACCGACATGGACAACAAGCAAGACAAGCTAAAATTGTATTTTATTAGTTAAGTGAATAAAACAAAACAATATTAATGATCCCAAAAGGAACATAAGTCAAGGTGCTTGGTAATTCCTCAAAAGGAGAAAAGCTTAAAGTAGGGAGAGGAACCAAGAATCCTAGTGTGATCTTGTTGTGAGTGAATCAACATGGTATGATGAAGGGATATTAGTAGAAAAAATTGGGGTACAACAGCTGGTCTTATTTAAGTTTCTTCTATCTGGAGATACGAAGGTTAAAAATCTCCATGTCGACGCAATCGAAGATACTTACATATAAAATAAACCATATTTTTGGCCTTAAGATACCATGCAAATGCTTATGATCATGAATGCATATGAACAGGACCAAAGAGACGCGAAAATAACATTGGGGACGCAACAATTAAGAAACAAAGGAGCACCCTCTACCAGGAAAATAAATCACTGGTGGACCAAAAGAACTGAATCAAAGAGGATGGTACGATGTCACACCACTTTCTACTGAAGGAGAACTACCAACGTTTACTGAAGGCAGATAGAAAGATAACAAACATCGACATTCACTGCCGATGGTCTACCAACTTTTACTGAAGGTAGAAGGAGAATATATATATCACCGTCGTTCACTGATGATGAACTACCCACGTTCACTGAAGATAGCAAAAAGAAAATATCATAGAACCGCCGTTCACTGACGATGAACTATCAATGTTCACTGAAGATAGCAAAAAGATAACAAGCACCGACGTTCATTGCCGATGGTCTACCATCTTTTACTGAAGGTAGAAAGAGAAAATATGATATCACCGCCGTTCACTGACGATGAACTATCAACGTTCACTGAAGATATCAACAAGATAATGAACATCGACATTCACTGCCGATGGTCTACCAACTTTCACTGAAGGTAGAAAGAGAAAATATCATATCACCGTTGTTCACTAACGATGAACTATAAACGTTTACTGAAGATAGAAACAAGATAACAAACATCGACGTTCACTGCCGATGGTCTACCAACTTTCACTGAAGGTAGAAAGAGAAAATATCATATCACCGCCATTCACCGATGATGAACTATCAACGTTCACTGAAGATAGCAACAATATAACAAACATCGACGTTCACTACCGATGGTCTACCAACTTTCACTGAAGGTAGAAAGAGAAAATATCATATCACTGCTGTCCACCGACGATGAACTATCAACATTCACTGAAGATAGCAACAAGATAACAAACATCGACGTTTTTTGCCTATGGTCTACCAACTTTCACTGAAGGTAGAAAGATAATATATCATATCACTGCCGTTCACCAACGATGAACTATCAACATTCATTGAAGATGGCAACAAGATAACAAACATCGACGTTCACTGCAGATGGTCTACCAACTTTCCCTGAATGTAGAAAGAGAATATATAATATCACCGCCGTTCACTGATGATGAACTATCAACGTTTACTGAAGATAGCAAAAACATAACAAGTTTACCCAAGATTCTAGTGTTTCTCCTAGAATGGGTCTTAACTTCTTCTTTAACCTATGCACTCCGCCTTGAAATGATGATACATCAGTTATCTCAAATAAAGAGAACTTGGTATTTGCGGTCAGTGAGGATTGTAAAAGGAAATGACTTTTTTGGGCCAGAGGTATGACTTCCTGGGGAGATTCCTTGGTATTCTCGCTAAGGGGATAAAGTCTTCTTGTGCAAAATAAATGCACCAACCAAAGCTTGGAGTTTTTTTTTCAGAATTCCAAAGTAAATAATATTATCGGGGGATCACAGATCCAAACTAGAAATAAACTTGAATAAAACAGTCAACAAGAATACATCCTTTGAGAAATAAACTCAAAAGGGAAAACAATATATGTCCAAACAAGGAACTGTACAGGAAGGCTAAAGCAAAAATTTTCTATGAGGGACAATTCAGTAGGGATTTTGAAAGAATGTACGTTTTCTGCTTAAGACCGACGCTCTAATGAAAAGAGGGTAACTTATCTTTTCAAAATAGGGTAATATGTCAACAAAAATATTAACAAATGTCAATGAACAATGATTTGTCAATTTTAGCTATACATGATGCATGTATGAATGTATGAGTGCTATTGTGTGCATGCTGACAAAATAGATGCACAACATGGGGAACAACCAGGCAAAACAACCATGGGCACTAACAACACTCGGCTAAGCTTCAACCAAGATGATTATTCGAAGAAAGGTAAAGGCCAACTGCAGAAACCAAACCTACTGCCTACTTTTAATTTAACCGAGGAGAAACATATACCGTAGGTGGACAAATAAAACAGATACCGGGGTAGAACATCCTTCTTCAGGCTTCATCGAGAGAACCAATGTTTTTTCAAAAGTAACATGCCTACTAGATATTGCAAGACTAGTCTCAAATAAAGCAGATTGACACCAAAACAATCAAACTTCGCTGGGGAATTAAGACCCACTTCGCTGGAGAAAAACGCGGATTGAAACTTCACATTATGAATAACTCAGAAAAGAGGAGAAACGAATCCAAACTTAACCGAGGATACCGGAACAATAAATCCAATACGGAGAAAACAACCCGAGTAGCCTTTCCCGGGGGGAACAAAAACCTCTCAAATCAACTAGAGTTTGTCCATTCCTGGGATCACCATTTTTCTTGTCATTGTTTCAACACAAATCTCAAAGTAAAAGTAAATTGTAAGAATCTCTTTCTTTTTGAAAAATAAATTTCGTTATTTA